>AP028282.1:3518926-4118926 GCA_030269945.2 Trilocha varians
GTATGGTTTACAAGAGTCAGTGGGTCGTAGATTGAAAATATGTCTTATACATCGCTTTTGTGCGCAAAATACTCGGTTCTTGTCAGTTGAATCCCCCAAAAGATTATTCCATACCGAAGAGTTGAAGCTATGTAACCGTGGTATGCCATTAGAAGAGAAGGTTGGTTTACGACTTTACGTAGTTTATAAAGGGCGTATGAAAATTTATTAATTTTTTTACAGGTATAGTCAATATGCAATTTCCAGTCTACTTTAGAGTCAATATATAGACCCAGAAATTTAGTTACGCATGTTTGTTCAATACTCACACCATCATAAGAGATTTCGATTGACTCCGAAGTTGTTGTCCTTTGTTTAAAATTCATTATTTTAGTTTTATTTAAATTAGCTATTAAATTATTTTCATGCAACCATTGTATTATAGAAGTCAAAGATACATTTATTTTACGTTCTAAATTCGTCAGATTATTATCACTATATAAAACAGTGCTATCATCAGCAAATAATGTCATTGAATGGTTGGTAATTGAGGGCATATCATTAATATAGATGAGAAATAGTAAAGGGCCCAATATGCTCCCCTGGGGCACACCACAGATCACCTCTCTGACATCAGATTTGATTCTTTCTTCATTACAGCTGATCTTACATATTTTTCGCAATTCTGTATACTGCTGTCTATTACTAAGGTACGATTTCATTAAATCGTATACATTGCCTCTTATACCGTAAGCATACCTACAGCTTGTTTAACAAGATGTTATGGTTAACTCGGTCGAATGCTTTGGACATGTCCATGAATAGAGCTATTGTAGGTATTCTATTATTCATGTTGTTAAGCACATTGTTCAAAAAGTTATATATTGCTAAGTTAATGTGCTTATTTTTACGGAACCCATATTGGCAATTAGTAAATAGATTGTTACTTTCAAAAAAAGAATACAAATTTTTATATATAATTTTTTCAAAAATTTTAGAGAAGCAAGTAAGTGATGCTATCGGCCTATAATTTGTTACTTGATGTTTACTATCTTTTTTATGTATTGGTTTTATGACAGCTATTTTTAGTTTCTCAGGAAAAGTTCCGTACTCTATGCATAGATTAAATATGTGAGACAGAGGCTTAGAAATTAAAATTGACACCTTTTTTACTATCAATGTATTAATATCATCGTAACCGCAACTATTAGTATTCTTAAGAGAAGTGACAGCTGTACAGATATCATCTGGAATTATAGGTCCCATAAATACAGATTTGGAGTTATATATTGGAAATAACGGTGGTATCGTGTTAGTGTTGACTATGTCAATAAAAAAATCATTAAAACAATTGACAATCGAACGTGGATCGGTAATAACTTTATCGTCAATAATTAATTTTTCAACTTCTTCAATGGGACGTTTATATTTAATACTAGCTGCCCCGCGCAACTTCGTCTGCGCCAATCTCAATTAAATGTCAACTATTCGATTTTTTTCTCGCTGTAAATACCATCCTTGAACTTCATCGAGAATTTAAAAAAAACAACAATTTCTAAAATAAATATAGCCTAAGTTACTCCTTATAACATAAACTATCAGTCATTGAAAGTCAGCCCGTCCGAATCGGTCTAGCCATTCCAGAGATTAGCCAGACAGACAGTGGCCACCTTCCAGCTCCATCATCAGACCTTGACATTCATCCTCTACGCAAAGAACTCATAAAGACGCTTCATTAGAGTCTAAACGCGATGAGGTTATCTAGCTTATTGACAGAGTTCCCATAGCCATCTTCCAGCTCCATCATCAGACCTTGACATTCATCCTCTACGCAAAGATCTAATCAGGACGCTTCATTAGAGCCTGAACACGATGAGGTTATCTTGCTTAATGACGGATTTCCCATAGCCACCTACCAGCTCCATCATCAGACCTTGACATTCATCCTCTACGCAAAGATCTCATCAGGACGCTTCATTAGAGCCTGAACACGATGGTTATCTTGCTTAATGACGGAGTTCCCATAGCCACCTACCAGCTCCATCATCAGACCTTGACATTTATCCTCTACGCAAAGATCTCATCAGGACGCTTCATTAGAGCCTGAACATGATGAGGTTATCTTGCTTAATGACGGAGTTCCCATAGCCACCTTCCAGCTCCATCATCAGACCTTGACATTCATCCTCTACACAAAGATCTCATCAGGACGCTTCACTACTGAACATGATTGGTTGGGTCGATTTGGATGGGACTTTCAATGGCCGAGCTTAGTAGTGTAATAAAGACTAACTTTCTTTTTTTTTTCAGTTGTAGGAAATCACCGGATATGTGGGAGTTGAACCGCACTAAAACCTCCAACCGCTCACACTCATCGTCCAAACCCCGGCTGAAGCTAGAACCCAGCACGGGGTTTGTAGGGACGGCGCGACGCGTTACGCGCTCGGCACTCTTTCCAGTCGAAATACGAATTACTCAATATCACTGGTTCCGGCGGCCACTATAGTCAGAGCTCCAGTTGCGACGATTCACCATATAAATTGGAGATCTCTTTATGTTGGCCACAAAAACGTAATACCCATCGACGTTATTTCGCTTATAACTTTTTTAATACTGAACCGATTTTGATAAAACAAGGACTAAATGTTAAGTGAGACTTGCCATAATACATTACAAAAAACCCCAACTAAATTGGTTTAGCCGGTTCGGAGATTAGCGTGCACAAAGATACAGACAAACAGATAAACATACAAACAGACAAAAAAAAATCTAAATGCATTTTTGGCATCAGAATCGATAGCCAAACATCCTCTGCTAGTTTTTTTTTTTTGATATTTTCAATGTACAGAATTGACCTCTCTACGATTTTATTATAAGTATAGATTATTGATTACTTGCTATGCTGCCTTACATTTATTTGTTGCTGAATTAATACAATAGTTATTTTGTGATTTCTTAGTCAAGTGTATAATTTTTTTAAATCTTTTAGCGTACAATTGGAATTTTATTTTATTATCATTATTCGGATGGAGTATATATAGTTCCATAGTAAGCTACGTTTCCGTTTACTACAGAGCTTAATGCCTTTAGATAACCACTTAGGCTTAGTACAGGAGCTTATTTTAATTTTCCTGACTGGAAATGACATATCGTATAGCGTACTAAATATACTATGGAACGAATTGAAGGCCTCATTAGGATTAATTGAGTTATATACATCTTGAAAAGAAACTTGATTCAGATATTTAGTGAAGATGGCCTTATTACTATCACTGAAATTTCGCTTGTAAGTATACCAGTATTTTTTAATACTACTTATTTTTAAAGGACATGTTACAATTTGTGCAGAGTGATCGGACAGAGAAAAGTCAACAACTTGACCTTTACAGCCCCTAATGTTATGAGCTACGTTGTCGATACATGTACCGCTAGCACTACGCGTTGGTTCCCTAAATTGAAACTTCAAATTATAACATGCAAAAGTTTCTATAAAATCTTTAGTTAGAGAGGTTCAGTAAATTCGGCATTATCATAAAAGTCGTGGTGGCCGAGTGGTCGAAGCACTTCCTTCCGAACGGGAGGTCGCGGGTTCAAATCCGGCCGGCTTGTACCTCTAAATCTAAATGTGAAAAAAGATTTATGTGCAATTTTTCACAACACCACTGGCTAAATACGGTGAAGGAAAACATCGTGAGGAAACCTGCATGTCGGAAAAGGATTCTAAAAATCCTTTGAAGATATGTGAAGTCCCCAATCCGCACTGGGCAAGCGTGGTGGACTATGCCTAATCCCTCTTCTGAGGAGACCTGAGCCCAACAGTGGGCAGTAATGGGTTGGTACAGGACAGGCATGCATAACAATAATTACAATTAAATAAAACATAATAAACGGTATTACAGGCTAGAAGCATATTGTGGATTACGACATAACAATAATGCTTAACTATAGTACTCACACTAGGCAAGCCTGTATCGTGAGTACCATAATACGATTACTTCAGGTTGTCACTCCGGTTCACTCAGTTCCCGTTCTATTAATTATTGTTACAAATTTATTAGTTTATTACTTAAAAGTTTATTACTTATATGTATATACTTACCTTTTTATTCAATAAAACTTCCTTATTATTTTCCTTTTCTTGTTGTTTGCCATGAATTACATATGGCGCCAAATAAACAAAGGTTATTTTGCTGATAGCTGTTTAGCTTTAACAACTTAACTGGTATTCACAAACAAAAATTAGATATTTCAGTATGGTGTCAGCTAAAGTCCAGTTAGTTGGTGTGTTCAGTTTTACGCAAGCCTAATTTAAATAAACATGATTATTAAACATAAAAATCACGCTTCAAATATATCAAAATTTAAAGAAAATGCATCCATTTACGTAAGAAACTTATTTTCAATGTTTTATTCAAAATGATGACTATATTTAATACTACAAAATGACTGAATTAATATTTTATGTTGCACGTAATATTACGTAAAATGGATCTCAACAACTAGTTCAATATTGACATGTGATTTTTAAAAAAAGCAAGAAAGTATGCAGCTGTGCGCACAATTAAGCGCGCCGCAACGCAACGCATCGGCTGTCTGCATAATGGATGGATGAAATTCAGCATTATCAACGACCACTTAATAAATGCCATGTTCATTTGACGCTGAATATTAAACTTTCCGTTTAAAAAATTCAAAGTTATAGGCGATATTAACTACTCAAATAATTATCAAACTACTAATCTCATAGATAATGAACCTCACGACCTTACTCAAAAATTTTAGCGTTTGACAACTGTTTGAGAGCTCGGTAAAATTAAGAAGCGTTTGACTATACGGATAAGTAGAAGATTTAAAATCGCATTCAAGTCAGAGGTGAGATACATTTCACGCATCATTTAACTTTACAATGAAACCATGAGATAACCTTTTTTAATCAAGTATTTATTAATAAACATTGGAGTTGTAAAAAATATATACTATTTCTTAATTAAATAATATTTTGTTATAGTTTTTGTATATTTAAACACATTTTTACATAAAGTATTACATTTATTTTGAACTCGCTTACGTAAAATGGAATGTGTAAAACTTAAATCTCTTAATTTACGTTTGTGTATACCATTGAAATTGTAAGATTTCTGAACTTTAAGTAGCCGTGAGTAAAGTATCGGACTTAAGATGCGTACGAGTATTCGGGCCTTATTGACATAATTAATAAAGAATTTGTAAAAAGTTTCCCTACAAAGAACATTAATAGTAAAAAACTCATAACGTTTAATGACTGGGCTTCGACAGGCTTACATAAAATGCAATGTATGTTTAACATAAAACCGTTTAACTTAAAAAGTTTTTTACCTATTTTTATTTTCTAGTTTTTAGTTTGATAAAAATTGTTATCAGCCATTTGGTAGCGAGGGCCATCTTAGATTTAAATTTTTTATAGTATATTGTATTCTGCTTGTTGAGCCCTTTCATTTGATACCCATATTGATGGGATTGATAAAACCTACGTTATCCACCATTTTGTAGCGGCCGCCATCTTGGATTTAAATTTTTTAAAGTACATTGTATTCTGCTTGTTGAGCCCATTAATTTGATACCCATATTGATGGGATTGATAAACCCTACGTTATCCGCCATTTTGTAGCGGCCGCCATCTTGGATTTCAATTTTTTATAGTACATTGTATTCTGCTTGTTGAGCCCTTTCATTTGATACCCATATTGATGGGATTGATAAAACCTACGTTATCCGCCATTTTGTAGCGGCCGCCATCTTGAATTTATAATGATAATGAATAAACATAATTGTATTGTCACCAAAATCCAAAGTGTATACAAAATTTCAGATTAATCGGTTGAAAGGAAGAGGGTGAAATTTGAATTACTAGATTTGACGGAAGAATAAATTATAAATAAAACAAACGGGGTGAGCTAAATAAAACCGTTTAATAAAAAATTGGCAGAGTAATGTATCGAATATTTGTTCCGAGTTCAGCATCTGTAGTCCCAAGACATGTGGACCAAATAAGACCACGTCGAGAATCAACTGACGACGATCATCCCTGGGACCCGGACACCATTCCCGACATAAGTTCTAACTCTTCTGGAAGTGTTATTCAGCCAGAGAGGGAAGAAGAGGTGGCAACGGATATACTGTCTCATTCATCGGAACAACCTGCGACTGAATATTTGGCCACTCCACCGTGTATAAGCACTCGGAGGCGACAAGCAATAAGTCCTATGTTCTCGACACCTACATAGGAAGAATTATGTATGTGTAGGTGTGTTATAACCTTATAAAGTGTGTTCAAATTATGATTCTAGCTATGAGGGAGGAGTGTTATATGTGTATTGTGTAGGTATTTGGTAAAAGCGCGGGTTGCATCCCGCGCACCTTCTATTAAATAAAACAGTGTGCTTGGGACTAGCTTGTTTCACTAACGTGTCCACGTACCTCACCCGTTCCAGTACATAACATATTACTAAACGGGTTTTTACCACGATTATTTTTATTTGAGAGGTCCCGATATTTCAGCACCGTTTCAAGCGCCATGATCACGGGAAGACTGAAGAACTGCGGGTAGGTCATTTAAAAGCAGACAAATCTGTCTACCCTCTTTCTCGTTCGTTTACCGGTACCACTGGAACTCGAACTCACATTTCGACATACCACACTGACATTCCTACTGTCCTTATCGTGGGAGATTCCCACTGTCCCTATCGTGGCGTGCGGACGTGTTTTGAAGAGCTCCGTGTTATTTGTTTTAACCCGGACTTTTTCTCTTATTATTATTTGCATTTCTTTATTACGTGAACTCTGTATATTATAGTTGTGTGTGATCGTGTTATAACTTTATTACCCTTTTATATATTTTCGGGAAACGGACCCATTTCTAGTGATAGTGACACTTTTACTTTGATTATTTAGTTTGTTTAGTACTTTTTATCTGTGTGATTATTCGTGTATCTACCTGTGGCCCTAAGGCACGCCGTGGGACCTAAACTGTGAGTCTTAGTTGTAAATAGTGCAAATAGTTTTTGGAAGTAGCGGCTTGTGTTTTCACCACGTATAAATTTTACAAGCAACGTGTCGGCTGTGTACTTCGCTTTTGTGTAATTGACGTTTAATGTCACCTGTCAAGTGACGTTTGACAGGTGATCTGCTTGGTGACACTGACAGGTGGATTGTCAGGTGACATTGACATTGACAGGCGTGCTGTCGAGTGACGTGTGACATTTGAAGCGGTGGTGCAGGGATCGGCAAATTGCGGGCATCCAGGGGTTCGCAACCCTCGGGGTGCAATCACTTTTGGTGACCACTTTTGGCGGATTGACGTCGTTTAGGCAACCTCAAATAGACTGAGTAGCATGTCGGACGCTGAGGAGGAGGGTGGAGACCCAACGCAGTTACTGTTGGAGGCGGCCATGGCAGAAAAGGAGGAGCAGCTCCGTATCATGGAGGAGATCGCACAGGAGAGGGGATTTGCTCCCCGCAGGTCGCTCGCAAGGACTCCACCTTCCGGCTTTAGTGCCCCGCCAGCGATGGAGCAGTTTTCAACCCCAAGCCAGGAGCCAGTAACCGCAACGGAACCGGTGCGTATAGCCCCTCCCACAGCGAAACGTCCACTATCGTCGCCCGAGGAGGTGCAGGAGGCGGGAATGCCCTTGCGGCGAAGGGGAAGAGACCCGGGACCACGTGCTGTGGGAGTGCTCTATGGGGAAGAAAGGAGTGTGATGGTGGGGGGACTTGTGTACCCTTTCATAGGTCCCCCCCACTATCAGGAGCTTATTGGGAGCCAGCACAATTTCAATTTGTTTAGAGCCTTCGCGCATAAGTGGCATAAGAAGAGGAAACAAACTTGAGCAGCGTGGGAATCTCAATTGTGGAGTGAGCGGAATAAGCCTCAGAAGGAGGAGAATTGTTATCGATAGGGACGGACATGGAATTTGTAGGGAGTCAAGAAGGTGCGCGTGGGAAAAGAGCCACCGGCAAGTACCGCGCGCACTCTCCCGTGATTCGGCCCGTAATGCCCGAACGGGCGGGTGAGGGCCATGGGTTGGTGGAGGGATACCACACTGACAGTATCGGCTGCCGTCTCAAGATTTTTTGGCTTTATTTTCGTCTAACACTGGATTCCACATACAGGATAGTTTAGTAATAGTTTAAGTGATGTAGATAACCGCGAGTGTTTAAAGAAATTTAATCTCTTATGTGTTTTAAATATACCTAAGTGAGCACTGGTGGTGTCGTTATGGCACTTTTCCACCAGGGCTTGCCTATTTTTCTTTTGGTACTACCAATTAAGCCGGTGCATCGGTACTGGTCGCGACCTCTTGTTGTTTCGGTGCTGGCAACAGAGAAACTCGGAGACTTAAATTGAGTGCGGTCCAACCCTCGATTTTTTTGCTCCCGTCGCGACTTCGTGAGCGTGCCCAGTCCCTGTTGCTGCCCCGGGACCGCCGATTTCGACGATTCCGGACAGCGGAGCAAGAGAGCCGGCTACACAGGTGAGTGGAGACACTGTTTATCTTTAATTAAATGCATTTACGGGTGGTAGTCTTCACCCTGTTGTAGCTGTGTCCCTGTTTTATCATTCCATGATAAAATTAGGGACTCAAGCGCCAATTTGAGAGTTGCCTGACTGTGTCAACCCCCTTTACCCCCCCTGCAGGGGGGGTGAGGTTAGCGAAAGACCCGCACGTGTGCTTCCAGGAGGTTCGAGCCCTTCCCTAGTTTTAATTTATTTTTAATTAGGCTTAGTGTTAGCTAGGGACCTCATAGGACCTATCTAACGGTAAGTGGAGCCGTAGACATGCCCGGGGGGGACTCACCCCCCCTTGTCAGCACCCCCGGCACGTCCCGGCGTGGACGCAAAACTAAAACGGTGATCGTAGCCCGCGACATCTTTACTAACCAGATTCGGGAGGTGGTTCCCGTAGCTCAACCGGGTCGGCCGGACCCGGTGGTCAATCCCTCCGCTCCTCGGACAGGGCCCTCCTCTGAGGGCCAGGGGGCTCAGTGCATCGGATCGGGAGAAACTGTGTTTTCTCTGCCGACCGATGCGCCAATGCCAGCCAGGCCTCAGAGGAGGGCCAGGTCCGACTCGGATCCGGTCCCGGAGGACAAACGTCCTCGCGTAGGCCCTTCCTCAATCTCCCTCGAGGTAGAGAGGGGGTTGAAGGAAATTTTTGGATACTCCGACAGCGAGTACGCGTCGGATACATCTGCATCATCCTCATCATCGAGGGGGCGGGGCCTCGCGCAGCCCTGCGTGCCGTCCCACCCCTCGTCCACGCCCACACCGACTACGACTTCCGGGAGCAGGCCAGTGCCCGCGGCACGTATGTTCCGCACGCCGCCTGCCTCCCCCACGCCTCCTCCTCCCTTCTCGCCGATTTCCGGCGGGGCGCCGACATCATTGTCGGCGTCGGCCGCGGGCCAGCAGGGAAGAGGCTTCATGGACTCGACGCGGTACGCAGAGATCGGTGGAGGCCCTACGGGGTATGCGGATGCGGTGAGACAGCCTGCATCCCCACGTCCGTCTTCGTTGGCGGCTCCACCGGCTCCGCGTCCCCAACCCCAACCACAACCCGCGCGGCGCGCTGCCGCAACCACGGCGACAGCACCGGCCGCCAGATCAGCCCTCCCAGGCTCGAACAGAGCTAACAAGGGGGATCTCGACTTACGTCGGCATCCCCCAATCGAAGTGCAGTCGCTCCCCGACTGGCCGCGGCACTTCGCGATGCTATGGGAGCGACTAGGAGCTACCCCGAATGGCAGAGCACCCCTGCTTTTTATTTTGCGGCTTTAAATTGCGGCTTTAAATTCCTACCCGAGTCCGTCCGGGAGTTCCGGGTGATTCAAGCCTACCTAACGGAGGCCTCCCGGGAGACAGTAATCTCATGGAATTGCTGGTCACTCCCGGAGGATATCCCCTCCAAGGTAGCCATCCGTGGACTCCCGGGGAATACGGACCCAACAGTAGTATCCGAAGCTCTCAAGGAGCTCGGATTTCCGGCGCGGCACGCCAGGGTGGTCCTGGCAAAGAGGGGTCGACCTTAGCGTATTTTACGCAGAGCTCGACCACCTCTCCAGGGAGGAACTCGCCCGGTTATACAGTGTAGAGGAGCTCCTCTACCTGCCGGGGGTGGTGATTGAGGCTTGGAGGCCAAAGAAAGGTCCTGCGCAGTGCCACCGCTGCCAGGCCTTCGGGCACTCGAGCGTCAATTGCCACCGAGCGGTCCGCTGTGTGCGATGTGCTGGTGAGCACATCGTGGCGGACTGCCCGAGGCCTCGGGACGCCGTACCGACCTGTGCCAATTGTGGCAAAGGCCACGCCGCAAACGACCGGCGATGTCCTGGCCACCAGTGCGGTTGTCCTACCACGTATTCCCGAGCCGCCGCGCCGCCGCCTGAGGTCAAAACCTCAAGCTCAGCCGCAACAGCGGTCACAGCCTACGCCCCGGTCAGTACCGGGCACTTCTGCCCCCGGGCCTCAACCCGAAGGAGCTACCAAGAGGTGGAAGGGAAGGGGAAGTCTCCCGACCCGCGCCCCCACCTCCCAAACCGACCCCAACAGTCACTGCAGACCCGCAGGCGACCACGCTCATGGCGGAGGCGAACGCCCCCCGTGAGCAAAGGCCGCCAAAGCCCAGACCCCGCGAGAGGGTGACGGCCGATGCCCAGACAGCGAGGCTTCCTTCTTCTTCCTCGGCTCCTGCCACCCAGGTGGCGGCGCCAGCGGGGAAGAAGAAAAAGAAGAAGAAAAAAAAAAAGAAGCCAAAGGGCAGCCAACCTGCGGCGGTGGGTACTCGGACTGCACAGGTGCAGTCCGAGGCCGCCAGTTCGGTCCCCATGCCCTCTCGGCCACCTCGCGCCGGAGAGAGGCAAGTGGTGGAGGCTGTAGCCCCTCCACAGTCCCTCCAACACGAACCCATGGAGGTAGGGTCCGTGCAGACTCCGACGGGGGCTCCGTCGGCTGCCACCCCATCCCTCCACACGACGGTCCATCCTCGAGCCCGCCCACGGCCTCAGCAGCGCGACGGAGGGATAGCCCCAGGGCATCCTTTCTCCGCCGCAACGCTGCTGGAGCTGTGGGAGAGAGTGTCGGAGGCTCCCGTCGGGGGACTTATATCGGCATTTAGCCCATTCGTCCCGCAGAATGGATAGGGAGGAGCTGCGGGCCATTTATTGGAACCCCGGGGGGGTCATCTCTAACAGGATGGACTTCATCCGTTTGGCCCAGGAGTACAGACCGCATGTCTTGCTCCTGGGAGAAACAAAACTTAGACCGACTACGAGGTTTGTAGTGCCTAACTACATCGTGTACCGAAGGGACGAACTGACCCTTGACGGGATCCCGTTCAGGGGAACGGCGGCTCTCGTCAGGAGGGATGTTGTGCACGATGAGCTAGAGCTACTGAGCTTCATCGACACCAGAACGGTGGGAGTGAGAGTGCAGGTACTGGGGGTCGAACTGCGGATTTATGCCGCGTATCGTCCCCCGGGCTACCACCTCGAGCCGGCAGACATCAGACGGGTCCTGGACTATGATCGTCAACCGACCGGGTATGGAACGGGGGGTTGGTCAGTAAGTTGCAATCCACCGGCCTACCTCATGCCTACTGGCAACTGCTGGGGTCGTGGCTGGAGGGGAGATCCTTCTTTGTCGCGGTCGAGGAGTGCAAGTCGTCTGTGCGCCCCATAACGGCCGGGGTTCCACAGGGTAGTGTCCTGTCCTCGATCCTATACGCCCTCTATACCAACGACATTCCCACCCTGGACATCTCCATTGGTGGGAGGAGGATGTGAAACTGGCCCTTTTCGCAGACGCCTCGGCCTATTTTGCATCCTCCCGAAGTGTTAAAATCGCCGTCTCCTAGATGCAGAGGCTCCTGGATATTCTGCCTGAGTGGTTGGACCGGTGGAGATTCTTTTTTTTTTTTTTTTTTTGAGTTAGAGGAAATCACCGGATCCCCGCCCGCCCCGCGGGCGGGGTATGTGGGAGTTGAACCGCACTAAAACCTCCAACCGCTCACTTTCAGCGTCCGAACCCCGGCTGAGGCCAGAACCCAGCACGGGGTTTGGAGGGACGGCGCGACGCGTTACGCCCAAGGCACTCTTTCCCGTCGCTCCGTCCCCGGACGCCGAACCGATAGCCGCCGGCGAATACGGCCACCGGCTCTCTCGGTCGGCGGGCTTTCCGAAGCCCGCCAAGATGGGACCGCGTGTCACTCTCCCGCGGAATACCCCGCTGGGTCAGAACCAGCGTGGGTCGGGGAGCGCGGTCTACCATCCCCCGGATGCTCTAACGCTAAGGGCGTGTTGAGCGAGACACGGCACCTTCTTGGGTCCCCGCTCGCACTCACATGCGTTGGGGACCCGAAACTCTTAGGGGGCCAGATTCCGGGCGAGATCCCGGTCCCGGCCCCCTGCTCGACGGCGGCGCGTTGGCAAATTGAGAGCGGCGTACAGCCTCTCTCTCTCAGCCCCCGCCACCTGCTTCTGCGAGATGATGGACTCGCAGAAGTCGAGCATCGCCTTCCAAGACTCGTCGCTCTCGAGCATCGACGCCGCGACGCCCGGGAGCGTCAAGTCGGGACCTATTTGTTGGACCAGGACACAACGCTGCCCCTCCCATGCGGGGCAGCGCGCGAGCGTATGCTCCGGCGTGTCCTGGTCACATCCCACGCAATGGTGGCACCTCGCCGTCGGCTCAGCCCTTATCCGGTGCAGATACCGACCGAAACACCCGTGCCCGGTCAGCATCTGCACCATCCAAAAGGTGAGACGTCCTTCGCCACGACCCACCCAATCATCAAGGATCGGGCGGATCGCCTCGACGGTCCGTAGACCCCAGGCGGGGTTAGCGATACGTCGCTTCCACGCCTCGGCCACGGACCGCCGAGATTGGACCTTCCGATCGCGAACCGCTTCCCGCAGGGGACGCACCACGCCCCGGGCGCGGAGGTCGCATCGCCAGCGATAGTCGCCAGCCAGCGCCTCCGCCTCCAGCTCCCAGGGCGGCGTCCCCGCCAGCACGCACGCCGCCTCAAAAGCGATGGTGTGGTACCCGCGGATGGCCCTAATTGCTACGATGCGCTGTGGCCGACGCAGGTATCGGGCGATATTACATCGCACCCGTGCGTCGGCTCAGACGGGCGCACCGTATAGGGCCATCGATCGCACCACCCCCGCATAGAGGCGGCGCACAGCGTGGCTGGGCCCCCCGACATTCGGGAGCAACCGACCGAGTTGGCCGGCCGTCCTCATCAATCGGGGGACCAGGTTCGCGAAATGGGCTTGGAAGGTCCAACGGCTGTCCAACAGAAGGCCGAGGTACTTCAGCTGCACCATTATTTGGCCGCAGCGGAAACATAGACCGCTGCGGTCAACAGTGCTGGTGCACCTGGCGACGCTATGCCCCGTGCCGAAGCACTTGAGGCATCGCCAGGCGCGCGATTCTAATAGCCGCACGTGGGCTGCGACCCAGCCCACGCGCAGCCTGCCCGGATCTCCGGCCGGTCTTCCGGGCGGAGGAGTAGCCAGGGAGTTGGCGGTCTCCAGCGGACACCGCACCCACACCGACCTGGCCCCGGTATAGCCACGGCGCAACTCGCCTATGGTTACACTCTCAGGGGCACATTTGCCCTGGGCAGCGATGGCCGCCACCACCTCCTCCCTGGAGGTGCAGTCGTCCAGGCCGGTCACCCGCAACTCGGCCATTTTGACCGGCCTGTGCACCTTGACGTCCTCCTCCGGCCACACCACCCGGAGGCCCGACGCCAGACGGTCCGCGATGCCGGCGCTGTCAGCACCGGCGGGACACTCCAGCAGTCGGGCCCCATTGGCCGTGTGCCGGATTCGGAGGCCATCCTCCGCCCCGATCTGTCCGAGGTCCACAGCCGCACGCGCCTTTGCCATGACGTCGGGGTACGTTAATCCCTTCGCCTGGCCGGCCGGCAGCAGGGTTAGCACCACTGCAGCCCGCCTCGGCGCCCGCAGCTTCTTGCCCTTCTTCTTTTGTTTTCCGGCGGCGGGTGCTCGACCCTGTTGGGGAGCAACCGCGGCCGCCGGAGTCGCGTTCTTTTTGTGGGGGGCAGCAGTTGGCCCTCTTCCCGGCTGGGAGGTCGCATTAGCCGCTGCCCCTGTCTTCGTCTGTGGTTGTGAGCCGGAGGAAGCGCGCGGGGCTGCGGAGATGGCACCGTGGTTTTGGCACCACCTCCGTTCTTCTTTTTTGTTGGTCGGGCCGCATTCGGCCCCGAACTCTGGGGAATTGTCGGTTGGGCGGGGGCGATGGGAGGCGGCGCGGACGACGGAGCGCCTCTCAAGGCCGCGGCAAGTTCCGCCCTGAGTTTGGCGAACTCCCTGCCAAACTCCTCTGTCAACTCCCGTCTAATGCGGGCAGCCATGTCCTCCTGGGATTCGGTCTGCCGCACCCTGGCTCGCGGTGACGCGAGTCGTGGTCCGCGCGCCGCCTTGGATAGCGGCAGAGCGGGCCAGTCTTCATCCGCGTCTTTTGGGGGAGGTCGCATCTTTCCTGTGCCGCGGGCACTCGCGGGCTCCGACTCGAGTGTTGCCAGCCTCCCCTTGAGGGTAGCAACCTCCGCCTTTGCCTTCTCCAGTTCTACCTGGAGTTTCGCGTCCCGGCTGACAGCTGTCGAAACCGTAGGCATGAGCCTGCCGGCCTCATCCGCCACCACGCGCCATGTGCGCGCTTGGCTCTTGTTGCCGCACTTGGAAAATTTGGCAGCCGCAGCCTTGGCGCGCCGCCTCAGAGACTCCAGGACGACGACGGGACTCTCCGAGAGCTCCCCGCTAGCCGTCCGAGCCGAGTCAATTACTTCCCGTCTCAAGGGCTCAAGGACGATGACGGGGCTCTCAGAGAGCTCCCCTTCAGTCGTCCGGCCTGACAAAGGCAGCGCGGTGACTCTCCGCGGCCTCCCTCGGGACTTCATGAGCGCGGGCTTAGCAGGCTCTCGTGGTGCCTCCTCGTCAGAGGAGGAGGCAGACGAAGGCCCACTTTCCGAGGTCCGGCGCGCCGTGGTCTTCCGCTTGCGCCGGACTGTCCCGCCCTGCTCTCCAGAGCAGGCATCGCTCGCGACAGTACTCGCGCGCGATGCCCGCCCTGACGCTACGCCAGTGGCATTCTCCGACACAGGGGCCTGGTCGCCTACCCCTGTGCGGGCTTCGGAGGTGGACTCCACGTCCATACCTACCCCGAAGTTGAGGGGAGCAATCGCATAAGTGCGATTACTCCCAGGCGCTCAACTCCGCGGCTACCACTCGTCACTGCTTTGGCACCACCCAGGGACCACGTATGGGGTAGGCCTTCTAAGAAGGTGGTCCTCCCATGGACGCCAGTGACGAGGGTCCCCCGGTGGAGATTCTCGATCAACGCGGGTAAGACCCAGGCTCTACTCAGCGGTCCTACCCGCACCGTCTACCCGAGTCGTCCCCCGTCTCAGTCTTCGTGGTGTGGATGTCGAGTTTAAATCCAGCGTTCGGTATCTCGGGTGCGAGATCGACCGATCGCTCCGCATGAAGCCACAGGTCGATCGAGTGATTGACCTGGCTCGTGCGGCGCGGTTTGTCTTGCGACCGGTCCTCGTGTCCGCGTTGCCGATCAGGACAAGGCTTGCCATTTACAAGACTTATGTCCGCTCACGTGTTACGTACGCTGCTGAGGCTTGGTATCACCTCATACTGCCGTCCCAGCGGAAAAGCTTGCAGGCCCAGCAGAACATTTCCCTCCGAGTCATCGGCGGAGCAGGCCGTTACGTCCGTAATGACGTAATCGCCCGGGACCTAAAGATGAAGTCGCTCGAGGAGTTCATCGTTCGGCTCGCTCGCAATATGTACGAGCGGGCCGACCGAGGGCCCCACGAGCGACGACGAGCTCCCTTACACGCCCGACCGCCTGAAGGCGCGGCGTTGCCTAGGGAGCTAGTGGGTCCCACGAGATTCCTCGGAGTTAAATATATTTAATTATAAATAATAATAATAGAGTTATATTTTTTTAATTTACTCTGATTTTTGGAGATGCACCTACCTTCTGCTTTACCTATTTCATGCACCACCTTTGGTTGACTGGAAGAGAATGCCTTAGGCATTAAGTCCGCCATTGTACTATCCATTGTGCATAAAGTATAATAAATAAATAAGTTAATTATCCTACGGCGTAATAACGTGGTAGGATATAGGCGATCCCCTCTACGGGACTGAGATCATTGTGTCGTCCGTCCCGCATATGTTCCGCCCTATGATGGAGCCCACGGGGGCTACCATCACCCTCCCGGTAGGGAGGTGCGACCCCGCTCCCCTTAAGGGGCTTTTGTTCCCCCCTCAGGGGATTGGGCCTCCCAAATTATATTTGGGGACCTTATAATTTGAGGTCTGGGGTCGCGGAACGGAGCCACGGACTCGTCCGGGACTCGTTTCGTTTCGTTTCGTTTCGTTTGCTGTGCCGAAAAAGTTGGTTATCTTTAATTCAAAGATTTTTGAATTTTGAAGGATTTTTTTAAACATGAATTAAATAACTGATTGTCACTAGGGGTGGCTACGTCAATCAAATCGATCTTTATTCGAGATAAAGCATCCGGGATAACATTATCCTTCCCTTTTCTATTGAAAATCAAATTGACTTAACCTAACTCTCCATCTAGCTAACCTACCAGTAGTATTTTTAAGTTTACTAAAGTCAAAGTTAAATCATTTATTTCAAATTAGATCTGGACACACATACATTTTGAATGTCAAAAATAAAATCAAATCAAAAGTTCTACCACCAGTTCGCTAAAATTACGCCTCCATCCTGAAACTCAGCGGGCATGTCTTTTTTTCATTTAATATGTTTTTTTTTCTTTTTTTTTTAATATTTTTTTTTAACAAATGTATCAATTGAAATGGCCGGGACGAGCATTTCATTCCCATTTTGTGCAGTTATGTATAATCATTAAGTTTATAATATGCTTTACTGCATTTTTTTTTTTTTTTTTCAGTTGGAGGAAATCACCGGATGCCCCCCGGAGTATGTGGGAGTTGAACCGCACTAAAACCTCCAACCGCTCACACTCAGCGTCCGAACCCCGGCTGAGGCCAGAACCCAGCACGGGGTTTGGAGGGACGGCGCGACGCGTTACGCACTCGGCACACTTTTCCGTCACTCCGTCCCCGGACGCCGAACCGGTAGCCGCCGGCGAATACGGCCACCGGCTATCTCGGTCAGCGGGCTTTCCGAAGCCCGCCAAGATGGGACCGCGTGTCACCCTCCCACGGAATACCCCGCTGGGTCAGAACCAGCGTGGGTCGGGATGCTTTACTGCATAGCCGTTCTTTGATGACTCTCTTAAACCTATTTAAAATAAATGTTCCTAGTGTTAAAATTATGAATATCTGAGAGTTTAGGAAATTTATGAATATTTTTATGCACATACATTAAATTTTCATAAATGTATTGGCACACTAAAGTTAGAATCTTAATTTCCTTGAATTTGTCCCGCAAAGACTCCCTTGAGTTCATATTATAGATTGCACGAATAACTCTCTGCTGCAGAATAAATATTGTTTCTACGTCGGCAGCATTGCCCCATAACAGAATACCATAAGACATAACACTATTGAAATAACTAAAATACACAAGGCGAGCTGTATCCACATAAGTGTATGTTCTTATCTTTTTAACCGCGTAAGCTGCAGAACTGAGCCTTCCCGCCAACCTAGTAATATGGGGCCCCACTGGAGCTTGGAATCCACTGTTATACCAAGAAAGACAGTTGACTCAACAAGCTCCAATGTTTCACCACTAATACTATTACTCTTAACTTGTTTAACGTTAGGTAACGTAAATTTTATTATGCATTTAGTTTTCTTACTATTTAATAATAAATTGTTAACACTAAACCAATGAACTACACACGAGATGGCAACATGAAATTCAACAATTTTTATTAAATCTCCTATACGAATCCGCCATACCGATAGTTCAAGATTTTGTCAACTTTACCGGGATCCGTATGTAAACCGTGCCTGTCAACAACATAACCTAAATACTTCAACTCTTCTCTAAAGAATTGAGATTTTTCTAAGTTTATAGTTAAATAAGCCGACTTTAATTTTTCATACACCTGATTTAAAATATTAATATGTTCGTCAAACGTAGACGAAATAATAATAATGTCATCTTGAAAACAAAACACTTTATTGTTATACTCTGGACCAAATAACTTATCCATGAGTCTTTGCATCGTTGAGCTCGCTCCAGATTAACCGAATGACATCCGATTAAAACAAAATTATCCACGCCGCGGAACCGTAAAGGCTGTCTTCTCCGCAGAAGACTCATCGAGAGGAATCTGCCAGTATGTCGATGTTAGGTCAATAGATGATAGGTATTTAGCGTCACGTAAATTGTCTAATATTAGACTTATATACGGCAAAAGATATGCATCCGTTTTCGTGACCTCATTTAGCTTAGGTACGGCTATCTAGGCAGAGTCTAATTGCGCCTGATGGTTTTTGAACCATAACAACGGGTGAATTCCACGGGGATTGTGAAGGCGAAACAACTTTCAATTCTAGCATTCGGTCTACTTCTTCTTCTAAAAGCTTTTGTTTATACGGTGACAAAGGATAGTACCGTTGCTTGATCGGCTTACTGTCACCCGTGTCGATCGTATGATGTATTAAAGTTGTACGACCTAGACCGACTAACTCTGAACTTATGCTATTAAATTTATTTTTAGTTTCATTAGCGATCTCAAGTTGTTTTGTGTCAAGTGACTTATAATCAACTAAGCCGTTGTCCAGTTGTAAAGAATTAACACCAGACAAAAAAATACTTTATTTTAAATTTTTATAAACGACTTGATTCAAAATTGGAGTTTGTATAAGTTGCATTATATTAAATTTAATAATTTTACATTCTAACGAATGTAATAACTTATATTGAATGGGTAACAACATGTAACTGTTCGACACAACTAATGAGCCATCAGCTGTTACCACATTCTGTCTCGACTTATTTTTATTTATTTTAAAACCTATCTGATTAAATATTTCATGGCTATCTTTACCAAGTATTGAAATGGACGCTCCGGTGTCTAGTAAAGAAACCGCTTCTAAATCACTTACTTTTATTTGAATACTTGCTGCCCCGCGCAACTTCGTCTGCGCGAATCTCAATTAAATGTCAACTATTCGATTTTTTCTCGCTGTAAATACCATCCTTGAACTTCATCGAGAATTTAAAAAAACAACAATTTCTAAAATAAATATAGCCTAAGTTACTCCTTATAACATAAACTATCAGCCATTGAAAGTCAGCCCGTCCGAATCGGTCTAGCCATTCCAGAGATTAGCCAGAACAAACAGACAGTGGCCACCTTCCAGCTCCATCATCAGACCTTGACATTCATCTTATACGCAAAGAATTCATCAATATGCCGACGGCAGCAAAGAACAAACAGATATCTACAAAATCGTTAGTTTCCAGTAGAGCGTTTTTTGTGAGAAAGTTTGATAACTTTTACTATAAGAATGCCAGGTTTTTCAAATTTGGAATGTGTAAATAAAATAATGTTTCGCAGCAGATAGCGACATATTTTAAATAAATTATTGTTTTTTTTTCGTATTACTGCAGATGTCTTTTTCTACATCGCATAGAAAAATAAATAAGATGAGTCAACTGCCATGTATTCGTTTCTACGTCCTTAGAAAAGAAGTAGAAAGTGAAGAACGCATCCAGATCGCAAAATCTAATTTCACACCATTTCCATCAACATCATACCAATCGAATAAAGAATGTAAAGAACCTACAGCAAACGTTTTTTCTAACTGATATCTTTGTTTATACTAAGTGGCTTGCTAAATTGTACGACGCACACACGGTTATCCGGTAAATGTGCGGGTGTACTTCGTTTTTTTCAAAAAAATAGTGTATATGTCTTTATTTACGCAACAAAAAACACATAAAAATACACTTTTTGTTTGAAAAAAAAAATTTACCAGATAAAATAAAGAATTCTGGATTCAAATATCCAAAAAAGTTAAATTCGGCAAAATGCAGATGTCTTCTTGTTCTTTGCTGCCGTCGATGCTTTATTGGAGCATAAACACGATGATGTTATCTTCCTTATTGACGGAGTTCCCATAGCCATCTTCCTGTTCCATCATCGGACCTTGACATTTATCCTCTACGCAAAGAACTCATAAAGTCGCTTTATTAGAGTCTAAACACGATGAGGTTATCTTGCTTATTGACAGAGTTCCCAAAGCCACCTTCCAGCTCTGTCATCAGACCTTGACGTTCAACCTCTACACAAAGATCTCACCAGGACGCTTCATTAGAGCCTAAACACGATGAGGTTATCTTGCTTTATGACGGAGTTCCCATAGCCACCTTCCAGCTCCATCATCAGACCTTGACATTAATTCTCTACGCAAAGAACTCATCAGGACGCTTCATTAGAGCCTAAACACGATGAAGTTATTATGTGACGTCAAAATACGTCAAAAGTGACAGAAAAATATGTCATAACTGACTGAAAAAATGTTGATTTTGCACTTTTACACGATTTTTTTTTATTTTTTTTTGTACAAACCTTCCTTGGACGAATAATTTAAGACCAAAATTAGCCAAATCGGTTCGGCCGTTCTCGAGTTATAAAAACACAAAAAGTGGCATTGATTTCTTTAGGTTATCAAATATCTCCCTTTCGCCTTTTTGTCTTTTGAATTTCGCGGCTATGTACAACGCGCTACAGAGCTCGTATAATTTTAATATTTATAGACATTTTAATTTCTTTTGTCTGTTTAATGGCTGGGTCGATTTGGATGGGACTTAATGGCCGAGCTTATGTAATAAATACTAACTTAGGCTATATTCATTTTAGAAACTGTTTTTTTATTAATTTTCGATGAAGTTCAAAGTTGGTTTTTATAGCGAGAAAAAAATCGAATAACTGACAGGTAATTGAGGTGGCACAGACGAAGTTGCGCGGGGCAGGTAGTGTATCTATAAACGAAATTTGGAATAATATAAAATGTAGGTTTTCGCATCGGTTGCATACGTCCCGTCAATACGAATTGCTCAATATGTCTGGTTCCGCCGCGCTATTAGAGGAATGAGAAGTAAATCGACCGAAATTATGTTTTCAGTGTTGAGCAATAATTACGATATTATTTGTTTAACTGAAACTTGGTTAAATGAAAATTATCTTTCCTCTGAATATTTTGATAGTAGATATACTGTTGTGAGAAGGGATCGTAGTGATTTGTTTAAGCAGACTTTCGGTAAGGGACACGGCGGTGGTGTCCTCATTGCCCTCTCTAATAAGTTAGACTTTGTTAATAAATATGAATGGGAAACTGGCGTTGAGGATGTTTGGATCCATATTAAATTTGGTAAAATTAATATGAACTTATGTTTAGCATATTTACCTTCCTATTTGCCCAACCAACTTTTTAAAGATTTTTTATTAAATTGCGAAGATGTCTCTCTCAGATACCCTGATCAGACCACCATTATTATTGGAGATTTTAATCTGCCTCTCATTAAATGGAGTAATTCTCGTGCTCCAATCGAGCTCACTAATGACTTGAAATCCTCTGAATTTGTTGAGTTTATTGGCGTAACGGGTCATAGTCAAATTAATAACATTGCCAACTCTAATGGCACTATACTTGATATGGTTCTTGTGGATGAAAAGATTGATGCTAAAATTTGTGAAGCCCCCGCTTTCAGCAAAACAGATGTGCACCACCCACCATTTGAGATTAGTTTAAAGTTCAGTTCAGTTACAAATATCCGACCTAATGTAAAAAACGAGCGCTACAACTTTAACAAAACTGATTATGTGGGATGCAATAAACGTATATCATCAGTTAATTGGCATGAATATGCTAATCTAAGCTGCAATGAATTAGTCTCTAAATTTTATAATACTGTTTGGTCAGCCATTGATAAACATACTCCGAAGAGTCAACTTAATAAGATACGCTACCCCAAATGGTTTTCTATATCACTTATAAAATTACTAAAAGAAAAACACAAGTATAGACGGCGATTTATAAAATATGGGAATCCTCGCGATTTTGACTCTTTTAATTCCTTACGGCACAGAGCTCGTGATGCCATGGACCGATGTTTTCGAGATTATGTTCGGAATATTGAAAGTGGCTTGAAACATAGTATACGACCATTTTGGCAATCCACCCACTCCAAATTAAAATCTCACAGTAACTTTCCTAATGAAGTAATTTATGGTGACAAAACTGCCAAGGGAGCAGATATCCCTGAACTGTTCGCAGATTTCTTTACCTCAGTATATACCACTAAAACTACTACTGGCATATACAGCCCTGAACATCATTCATCTAATTATAGTCTGCCCAATGTTAAAATCTCAAAGGATACAATTTTATCATGTTTGGAAAACTTGGACCCCAGCAAGGGCGCTGGACCTGATAAGCTTCCACCAATTTTTATCCGTGCATGCGCAAAGACAATGGCCGAACCCTTATATATGATATACAACAAATCGATGAATGAAGGAGTCTTTCCCGATTTATGGAAAATGTCTCAAGTTGTTCCCATTTTTAAGAGTGGCAATAAGAAAAATGTTTCTAATTATAGACCAATTTCCCTCATCTCTTGCTTTGCAAAAGTTTTTGAGGGTATAGTATATGACGAGGTTTTTAATCATTTTAAGCACCTACTAAGTCCCCGTCAACACGGTTTTGTTAACAGACGTTCAACAACATCCAATCTGACTATATATAGTGATTTTATATGCAAATCGTTTGAGGACAGAAGCCAGGTTGACGCCGTGTACACGGACTTCGCAAAGGCTTTTGACCGCGTACCTCATACAATTCTTTTAGCAAAGCTGGATCATGCGGGTATCCATGGAAGTTTACTGCGGTGGTTTAAAAGTTACCTGATGAATCGTAGTCAATTGGTTGCAATCGCTGGATATATGTCAAGACCATTTTTTGCCGATTCGGGTGTTCCACAAGGATCTAACCTTGGTCCCTTGATGTTTTTAATATTCATCAATGATCTTCTTGAATCTTTGAATTGCGAATGTCTTGCTTATGCAGACGACATAAAGATCTACAGACAGATCCTGACAATTGAGGACTGTCAAGCGATTCAGAAAGATCTTGATTTGTTGTACAACTGGTGCTCTAACAATGGAATGGACTTGAATGTTAACAAGTGCCAGTTCATATCGTTCACCAGAAGGAAAAACTATATGAATTTCGGTTATTCTATAAATGGAGTTCCTCTGAATAGAGTATTTATGGTCAAAGATCTAGGAGTTTTCTTTGATTCCGATATGTCATTTCGATCACATTTTGACCATATTACTCTTAAGGCTAATAAAATGCTTGGATTTGTTATGAGAACAGGCAAAGCATTCAGAAACGTATCTACAATGGTCCTTCTGTTTAATGCATTGGTAAGGAGTATATTGGAATACTGTTCTTCTATTTGGTCCCCAACATATGCAACCCATATAGCACGCATCGAGTCTGTGCAGGTTAGGTTTATTAGGTATATTAGTATCAAGTGTGGGGTGCGTAGATCGATAAGTAGTTATGAGGATAGACTGAAACACTTTTGCATGATAGGCCTCGAACAAAGGCGCAAGCTGACTGACTTATGTTTGCTGCACAAAATCATTAATGGAAGTATTGACTCACCTATTATATCTCTGTTTCATTTAAGAACTAGCAAGCACCCTCAACGTCATCATCGAGTATTCGGCTTAGCAAACACATCACTTAAGATTTCTTTGAACAATCCTACTTTGCGTATGGCTCAGCAATTCAATGATTTGGACAATAATGTTAACATTTTTAGCTCCAATTTTTGTTCTTTTAAATACACTATATTACGAACATTTAATGAGACTACGTAATTCATATAATTTACTCACAGTATATATAGTTAAGTTTTAGATTTAGTATAAAATTATGTACTCCTGGTAAATGCTGTGCATACCTTTAATTGATTTATGTACACATCATAGATTTAACTAAAATGTATTTTACTGTAATAGGATTAAGTGTATGTAAATTGTTGGTGTGACTTACAAAATAAAAATAAAATAAAAATAAAAATATCGAAATTCGTGATTTAAACTAATTTATGAACTGTAATGTGGACAGAAAATAAATACTTTTAGTGTAAATATTTTATTAAGATAATTCATGGATAAAACTACCAAGTATTATTAAATCCGAGGGTATTAATGGTTTTATAATGAGATTATTATTTTTTATAATTAAAGAAACACGTTTAATAAATGAATAATCATTTATTAAATAATTGACCGTTATTTGAAGCTTACTTGACTGAGAGAGGCACTTCCTTATTTCCGGTTCCGTTTCCTGTATTTTTCCTATTGGTCCATCTATTTAGCCCCACCAGGCAGCCCGGAGATGTTCGGAGGGGCGTAGGAGGGGCGAGTCGTAATCAGACTTGCCTCGAGCTAAGGTAATCATTGGCGTCAAAATTTCCGTACCGTAACTTACTTAACTACTTAACGTACTTAACTACGTACACTTGGAGTTCCAACTCCCTTGTTGGAACGGTGTAAGTCCTATTGGAATATTCCTATTCTTATAATAATTTGTAATAGTGTTATTCTTCTGTCCATCGGTAAGTGATATTTAATTCTACTATATCGCAATAATATTTTAACGGGTTATCCGTTCGTGATATTTTGTTCAATTATTTCCTTATTACAGGAAGTTGTTAAAAATGTTGGCTATTCTCAGGTTAACTTTATTTTTATTTTAGTGATTTTTGACGATTAACAGATTCGTCATAAGTATTTTATTTAATAATCAGAAAACAGCAAGTAAAATTTTTAGAATTGTACCTACCCTACAGTTGAAGTTACTAATTCTTTCCAAAGGATTATCATACGTCTAGTTCGAAGTAAACTGACCACCTGAGGACTTCGTTAAGCAGTGACGTGCATAGATGTTGAGAAATGTCGATAAATTGTTCATTATGTATAATAATTCGACCTTTGTCATTATTTCTTATTGCTATTTCAGAAATCAAGGTTTTTGTTGAAGCAAGTGCTGTTTCCTTCTAGCTGCATACCATTGTCAGGCCCAAAAGTATTTACATACAGTAGCAGTGTAACAAAAGTTTTGGTAACCATGTATTGAAGAAGAAGAAAGGAAATGGTGTTTCAAAAGATTTTCTTTTACAAACTGAACCCTCGCAGGGTTTCAGAGTTTTTAATATAGTTGAGCAAGTCATGCATACTGTCAAGCCTCCGCAAGGCGTTAAGATGGCCTAACTATTAATACGAATCCTACGCAAGGGTTCTCGATCGACATTATGAAGCGACTCACCGTGGTTATTGGATATAGTGAGCTTTCCGGCTATGACGATCCTACGCAGCGCTTTTCATCAGGATGGCCTGTCTATAAATACGATGTCATGGCCTATCGAACATCATTTGATCAGTGATTGCCTGTGCAAGGCCCCTCAATCACTTACGAACGAAACCCTCGTCGGGGTTATCGATTATCTATCTATCTAATATCATGCGAGGCCGGGATAAGCTCTGCCAATGGATCGCATGCAGAACGAAACCCTCGCCGGGTTATCGGTTATATGTTAATAAGACACTAGCGATATGAAGCCTCCGCAAGGCCCGTCGATCGTGGAACATCAATGCTAGGCCGGCATAAGCTCTGCCAATGGATCGCATGCAGAACGAAACCCTCGCTGGGTTATCGTTTATAAAATATGTGGGCAGGTTTCTTTCTAGCAATATCAAGCCTCCGCCGAGCTCCTCGATCTGGATTGCCTGTTTTACCTTTAATGTGAGGACGAAGGGAGGTTCTTCGAGGGAGGACACACAGAAAGAAAGCCTTGTCGACGTTATCATAGTATCAAACCTGGTTGGCTGAATGTATGATCATCGAAATGCGACGTTCGTAGAACATTTATTTAATCATTTTGTGCCAGGTGCGCTACTGTGCGTCCTCAATAATGGGCACACAAGGATCGACAAGGCTTTTGCTCTAGCAAGGTCTGTCCGTCATCACCATGAAAAGCCGATGCGAGATCTGCTTTATAAGTGCCAAGTATGTGATGCAAGGCTTGGCCCTCTAATCAGACTTCTAGTACCCATAAAAACCTTTAATCTTTGTTAAGGTTGGTATTTATGTGAAGGATGTCGAAAGTAAAGGATTTGAATTTGTATCGTTTATATTTTTTATTGTGAAAAATCGAAAATACTCAGCATCATGTATGAATTGCTTTAATTTCTTCGTGGACGAAGAAATATACGATGGGTATGACTGCCGTCGATTTTATCTGGAAGGCAGAGTGCAGGTGAGGACTACATCCACTGCCAGCTTCGTTTTTGTGTCACGCCCGACTACATTCCACAAGTCTGCTGTCCTTGATAAAGGAAGACGTCTATCATCATGGTGCACAAATGCCTGGAAATATGCACTGCAGATGCACAGAATTCTTAATTCTATTCTACATGTTCACCGAGATCGCATATAAGTAGCTGATTGCTGAGATTGCTCAGGATTACTGTTCATGAAATGTAAAAATAAGCAGACTGAAAAGATTACAAGTGACTCGGCTAGAGCCGTAGTAGACTTTTTGTTAATTCGCGCGTTCTGGCACCTAGTGGCTCGCGTATATGTATGCCAATTGGTAACCTTGGCTTACAAGTCTAACTGAAACCAGTTAAGATGTTACCGCATGACGTCCGTTACAGGGCCCCCTTGCGGAAGTTCAGAGTACAGCATTAATTCCATGGAGTGCAGTGGGTCTGATTGCTATTTGCGGTGCGCATTATTAGTGCTGAGATAATGCACATTCAGCGTTGTAACTCTTCAGGCTTGAGGGGGTGATGGACCACGAGCGATAATAGCCCTTCTGTGCATCCATCGCAAGACATTGAATGATAACACAGTAAGTGTCGCTGTCATTAGTCTATTTAGTCACTGAACAATGATTACACTAAAGCTAATGATTAGTTACACTTCACTTACAATTTTAGTGTAACCATTAATACCTGAAAACACTTGTCTGAGGACATACTAAAGCTAACGGGATTATCATCCCCTTACTAAATGTGTTTCAGTGTTGGATTTCAGATTTAAATAATTCAGACTCCATGTCTCCTTATGTACTAAAGTCTTTTGCTTATGTACGCAACCTATTGCTCATTACTACACAACTTAAAGGTAGAAATCATTCTATCAATTTTAGTGACTGCATTTTTTAACAGGTTAATTAGGTAATTTAAAGTGTATTTTTATGGGCTCAAATTACAATACAATACAAAACTCTTTATTGGAATATCACAGTTATGTACTTAGCTATGTTACGAAAACTTAAATAGAAGATATCCATGGGCGGCCTTATCGGCGCAAAGCGATCTCTTTCAGGCAACCTTGAATGCAACGAAAGAAAGTAATAGAAGGTGAGCTATTCTATTGGTGCAGTTAGGCAATCTATGAATTGTACGTAACAATTTCAATAGATCACAGAATTGTGAATTTTTGTACTGGATAAATTCATAATTTGTGCTGCAAGGTTGAACAGTGCTTTATAATTATTATTGCTACACATAAATAATTATTTAAAGTATAGAAGTTATTAGTGAATTTTCATATTGTTTTGGAAATGTTTTGTATTAATTTAAATACATCGAAATGACCTATTGGTTTATTATAATAAAATTAATATTTTTTACTTATAAAACCTACTCGTAATAGGGTACCTACGATTTAATACTATTACCTAAACATGCTTTCGAATGAAATGACGCAGAATATCAAAGTTTCATATTCGTTGCATAGCGTTCCATCTGGACTAAGGTCGGTAAACTTTCATTTCGAAATGTTCGATTATGTCTAAAAAAAACAACCATTTTCTGCCTTTAATATAACTATTTCATTCACACAGTAACAAGAAGGTCTTCACAGCGCGAAGGTTTCGGTAGCGGACTGAAAAGCACAGGTTTCTAGTTCGATTCTGAGTAAAGGCAAATTTTTCATGTACTGCTTTTTCTACTTTTATCTTTTTATTACAATTACTAGCTGCCCCGCGCAACTTCGTCTGCGTCGCATAGGATTTGTTCCCGGGAATTATCTAAAAGTACTCATCACAACGCTTCATTAGAGCCTAAACACGATAAGGTTAGCTTGTTTATCGATGGACTTCCTGTGGCCACCTTCCAGCTCCATCATCAGACCTTGATCTAAGCTATCCTATCTCTCAAGTTGGACCAAACCGCTCACGGTGTGCCAATTTAATTTAAAATCGGCTAAGTAGTTTAGCAGTCCATCGCGGACAAACATCGTGACACGAGATTTATATATACATACTAGCTGCCCCACGCAACTTCGTCTGCGTCGAAAAAATAAAAAAAAAATTAGGGGTGGACTACCCCTAACATTTAGGGGGATGAAAAATAGATGTTGGCCGATTCTCATAGATACCGGATAAGCACAAAAAATTTCAACAAAATCGGTCAAGCCGGAGGAGTTCAAGTTCGAACACCGTGACACGAGAATTTTATATATTAGATTAGATTATAATCTTTAAAGGTTCAAATTTCAACATTAAGATAGGACTGACGCAAAGAGCTAGTGTTCAAATCTGCCGATTTTTTTAAATTCATTGATAACATTTGTCTAATTCCCAAGAATATGGTGCTATGACTAATTTGAAATTTTGTCCATTTAATTTAACAAAAAAATAGCGGGTTTTTTAGAAATATGATTTGTACAAGACTGTATTCTGTTATTCTTTAAATCTAAATAAATGGTACAGAAAAATCATGTATTTTATGTAGATAAAAAGTTACCCTTAACAGTGGAGCAGGATGGATTTATTCCGCCTGCTATGGGTGAGCCGCCGGATCATACCGGCGGTGAAGCCACTGCTGAGGTGCCTCACATTACGAGAGATGAGCTCCATGTGGCCGTGGTCAAAATGAGCGCGAAAGACACGGCCCCCGGCCCGGACGGCATCCACGGCCGGGTCCTGGCCTTGGCCATCAATGCCCTAGGGGACCGACTCCTCAGGCTATTTAATTCCTGCCTGGAGTCGGGACGGTTTCCCTCGCTCTGGAGGACGGGCAGACTGGTCCTCCTACGTAAGGAGGGGTGCCCGGCGGACTCAGCCGCCGGTTACCGTGCTGCTGGACGAGGTGGGCAAATTGCTGGAACGCGTTCTGGCAGCCCGCATCGTTCAGCACCTGGTCGGGGTTGGACCCGATCTGTCGGCGGAGCAGTACGGCTTCCGGGAGGGTCGTTCGACCGTAGATGCCATTCTACGTGTCCGGGCCCTCTCGGAGGAGGCCGTCTCCCAGGGTGGGGTGGCCTTGGCGGTGTCGCTCGACATCGCCAATGCCTTTAATACCCTGCCCTGGTCCGTGATTGGGGGGGCACGAGAGAGGCATGGAGTGCCCCTCTATCTCCGCCGGCTGATCGGCTCCTACCTAGAGGCAAGGTCGGTCGAATGTACCAGGTACGGTGGGACCTTGCACCGGTTCCAGGTCGTGCGCGGTGTTCCGCAGGGATCCGTTCTCGGACCTCTCCTGTGGAATATCGGGTACGACTGGGTGCTGAGGGGCGCTCTCCTCCCGGGCCTTAGCGTCGTGTGTTACGCAGACGACACTTTGGTCGTGGCCCGGGGGGATGACTTTGGAGAGTCTGCCCGTCTTGCCACAGCGGGGGTGGCCCTCGTCGTCGGCAGAATAAGGAGGTTGGGCCTCGACGTGGTGCTAAACAAATCCCAGGCCCTGATGTTTCGGGGGCCTCGGACGGCGCCACCAGTCGACGCCCACATAATGGTTGGAGGCGTCCAGATTGAGGTCGGGGAGCAGTTGAAGTACCTCGGCCTCTTGTTGGATAGCCGTTGGACCTTTCGAGCCCATTTTGCGGACCTGGTCCCCCGATTGGTGAGGGTGGCCGGACAGCTAGGTCGGTTTCTCCCGAATATCGGGGGGCCCAGCCACGCAGAGCGCCGCCTCTATGCGGGGGTGGTGCGCTCGATGGCCCTATACGGTGCGCCCGTCTGGGCCGAGCCGCGCGTTCCGGCAAATCTTGCCCGAAGCCTGCGCCGGCCACAGCGCATCGTAGCCATTAGGGTCATCCGTGGGTACCGCACCGTCGCTTTTGAGGCGGCGTGTGTGCTGGCGGGGACGCCGCCCTGGGACTTGGAGGCGGAGGCGCTCACTGGCGATTATCGCTGACCATGCGACCTCCGCGCCCGGGGCGTAGTGCGTCCCCTGCGGGAAGCGGTCCGCGATCGGAAGGTCCAATCTCGGCGGTCCGTAATGGAGTCGTGGGAGAGACGGCTGGCCAACCCCAACTGGGGTCTACGGACCGTCGAGGCGATCCGCCCCGTCCTAAAGGATTGGGTGGGTCGTGGCAAGGGACACCTCACCTTTTGGATGGTGCAGATGCTGACCGGGCACGGGTGCTTTGGTCGGTATCTGCACCGGATTCGGGTGGAGCCGACGACGGGGTGACATCACTGTGAAGAGTGTGACCAGGACACACCAGAGCATACGCTCGCGCTGTGCCCCGCTTGGGAGCGGCAGCGTTGTGTCCTGGTCATGCAAATAGGACAGGACTTGTCGCTCCCGGGCGTCGTGGCGTCGATGCTCGAGAGCAACGAGTCCTGGAAGGCGATGCTCGACTTCTGCGAGTCCACCATCTCGCAGAAGCAGGCGGCGGGGCGTGTGAGAGAAAGCTTTTCTCTCTACACAGAAACCCGCCGCCGTCGAGCAGGGGGTCGGGACCGGGGTCTCGCCCGGATTCTGGCCCACTAAGAGTTTCGGGTCCCCAACGCATGCGCATGCGAGTGCGAGCGGGGACCCAAGAAGGTGCCGTGTTTCGCTCAGCACGCCCTTACGTCAGAGCAACCGGGGGATGGTAGACCGCGTACTCCCCGACTCACGCTGGTTCTGATCCAGCGGGGTATTCCGTGGGAGGGTGACACGCGGTCTCATCTTGGCGGGCTTCGGAAAGCCCGCCGACCGAGAGAGCCGGTGGCCGTATTCGCCGGTGGCTACCGGTTCGTCGGCTGGAGGTGGCTCAAAATTGTTACAACTCAATGCTTCAAAAATTGTAAGTTTCATCTTTACGCGGATGATGTTCAATTATATTTATCATTTAAGCCAAATGACACGGAATTGGCTGTAACAAAGATAAACGAAGATCTTGATAGAATTTTTGCTTGGGCTAATCGTAATCAATTGCTCTTAAATCCCAAAAAGTCACAATGTTTAATCTTGGGAACCCGTGTTCAGGTGGCCAAAATAACGAACGAGAATCCTTTTCCTGATAATTCCTTTTTAGACTAAATTATACTGATGTAGGGACGCGATTGCATGCATGCATTTTTTTTTGATGCAAGCAGTAATATACAGGGTGTTATAATCCGATGAAACAATATTTTCACAGCAAATAGTATACTTGATGTAGAAGCCATCCACCAACTTTGGGTTTTCTAGGCATAATATATCATAAGTTATAACTAATCAAAACAAAGTGTCAATTCGTGCAGGATCAACCCTACTGTACTGACCTACACCAACAGCTAAAGCCTTAAGCCGGCTAGTCACCTCCTGTATCATAGAACATTGTAATAATACACGGGACAAAAATCAAATTCTAAACAGGATACATTTTTTTTTGCAAGGAAAGCATACTAGTCTTCACCCACCTGATGATACGTGTTTATCTTACTACCGCCCAAAGTTTATTGTTTTTTTTTCTACGTTATAACAAAATATCGGCATGATCATATTATTTAATTAAAAAAAAGAACTATTCGGTATAATATTGCTAGGGGCATAAAGACAAATATACAAACTTTTGTTGAAATGTACAACGATTTATTTTAAAGGTATTCAATTCAACAGAACTCGTTATTTTGGAGAAGACATCACAATTCCAACTATTTAAAACAAGAAATTAGTTTTTAAATTGTATGAGCACTTCTGAAATTACGATAATTTATTAATAATAATACATATTTTTTTTGAATACTTCCGACACATCTGTATGTGTTTATTCTATGCTAGTCCACGTGGACTGTCGTGGACTGAGTCGGTTGCGTCAAACGAAATTTCGGCTTTCACAAAAGACAATAATACGAAGCGCTCTCATTCTATTGGAACGGTTTTAGTTTTGTAAAATGCCGATTTTCTATGATTGGTTGATTAGAAAATGGTATCCGCCCATAAATAAATAAATATCTGCAAACAAATTTGAAAGTGGTTCCGTCGTATTTTTTTGTTTTATTTTTTGAAATTGGAATGAGTGAAATTAAAATAAATCATTCGATGATATTATGGGGTTCGAATAACGCTCGACGAAAAAATTGAGTGAATATCACCCACCCTAAAATTTTTACAACAAAATAAAGTGCTTTACACCAAAACATGTACCTACAGTACCTATTAGATTTTCATATGTAAGATGTGAATACAATTGTCAGTTAATAATATTATTCATTAGCCACGCGAATTCATTTTCTATTAGTAGATTATTAGAGTACGGAACTCTAAAATTGCACCTTATGAAGTTTGCAGTACAAATTAAAACTAAAACTCAAAAATCAGTCAGTAAACTCTTGCATTTCGTCCAAAGTAGTTTATGATAATTTTATTCCTGCCCTGTAATTTTCAATTCAAAAAATATGTCATCACCATACTTGAATGCCGAGTATTACGACACGCTTTTAAGTGTTGGAGCTGCAGATGGAAGCTACCACGGCGGACGCGAACTTTACCGACAACGATACGTCGTCGGTAGACCGCCTTCCGAACAACGAAGACTTCCTTCTTATACGTGTTTTCGGAACTGTGTAGTGCTAAAATGTGCTTTACAAACCTATCTGTGTAGTGCTAAAATGTGCTTTACAAACCTATCTGTGTAGTGCTAAAATTCGTTTCATAAGTGACAGTGTAACAATAAACTTTCCATAACGTTTGTTTGACCATTCATAATTTCTTCATCAACTGACTGAAATTGGGGGCCTCTGAATAAATGGCATAAACTATCATTATGAGTACTGAAAATTTAAACGCGAACATCGAAACAATCGACGGACTTAATATCTCGATAATACGGTACATACTTTTACATAAATCTGTAGGTTAAATGTTAGTAGGCAATCTACTTTTTTGTAAAATTTTAATAAATTGTTATAATTTCTGTTTCTGTTTTATTTTCCACTTACTATGAATCGATAGGTAGGTAAGATTTAAAATTAAAGTACTGAAAGTTGGTACGGTGTGGTAGTTTTCACGATATGTTAGGTTATGCAAACACGGTTTCTGAGTTCGATGACCTTGAGTGTCACTTGTAAATATTGAGCTACGATCGGATGCGTTTGTGTGCTCACGCACACGCACAACACGCTAAATGTAGGTCAGGGTAGGGTTGTCAAAAATAATACAAAATAATATTTTTTTAACTTTGTATGGGAAAATAAAGTGATCGTCTCCGTTTCAAAAGTATGTGTATATGATTTGAAATGTGAAATAGATTAAGCCCTTAAAGTATTGTTTCATCGGATTATAACACCCTGTATAAGTGCAGTGCGTAGCGCGACTCCCCAGTCGTTCCGTTAAGAGCATAGCATACACTCGCGTTCACACATTTTATAATCATATTCATTATTATATATTGTAAAGAGTGACAATAAATAATGATAACTAGAGTCAGTTGTTCATTTTAATTAAATGGTATCTACTAATGAGATACTCAAATAATTTATATAGGGATACTCTCCGCGTTATAAGAGATACCCTAAAGTGGTGACCCCCGAAAAGAACACGACTCCTTCAAGATCATCACACCCCGCACCACGCCAGCCAGGTTCAGCCTCTTCGAATACTTCGTCCAATAGCCGTAACGCAGCGCGGCCTGGTCGAACCCCCATCGGCTTGACATTGGGCACACTGACTACAAGGACCGGTCAGCAAAGCAGAGCGCATCTCTCCTGGTCAGCACGTAGCATCGGCCCCGCACGGCAGCATGTCCGAATCATTGGAGCCCGTGCGTCAGCAGTACAGTTCCGGCTCACTGGGACTTCTTTCACTGGCATTGGCGGTTCAAGCACACAAGACGGGAAAGGGGAGAACACACAAGTAATTAGTTAATAAGAAATATACGTGGAGCTGTGAAATTATGAATAATTGTGTAGGTTAAATACGCAGGCTGCTGAACGGACGACTCCCTGCAAGGTGCTCACATCGACTGCAGGTAAAAGCAACAAGATTTAAAACAAATCGGATATTAGGAAGAAGTATACAAAATATATAGGACAGTTATGAGCAGATATGGCACAGGAACTAGAGCAACGCTGTATTGGAGGACAAGTAACGAGATTCAGTCATAGTAATCGACAAGCGAAGACCAAGGGAAACGTCGTAACTCCAGCATTGTGATCATTGGAACACCGGATTGTATAACGAGCAAAACCAGCCACTACCATTGATCCGGAAGAGATGACTCGTGGGAGAGCACCCAAGGATTTTTGGGAGAAAAGCATACCCAGAGGAAATGCCGTCGAGATCGCCACATATTATGGTGGGAGACATACTTGGTCGAGAGATATTATGTCGAGAAGAAGTCGAGGAGAGCTGTAGAAACGATGGACAAGTCAAGTCGTGGTCCAATATTCTACTTCATTCTCCATAACTTATAACGTGTGAATATATAACTTGATGCCAAACTTCACGTTTTGCGATTAAGAGGCGACGTGACAGCGATATTTGCATTCCTGTATTGATTTTTGTCTTATTTGTAGTTTGTTTATTTCAATGTTTTGTCATTCAAGTATTTTTGTGTTTTTATTTAATTTGTCACTCTCTTATTGGAAATAATCGAACTATGTATAGCATCGCAATAAGATTCTTTATAGTAATTAAGTAAAGGGATAAAACCATCTTAATTGACTTAGAAATGATTACTAGTTTCAACTTTGTATTGAATAGTGACATGTTTATGAAGTGAAAATTGCAATATTTTTTAACAAAATTTGAATCATTAATGTTATGTGTAAAAGATTCAATATACTTTGTTTCGTATCATTGATTTATGGCAATGAGAACTACTTAAAAAATGTAAATATTTTAAAATGAAGTGGAATAAGTTATAGTTCTGGTAATATTTCATCACAAAAAGCAATGATTTGTTATAAGTACTTTGTTATAAGTGGTGAGAAAACACAGAGTCAACAATTCGAGTGTTCGTTGTATCTCAAGTTTTAAACGATTTAAGATGAAATGATTTCAAGTAGAAAATGATTAATTTAAGAGTAGCGAGTAAAAAACTTCGACTGTTGCTTAACGATAAAGCGCATTCGAAGTATATCTCAAATACCTACCCTAGTACGGTACAGCCGGAAACAAAAGTTTAAACAGTACTTAGTTTTATTTTTTGTTTTGTGAAAAATTTTGCATTGTATAACCAAAATTTTAGGAAGGGTGTACTGTAGGGACGCGATTGCATGCATGCATTTTTTTTTTGATGCAAGCAGTAATATGTATATAAGTACAGTGCGTAGCGCGACTCCCCAGTCGTTCCGTTAAGAGCATAGCATACACTCGCGATTCACACATTTTATAACCATATTTATTCGGGACTAACAGTGAATGTTACAGTGCCTGTATGCGAAACCATGTGAAGTGAATAATATAAGTGTTAATTATAGAACAGTGACCTTATGTTGTGATCTATTATTAGGTAAAATATTAATGTTTGTATACTATGGTTGTAACTAGTAAGATAAGCGTAAATATAACATTGTAACAGATTGATTCTTGACTATTGACTTAAAAGAGCGAGAGCGCTAGCGGCATCGTTCCCGCGTATCATATCGACGCCCCCCTGCAAAAACTCGGTAAGTGCAAAAATGAAATTTTACAGGAAAAAAGATTTAGTGTTTTTCGCTTATAACTTTTGTAAAAAAAATAATTATAAAAACATTTTTATACCACGAGAAAGCTAATTTTTATACCTACAGTTCAGTGTCATCTGCGTGACTGTTGAATTTAAAGGGAATAAGTAATTCATCAAAACACAAAATACCGAAAAAATAATCATATTTTTTTTTTGGATATTGATTCATTAAATTTCAACATTTTAATAAATTTTCGGGCAATGTTTACTTACTATTTTTTTTCTGTAAATTCCTGTGTAATCATGAACATAATATCACTTTACTGGTTTTTTGACCGTATTTTTCATAAACCGAGGGTGTGTGTAATATTCAATTACCTAAGTTATTGCGGTAAAAAAATATTTACCAAATAAACATAAAGTCCTGTTACAGGTTTATTGCGGGATATTTTCAGCAAACATAATTTTTGTAATCACTATTTACTGATAATGAATGGAATATTTGTGATTGGTATTATTCAAGGAATAATTTAAAAAACATGAATTGTATCGAAATCATTCATTTTTTTGAACAAAAATGATTTTGTGGGGATAGTTTAATGAATAATGATCATAATTAATTAGTGTACGAACAATTAATCTCGATAATAGTATAAAAAAACAAGGATTAATCTGCACTTTCAGTGGAATTTTCTTTATATTCTTATTTACTGATTCCTGCAGATTTTAAAGATTCCAAACACCAGTGGATGTACCTTAAATGTACTCCACTGTTGTACAAAGATATTAAACAAGATAAAACGGTCTACTTCTCGGAAAAGGTTGACGATAAGAAGGTTTGAATACCATACTCGACTCCCCTCTGGACCGCGAGAGCGATAGCACGTCTCCAACCGGTTTTTGTTCGTTAGTTGTAATTTTTTGTTTCTGTTTGTGCAATAACGTTAATTGCAAGTGCAAACAAGACAACAATATCCATTGTGCGACGGCGACACACGCAGTGAGCGAGTGATCATAACGCTTGCCCTCCACTGCATGCGATAGCGATACGGAATACAACTTTAGTGAAGATATTCTTTGGGATCATCAATAAGTTCACGTGAGGATGTCTCTCTCCCGAACCCCTAAAAAAGTGAATATACCACGTTTTGGATCGGATCCAGCCCTTTCAACACCTGAACATACGGACCCAACTGATGTCATAAAGAGAGTTAAAAGACGTATGAAAGATACCCTTGATGACAGCAGTAATCCACAGTCCGCTCCCAGCCGTCGTCCAGTGCGGTCGTGTGCCCTGGTACGCTCCTTACTGTGCGCCCGCTGTGTCCGTACGCCCGACAAGCCAGTCCGTTCGCTGTCGTCATAGTGTGCAGTCGTGTTTTGTGCGTGTATTGTTCATTGTGGCTGCTGTGTGCTGACCCGGTATCATTATTTTATTATTATTTTCTTTCTCTTTCTTATTGTCTTTTTCAAGACACTAAGGACCCTCAGGCATCGGCCGCAGTACCATTTACTGCCCTGAGGATTAGGTTAGGTAGGGAAATTTCTCAAGCTGCCTTTTTCAAGGCGGGTTGCCTCCCTGCGTATCGCTTGCAGTAGCAGTATACTGCCCAGGGAGCTAGGCGCCTTTCTCAAACCCGTCTTCTTTAAGGTGGTTAGTTTACAGCATGGCCTCTCTCCAAGCGGAGAGGGGCATTGCTGAGTTCCTGAGGAGCACCCGACCAGAAGTTTGGCAAGAATATCAGCGTTTCTTGGCGCAATCAACCCCCTCCGCGGTTAGAGATCCGCGTAAAAACTCCGCCGTTGCATCCACGAATGCTACGGTTATAACACCTGGTTCCAAAAAAACAGCCCTTAAGTCTCCCGCGGTCTCAAAAACCGCGCCTCTTAAGTGTCCTGCGCCCGTTAAGTGTCCCGAGCCGCCTCAGGCTTCCGCGCCGAAGGTCATAAAACCGGTTTCGCTCGCCGCCGCATGCCCCGCCCCTCGCCCCACCGCATCACCCGACCCGCGTCCCGTCGCGTCCCCCACCCCACGCTCCGTTGCATCATCCGTTACACCGCCTGCTGTGTCTACGTGCGCGCTCGTGCAATCTAGCCCTTCCGGTTCACCTTCCATCGAATTACTCGATATGGAGGTTGAAGATATAGTCTCCCAAGGTGACGGCTTCATTGAAGTCGTTTCCAAGGGGAAGAAACGTGCCGCCGCTTCCCGCGAAAAAGCTGCCGCTAAAGTCACGAAGGCTGACTCGGGCCCGCGACCGAGGCCAGCGTCGTCATCATCATCATGCTCTCCACGAGCCTCGCCCTCTCCGCGTCCACCCCGCCGGACGGACGGTCCACCCCCGCCACCACTGGTTATTCATGAAAAAGGTAGATGGAATACGATTTCCAGCTACCTAAACGAAAATCACATAAAGTTCGTCTCGGCGCGAAACATAGCCAACGGTATTCAGGTCAAAGTGGCCACTCCCACTGATCACCGCGCCTTCTCTCAATTTCTCCGAAAGGAGCGTATACAGTACCACACGTATACTCTCCAGGAGGAGCGTGACCTCCGCGTTGTCATCCGCGGTATTCCTAAAGAGCTCGAGGTCGACCTTATTAAGGAAGATCTCATCGCGCAATGCATCCCGGCACTTGCAGTACACCGAATGTACAGCGCCAGAGGTAGGCTCCCTTACAATATGGTTCTCGCCATAGTGGAAAACACAAAAGAGGGTAAAGCGATTTTCAATCTAAAATCGGTTTGCCGTCTTTCGGGACTTCGATTTGAACCCCCACATAAGAGGGACATGCCCGGGCAATGTCACAATTGCCAACTTTATGGGCATTCGTCAAAAAACTGTTTTTCGCGCCCTCGCTGCGTGAAATGCACGAGCGATCACGCGACGGCCGATTGCCCTCGTCGTAAGGATACCGCGACCGAACCACCGTCGTGTATCAACTGTAGACAAATGGGCCACACGGCCAACTACAGAGGATGCCCGGTGGCACCCAAGCCCAATAAGCGTGTCGCACGCCAAAACAATATTAGGGCTCCCCCGACCGAAACCTTCATCGCGGCGCCGTTACCCGTCACTAACGCGTGGCCCCTCCCCGGCGGCAACACTCAAGTGTCAGTAGGGCAACCAATAACTCGCATCCTCCCTGCTCAGTCGGCGTCTTGCGCTCCTTCCGCCCCACCGGCTTACCGTGCTCCCGGTCCACAGAGGCCCGCGAACTCCTCCGTCGTTCAGGACGATAACGCTGCACTCCTGCACGTTTTCGATACCATCTCAACGGAGCGTCTCGATGAATTTTTCGATTCATATCGCGTCGCTGGAGACAAAGGCACTCGTGCTAAACTCTTTCTTGCGTACCGCGACGTCTGGCATGCATTTTCTTACGGGTTAGACGACTCTACTATCCCCACCAGCGCATCCGCTTGCGTGCCCCACATAAAATAATTAACTATGGGTAGTACACCACAAAGGATTAGGCCCCGTTCCCTGACCGTTGGATTTTTCAACGCCAACGGTATCTACAATCAACGCGATCAAATTGCTGACTTCTTACGAAGTCATCAAGTTGATATTTTTTTAGTGCAGGAAACTTTCCTGAAGCCCTCGACACGTGATCCTAGGATTGCGAATTACGTCATGGTTAGGAACGACAGACTCACCTCCCGCGGGGGTGGGACTGCCATTTACTACAGGAGAGTCTTGCACTGCGTCCCTCTCGATCCCCCCACTCTTGTTAATATCGAAGCATCAGTGTGCCGCATCGCACTGACGGGACACGCGCCCATCGTCATCGCGTCCGTCTATCTTCCACCTGACAAGCCCGTATTGAGAAGCGACGTCGAGGCGCTTCTTGGTATGGGAGGCACTGTTATTCTGGCAGGTGACCTCAATTGTAAGCATGCGAGGTGGAACTGTGTCGCCACAACCCCGAACGGTAGACGTCTCGACAATCTGATAGACGATTTAGAGTTCGATATCATCGCCCCTCTTAGTCCGACTCACTATCCGGTCAATGTCGCTCATCGACCGGATATTTTAGATATGGCCCTCCTTAAGAATGTGACACTGCGCTTGCATTCTTTGGAGGTGCATTCCGAACTAGACTCGGATCACCGACCGGTAATCATGCAGTTAGGTCCCCCGCCTTCAGCGGAACCCATTATGAAAACCGTCGTCGATTGGCACGTCCTAGGCGCTAGCCTGGCAGATGCCACTCCTCCGTCTCTTCCTGCAGGCCCGGATTTACTTCTTCCGTCCCCTCAGGACACCATTGAAGCGCTTAACGCCTTCTCGTCTGACATCAAGTCCCGTGTAGATAGGGCATCAAGACAGGTTGAAGCTGACGCTTTCCTTCGTTTTAAGCTGCCTGATGATATTAGGGAGCTCATGCGAGCCAAAAATGCCTCGATCCGGGCCTACGACTCTTATCCTACCGTAGCAAACCGGTTTCGTATGCGAGCTTTGCAGCGTGATGTGAAGCGTCGTATTGCGGAGCATCGGAATGTGAGGTGGGGTTCTTTCTTGGAAGGAATCAAACCATCTCACTTAGCTTATTGGCAGCTAGCTCGAACTCTAAAATCCGATTCAACGTCCACATTACCTCCTCTCAACTACCCCGATGGTAGTCGCGTTGCTTTCGATGACGATGAAAAGGCCGAGTTGCTGGCCGACACACTGGAAGATCAGTGTACGCTCAGCGCTCATTCCGCGGACCCCGCTCATGTCGAAATGGTGGACAGGGAAGTCGAACGCAGAGCGTCCCTGCCACCTACGGTCGCGTTACCCCCCGTTACGTCTGACGAAGTCAAAGACCTCATCAAGTTTTCGAAGTCGCGTAAGGCACCCGGCTCCGACGGCATCTCGAACAGAGTACTCAAACTCTTCCCCGCCCAACTAATCTGCTTCTTAGTTACCATCTTTAATGCCGCTATGACACACTGCATCTTTCCCGACACGTGGAAAGAAGCAGATGTTATCGGTATACCTAAGATCGGTAAACCCCGTGATGACCCGCGTAGTTATCGACCCATCAGTCTTCTTCAGTCCCTAGGCAAATTGTATGAGCGCGTGCTGTACAAACGTCTCTGGGACTTTGTCTCGTCCGAAAATCTCTTACCTGACGAACAATTTGGATTCCGCGCCAGACATTCGTGTACCAATCAAGTGCACCGCCTCACGGAGCACATCCTCTCCGGTCTGAATAGACCCGCTAGGCCCGTCTATACGGGCGCTCTCTTCTTCGATATCGCGAAAGCATTCGACAGAGTCTGGCATAACGGTTTGCTTTACAAACTTTATGAATTGGGATTGCCAGATCGTCTCGTGCTCATCATCCGAGACTACCTGTCGAATCGTTCGTTTCGGTATCGATTAGAGGGCGTTCGCTCCTCGTCTCGTCCTATTAACGCCGGCGTCCCTCAGGGCTCCGTGCTAGCCCCTCTTCTCTTTAGCTTATTTACGAGCGATATTCCTCGTACGTTACCCACCTCTCTCGCTCTGTTTGCCGATGACACTGCCGTGTTCTATTCAGATAGAAACAAGGTATTCATCGCCGAACAACTTCAGGCAGCCGCCACAGCGTTAGGTCATTGGTTCCGGAAGTGGCGTATTGAGGTTAACCCCGAGAAAAGTACGGCTGTACTCTTTCAGAGGGGTTCCTCAAGACGTCTCCCGGCGGTGGACTCCCATCGTCGTACTCTCCGGAGGAATGAGATCCCTCCGATTACTCTCTTCGGACATACCATCCCTTGGGTTAAACAGGTGAAATACCTGGGTATTATCTTCGATAGTGCTATGACCTTTCGTCAGCACATTAAAACCGTCCGCAATCGCGCCGCGTTCATCCTCGGCAGACTCAACCCCATGATCTGCAAGCGTAGTAAGCTGTCACTTCGTAATAAGTTGACACTTTACAAAACGTGCGTTAGGCCCATTATGACATATGGTAGTGCCGCGTTTGCTCACGCGGCTCGCACTCATATCAACTCCCTTCAGATCTTGCAGAATAGATTTCTGCGTAAAGCCGTCGGCGCTCCGTGGTATATGCGTAACGTCGATCTTCATGATGATCTTGATCTCGTCCCTATCACACAATTTTTGAAGGAAACTTCCGAGCGTTACTTCAAAAAAGCAGAGGACCATTCCAACCCTCTCATCGTAGCCGCCGCCGACTACGAACCCGATCCCGCGCACGCCGAGAAATGGTGCCGTCGTCGTCCGCGGCACGTCCTCACGGACCCTCCCGATAAGTTATCGGCGCAGCTCGCTGTCAGCGCTAGCGCTAACAGCTCGAGACGACGCGTTGGCTATCTCGTTCGCCGCCGTCGAACTCGACGCAGAGTTCGGCGTTCTACTTGAACCATCATCATCATCAATTAATCCTCTTTGTCATGTTTAATTCTTACTTGTTATGTTTTATTCTCGCCTACCCTCTGAGTTTCTTGCTGGTTCTTCTCAGTTGGGTCGCGTTCCGAACCAGTAGTAAATTCATGATGCGCTAATAAGTTGGTTTCGGGCAACTGTTAGTATTCCCATCCTATGCTATACTCAGCCGAGCCCCTCTTGAGCTCGCACCCCATCATGGTGAAGCTGTAAAGGCCCCCAAGGGCCAACAGCGATTCCTCCATCAAAAAAAAAAAAAAAAAAAGACAGCAGTAATGTTATAACAGAGCTGAGAAGAATGTTCGCAGAGTTTCAAAATCAGCAAGAGGCAAAACTGGATTCAATTAAACTTGTTCTTGGAGAGGTTCAAAAACAGAATTCTGACATAAAACAGTCTGTGGAATTTATGTCGAATAGGTATGATGAATTATTAGTTCATGTCAATCAGTTGCAAGACGAAAACAAGGCTTACAGAAATCAAATATCAAATTTGGAGTTAAAACTGGAGCAATTAGAAAGAAACACTAGAGTCACGGCAATAGAAGTCCGAAACGTACCAAAATCTGTTAATGAAAACAAGCAGAACTTGATAACCATAGCTAAAAGGATCTCTACTGTAATTAAATCACCAATTCAAGACACAGACTTGCGTGATATCTTCAGACTGAAACTTAAAAATAATAAAGAAAATAGTCCCATTATCATTGACTTCAACTCAAGGCTGCAAGAAGCTACTATAGAGAAAATCCAAATTTGAGACTGAACAGCAAATCTTTGAACATCGACGGGCCTATAAAACCAATTTACATATCAGAATATCTGACGCCATACACGAAGAAACTACACTATCTGACAAGAGACTTGGTCAAGCAATCCAATTTTGATAGCTGCTGGACTTCATACGGAAAGGTCTACGTGAGGCAGAAATCGAATGGTCCACGAGTGCTGATTACCTGTGAAGAGGATTTGGAGCGGCTTAAAGCTGCTACATGATTTGATGTATTTATTTCATAACGGTATCCTTTTGTACTATTTTCTACTTGGACTTTTTATGTAAGTAAAATAAAATTTAAATATCCGAGTAAAATATATCGTGAAATATCAGTGTGCACAAGCCTAACTTTTTGCCGTTTCAAACTTACATTAAGTTACCCACAACTGATTTCTATTCTAGTTTTATTGCATTGAATCTATGTTATATTCAAAATTAAATTAATTAAACGGAATATTTTTTAATAATAATCAGGTTTGGAAATTTATTATCGAATTACAGTGTTTCTGGCCTTTTTTTGTAAAGTTTTTCGTTGCATCGGTTTGTTTTTTAGTGTGTGGACTTGAATGGTTGATTTGAATAATTTAGACTTCAATTGTAATGAATTAGATTCTTATGAACTAGCTGAATCAGTGTTGTGTGACGTCGAGGAGTGCCCGTCGCAAGTTTTGAACGCAGGTAGATGCATTAAAATTATTCATCAGAATATTAGAAGCATAAATTGTAACTTCGTGGGATTACTCTCATTGTTAGAACTGACTAAATTATTTTGGGATTGTATTATTTTAACCGAATGTTGGCTTCACTCGTCGTCACATGCCCCTGATTTAAATCAATATAACTGCTTTTTAATATTAAATAATTTAACGCAAAATGAAGGTGTAGTGGTGTATATCCGAGATGACCTTGCGGTGTCAGTTGAAGAAATTAAATTAATCGATGCAAATTGTCTCACAATTAAATTGAATTCTAATACAATTATTATTGCAATTTATCGCCCCGCCGGCTTTAAGGACTTGAATAACTTTTTTCGGTCTCTTGAAAACTTATTATCAGATATTTCTAACTATAAAAATTTAATAATAATTAGTGATATCAACATAGATATTAATAATGAAAATGCTATCAGTAGTAACGGCATTGAGTATCTGGAGTTGTTGGCATATCACGGGATCTTACCAGCTCATAAGTTTCCAACTCACGGTAAAACATGTCTGGATCATGTACTGATCAGATCAGGATTACCGGCTCGGTGTCTGGTTCTTCATTCTGATATTACTGATCACCAAAGTGTCGTTTTGTTTCTTGAGACTTCTATAAAATCACAATGTTGTACAACGGTCAGGCGCTTAAATAAAAGGAATTTGGAACATGATTTTAACCAACTCGACCTAAGTATTATTAGTGAAATTACTGAAGCCAACCTCGCGGCTACTACTTTGATCGATCGGATACAATCCACTGTTCAAGCGAACACCAATTTAATTAAAATCTCTAATCGAAAAAGAATATTAAAACCGTGGATAACTGTGAGTGTATTAAAATGTATCAAAAATCGTAACAATTTAAATAAGAAATTGAAAAGGGACCCCAAAAATGATATATTGCGAATCACTTATAAGCGGTATAGGAATTACTGTGGCGAACTATTAAAAACAGCCAAAAATAACTACGATAGATTTCAGATACAAAATGCTGGAAGTGATACTAAAAAAATCTGGAAAATAATAAAAGAAATAACCTACACGCAAAAAAGTCAAGACAGTTCAATAAATTTATTACAACTTAAAGGTGACCCATTGGCTTCTGTGAATTTCATTAATGACTTTTTTGTTAATGTCGGTAAAAACTTAGCCCAGGAGCATATTGTAAATTTTGTCGTAACTCCCCATTCGCTAAATTGTATGTTACCTCATTCTTTGGTTCTTCTACCTACAGATCAGAGAGAAATAAAGACAGTAATCAGTAATTTGAAAGGAGATTGTGCTGTTGGAGTGGACATGATATCTTCTAATCTACTTAAACAGTTTAGCGAACTTTTAGTTTCCCCACTCTCACACATATGTAATCTTGCAATGCAGACAGGAGTTTTTCCTTCGATATTGAAGAAGTCAAGAGTACGACCTATTTTTAAGGGTGGCAACAAGGATTGCGTCAATAACTACCGACCTATTTCAATTTTGCCTACAATTTCAAAGATTTTGGAACGCGTGCTTAATAATAGACTCGTTAAATTTATTAATCATAATAACTTACTATCTGAACGTCAGTATGGCTTTAGAGCAAAAAAATCAACGGCGGATGCAGTTCTTGATCTTACCAACTACATAGCCGTGAACCTTGATCAGAAGAAAAAGGTCATAGCCATCTTTCTTGATTTGGCAAAGGCTTTTGACACGGTCTCAGTCCCATTATTGATTGATAAATTGGAGAGGTTCGGAGTCAGGGGCACTCAGCTGAGTCTCTTTTCGGATTTTTTGATGAATCGTACGCAATGTGTTCAAATTGAGGATTACGTCAGTGAAGATCTTCCTGTCACATTTGGTGTTCCCCAAGGCAGTGTATTGGGTCCGACATTGTTTCTAATCTATATAAACGATTTATGTCAACTGTCGCTTCCTTGTGGCAGGATCGTGGCTTTTGCAGACGACACCGCGTTGTTGTTCTCGGGTGACTCATGGGAAGAGGTTTTTGCTAGTGCTCAGATTGGATTTGATATGGTTAGTTCATGGCTAAAAAATAATATTCTCACTCTCAATACAAATAAGACAAAATATATGACTTTTTCTATTAAAACTCCACCTACCGATATTGGCAAATTGATATCGCATAGATGTGCTGATAACTCTGATACTTTGTGTGAATGTCCTGAACTTCTACGAACTGATACTATTACATACTTGGGGGTTGTCTTGGATGATAGACTAAACTTTCATAAACACGTTGACCTACTCTCAACTAGAATCAGAAAATTGATTGTAATATTTAAAAATCTAAGAAACATTTCGAATGAAAAACTTTTAAAATCAGTATATTTTGCTTTGTGTCAATCGCTTCTCAGCTACTGTATTACAACCTGGGGCGGAACTAATAAAAGTCATTTTTTAAAACTGGAGAGAGCACAACGAGCGATTCTAAAGGTTAGTAATTCCCTTCCTTTTGACTATTCCACAAAGGATTTGTATATGAAATGCGAGGTGCTAACGGTTCGACAGCTTTTTATCTATAATACCGTTCTGAGACATCACTCCGACATCATCTTTGATCCTGATTTGAGACGTGGGAAAAGAAGAAGGAATAAAGTTTGTAGTCAGTCAGGCTTCAATACGCGTTTTGCACATCGTTTCTATCCATACCAAGGTTGTAACTTATATAACAAAATAAACAACGAACTTAAATTCTACACTCTCTCCAGAAATTCTTGTGGTAGGATTTTGCGTGGGTGGCTGAGGGGGATGGACTATAATTCAACTGAAAACTTGATGCATTAGCTTATGTTGTATTTTCTGTGTTCTTTGTTTTTTATTGTAAAAAATCATAAGTCATGCACACTACACTCATTTCCACATACACACACTGATGCACTGTCCACACAACAACACATACACTTCAATTCACACTCTTTGTCTATTTATAATTGGAACATTTGTAATATTTTTATTTTTACATTTTTTAAATTGTTCCATAATCATATCTTGTTAGAATAATAAACCTGTTTTTTTTTTTCTTGCTACTAATAAGTTTTAAGTTTAATTCATAAGTATAATTTTAGGTGCTATTTCTTATTTACAGTTTTCAATGTCTTTGTAAACAGGGGTGGGGACCTGGTGATCTGTAACACAGGTTTACCTTTCACAGACACCAGCTCTTCACAAACTGTAAGGTAATATTTATTTTTTGTAAAACAATGGGTACTGTGTGAAGAGAAATAAATAAATTATTATTATTATTATTATACCAGTCTTCACTATTGCACTCGATTTAGACTTCTGTTACTTGGTTTCATTTGAAATAAATTAGTCTAGTCTAGAATGTATAATTTAGTATATGCTTTATATTCTTTCATGACGTTCGTCATGGCAGAAGGAGTTTATATAGCCTTGTTTGACTACGAGAAAGCGTAAGAATGGTGTCCTCGCTCATAAATAACAAGAGTTTCATTTGCTTAGTAAAGAATACCCCAAACTAATGTTCCTTTCTTAACTCATGCATGGACTAGTGGTCTATATAGTTTCTATGTAAGCCAGGGCAGTTTGGCTCCATAAAACACACGGAGCTTGATAGTGCTAAGGCAAAATATTTTCCAAAGTGAAAGCCTGAGTCACATGTGGTTTTGTGTAAATCTTATTCCTCTAAATACATTGTTTGCATATTCAACACTAGGCTACCAACTTGAGGATTAAATTAAGCCTAAAAACATCGCTTGTCCAGTGATAACCTTACACATTTGCTGTTCGGGACGACGTCAGCGTTCCTTCCCGAGTCGTTGGATTGCAGAATTTCGACTGTGGCAAGCAGTTCAAGTGCCCTTGTACTTCACGGCTTGGCTCCAATAAAAATCCGGATGATTATAAATCTTGATTTATTCGTCCATAAATACACTATTATTATGGCGGTTCCAGATTGATGCTTGAGTTCGTTCCGTATGTCTGTTCCGTTTGAGAGCGAGCGCCGGACTGCGATGATTTGCGCTAAAACGCGCCTCTTTATATGTGATACGCGGGAACGTTGCCGCTAGCGCTCTCGCTCTTTCAAGTCAATAGTCAAGAATCAATCTGTTACAAAGCTAATTTGATACTTATCTTACTCGTTACATTACTTGAGTATCTTAATACAATACAAAAACATTAATATTTACTTAATTTTAATAATTACATCACAATTTCACTGTTCTACACGTACTGGCACTGTAACACTCACTGTTAGTCCCGAATATCCTCCCGCCGTTCTTTGACGCCGTAGTCGAAGAAGTTCTGTTCTCGGGACTCCTTGCTGTGTTAGTATGATGACCAGCCTTCCCGTCGCTCTGCGGAGTAGTCCACCTTGAGTGCGAACCTCCACTGTCCGCACGTTGCCGTCTGGCCCAGGGTAGATCGTCTCGACCATATCGCGTGGCCGAGTATTGCGTGGGATGTTGGTGTCGACCACCGGAACGACGTCTCGGGTGTAGATGCTTTGGGCATGGGCTATAAGGCTACCGCCGGTGTTGTACATTAGGCACGGCGATTGCAAAATTATCGTTCAATTGTTTGTTCATGTTTTCTTCCATTATCTTGGGATGTACCAAGTTGACTTGCTCATCCAATTCTCTTGTGTGTGCGCCGTGAAGTACCCATCCTAGTGGCGTAAGTGAAGCTACCGGTTGATTATTTTTGCCTTTTCGTACTTCAGTGGCAAGAAGCAAGTCCCAGTTATCTTGGCCGATTAAAATCTTCGGCTTTGCATTTTCATATTTGAGTGTGTCCGCTATGTCACACAAGTGTGTGTACTGTTCTAAATCTCTGTCACTGATAGACTGTCTTGATACTCTTAAGTTTCTTATCGTTCTAGCGCGAATCTGATATTCTTCTGTGGCTCCTTTTATACTTAATTTCACTCTCTGTGATGAAGTGGCGGCCAAATCTGTTCCTCCAACAACTTCAATGCGCATCGGCTGGCTTGGTCCTTGTGCTCCGATGGATTCTGCTAAATCGGCGTCGATGAGGGTGACCGTGGATCCGTCGTCCAACAGTGCGTGCGTGTTAACTTCTCCCGCCGGTCCGCGAACTGTGACAGGTAGCACTTTCAAATAACTTTCCGTTCGATGTGGTTGCCATGCCGAGGAAACGGTTTCTTCTTGGATATGTTCTTCTCTCTTGTGCAGTAAACTATGATGTGTATGTGAACATCCATCGACTCCGCACTTTGATGTTCGGCAGTGGTGTATTTTGTTGCGGAACCGAAGGCATCTGAAGCATAGACGGTGTTTCTTTGCGAGATCCCAGCGTGCGTCGTTGTTAGAATCATGAAATTCAGTGCATCGTGTGATAGAGTGTCCCTCTTGATCACAAATAATACATTTCTGCGGCTTCTTCTCTTGAACGATGTTCGTACTATAGGTATGTATACGCCGTGGTGGTTGATATGTGCGACCTTCGTATTGTGAACTCGTAGGTATGCTCTCTGGTTCTGCATACGGCGCCCACAAGTCCACTTCTCTTTCTAGGAAGCGAGCGAGCTTCAGTAGGTCGGCTTCATCTTCAGGTTGTGCGGCTGCAAAGTCCAACCATCGACTGCGAAGCGTCGGGGTCAACTTATCGACCGTTAACTTTGTGAGTTCCGGATTGTACAGGTAGTGTACACGTTTCAGTGCGCGAAGTGTTGCAACGATGTTCGTAAGCTTGCACGATAGCCTGAAGAGGTCATTCGATGTATCGGAGATGCGTGGCAATGCTCTAAGTCTATTTAGTTCAACTCGTGCAATGACGTCCGGTCTTCCAAAAGTACGCCACGTCGAGGCCCAGCCTCCTGATTCTGCCGACGACGAGGGCCACCCCCGCTGTGGCAAGACGGGCAGACTCTCTGTGGTCGTCCCCCCGGGCCACGACCAACGTGTCGTCTGCGTAACAAACGACGCTAAGGCCCGGGAGGAGGGCGCCCCTCAGCACCCAGTCGTACCCGATATTCCACAGGAGGGGTCCAAGAACGGACCCCTGCGGAACACCGCGCACGACCTGGAACCGGTGCAAGGTCCCACCGTACCCGGTACATTCGACCGACCTGGCCTCCAGGTAGGAGCCGATCAGTCGGCGGAGATAGAGGGGCACTCCATGCCTCTCCAGTGCCCCCCCAATCACGGACCAGGGCAGGGTGTTAAAGGCATTGGCGATGTCGAGCGACACCGCCAAGGCCACCCCACCCTGGGAGACGGCCTCCTCCGAGAGGGCCCGGACACGCAGAATTGCATCTACGGTCGAACGACCCTCCCGGAAGCCGTACTGCTCCGCCGACAGATCGGGTCCAACCCCGACCAGGTGCTGAACGATGCGGGCGGCCAGAACGCGTTCCAGCAATTTGCCCACCTCGTCCAGCAGCACGATGGGACGGTAACCGGCGGCTGAGTCCGCCGGGCGCCCCTCCTTACGTAGGAGAACCAGTCTGCCCGTCCTCCAGAGCGAGGGAAACCGTCCCGACTCCAGGCATGAATTGTACAGCCTCAGGAGTCGGTCCCCTAGGGCATTGAGGGCCAAGGCTAGGACCCGGCCGTGGATGCCGTCCGGGCCGGGCGCCGTGTCTTTTCTACTCATTCTGACCACGGCTTCATGGAGCTCATCCTTCGTGATGTGAGGCACCTCAGCAGTGGCTTCACCGCCGGTGATCCGGCGGTTCACCCATAGCAGGCGGAATAAATCCGTCCTGCTCCTGCGGGAACAACGTCGAAACGATGTCCCGCAGCTGCTGAGGCGGGAGACGCTCAGTCAGGGGAGGCGCCCACGGGCGCAGCTTGCCACGCACCGCTTTGTACGGGCGCCCCCACGGATCATCGTCGAGCGTCTCCAAGAGTGACTCCATGTACCTCTCCTTGGCCTGCTTGATGGCCAGCTGCATGGCGCTCCTCGCTTCAGCGTACTCGCCATACAGCCGGGCCTCCTCCTCCGCGAACGCGACGGGATCGTCACGGCGCGCGAGGATGCGGCGGCGATGTCTGGCGCACCGGCGCCTCGCCCGGACGCATACAGCACGAAGCTGCGCTATCTCGGGCGACCACCAGTACGCCGACCTGTTAGGAGGCCGAGGGCCGACCCGGGGCATCGAAGCATCGCTAATGCGATGCATCGTGTCCCGGAGCCATAGCGCCTCGACCTCCACGTCCACAGGGTGTGGACGCACAGGCGTCCACGCCGCCACAGTGGAGGCTTCCACCAAGCGCTCCTTGTCCAGGAGCTTCAATGCCCACCTGGGGAATGACCGGGGCGCAGTTCCGCGGGCGACCGCGGTTGTCGTGGGGGCGGAAAGATCAAACCGGATATACCGGTGATCCGATAACGATTCCGCCCCCACCAGCACCTCCCAACCGCGGATGCGTTGTGCGATGACAGGGCTCGCGAACGTAACGTCCACGATGGACTCGCCCCGCCACCGCACGCAAGTCGCGACCGACCCTCTGTTCAAGACACAGAGTCCGGCCGCGACCGCCCACTCCTCCAATCGCCTACCCCGAGGTTCGGTGCGGGGGCAACCCCAAGCGACTGACTTCGCATTGAGGTCCCCCGCCAGTATCACAGGACGGGGAGCGGAGCGCTGAGTAATCGCTCCGAGCCCGTCCAGGAACTGCTCGAACTCGAGAATAGGTCGATTTGGAGAGAAATACGCCCCGATCACGACGGTATCTTCCATCATCGCCGCGACGAACCCTGGTCCCTTGGCCACCATTACCAAGGGCGGGATCGCCGCGGCTCTCCCATACGTGGATGGCCGCCAAGCCGCACTCGTCCCCGAACCAGCACTCATCTGCCGGGGGAACAAAGTACGGCTCCGCGACCACCGCTACGTCAATGGACCACTCCGTCATGCTCTGGACCAACATGTCCTGAGCCCTGGCGGAGTGGTTCAAATTTCCTTGGAGGAAGCGACGGGTGCAGTCCATTACTGAACTATATCCATCGCTCCCTCCCCTCCTCCATCGCCCCCGCCATCGGGCGCACTAGGCGCCACGGCGGGGTCTGAAACGCCGGCCGGTACTCCCCCGGCCGACTTCTTCTGTTGGCGCCGCTTCATTTTGCGGCGCCTGTTACGTTCGGTGTTTCCACCGGACGGGGAGCAAGCCTTGCCCCCCGCCCGGTGATCGGCCCTGCGACCGGCCGCGGCGCACAACGCGCAGTGCGGCGCGGCCGAGCACACGGCCGCTTTGTGTCCGGTTTGACCACAGCGGAAGCACAATCCGCTGCGGTCTACCGTGCTGGTGCACCTGGCGACGCTGTGCCCCGTACCGAAGCACTTGAGGCATCGCCAGGCGCGTGACTCCAGCAGCCGCACGTGGGCTGCAACCCAGCCCACGCGCAGCCTGCCAGGGTCCCCAGCCGGCCTTCCGGGCGGAGGAGTGGCCAGGGAGGTGGCGGCCCCGACCGGGCACCGTACCCACACCGAGCTGGCCCCGGTGTAACCTTGGCGAAGTTCGCCTACGGTTACATTTTCCGGGGCGCACTTGCCCTGGGCGGCGATGGCCGCCACCACCTCCTCCCTGGTGGTGCAGTCATCCAGGCCGGTCACACGCAGCTCAGCCATCTTGACCGGCCTGTGCACCTTGACCTCCTCCTCCGGCCATACGACCCGCAGACCCGACACCAGACGGTCCGCGACGCTGTCACTGTCAGCGCCGGGACACTCCAGGAGTCGGGCCCCATTGGCCGTATGCCGGATGCGGAGGCCATTCTCCGCCCCGATCTCTCTGAGGTCTACTGCCGCGCGCGCCTTCGCCATGACGTCGGGGTATGTCAACCCCTTCGCCTGGCCGGCAGGCAGCAGGGTGACCACCACTGCAGCCTGCCGCGGCGCGCGCGGCTTCTTCTTGGCCTTCTGGCTCTTCTTCTTCTTCTTGCCGGCGGCGGGCGCTCGACCCGGTTGGGGAGCAGCCGCGACCGCCGGGGTCACGTTCCTGTTTTGGGCAGTGGTCGCCGCTCTCCCCGGTTGAGGAGTCGCCTTGACCGCTGCCCTCGTCGCGTTCGGTGGTGGTGGTTGGGTCGAAGTCGCCACGACCCTAGCCCTCTTAGCACCCCGTTTTACCACCTCCGTCCAGCCCTCATCCATGTTGGATGGTGGTGGAGGAAGCGGGCGGGGCTGGGGCGCTGGCACCGCAGCCGGTGTACCGTCGCCGCTCTTCTTCTTCTTGTTCTTCTTCCGGGTCGGAGCCGACTCCGGACCCGGAAGAAGTCCAACCGGTTGGGTGGGAGCCGCAGGAGCGACAGGAGCGACCGGAGGTGGGGCGGATGTGGCAGCACCACTCAGGGCCGCCACAATGCCCCTAAGTTCGGCAATCTGCTTGCCGAACTCCTCCGCCAACTCCCGCCTGATGCAGGCAACCATCTCGACCTCTCCAGTTCCGTGCGCTGCGCCGCGTCCCGACTGATGGCCGCTGAGACCACAGGCATGATCCTCTCGGTCTCATCGGCCACCTGTCGCCACCACCGCGCGTAGGTCGGACGCAGCCTGATCGTCCTGGTTAAGGCCGCAGCAGCGGCCTGGCGCCTTATCGTCTCCAGGACGACGACAGGGCTCTCTGAGAGCTCCCCGTCAGTCGCCTGAGCCGAGACGAACGACCCCACTGAGGGCGCCGGTGAGGCGGAGGTCTTCCTCGGATCTTTGCTTGCAGTGGTGGCAGTGGCTCGCCTCGTGGGTCCTCGCGGCGTCTCCTCTTCAGAGGAGGCGGACGAAGGCCCAGTGCTTTCCGAGGTCCGGCGCGTCGCGGTCTTCCGCTTGCGCCGGCCCCTCCCACCCTGCTCGACAGAGCGGGCATCACTCGCGACAGTACTCGCGCGCGATGCCCGCCCCGACCCTACGCCAGTGGCATTCTCCGTCACAGGGGCCTGGTCGCCTACCCCTGTGCGGGCTTCGGTGATGGACTCAACGTCCATCACTCACCGAGAGGTCGGAGGGAGTAATCGCACCAGTGCGATTACTCCCGGGCACCCAACCTAACGGCCGCTCTCCCGTTGCTGCTTTGGCACCACCCGGGGACCACGTGCGGGGTCAGCCTTCAAAGAAGGTGGTCGAGCCCACGGACGTCAGCAACGGGGGGCCCCCAGTAATGACATACGTAGCAGATTTGTTCACTAGAGCTAAGGTTAGACAGAGGTCTATGAGCAACGGTCACCGCTTATGATCAGATGGCCCGTTAGCTCAAAAAAAGGGGACAAAGAACAAAGGAGATGACTGTACTTCTAGTTTCTGTGTGATCTAATGAGAAATAAAGAGTTCAAGAGTGGCAGCCACGTACTGACCAGTGAAACTTGGATACGCAAGTGAAAAATATCAAATTAAAATTTTACAATAATAAACCTGTAATCGCATTAACCGAAAGTTTTCAAGAAATATTTTGCAGTAATAGTTTTTAACCGAAAACAGAACCACCAAACTAAATTTTAATAACATATTACGGAGTTTATGCTGTTAACAAAAAAAATAAAATTTCCCTTGAAAAAAAGTGTTCTTAAGAAGATCGTTGGAAATAACCGCAGGAAGAATCTGAAAAAAATTGGGTAGATGCATCCAGACCCATAGATTACGAAAATGCAATAACAGCAATAAACCAGTAATAGTGCTTTACGGAGTTTTTGCAGGGGGGCGTCGATATATAAAGAGGCGCGTTTAAGCGCAAACCATCAGATTGCCTGGTCAGCCGACGGACAGTCTACGAGAGAGCCGAAGCCAAAACCGAAACCGAAATCGTAACCGAACCGAAGCTGAAGGCCCTCCGACCTGTTCACTGCGCTCGGGCCCGCCAACCACTAGCGTCCAGGAGTGTCACCCCGGATCCACGCATCGATTCTGCCGGCCTGGTCTTCCGGTCTGCCACCAGCGGCAAGCCCCGGGGGACGGGTCGGTGGATCCCGGTGTGCCGGGTGGCGCGCCTTGGGCCGCGCTGGCTAACCGCCCCTCCGCGCCGTCGCTACGGTGCCACCTACACACGCAGAGAGTGCGCCATGGTGTTCTTTTAAGAATGCCATCGGCGCCTCAACGACGTGCAACCCGCCCACAGCCCTACCGACGTAAGATTTATGTCCGCTCCAGGACTGGAGCAGACATCGCCGCCTCACTTGAAGCGGGACTGGAGACGGTGCTTGCGGCAGGCCAGGCTACTTTGGTCTCCCGCGCTCGCTCCTAGCCCCCCCCCGGAAGAGGCCTCAGCGGATAGCGAGCCCGGTGAAGAATTCTTCGCCACAAAACTGAAACTAATTCTAATAACAAAACAAAACAAAATTAAAGTTAAAAACAAACAAACAAACTAGAATGAACATAAACTATACAACGGCTAATAAAAAGTAAATTTAAAATCGAAAGCAAAAACAAAAGCAAAAGAAGAAAAACAGAACAAAATGAGATGAAATGAAATAAAGGGTTTAGGGCCCTGTCCAGCCCTCGCAGGCCCCTCCCTCCCACGACAACACCACGAAACATGGGAAGAGAGGGGCCCGCGCTGGGGTCGGCGTTCCCTGAAGGGGTACGGGGCCGCAGCACAACAAGGGGCCCCCGTTCGGAGGTCCCATCCCCTGAATCCCGGACAAGTCCGTGGCTCCGTTCCGCGACCCCAGGCCTCAAAGAAGAGGTCCCCAAGCCTAGCTTGGGCGACCCATACCCCTGAGGGGGGAATAGAAGCCCCTTAAGGGGGCTTATAAAAATAAAAATAAAAATAATGCCCTCACTGATACGTGGGGGGGTCTCCATAAGGGGGAACAGCTCCCAGAAGGGGAGCGGGGTCGCACCTCCCATTTCGGGAGGATGATGGTAGCCCCCGCTCCATCCATCATGGGGCAGAGAAACGTGCGGGACGGACGATACAAGAGTCTCAGTCCCGTAGAGGGGATCGCCTATATCCTACCACGTTGTTACGCCGTAGGATAGTTTACTCCGAGGAATCTCGGGGGACCCAGCAGCTCCCTAGGCAACGCCGCGCCTTCAGGCGGCCGGGCGTGCAAGGGAGCTATGTTGTGTTGATGCTCGTGGGGTCCTCGGTCGGCCCGCTCGTACATGTTACGGGCGAGCCGGACGATGAACTCCTCGAGCGACTCCATCTCAAGGTCCCGGGCGATTACGTGATTACGTCGTTACGCACGTAACGGCCTGCTCCGACGATGACTCGGAGGGAAATGTTCTGCTGAGCCTGCAACCTTTTCCGCTGGGACGGCAGTATGAGGTGATACCAAGCCTCAGCAGCGTACGTAATACGTGGAAGGATATAAGTCTTGTAGATAGTGAGCTTAGTCCTGATCGGCAGCGCGGACGCGAGAACCGGTCGCAGGACAAATCGCGCCGCACGAGCCAGGTCAATCGCTCGATCGACCTGCGGCTTCATGCGGAGCGAGCGGTCTATCTCGCATCCGAGATACCGAACGCTGGATTTAAACTCAACATCCACACCACGAAGACTGAGACGGGGGACGACTCTGATGCAGGTCGGACGGCTGAGTAGAGCCTGGGTCTTACCCGCATTGACCGAGACTCTCCACCGGTCCAACCATGGAGGCAGAACATCCAGGAGCCTCTGCATCCTGGAGATGGCGAGTTTAACACTTCTGGAGGATGCAAAATAGGCCGAGTCGTCTGCGAAAAGGGCCAGTTTCACATCCTCATCCCACCAGCGGAGATGCCCCTCCAGGGTGGGAATGTCGTTGGTGTAGAGGGCGTATAGGATCGGGGACAGGACACTACCCTGTGGTACCCCGGCCGTTATGGGGCGCACAGACGACTTGCACCCCTCGACCGCGACAAAAAAGGATCTCCCCTCCAGCCACGACCCCAGCAGTCGCCAGTAGGCATGAGGTAGGCCGGTGGATTGCAGCTTGCTGACCAACCCCCCGTGCCATACCCGGTCGAAGGCCTTCTCGATATCGAGAAAGACTGCGACCGTGTACCGGTCGGAGTTTCGTTGGTCCGCAAGGTGATGCAATACACGGACTAGCTGTAGAGTCGTCGAGTGGTCTGCTCTAAAACCGAACTGCTCCGGTCTGAGGTGGATATGCGGAGATATCCTCCTCAGGAGCAACCGCTCAAACAACTTGCCGACGTGCGAGAGCAGGATGATGGGCCTGTAGCTGGAAGCTTGACGCCTATCTTTGCCGGGCTTGGGCAAGACAATGATCTTACCCATTTTCCAGGTCCGTGGGTAGTGACCCGTACGGAGAATGGAGTTGAAGAGTTCTGACAGATTTGCCAGAACGTTGGAAGGGATAGATAGTAGTGCCATGGGAGGGATACCATCGTCCCCGGGAGCCTTACGGCGCTTGAGGGTCTTGATCGCCTGATACACCTCCCTGGGGGTGATCAGTTGATCCTCCTCAAGCGGTGGCATCGGGAGACGAGGGTCTAGGGATTCGGTAACCCCCTCTTCCAAGACACGGTGGAAGTGAGCCATCTTCGGGACCGAGGCGTTCGGAGTGAACTGCCTTTCCAGCGAGCCAGCCAGGACTTCGGCGCGAGCCTACGGCGTAAAGCACCTTAGGCCCTGTTCATCCACGAGTGGATAGACAGGATTAGGTTTGGAGGAGAGGCGACGACAGATCCTGTGGAGGGAGGTCATGGTGCGGTCATCACCAACCTCCCTCACGTACTCTTCTCAAGACTCGCCCCGGAAAGCACGGACCCTCGTCTTCACCTCTTCCTCCAACGCATTAAGCTCGCGCTTGACCCTGGGACACCTGGTAGTCGCCCAGAGCTTCCGCAGACGTCGTTTGCGACGTATTAACGCCTCAATCGACGCCGGGAGTTTGCATCTGGGCCCGCTGCTGGGCACCATAGTCGTCGCTTGGTCTATGGCTCCCCTGATGAAATCAGTGAGGCGGACGGCCGCATCATCGACGTCACCAGGGGTAGACAGATCCTGGAACGGTGATTGGTCGACTAGCGAAGACTGGAACGCCTCCCAGTCGACCCTGGGCCTCAAGGGGGGGGCCGCGACACGAGTGATCCCCAAACCTGCCGTGACCAAAATCGGCAAGTGAGCGGTACCCATGTCGTACAGTGCCTCGATGTTAATCGGACACCGCAACCCCTTATGAATGCACACATCCAGTACATCCGGACGATGACTCGCCGTGTACAGGATGTGCGTTGGTTCATTGGGGCCGACCACACAGTAGTCCCCCCTTTCGTCATCATCGATCAACCGCCTCCCCGCCACCGATATACTCCGAGAGCCCCACGCGGTATGTTTCGCGTTGAGGTCTCCCAGAATCAGTGTCGGTTGACGGTCATAGTCCAGGACCCGTCTGATGTCTGCCGGCTCGAGGTAGTAGCCCGGGGGACGATACGCGGCATAAATCCGCAGTTCGACCCCCGATACCTGCACTCTCACTCCCACCGTTCTGGTGTCGGTGAAGCTCAGTAGCTCTAGCTCATCGTGCACAACATCCCTCCTGACGAGAGCCGCCGTTCCCCTGAACGGGATCCCGTCAGGGATCAGTTCGTCCCTTCGGTACACGATGTAGTTAGGCACTACAAACCTCGTAGTCGGTCTAAGTTTTGTTTCTCCCAGGAGCAAGACATGCGGTCTGTACTCCTGGGCCAAACGGATGAGGTCCATCCTGTTAGAGATGACCCGCCCGGGATTCCAATAAATGGCCCGCAGCTCATCCCTATCCATGCTGCGGGACGAATGGGCTAAATCCCGATATTAGTCCCCCGAGGGGGGCTGTGAGGGAGGAGATCGCGCGAATAAATTCGCGGATCGCCTCCGACACTCTCTCCCACAACTCCAGCAGCGTTGCGGCGGACAGGGGATGCCCTGGGGCTATCCCTCCGTCGCGCTGCTGAGGCCGTGGGCGGGTTCGAGGATGGACCGTCGTCGTGTGGAGGGATGGGGTGGCAGCCGACGGAGCCCCCGTCGGAGTCTGCACGGACCCTACCTCCATGGGTTCGTGTTGGAGGGACTGTGGAGGGGCTACAGCCTCCAATACTTGCCTCTCTCCGGCGCGAGGTGGCTGAGAGGGCATGGGGACCGAAATGGCGGCCTCGGATTGCACCTGCGCAGTCCGAGCACCCACCGCCGCAGGTTGGCTGCCCTTCGACTTCTTTTTTTTTTCTTCGTGGTCGCCTGCGGGTCTGCAGTGACCGTTGGGGTCGGTGTGGGGGGTGGGGGCGCGGGTCGGGAAGACTTCCCCTTCCCTTTACCCTTCCACCTCTTTGTCGTTCCCTCTGATTGAGGGCCGGGGGCAGATGTGCCCGGTACTTGCCGGGGCGTGAGCTGGGGTCTAGTTGACCGCGGCTGCGGTTGAGGCTGGGGCCTTAGGCGGGGGTCTCCGGAGCGCGGCGGCTCAGGTATGCGTGGCGGGATAACCGTCCCGGTGGCCCATGCCCTTCGCACAAAGACCGGACATCGCTGGTTGTTTGCGGCGTGGCCTTTGCCACAATTGGCACAGGTCGGAACGGCGTCCCGAGGCCTCGGGCAGTCCGCCACGATGTGCTCACCAGCACATCGCACACAGCGGACCGCCCTGACAACCTTACATTCAATTCTTCATTCTCCAACTTCTCCTTCTTATCTTACTTCTTATTTCCAACATTTTCTCTTGAGTAATGAGCGAGTACAACGTTCCTGTAATCATTTTCTTCTTCGTTCCCCTTCTTATAGCTCTGGCTTTATGCGTTCATCCTTCGTTGCCCAGTCAGTATTTCTGTGGAATGCGCTACCCCGTGATATTAGGGCTATAACCGATCGTTCTGCGTTTAAAATCATAAAATCAGAGTTAAACGAATGTTTTTAAATCAGCTCGCTGAAGTACCCTAATGTTCTATAATTCATATTTATGAAATGTATGTGTGTATATGTATAAATGTATATGTTTGATAAATATTTGTTTTCATATAGTTAATTGTAATAGTATATGTGTAATATTTATGTATAATATGTAATTATTTTTTGTTTATGTGTATTTATAAATATATATTATAATTGTAATCTTTTATGTATATAATCTGTCTTACTGTATATATTGTTTTACGTGTTTTAAGCTCATGTGTGCACTTCTTTTGTACACCTACTTATTGTTCTCTCTGCTCCACCCGTGGTTGACTGGTAGATAATGCCTCAGTCCGCCATTGTACTTATTTTTTTGTACATGAAGAATAAATAAATAAAAAATAAATAAAAGTCAAAAGTCATGCCTTGCAATTGCAAAAGGAAGGCATAACGGACCATCTGGTCTAGTTTCTCAGAGTTTCTCAGGGTGTTTAACAGTGGAGTCTAAGGTTAGCGCTAAGTTTAATGGATCTAATTATCTATCCTATTTGTTTTTGTGTTTATCTGATTGTCGTACTGTCCTGGTGGGTGCTCAGACGTAGACTCACAAAATGGGTCCAGCTGAAAATTAGCGCTGTAGTTCCTCGAGCTGCGGCATTATGCTGAGCTGGTCACCCTTTCATTGCCACTCTTGCATAGATACAAATCATCCATAGATTTTCTTTTTTGTTATTCTTTATTTTACTTTTGTTACCTTTTATATTATTGTAACTTCTATAGAAATGTATGTTTTTTTTTAAATTGAACGTTTTTTTTTTCATGTAAGATTGTGGCATGAATAAATGTATTTTCTTTCTTTCTTTCTAACAAAAAAATATTAGTGAAATCTGTTCAGCTGTTCACGCGTTATGTCGTGGACCGATTTCGCTAATTCTTTTTATGATGTGTTTGATATTGTCAGGAGAAGCAATAAATTAAAAAGTTGAAAAGAGTAGAGTCGAGTTGGAACTGATTTTATATTTAAAGTTAACCCGCTTCAAAAATATATCTTTTTTTTATTTTCAGAACCTACTGCAAACAACGCACATCATCTCGAAAAACGAATAAAGAAAAGGAGATGTGTAGGATGCTATGAAAAATTCTGCGCCTTCTTGACAAGTCGTGAGGCTGACAAAAAGTGAAGAAAATTCTCACAGAATGCACTATTTGCAAAAAATATTATTGTTTGTCGTGTTTTAATGAAAAACATCCATAATTTTGACAAATAAATACAATTAAATAAAATCGATATTTATTTTCCCATCACTAAATATTAAGAAAATCTGCTATTTTTCAGTGCGGTACGAGGTACATCAGATCCCACATTTTATTTTACCTATAGAATCTAAACTAAATAATCTAACCACAGGCGGCGGTAGATATAGGTTAATCCACTCACTGTTGTATAAAATCGCGACAAAAGCCGTACAATTTGTCATATTTGGCGACAAAAAAAGGGTTTAAGTCTTTTAAGGGCGGTGGGGTTTAATAAACCTCGTGCCGTCATAATGTCTGGTTTAAGACAAGGTTTAAAACAACTCGTAACGCAGTAATGGAAAGTACAGATAAATCTGTACCGCTGGGAACGTGTTAAACGAAATGAGTTTAGCAGGAAGCTCGCTATGGCCATCACGGCTAATTTTATCAACAGACATTCAGAACATGAGGCCTCAGTGCCAGAGATAAGCGGAGTCGTATTTATATTAAATCAAAAATTCTTTAAAGAAGTGTACGAAGTGACCGGTATCGATCTCGAAAACATTGTCTATTACAAAGAAGATACTCACTACTTCGTCATGACTGCTAAGAAACACAGTCTTTTAGATAAAGGAGTTTTGACTTACGACTACGCCGAGGTCTCCCGTTTGTTAAGCGTCGAGAACGTTGACCGAGCCGCGTTAATGCGCTATGCTCAAGAAGCGGCGCGATTGTCAACCGATGGACGACTTCCTCTTTGATTTCACGTCGATGTACGCCGCGGAAAACACAACTATGGTATACGAAAGACTAGGCCGTCGTTTACCCTGCGAACTAGTAGGCGACAGTCTCCTTGAACCGTTTTGGCCGACCGGTTCCGGATGTGTCCTGTCAGCGTTAGACACGGCCTGGGAAGTAGGGGCCTGGGGTCAGACTACATCGCCGCACCCGCTTCAAGTTATAGCTGAAAGAGAGTCTATTTATAGGCTTTTAGGTCAAACGACCCCCGACAACCTTCACCGTGATTTCGGCGCGTACACTCTCGACCCGGGAACAAGATACCGCAACCTGAACCGTAGAGCGGTGACTCCCATACGTGTGACGTCATTCTATGACTCAGACGAAACGCTGCCTTTGGACGCCGCGCCCAGCATCAGGAAGAGGAGACGAGAATCGGACGTATCTGACGAGGTTCTGTCCGCGTGGGTGGGCTGATCCGAGCCCGGCATCAAAGCGGCTGTCAGTCCCAACGCCTTGATGGCCCTTGTGAGGAGATACGGACCCGATTTGTTACCAGCCACAGCGACTCCGAGAATCGTCTACAATGTATTACAGCAGGAGTTTGGTATAGCACCATTCTCGCCCGGCGGTTCCATGAAAGATGTATCGGATGCCAAAGCACGATCGTACTTAACTCGGCTATACCACGCGTTCAAAGGCGAAGTACCTCACGTACACCACGAGACATTCATCTTTGATCAGATCTAAATGAACCAGCAGAAGGAAAAGCAAATTAGGAACACAGCCGAACATCCTATCTCAGTAAATTCAAATGCCGGTAAGCGGACAAATCACATTCGAGTTGCAGGAAGAAGAGGCGCTCCCTCCGTCCCTCACAAGAAGAGGGTCGCATCGTAGGCGGTGGCTCCCGTATCGCAGGCGGGGGTGACAGGGTTGCAAGATTAGCTGCCGAATTATCCGGAGCCCCTTCTTATAACCCCACCACCCACCCTTCCAAGCCTAAGGACCTGATGCGATCAGTGGGAAAGATAGAGAGAGATGACTGGAATATGAAAGAGTTTGAGAGGAAGATACTGGAGAATAGATTGGGCCGGCCCGAGCCTAAGAGGGCTGAAAAGGTGTCTAAATGGGACAGGCAACGGTTTCTCGGACGTCAAAGGCGACTGAAAGAAGGCGAAGGCAGCGAAAAATGGGTGGAAATAGATGAAACTTTGAACAAATTGAATCAAAAGCTACAAGATTCTGGTAGGCCGGACCATGGAACGAAAAAGGTAGCCATTTTAGCAACGAAATTTGTCAAGAAAGAAGATTCCGAAAGCAAAATACCACCTAAAGAAGTTAAGAAAAGTTGGCGCGGTCCATCATCCACGGGTATGCAATGCGCCGCCTGTGGTACTCGAGTGTTTGCAGCCGAAGGAGTAACCGCTGACGGGCTGCATCTACACAGAGCCTGCTTAAGATGTGCCGTGTGCAAAACTGTTTAAAGACCTTTTTTTTTTGACGGGGGAAAATCGCCGGACTTCCACTCACCCCGCGAGTGGGGTATGTGGGGGTTGAACCGCAATAAAACCTCCCGCCAACCACGCTCGACATCCGATTAGTAGGGGTGACAGGACGCGTTCGCGATTGTCGCTCACGTATCGCCTCGTCACCCCCTGACATTGCAGAGTTTCATGAGCGACGGTAACCACTTACTATCGGGTGGGCCGTTGGCTCGTCCGCCTACAAGGCAATAAAAAACGACGACGACCGACTAACTCGGTAGGTGGGCCAATTAAAGCCCGCCGAGATGGGGCCGCGTGATGGAGGGTCTCCCTCGGCTCAGGCCGGGTTAAAACCAGCCTGGGTCGGGGAGCGCAGCTGACCATCCCCCGGTAGATGTTACGGAGGGTGCGCGCTGAAGCCTAGAGCAGCACCCCTCGGGTCCGGTGTTGTTGGACCCGGTACTCTTAGGGGGCCAGATCCCGGGACACCTCCCGAGGCCGGCCCCCCACTCGACGTCAGCAGCGACGGGGTTGGTCGGGGAGGGAAGAGCTCTCCCTCTTCCGCTCCGCCGCCTCCTTCTGCAAGATGGTGGACTCGCAGAAGTCGAGCATAGCTTTCCAGGACTCGTCGTCGTCGAGCATCGATGCCACGACGCCCGGCAACGACAAGTCCCGCCCTACTTCTGCTTGTGTTGAGGTCGCAATGCCAACGATAGTCGTCAGCGAGCGTCTCCGCCTCCAGATCCCAAGGCGGCGTCCCCGCCAGCACGCACGTCGCCTCAAAGGAGACGGTGCGGTATCCGCGGATAACCCTGATAGCTACGACGCGCTGCGGCCGGTACAGGAGCCGGACAACAGTTGCAGTCCGGTTTCCCGGTCCGGCCCAAACGGGCGCGCCGTACAGGGCCATCGAACGCACCACCCCCGCGTAGAGGCGGCGCACGACTCGGTTTGGTTCCCCGAGATTCGGGAGCAGCCGACTCAGAGCGCCGGCTGTCCTCATCAATCGGGGGACGAGCTCCGTAAAGTGGGCCCGGAAGGTCCAACAGCTGTCAAGTATGAAGCCGAGGTACTTCAATCGCACCCCGACCTCTATTGGGACGCCTCCAACCACGATCTGGGCCCCTGCAGGTGGCGTCACCCCAGCCCTGTGGAACCACAGGGCCTGGGATTTATTGAGCGCCACCGCGAGGCCCAATCTTCTAATGCGACAGACGACGAGGGCCACCCTCGCTGTGGCGAGATGGGTAGCCTTGCCCCCGGGCCATGACGAGCGTGTCGTCAGCGTCACAAATCACGCTCAGGCCTGGGGTCAGGGCGCCTCTCAGCACCCAGTCGTACCCGACATTACAAAGGAGAGGTCCGAGGACCGACCCCTGAGGAACCCCGCATACGACCAGAAACCGCGGCTTCATTTGAGAGGGTCCGCACGCGAAGGATCGCGTCTACGGTTGAGCGGCCCTCTCTGAAGCCGTACTGCTCCGCCGACAGGTCGGGTCCCACCCCGACCAGTTGCTGGACGATGCGGGCAGCCAGAATGCGTTCCAGCAATTTGCCCACCTCGTCCAGCAGCACTGTAACATATAAAATTAAATCTTATATGTTACCCTAACCGGTAGCTGCTAGCGGGAACAGTCAACTCAAATAGTACTCAGGGCGCCAATAAAAGAATGTATGACAGATATTATTAGTTTATTCAAGCACATAGGTACACGAGATATTTAATAAATGATTCTAGAGACAATAAAGTATGATGGCTGTACGATGGTAAAATGTATAAGTTATATAATACAAAAATAGATTACGTAACTTGTGCTGCGATTATAAGGCAAGGCGCCTCAACCACTTCCTTCGGGTACAAGTTCACTACAATTCCAGGACGACAAATCACGAACGTTCCGTGGATTGAGTTATGTAATACGATTACAATGAATAGTCTCGTATAACGGGACTCTTGGACCCTAAAATGAATTTAAATCACACCTATACTACACGGTATAGTTACACTAATATATAGAAAACAATCTAACACTTAAACACAGCCAATGTTAAATACAATAAAATCACTTACCAAAGCATCAAGCTTTGGGCACTTATAACAGAATGACTTTTAACATTCAATAAATACTGACTTCTGCACTACTGTCTCTCAAATAGATCAGATAGTTCTTCAATTTAAAACTTGCCTTATAATGAAGGACAAGATCAAATGCTCAAGCTTAAGTACTTTAGACGAACAAAAGATGCATACATTTACCCGTCTTTGGTCGAATGTTACATCGAAATTACCCACATTTACAATAATTTTAGTGATGGGCTGTAAATTTAGTGTAGTGAAAAGGGTTGGGATTCGCTTTACGAATGGTTTCGGGAAATTTTCGTAAATATTAAATTTTGATGTTACACAACCCCTTTCGCTACATAAAAAAATAATTGAAATGTTTAAATTATTTTTTTTTTTTACTATTCTAAGTTACAAAAACTTAAGCATACTTAAAATTAATTAATGTTATTGACTCTAAATTAAACAAAAATTATATAAAAGCAAAATCAGTACTTAGGTACTATTTATGTTAAATTTAAGATTATGAACTACACTACACCACATGTTCATACAATTCCAACAATACAAAGATAACATTATTCTAACAAAATAGTGAATTGCAACACAACCTGAAAAAAGAAACAACTCCAGCCGAAGGAATAGATGGATGTTATGTGGAGTGTTACTGTATTGTAAGTGTATGAACAGTGAAAAGAAACAAAAGAAGTCTGAATTCTTAGTGTAAGTGTTGTTAATATAATAATATGAAATTTCAAAAAAAATAACGAAAACTGAAAATTATTAGCTTGCAAGACTAACTGGTGGCATACCTCAAGCCAAAATAACCAGTTAGTCATTCGACAAAACAAGTCGGAATCCTAATAATTTTACAGTAATAAATATATACATAGATATGTACTAATAAGGTTGAATACATAAACTACATGAATAGAACTCGGAGATAGGATGGTGATGTGAATAGTGAATGAAGTGTATGCATACATTCATCATCATTCAATAATAAATTAAATTATTACTATCATAATTCCATCTAACATTCACTAGCATACTTCACGCAACATAGGTACCATAGTTCTTTCATCATTTCCTTTATCCATCCTCTTTCATTCACAACCATACAAACACCTCACACATCTTACTTCGAACATCCTACTTTAGAATATCCTTGATGTGATAGTTCCCCAGATCTCTACCATTCATGTCCTTCAGTTTATATACCAAAGGAGAAAGTTTCTCCGTTACAATGCACTTTTCAAATTTAGGAGCTAACTTTTTCGTAAAGCGTTTATCCGCTTTAGAAATAAAATGAGTGCGTTTGTAAACAATTTGACTCTGTTAAGGACTCCCAGCATTCTGGAAGCTAATTTAGCTTTACCCTCCAGATGACTCCGAAACTGGACGGTGCTCGAAATGTCAACCCCAAGAATCCCAATACTCTCGGAGGTCGATAGAGATACCCCTTGGAACTGGGGCGCTAAGACAAATGCGTCCCTTTTTGCAGTGAACGCGCAACAGCACCGAGCCTTGTGGAACGCCTGCATTAATGGTCATGGTATCAGAGCAATAGCCGTCGACGACGACTTTGATGCTCCGACCATCCAAGAAGCTGGCAATCCACTTGCAGAGCCCCTCAGGGATCCCGTAAGATGGTAACTTCGAAAGAAGTGCCCTATGCCAGACCCTGTCGAAGGCCTTCGCTATATCAAGGCTTACGGCAAGAGCCTCGCCACCGCTCTCCAAAGTTTCAGCCCAACGATGGGTAAGATAGGCTAGGAGGTCGCCAGCCGACCGGCCGTGACGGAAGCCATATTGTCGATCGCTGATCAGCTGGCGGTCCTCCAGGTAGCCCAGGAGCTGGCTGTTGATGACTCGCTCCATAACCTTGGAGAGCAAAGATGTTACCGCGATAGGCCTGTAGTTCGACGGATCTGACCGGTCACCCTTCTTGGGGATAGGGTGAACATGGGCTATCTTCCATGAAGACGGGACCCTATTGGCGTTGTACGAAAGACGATACAAACGCGTAAGTGCAGGTGTCAGTTCAGGGGCACATGTTTTCAATACCACTGCGGGGATGCAGTCCGGCCCGCTCGACTTATGGACGTCGAGTGATTTGAGTTCACGCCTGACCGCACGTTGTGTAATGCGCACCTCAGGCATGGTACTGTCACACCGTGGGATGGTAGGTGGTGTGACTCCACCGTCGTCCAAAGTCGAGTTTGAGGCGAAGAGTTTGACCAGGAGATCGGCCTTTTCCTTCGCACTGTGGGCCAGACTATCATCGGACTTGCGCAGTGGCGGGAGACTGGATCGACAGAAGTTTCCTTCAGCCGACTTAGCTAGTGACCAGAAAGCGCGACTTCCTGACGGATAGCCACACAGACGGTCACCAACCCTGGCAACGTGCTCCGATTTCGCCTTCGCCAGAGCCCTCTTGTAGGACCTAGAAGCAGCGTTGAACTTCCGCTTCTCCTCACAGGTGTTAAGGTCCTGACGTCTCCTGGCATAGTTCCATGCCTTGTATGCGGACCGCTTGAGGCGTGCAGCGTCCCTGCTGGTACGATTGTACCAGGGTTCACTGCGACCCCCAACGGGCACCACGGAGGAAGGAATAAACAATTCCATTCCTTGCAGCACCACGTCTTTAAGCCGGTCCGCACAGACATCAGGATTGTTGGAAGAGAAGCAGAGCTGCCCCCATGGGTAAGAAGCGAAGAATTCGCGCATTCCGTCCCAATCTGCTAACCCGTACCGCCAAACCCTACGGGAGCCAGTCGTCGGTCGACGACCAGGGCGTGGGAGTGGCAGGACAGCGCGGACAAGGCAATGATCGGATGATCCCAAAGGAGCATCGACCACTACACCGTAGCCGGCTGGGTTTGTGGTCAGCAGAAGGTCTAACAGAGAGGGCTCATGTCCCTCGATATCTGGAACACGGGTGGGCTGTGTAACCAGTTGCGAGAAACCATAAGCCAAGGCGAAACCGTAGGCAGCCCGGCCGGGGAGATCGGTGGTCCTGGATCCCAACCACTCTACGTGGTGAGCGTTGAAATCTCCGAGGACCACCACCTCCGCTGCCGGGTACTGTTCAAGCACGCGTCCAGTCCCCTCTTGTACATGCTCGAATAGAGCTGACCCTGCATCACTGCTATGGGATCTGTACAGGCACGCAAAGACCCGTGTACAACCGCCGTAGTCGATGCGTAGCCATAATACGGACAGATCCCGATTTTCGAGGCCACGGAGACGACGACAGCAGATATCATCCCTGATAAACACACATACCCCGGCTTTCCGCACAAACATGTGTTCTAACACGTAACCGGGGTATGTGAGGTAAGAGTTATCCATAGGGGGAGATATCTGCGTCTCAGTCAGGAATAGAAGGGCAGGCCGCGCCGTCTCAAGGTGGTGGTGGACGGCGTTAAGGTTGCTGTGGAGGCCCCTGACATTGCAGAAGTCCACATGGAAAGTGGGACTATCCGCCTGAGTAATCTTTTTCCTTCTTTTTCTGTTTGTCATCATTAGTTAATTCATTTATTTTTTGGGGTTTGGTATTGATGGGCTAGAAAGGATGCACATTGCGAGATCCCGATGATGCCGTAACAAAGGTGCGGTGCGTGTGAGTCCATGGCGAACGGTGCAAGGAACGGAGGGAGCTGGCACAGAGCACGGAAGGGCCCCTGGTCCTCCCTGCGTGCGACCGCCGGGTCCCACTCCGGTCTCCGACTCCGGCACGACGGCCACACGACAGGATTTTTCGCCGGTTGGTGGGACAGCCTCCCGGGGCGGAGTTTAGCAGTGTCACCCGGGTTCGGGTCCCCTACTGACCAGCGGGCGGCGGCGGACACCGTTTCACCAGGTCTCCCTGTACCCCATGACAGCCCCCAACGCTACAGACACCGACCTCAACTCCGCTACCACAACAGTCCCAGCACCATCAGAATCTCGCAACAGCTTAAGGAAGGGAAGGGGAGGAGTAGGGATAGTAACTGGCTCTCCAATCTACACGCCGGAACACAGCACTAGGCTGTTATGGCGGCGGACTCTAATTGGAGGGTGGTCGCCAGCCAGTCGGACATAGTCCTACCACCGTCTATGGACTTGCTGGTACAGTATGCGCAAACCTCGCAACACATCTTTCTCAACACACATTCCTCGCACACGTCCCTCGTACACATCCCGCGCTTGTTTTGTATGCGCAAAAATCTAGCTCCGCTGAGCCGTTTCCACCAGAGCTGTGCTGACCGAGGCAAGGTAAATGAAGCAATCCTATTGGTTCTTTACAAACACATCCCTCGCTATGCATCCTCGCACATCTCTGGTGGAAACGCAGCTTTATCGGCTAGTCGGCTAGTCGGCAAAAGTCATAATCGGCACATCTCTAAAAAATATGCTACCGCCGTTTCGTGTTTAAACTGAGTTCGTTGACGAATCTCATTTAATAATATATAATCGTAATCAGGTGTATCAAAATCAGTCTTTAAATCGTCTAATAATATTTTTAATGACGTAAAATTATCTTTATTTGCCCTAAACCAAAATAACGGGGCTTTTTCTAATAAATCGGGGAAACCCTTAATTAATTGCGAATCTGAAATATTCCTCGCAGATTGCAATTCTAAAACACGTTCAACAAAAGCACGCACGCATGACGAACCATCATATTTAATGTTAAATGAATTTAAATTTACACTTTTATCTAAAAGAACGGTAGAAACCGGGCCATCACCTCGAGGATACCCTTCAGTCCTCGATTTAGCCGGACTGACAAAACTCTCTTGCTCAGACTCCGAGTTAGAGGACATTTCATCATCGCTGAGAGCTGTCAATATCCTAACTAACCTACTTTTTAAATCTATCACAGATACATCCTTCAATCTTTCACACCTGTGTAGAATGTACTTAGCTCGTTCCTTCATGCGAAGTTTGCGCGATCCTTCTGGAGATCCTTCCTTCTCCAAGCTGCATTCCAACTCAGCTACATTGCCAGATAGCACCTCGAGATCGTCAGATGACCTCTGCTCGACCTTCAGGCTACCTCGTTTCTGAAGACGAAGTGCCTGTTTCAGCTGCTTTCGAAGTGCATCACGGGACGTCTCTGGATCGCTGGAAATGCCAAGATGACTCATTTCAAAAATGATTTCATCTTTTAATAAGTGAAATACTGGCAACCTGTATGAAGACATGGTGTAATAAAATGAACTAAGTACAAAAAATAAAGAAAAACTAAGTTAAAATTAAAAAAATGTGCTTGAATAAATCGTCAGGTATCTGTTGCTATGCGGCTGTCGGCTCGCCACGTTTCCGATCTCGGTGACGTATCGACACCGTACTATTACATTAATTTATTTAATGTCGACTTCGCAGTTGGGGGCCAATTTCGTAACATATAAAATTAAATCTTATATGTTACCCTAACCGGTAGCTGCTAGCGGGAACAGTCAACTCAAATAGTACTCAGGGCGCCAATAAAAGAATGTATGACAGATATTATTAGTTTATGCAAGCACATAGGTACACGAGATATTTAATAAATGATTCTAGAGACAATAAAGTATGATGGCTGTACGATGGTAAAATGTATAAGTTATATAATACAAAAATAGATTACGTAACTTGTGCTGCGATTATAAGGCAAGGCGCCTCAACCACTTCCTTCGGGTACAAGTTCACTACAATTCCAGGACGACAAATCACGAACGTTCCGTGGATTGAGTTATGTAATACGATTACAATGAATAGTCTCGTATAACGGGACTCTTGGACCCTAAAATGAATTTAAATCACACCTATACTACACGGTATAGTTACACTAATATATAGAAAACAATCTAACACTTAAACACAGCCAATGTTAAATACAATAAAATCACTTACCAAAGCATCAAGCTTTGGGCACTTATAACAGAATGACTTTTAACATTCAATAAATACTGACTTCTGCACTACTGTCTCTCAAATAGATCAGATAGTTCTTCAATTTAAAACTTGCCTTATAATGAAGGACAAGATCAAATGCTCAAGCTTAAGTACTTTAGACGAACAAAAGATGCATACATTTACCCGTCTTTGGTCGAATGTTACATCGAAATTACCCACATTTACAATAATTTTAGTGATGGGCTGTAAATTTAGTGTAGTGAAAAGGGTTTGGATTCGCTTTACGAATGTTTTCGGGAAATTTTCGTAAATATTAAATTTTGATGTTACAGCACGATAGGACGGTAACCGGCGGCTGTATCCGCCGGGCGCCCCTCCTTCCTGAGAAGGACGAGTCTAGAAACCGTCCCGACTCGAGGCAAGAGTCATAAAGCCTCAAGAGTCGGTCCCCTAGGGCATTGAGGGCCAAGGCCAGGACCCGGCCATGGATGCCATCCGGTCCGGGTGCCGTGTCTTTGGCACTCATCCTGACGACGGCCACACGGAGCTCCTCCCCGGTGATGTGGGGAACCTCAGCAGGGGCCTCGCCGCCGGTATCTTCCGGCGGCTCACCCATAGCAGGAGGGTTAAATCCCTCTTCTCAACGGGGCATCGCGCCCACGCCGATCTGGCCCCGGAGTAGCCGGGGCGAAGCTCGCCCACGATCACGTTCTCCGGGGCACATTTGCCCTGGGCAGCGATAGCCGCCGCCACCTCCTCCTTGGTGACGCAGTCGTCCAGACCGGTGATTCTGACCTCCGTCATCTTCACCGGCCTGTGGACGCGCACCACCTCCTCCGGCCAGACCGCCCGGAGGCCCGCCATCAGGAGGTCCGCGATGCCGGAGCTATCGGCACCGGGACACTCCAGCAGACGAGCCCCGTTGGCGGTCGTCCGGAAGCGGAGGCCCTCCCCCGCTCCTATTTCCCCGAGGTCAATGGCCGCGCGCGCCTGGGCCATGACATTAGGGTATGTCATGCCCTTTTCCTCGCCGGCTGGCAGCAGTGTGACCACCACTGCCGCCGACTTCGGCGCGCGCGGGCCCTTCTTTTTGGGCTTCTTCTTCTTGGCGGCCGGTGCTCGACCCTGCTGGGGAGTAGCCACGGCCGCCGTGGTCGTAGTCCGGTTGGTAGGGGTGGCAGGCACTCGACCTCTCTGGGGAGCTTGTGCCTTCGCCCGCGTCGTGGTCCGGTTGGTGGGGGTGGCAGGTGCTCTACCCCTTTGGGGAGCTTCTGCCACCCCCCGCGTCTTCGCCAGTGGGGGAGCTGCAGTCCCTCCAGGTGGTGAGGCCTCCGCCGCCACCGAAGGGGCCGCAACCCTGGCCCTTTTATTGCCCCGCAGCACCACCTCCGTCCAGGGGTTGGGGTTGGCCCCGCGGGGGGGCCGACGAGCCGACCGGCGAGTGGTGGGACCAGACGGGGTGGTGGAAGGTGGCGTCGCGTCAGCAGCTGCATCCGCAGCTGCAGCCGACGCAGCACGCAGGATAGCGACTTCTGCCTTGAGTTCTTCCATCAGCTCCCGCCTGATGCGCCCTCCGACTCGGTCGCCTCCCTGATCTCCGCCTTTGAGCGGGGCGTAGGGTGGCGCCTGGGCCCTGTCGCCTCCCCGGGAGGAGGCAAGGCCGGCTGTTCTACACTAGTTGGGGCGGGAGGGGTCAGATGTAGGCTTGCGCCGCTCCCTTCGGAGCGAGTGCAATAGCCCCTTCCGCTCCAACGCCGCCAGCCTCACTTTGAGGGCAGCGAGCTCCTCCTTCTGTCTCGTAAAGAGAACGCTCGGCCTCCGCCTCCAGCGCCGATGCTCGGTTAATAGCCGCCGTTTGCGGACATCGGAGGCGATCGCTCGCAGCCGCTGCCCCTCCTCCCTGGCCCCCTTTCCCGAGGCCCGGCTGGACGCTTAAAGCGCCCTGCGCCGAAGGCTCTCTAGGATGGCCGAGTGCTCGTCGAGGTCCTTCTTGTAGAGTATATTAGTCACTTAATTAATTATCTATGCAATAGTAATGTTTGTATCATCTGTGAAATGATCGATGTCGATCTGAACCGCAATTAATCTGTATCTCTGTAACTCTCTGCTAAAGAATAAATGGTGCCCGAACTTTTGTGTATTTAATTCAACAAAAGATTTACAAACGCTTCCACTGCGCAATCATCGCAATCAGCGCAATCATCGCAATCGTCGCAATCGCCGCAACAATGAAGTTAAAAGAAATAACATTAAAGGTAAAAGTAGAATAAATACAAAGAAGAAAATTTTGTTCAAAATTGGCGGACGACGCTACTAGAAAAATCCCTGAGTTCACGGGAACAAACTTTAGTACATGGATGTTTAGATTATATTGCATTCTAGAAGAAAAGGAATGCAAAGAAGCAATCGAAGTTAATATAACCGAAGAAATGTTGAAAACAGAAAAATTTAAGAAAAAAGACGCCAAAGCGAGAAGTCTGATCGTCAACTGTCTTTCAGACAAACATGTGGAGTACGTTAGAAATGCTACCAGTGCTAAAGACATGATAGAAAATTTAAGGAAGATATTTGAAAGGAAAAGTACTTTATCTGCCCTCTACGTAAGAAAAAGGTTATTATCTCTGAAATGTGATGCACGTGTTGAACTAAATGAACATTTCAATAATTTTGATACACTAATTAGACAACTTGAAGAAACGGGAAGCACAGTGAGTGAACAAGATAAAGTATGTCACCTGTTACTGACTATGCCAGACACCTACAATTCTACCATTGCTGCTCTTGAAACCACTAACATGGAATTGACAACTGAATATGTTAAAAGTAAACTTTTAGATGCTGAACTGAAAAATCAAAATAATTTGGTGGAACCCCAAGGTGCACATAGCTTCCTCAGCTGCTTCAAATGTGGTAAAATAGGACACAAAGCAAAACAATGTAAAACCGGATATACAATCAAAGGACAACAGCATCGAGGCAACGGCAGATACTTCAGTGAACACAATAATAGAAACTTTTATCGAGGCAACGGCAGAGGCTCTAATGGCTTTAATCGAGGAAATTCCAGAGGAAACGCAAGAGGATCATCGTGGGACACCGCTCTTCAGCAAGGAACAATTTCTAGTAATAGTAAATTTCCATTTTCTTTTATAGCAAGTCAAGAAGTATTGTCGGTTAACATGTATAATGAAGAAATTAAATTTATAATAGATTCTGGGGCATCTCAAAACTTAATTGTAAGTAATTATGAAAGGTATATGACAAAATAAATGTAAAAAACTTAGAAACAAAAATTAAAATTTATGTAGCCAATGGCCAATGTTTACTTGCTAGTAAAATGGGGATTTTGAATGTGAAATACAAAAATATGTCTGTAAAAATAGAAGCATTAATTGTAAATGGGCTATCCCACAACTTGCTATCTGTTAAAAAATTATTAGAAAAAGGTAACACTGTAAAATTTCAAAAAAGTTCAGTAATAATTGCTAGAGGAAATGATATAATTTATGGTACAATATGTAATAATCTGTATGCAATTAATTTGACACTAGACATAGAAAAATGTTATTCTACAATAAATGATAAAGATATTTGGCACAAAAGGTTAGGACATGCTAATAGAAAACACTTAAATTTATTGAATTTACCTAGCTCAGAAAAAACTTGTAGAGTATGTGCAGAAGGAAAATCAACAAGGTTGCCGTTTAGTACAACTCCCCGGCCAAGATCAAAGCATATAGGAGATCTCATTCACACAGATATATCAGGACCAGTGAATATTCCTACATCTTCAGGTGAGTTATATTTTCATACAATAATAGATGATTATACACATTTCTGTGAGGTATACTTATTAAAAAGGAAAAGTGAAGCAACAGATAGGCTCATAGAATACGTTAATAGAATGGAAAGACAAATGGGATGTAAAGTCAAGAAAATCAGAAGTGATAATGGTGGTGAGTTTAAAAATGAAAAACTATTTAAATTTTGCAGAGATAAAGGAGTTATTCAACAGTTTACTTTGCCATATAGTCCACAGTCAAACGGAGTGTCAGAACGTATGAATAGAAACATTTATAATAGAGCTCGGATGTTATTAATTGAATCTGGTTTACCAAAAGCTTTATGGGGCGAAGCAGTGCGTTGTGCTGTCTATCAAATCAACAGATGTCCATCGTCTGCTATTAACTTTCAAACTCCAGCAGAGAAGATGTTTGGAGACAAAAATTTAACAAAACTTAGGATATTTGGATCAAAATGTTGGGTTCATATAATACCAACACAGGATAAACTTATGCAAAGAGCTAAAGAAATGAGACTTGTAGGATATAGTCCAAATGGATATCGTCTATGGGACCCTAAAACTAATAAAGTGATATTGTCAAGAGATGTAAGAATTGATGAAACTCAAATAAACTACAATGAAACTGAAGAAAAATGAGAAGGTAAATGGAGAAAGATACTATGATGATGAAGTAGAACAAAATGAAAATACTGAGAAAGAAACAGAAGATCACCAAGAGACAACAATAAATAATGAGAATGATGGGAACATACATCACGATAGAATAAATAATGAAATTAATAAAGAAGTATCAAACAATGAAGAGGAAGAAAATGAAGAGCTGAATAAAAGGAAAAGAATGAATATGCAAAAATATATAACAAGAACAGGAAGAGAAATTCGTAAGCCTAAATACTTAGAAGACCATGATCTAAATATAGCATATTGTTTATTATCAGGAGATCCACAAGAATATGAAGAAGCAATACAAGACAAAGATTGGGAAAAAAGCAATAAAGAAAGAATTAAAATCGCAAGAAAATATAGAGACCTGGGAAGAAGCTATATTACCAAAAGGAAGTAAAGCAATAGATACAAAATGGGTATTCAGAACAAAACAAGATGGAACCAAAAAGGCTCGATTAGTAGCTAAAGGCTTTCAACAACAGAATTATGATAATAATTACGCTCCAGTAGCAAAATGGTCTACCATTAGATTACTCATGAGTTTAGCAGTTCAACTGGATTTGCCATTGAAGCAATTGGACGTACCAACAGCTTTCCTAAATGGAGTATTGAATAACAATGTCTATATCAAATGTCCAAAAGGGATGGAAATTAGTGAAGGAAAAGTTTTGAAATTTAAAAGGGCTTTGTATGGATTAAAAGAAGCACCTAAATGTTGGAATCAAAGATTTCATAATTTTGTAACTCTGAAAGGGTTTATAGTTTATACAATCACAGCATGACTTATGTTTGTATATATAGTAAAGGGCAAGTTTGGATAATAGTCTATGTAGATGATATTTTATACCTTGGAAGGAACAATGAAATGATTGAAGAATTAGTAAAGGAATTTAAAGTAAAGAATTTAGGAGAAGTACATAACTATTTAGGATTAGAAGTAACAAGGACAGAAGATAGCTTGGAAATAAGACAAACAGAAATGATAAAAAGACTTTTACAAAAATTTAACATGCAAGACTGCAAAGCAAGCAAAACTCCAATGGAAGTTAATTTTAATGTGAACATTCCGTCACCATCAGATATGATTGATGTACCATTTAAGGAATTAATAGGTTCTTTGTTGTATATTGCTATGAATAGTAGACCGGATATTACTTATGCTGTATCATTCTTAAGCAGATTTTTGGATAAACCTACGCAAGAGTTATGGATAGCGAGTAAGAGAGTATTACGTTATCTTAAAGGAACGTCTCATCAGGGGCTGATTTATAGGAAGACTGGAGATTTCACAAAACTATTAGCCTACTCAGACGCTGATTGGGCAGCTGATAAAACGGACCGTAAAAGCACAAGTGGCTGTGCTATATATCAAAGCGAGAATTTAATAACTTGGTTTTCTAGAAAGCAGACATGTACCGCTCTGTCAACAGCTGAATAGAATATAGAATAGAATATAGTTTATTTTCTCACCACAAACACACAACAGAATCATCAGACACAAGTAAATCAAATTAGCACTACAATAAGACTATACAAGTAATAAGAATTATTGCCGATTCATGTTTGCGGGAGACTGGTGCCTAAACTAGACGCGAGTCTGTATTTCAGGACACCAGGACCCCCAGGACTCATACAAGTATTACAGGATCATAAAAGGCAAAACATTCTCCGAAAACTGAATAGGTACAAACCAAAATACACTGAACAGATCAAAACAAATAAAAACAAAATTAAAAAATATAAATGGCCTGACAAAGTCTGCAAAACTGTAAAACAATTGAGTAATATTAGTAAAACCATCACAAAAGCAAGTTATAGACGAAAAGAAAAGAAAGGTTGGAATTCATGTTTCAGTTCACTATTAACCTGAAAAACTTAGTGGATATGATAGAACATAGACTGCATTTTTTTTTTTTTTTTGTATCTATGTTGTAAATGTGAGCGAGCAGTGACTAACGACATTTAAAAAAGCGCAGTGAGTAGATTCTCTGTATCATGATAGCTCAATTTCTGCAGCCAATCTTTAACCTTCATTTTACATTTGATCTTGGTGAGGTGATGAACGGATAACTTCTTATTAATTTTATTATATAAGAAGCCACCAAGATAAAAGAAGAAGCGTCGACTGAAGGCCATATTAGCCTGACATTGAGGTACTGGGTTAAAAGTTCTTTTTTCTTTAGACTTAAAGGGATCATAGGATAGAAGACTGTGTTGTTTTGTCACGATTTGTAGTACAAACAACTGCCGGACTGACAATACGTTAAACTCACTGTATACGAGTGCGGTGGGATACCGCAGCGGCCGGAAGTTAGCCACTTTTACTATAGCTCTTTGTGCTCTTTCCAGCTCCAACATCAAAGATTTGGAAGCTCCACCCCAAGAGGTGATGCAGTATGTTAGGAGCGACTGGGCCAGAGCATAGTACACAGTTTTGATTATTTTTTTGTCAGCTACATTTCTCAAAGTTCTAAAAACATAAATCAGTTTCCGCAATCTTCCACTTAGCACGTTTATATGCTCATGAAACCTCAAGGAACTGTCAAGTATGATACCCAAGTACTTGATACTCTCTTTCCTGCTAATTTTCTTACAGGCACATGCTGTGTTTGCTAACATTGTGCAGTAGTGTGCTACAATACATTGCACAGGGAATTTTTCAAGAGCAGTATCTGTATTCCTTAAAACAAACGTCATGTAGTGTGTTTTTTCCACATTTAATGTTAAGACATTGTCATGCAGCCATCTGGTAACTAAATTGAGGCCACACTGAGCCTGGGAATAAACCTCGTCCCAGGTGTCTGCACAAAACACCAGAGCAGTGTCATCCGCAAAGGTTGTAATTTTACTTTTGGGAATTGAAAGCAAATTCAGTTCATTAATGTAGATGAGAAAGAGTGTTGGCCCAAGAACACTGCCCTGCGGTACACCATATGTAATAGGACGCTCCTCACTATATAAATCATCAATCCTCACACATTGAGTTCGATCAGAAAGATAATCTTTAAATAAGTTAAGTTCGGTACCTCTAATTCCTACATTCTGCATTTTCCGAATCAAGATTGGAATAGACACGGTATCAAAAGCCTTGGACAAGTCCAAAAAAATACCTAGCACCTTCTTCTTCACATCCAGATTAGTAACTATGTAATCAACCAAATCGTGAACTGCTTCAGATGTAGATTTACCTGTTCTGAAACCGTATTGAGAAGGTGCAAGAATATTAAACTTTTCCAAATAGTCAACAAGTCTGTTATTCATAATACGCTCCAAGACTTTGGACATAGCTGGGAGAACAGCAATGGGTCTATAATTTCCAACAAGATTTTTTTCTCCACCTTTAAAAATTGGATGAATAATAGACTTTTTAAAAGCCTTAGGAAACTGACCCATCTCCAATGCAAGGTTGCAGACATATACTAGAGGAGGCACAAAAATATGGAGGTGCTTTTTAAGGAGACGAGTAGAAATTCCATCCCACCCCGCAGAGCAGTCGGACCGCAAAGACATTATAATGTTGGTAACCTCTCTTTCGTCAGTGGGTAAGAGAGAAATAGACTGTACAGTGCCATTGTTTATTTTAGAAAATGTACCAACACAGTTACTCGTTTTATTAGTTGTCAGTATATCTGCAAGATTTTTTCCAATTTCTGAAAAGTATTCATTAACAATGTTAACCGACTGTTTAGGTGACGCAGAAATTTTCAGTAGGTGAGATGTGCTATTCCTCTTTTTGGTCCTGGCATTAATTGCTGTCCAAAGTTTTTTAGGATTGTTTCCTGCGTCCTGTATGTCCTTCCTATCACTGTCATCTTTTGATTTTTTTAGCATTTTGTTGCAGTAATTTCTATAACGAGTGTAAGAGATCTTTAAAATGACGTCATCCGGAGTTTTTTTTAGTTTTTTGTGCATATTGTCCCTATGTCGAATACAACGCAACAGTCCAGGCGTAGTCCATGACTTGAGGATTTTTTTACGATTAGGTATCTTAACAATTTTAGACTTCGATTCAATTACTCGTCTTATAATACCAATCAAGACATCTGCAGCTACATTAGCATTCTGTTGTTCATATACAGCATCAAATTTTAGCAATTGAATAGCAGAATCAACCTCGTCATGATTTATACGTATTAATGAGTTCGTAGTATTGCCCTCAGGCAACTTTTTAGCTAGGAAAAAGAGGACAGTATCATGGTCAGTCAGAGCAGAATGTGCAACGAGTGTAATGGCAGGCAACCTAGTTTTCAAAATAACGTGATCCAGGCACGAGTGAGTACGTGTAGGCAATGCATGCGCAGGCAAGAGGCCATGCATTGCCAACATGTTCAAGTAACCAAACTTGACCGTGTCAGCACATTGATCATGGATGTTTATATTCATATCCCCAGTAACAATTATATTTTTAAAGTTTGGATTTGCTTCTAGAGTCGAATCAAGTGAGTTCAAGAAGTTACTGATATCCTTGTGTGCCGGCGGTCTATAGATTCCTAGAATTATAGTATCAGTGTCCAATTTTAATAAAAGGCAATTAGCGTCGTGAACCTTTGGTTCGTCTACGGAAACTACAAGGTTATTACGCACATACATAACCACACCCTCATTTTGCGTCTTATTATTGGTGGTCGCAAAATTGTTGTAGCCTTGCAGATCAGGAATGTAGTGTGATGCAGAAAGCCAACATTCAGTTAAGACGATGATGTCCCATTCAACCCCAGATCTAGTTAAGATAGTATGCAGTCCAGTTATGTTCTTTGTGATACTTCTAATATTCTGATTCAGGACTTTCAGTGTTCGCTGATGATCGAGGGAAGGGGGAAAACAGTTGTCTAAGTCACACGTGAATGATTCTGATACACTAAGCAAATCAATGTTATCAATGTTAGCCAGAGACTTATCGGACATTTATAATTTCTATTGACAAAAGTTATTTTGCTTACAAATAAAAGAACAAACCAAAAATGCTACGACAATGAGAATATGAAAACTTTAAATATAAAATAACATGCAACAATAATGAAGTAGGTACAGTAATATTAAGATAAAAAGAAACATTTTTTTTTTTTTTGTTTATACAACCTTATCATTAGTTGGAGAGCACAGGATACGTTCGATGTCAGCATATGACCGGATTACAATTGCAGCCGTCCCTTCACGCTGACGAACATAAATGGAACCCCGGGAACACCAACAATAAGCGTAGCCGTGCTGCTTAGCTTTAGTTCTGGCTTGCCGGAACAACAATCTATTCGCTTTTGTTAACCTTTCGTTGCAATAAACCCTAAACGAATCGCCGGGAATATCAAGGTCTTTACTAGTTATATTTCTACGAGTTTTGGCGTTCTTAAGAACTAAATCACGTGTCGCTCGTCGAAGGAGTCGAGCAACTACAGGACGAGGAAATCTACCAGTTTCGTGGCTAACGGTATTCAGACTGCGCGGCCCAACTCTGCCCACCCAGTCGATGTCACTGTCCTCCAGTGATACACCAATTTTGCGTGCAGCCACTAAGACTATGTGCTGCAAATTTTCGTTAGGAGTTTCGGGGATGCCAGAGAGCTCCAAGTCGTTACGCAGATTAAGTTGTGCTTGCCAATCTAGTTCCAGTTGAAGTTCAGAGACTTTTGACTTTAGTGTTTTCACTTCGCCTTCACTTTCCTCTAGTTTCTGTATGCGAGTGCTATTTGCAGTAATCACAGCTGCGAATTCCTCAAGTCGTTCATGGCAACGACACAGAGATTGAGTAGCTTGTTCTAATCTATTTTTTAGCAAAGAGATCTCATTTGTTAACGAACGGACTTCAGCAGTTAGTTGTTGCACCTCACTTACATTAGAATCTTGGTTAGTGTCAGATTTCTTACGTATAGTCACGTTCTGTGAATCAGTCGCGGATCTAACAGGGGTCAAGGTGTTATCTCCGCCTCTTCTCAAGGCTGCAGTACAGTCAGGGCATTTCCACAACTGTTTTCGCTCAGAGGGTATTGCCGTTGCATCAATACAAAGGGAACAGAAACCTTTCCCACAGCTCAGTGTGGTACATTTTATATTATTAGAACCCTTTAAACTTTTCAAACATCCACAACATTTCATTGTTTACAAATATTTTTTTGCAATTCCGAGAGTAGAAAAATAATAATACTTGGCTGTAGTGCAGGGGAAAACGGTTCTTACGCGCACTGCTTAACCGTGAGAATTGTCCGCACACACCAGGATCACCGCGACTCGTAACACACAGCTGATCGATGATTTGCACTTTTGAGTTTAAAATTGCAGTATTTATAACTAAACACAGGCACAGAACTTCTGCAACTCACAATATATAAAGAAGATTACGTTTATTAACTTATACTAAAATGTCGTCTAGTTTATGACAACTTTTTCTATACTTTAAGTGAGATTAAGTACGGAGTGAAAGTAAACTGTGTTGCCGATTTAACCAACATGGCGGATTCCCGCCATGAAGCCGCAATTGAAGCTGAGTATGTGGCTGCAGCACACTCAATGAGTGAACTTATTCATATTAAAGGTGTACTTTCTGATATTTTAAGCACTAAAATTGTTTCAGCTCATTTATTAATTGATAATCAGAGTACTATAAAATTGATACTTAATCAGATGAATACTAGAGCTTCTAAACATATTGAAATTAAATATCATTACATTAAAGATTTAATTTATAAGAAAATAGTGTCAATATCTTATGTACCTACTAATGAAAATATTTCAGATATATTCACAAAATCTTTATCTATTCAGAAACATGATTATTTTTGTAATAAGTTGAATTTAGTTTGAATATTGTATTGTAGATTATTAGCATACTTATGATCTTAGGAGAGTCAATAAGACAATTGTTAATTTGAAAAATGTTTTAATGTAAGTAATGTTAAAGAGTACTTATGTAAAATAGTTTAAATGATAAAGCAAAGTTTGTAATTAACATTAAGTTTATTTTGTTTGAACAATTTATGCAGTTATAAACTAGTAAACTACTATAAATTGAGGGGCTGTGTAGAGTATATTAGTCACTTAATTAATTATCTATGCAATAGTAATGTTTGTATCATCTGTGAAATGATCGATGTCGATCTGAACCGCAATTAATCTGTATCTCTGTAACTCTCTGCTAAAGAATAAATGGTGCCCGAACTTTTGTGTATTTAATTCAACAAAAGAATTACACTTCTGAGCCGGCCGAGGCGAGGAGTCTCGGCCGGGCCCGGCGCGTTTTGTCCTCTGCGGCCTCTCACCGCGAGAGGACGAGTCGCTCCTCGAGGTCCTCCGCGTAGCGGACTTCCGCTTGCGGAGGACCCTTCCCTTGTACTGCTCTCCAGAGTCGACATCGCTCGCGGTAGTACTCGCCAGCGGTGTCGGCTCTGGTCCCGCATCCTTGCCCTCTTCCGCCTCCGAGTCCATCTCGTCCGCCCAACAGAACGGGACGACCTCGGCCCGGGCATCGGTATTTTTTTTTTATTTTTTTTTATAAGCACACAATACACATTACAAGCTAATACACAAATTTATAAACTAAAGTACAATTTAAAGATCTGGCTTGCAACGTAAGCCATGTGCGCAATGCAAAACAGAGCAGAAGCGTGTACAAGTACATTTCGAAAATAAACTTTGAACTACCCACAATATTATTTTATGCGTAAAACGATATTAACAAGCATCGCTTACAGTGCCGTTGTGATAAAGGATGTCCTTAAGCAATTTAATAAACTTGTTTGGTGAATCAGTAAAAACATCGAGTTCTGTTGACGACTTCTCAAGTTCATTATAGGTACCAGTGGCGTGCAGTCCATACAAGCAAAGAAGCACTGCATACCCTAACATAGCCGTGAACAGAATATCACGAATGTCAAATTAAATAAAAAAAATTGTTTACAAATAAATCTACAATTTACATCATTTTGAGCGTCAAAATTATATTTTACCACTTCTACACCATCACTTAACTCATAATAGTTATACTAAAACGCACATCATTTGAAAATTCTCATCCAACAAATAATAAATGTCTAAAAACAAAATCACATCAATCAAACTTACACCGTAAAGTCACAAAAATACGGTCTAATTTTCCATGCTTCGGTTATTCGGGGTCATTACACAGTACCCCAGTGGCGCCCCTGGTGAGAGAAGCACGAGGTAGGATTGCTTCCTCAAAATGGTACCTTTTCATTGATAAAATATTTTTTTCATTCATAACTTTTGACATTCGAACCGAATTGAATGGCAAATTTTTAGGAGCTAATAATCACAGCTTACACTTAATGCGGCGAAATGAAATTGTCAATTTTGCAAAAGAACGAGACGGAGCAAAGTTCGCGCGTAACTTATTCGGATTTTAGGCATATTGTTTATTATGATTTAAAGATTTTTGGTTATGTTGCATTTATTTTAGTTATTGGTTAATTTTGTGTGTTTAGTGAGTTTAAAATATGATTGTTTTGTGTTGCTTTTGTTTGTTTGTGTGATTAAGTGTACAAAAAGTGGACAAACTAAATAATATTGGAATGTAAGTTAATTAATATAGATTTTTTAAGTTTGAGTGATAATATTATAGTGAAAAAAAAATCAGTGATGATTTCGGTGAACTAAGGTAATATTGTTCTTTATAATGTATTGACATTTCTGATTAGTTTGTTGTGGTTTTCATTACATTTCAATAGCAAAATTCGTATTTTTATCTGGTAATTGAGCTGAGCGTTCCTTTCTATTATAATAATTATTATTTTTGTAGTTTGATTGTAAATTTGGTTTGCGCTAAGATTTCGACTATGTGAATTGAAGTATTGAAGTTGATAGTTAATATTTTGAATTATGATCTAATTGATATTAACTACTTTAACTAGCTGATCCGCGCAAATTCGTTTGCGTCACAAAAAGAGGGTTCAGATTAGAGGTAAGTCGTACTCGTTAATTTTATAAATAATATCCGTACTTAGTAGTATGAGTACGGTTTTAGCACAAAATAGCATAAGCCAATTTTAAATGTCCCTTGAATTAATATAATTTTTGGTGCTCATCTCGTCACCGCGATTTAGTGGATCGATCGAATCGTTCAACGACATCTATTGACGACAAATCGTCGCCTCAGTGCTTGTTTGGCCTATCTGACATTTTTTACGAAAATGACTTTTTAATGCAGTATTATAAAGAATAAAATTTCCATCCGACTGGTATTTTTTTTTTTTTAATATTCAATTCTAAAACAATAAAAATCTTATTTCAATTTTTTTCTCAACACGGCACTTAAAGAAAATTCCGTGCTTGTTTGCTGTCTCCTGTAAAATTTGCTCGAGTGCAGATAGGCCAAACAAGCACTGAGGCGACGAAATATAAACTTTTCACTTTTTCGTTCCAAGGACGTTTTCCGTAAATAACTGGTTTTAAAAATAAATTAGGTACTTAGCGATATCTATTGAGACTGAAGAAAAATTTAAATCGATATAAACGTTTTCAAAATAAATAATGACGATTGTTTATTCAAATAGATATGATGCTAATATTACTATTAAGTACTAATAATGATTTAAAATACAGTATCTATTCTATTCAAGATTTTTTGTCTACTTCAATTTTATCACTATTAGGTATAGGAAAAAATATTCATACTCACATTGACAAAACAATTATTTCAGCTATAATAATAAAGTAAACTATTCGTAAAGTATAAAGTTCTATTGTGAATAGTTTCTGGATCGCAAGCATAAACAGTTTTCTATTTTACATCTTGGTTCCCTAATTAAAAACATTTTTATAGGGTTTCTATACGCATTTGTTTATTTTTAATATTAAAAACATTACTAAAAATAAAATTGTGTGTTAAGATAAAAATGGTACTGAAAAATATGTAATAATACAACTGCATACCCTGGCCAATATGTCTGTGCACGCCACTGATAGGTACGACACATACGAGTAATGGGATTATAATATGATATGTTGTTTCTATGAGTTAACAGTGAAAAAGTGTTGTTTTGTTTGGCCCTACGAGTGCTAAATTTGGTGTTGAGTGAAATATTGGACAACATTTCAGGTGAGTCAATTAAAGAATGGATAATTTTATAAAGATAAATCAAGTCTGTATACATAAGTTCGACGCCTCTCTAAAGACTCAATATTAAATTTTTGCAGCCGGTTTTCATAGTTGAGTTTAGGGCGCCCTGGCTGATGACGATAATTTAAAAATCTCAGACATTTTTTTTGTACCCGCTCAATAGTGTTAATGTGTACTTTATAGTAAGGTGACCAAATTGGGCTTCCGTATTCTAGTGTACTTCTTACCAAACTAAAATACAAATACAGCGTACTATGAGGATTTTTAAAGTGTTTAGTCGATCTCCATACAAAACCAAGTAATTTATTAGCCTTGCTGGTGATGTGTTGATAATGGTCCTTAAATGAGAGTTTTTCATCAAAATAAATACCTAGGTCTCTAACTATGGATAATCGTGTTAGTGACTGACCATCAATGTAATATGTATGTACAATTTTTTGTTTTTTGTTTGAGAAAGAGATTATAGAACACTTATTAATATTTAAGAACATACGATTGTCCTTGCACCATTTAGATACAGTACACAGATCATCCTGTAGGGTAAGGCAATCCGAGGTCTGAGAGACAGTGCGATATATTTTCAGGTCGTCGGCATATAGACGACAGTTACAAGATAATTGCTGCACCAAGTCATTTATAAAAATAATAAAAAGAAGGGTATCATTGCCACTCGCAAGCCCGGCTACCTGCGAGTGCCTTCCAGTGTCTACATCCATCGTAGGGGCCTGGTTGCCTACCCCTACGTGGGCATCGGTCGCATACTTCGCGCTCGCGGGCCCGGATACCCGCGAGCGCCGAGTGTAGGTGTATATCACCAGCGGACGACTCGATCCGGGAGAAAAGTTCGGTTTCCCGAATATTATCGACCCTAGTAGGTCTCTGGAGGGGAGTGTTGTAGGTGTCCCGACTATATTTACGTATACTAGTTTATATTATTTATCTATTTACAAAACACACCTACACAATATTAATTATCTTATTATAACTATTTACATATTATATTACACACTTTCATACAGCACACAAATACACCCAAAAATCATACATTCGCAACACAACTCATAATTATAATATTTACACAAACATAGTCGGGTGTGATCGCTTATCGTAAGCCGCCCGCTATTGTGTAATAGCCAGGTAGCTAGGGCTAGCGTCCGTGGGATTACCACCTCCCTAGGAGACTGACCCCACACGTGGCCCCCGGGTGGTGCAAAAATAGTGACGGGTGAGCAACGGAGAGTGATGGACGAAGAGTCCATCACTGGAGTCCGCACAGGGGTTGGCGTTCAGGCCCCTGTGTCGGGAAATGTTACTGACGCAGGACTGGAGCAGGCATCTGATGACTGCTCCAGGGACTCATACGGGAGATTCCGGCGCAAGCGGAAGTCCGCAGCGCGCCGGAGCTCAGAGACGGGTGACTCGTCGTCCGCCTCCGACGACGAGACGTCGCGAGGGGCGAGACACGCCCGGCGGGTGGCCGCCAAGGCGGCGACCACCACCACTGGATTGACAAAGGGGGGGCAGCCCAAGGCAGCTATTTCTGCCGCGGCGATGCCCGCCCCAAAAACGAGGACCGTCGTCTCGCCGGCGCGGTCGGCGACGTCGTTCGCCTCGGCTCGGACGACTGACGGGGAGCTCTCGGAGAGTCCCGTCGTCGTCCTCACGGAGAGCCCCGCCGCCGTCCACGAGGGCCTGAGGAGACAAGCTGCCACTGCCTCGTGCAGATACAGCACCAAAGGCAACCGGATTGCATCGCGGGAGTGGCGCGAGGTGGCGGCCGAGACCAGCAGGATTATGCCTGCTATCTCGGCGGCCATCAGCCGGGACGCGGAGCTGCAGACGAAACTGCAGAGGTCGACGGCTGAGGTGGCGCGCCTTAAGGAAAGGCTGGCGGTTCTCGAGGCGGAGCGGCCGACGCCGCCGGCTCCGCGAGTCAGGGTGCGGCAGACAGCTGAATCTCAAGTTGAGATGGCTGCCCGCATCCGGAAGGAACTTGCGGCGGAGTTCGGCAATCAGATTCGCTAGGTGGCGCTTGTTGAGTTAACACAGTTAAAGAATCGCTCCGTAATTTAAATCAAATTTAATTAGTTTTTCCGTTCCTAAGTGTTATTAAACTGTATTAGTAAATTTATAATTGTGCTAGTAATTATTATCTTGGATGTTGGAGCATAATTTTATGAAGAAAAGTGAATGTGAAATACATCAACGGTGTACGCCAGGAGATCACCGGTTTTTAATCGAAGACTTCATAAACCGGGGGAGTATTTTGTTTATTTTATTAAGTAGTGGATATAATATTATTTATTAGTGGCTTTTTTGTGTATTTATGTAAATATTAAGTGTAACAAAACAACTTTTAAACGAAAATACAGTTTAGAAAAAAAAATATCTACCTTCATTTTGCAGAAAAAAAAAATCGTTATGAATTGCTAAAACTTAACGTCCATTGCATTATTATGTTAAAAGAACAATAAATAGCCATATAGTATTACATTCTTGTAAAACACACTGAGTATAATTGTATTCCACTTTCGATCTAACCTCAATCCTACTTTCTACTCAGACTTCTCTCAAAGTTAATTTCATTTTCCTATCTGTATACTACTTTTAATCTAGTTCTTATTTTATTTACTTCTAACTTATTGCTTAATTTTATTAAATCTTAGTGTGTTTTTCAATAAATAATCTAGTTTTATGTAATAAACATTATAATTTGCACATTATTATTATATCCACAAAATTACATAATATTACGTTGACCGCTGTTGTTCGTATAAACAAAAAAAAATTGTGTGGTTGTTGAGACGGAGACATTGGTTTGCTCACTGGACGGTCTTTGCTTGTGGTAGCGTTGGGAGCCGGGTCGCCTACTTCCCTCTATAGTGGTTGAGGAAGGTGATGGCTGACTCTCACGTTAACTCGTGAACGGGTGCTACTTGTGGGGACCCAGTATTCTAGTGTTTCTGAATTGGCAGCTACATGTTATTATTATAAGTTTAAATATACTATACTTATTTGTTTATACTCTCAACACTGAATCTTATATAAAATTTAAATATAAATAAATAATAATAGCAAGACCATAACTTAAAGATTAATTATATTATAATTGACAAATTAAATTTCTAATCGAATCTTTTGTTAAGTTTTTGAGTTAGAATTTTTAACTTAAATTTATTATTTTTTAAATATATTAATATTTATTAATTATATTAATCTCTTTTGTTCTCTATTATACTAGGTAAATAATAAACGAAAAATTTTATGCACAATTGAACCAAAATTAAATTTCCTCTCTGAACTTGTTTCCTGTACTGTGGATATTCATTCCTCCTTGTGTTTCAGCTCTCAAACAAGCAACATGCCTGTGACAACTCGTCAGACGCACGTTCAGGAGCTGGAGCTAAAATTGAAAACTACAATGGAGGACCTCAGAGCCAGCAGAGAGCTGAATGAAAGGCTTCTCCAAGAACGTGACGAAAGCGAGCTTGAAATAGAAAACGTCAACAACCGTTATTTGACTTTAAAAAGTACTCTGACTGAACTTGATGAGCAGCTTGAAGGTGTCCGAGAGGAGAGGGACAAGTTGCAGCATATTCTGGAACACTATGATGAGTTCAGCAGTCAGTATGAACAAGCTCTACAGAAAATTAGTCACCTTGAACATCAACTCGCTGATGCCTATAATGAAATGCAAAGACTGCAAGCAGAACAAGTACAGCAACTTACTGAGCCATCAGTTATGAGGACGACGAGTTTATACGAGGAATTAGATAACATGGACCTGGATTTATTGGAGACAGATGCAGATAACATTTATGCAAAAACAAAAGATCAAGGTCGTGTCAGCAGAAAATCACTCGCAAAAATGAATAAAATTATAAAGAAGACCAGACACTCACTTAAAAAAAAGAAACATCGTGCCATAAACATAAAGTTGAAACAAAATAAAATCAATTTAGAAAACCAGATAAAAGTTCTGGAACTACAAATTAAAGAGAATAAAAGAGATTGGGACAATGACAAAGCTGACATTGATAAGTTAACTGCCGAATTACATGAGTTTAATTTATCAATGATGCAAATACATGATTTGGGCCTGGAAATGGATCAACTAATCGACAACAATACTACGAGACTGGAGACGATGAGGACCAGCATCGCCGGAACCACAGATGTCGACTGCGCTGATACCACTTACACAGTGCAAGTCGACGATGAATCTAACGAGTCGATGGTCTATACCACCCCGACCAACTCTGACCACTTGAAATGTGTGGCAGCACGACCTGCAGCGAGTCGCTCCCGTCGCACTCGCCGTCGCCGGCGCCGCGCCTCCCCTCCACCTGCGCCGGCACCTCGCGACACCGAGGACGCGCCGCCCCCCGTGCAAGCACCGGCTGCGTGTCCCCGCCATGCATCGCCTGCGCACCACATTGCAGCAGAGGAGGAACCGTGCTCGCTTCTGACGCAACAGGAAGTGGTTTCGTCTATTACCGGTACTCCAACGTTGACATCGTGTAGAAAGACTGTAGTGTTATCAGATAAGATAGGTGTTAGTTTTGGTCCAATGTTAGCAATGAATATTAAACAAAAGGTTGTTAATATGTGTTACCCAGATATGCCCTTCCATAATATAGTTGATAAATTGAATTCAATTGATTGTGACGCTCTTACTACTATAGTAATAATGGTCGGTAGTCATGCTAATGTTAGCAAAAAATCACTGGACCACAGTATCCGATATCTGACTGATTTGCAATCGGAAAAAAAATGTAAAATTATTTTATGTACATTCCCATATTGTACTAATTTAGACAAAGTACACAATCAGTGTATTTTCAATATAAATATGTTCATGTACAATGCTACACATCATTGTAGTGGAATCTTATTAATGGACATTAACCAATTTGTAAATAAATTTAGTCTGACAAAAGATACTATGTATGTATCCAAATTTACAAAACGACATTTAGCTACTTTAGTAGCGTATAATATTAATGACGATGTTAGTATTAGTACTAATAATATATTTGTAAAACTCAGTAATGCTTCTATTGAGCAGAAAAAAATTGTGACATTTGATAATTTGGAATGTGTTCAAAGTAATTTAAATTGATGAACAAGACAAAGGAGTTACACTCTTGCGTTTATAAACCGATTGATAATAAAAAATCTAGACTGTACCCATCAAAGGATGTTAATGTTTCAATTAATAACGAACTAAACCTGGTGCATCAGAATTTACAAGGAATGATGGGTAAAGAGCTAGAGGTTGAAATGTTTTTAAATCAGAACAATGTTAATCTTTTCTGTGTAACTGAGCACTGGTTTAAAAACTATGAATTATTATTTAATTTTAATGATCACCAGGTCTCAAGTTCTTTCTGCAGAGAGAAAGCGATTCGCGGTGGCTCTTTAATACTAGTTAGAAAATGTTTGAAATGTAAAGAACGAAAGGATATAGTGGCCCTCTCTGTAGAGAGAACTATTGAAATGTCCTGTGTTGAGCTTGAGCACCTCATTGTTGTATGTGTGTACAGACCACCTGATGCGTTATATGATTCCTTTGAAAATATTTTGGAAAATGTTTTGTTGAAAATTACTGTTTGTAACAAACATATTTTAATTTGTGGTGATTTCAATATTAATCTTCTAGAAAATACAAATACCACTTTTAGATTTAAAACATTGTTGAAATCATATAATCTTATAAACTTATTTTTAGAGCCCACTAGGATAACTAGTTCATCGGCAACTTGTTTAGATAACATTTTTACAAATTTTAATCCTATACAAAGAAATGTTATACATCAGTTAACATCAGACCACTTGGGACAATTAGTGTCTTTTGAATATAATGTGGCTCCTGAAGTCAAACATACTGTTAAGTTTGTTCCTGTATATAATAAAAGAATCGAAAATTTTAGAAATAAAATTATTCAAACTATTTCGGAAGTTAGTTATAACCGAGAACCAAATATGTTGTACCAGAATATGTTTGAAAAAATTAATTTGGCTTTCAAGGATGTATTTATTCCCAAAACGATTACTCCAAACAATAAAAAACGTTTTAGTGAGTGGGCCACTGTTGGAATTTATAAAAGTAGGCAGACTTTGTATGATCTTTATTATGAAAAATCGTATAACAATGATGAGTCATTTCATCAATATGTCAGAAATTATTCCAAATTATTCAGGAAAGTTTGCATAATGGCAAAGGCCTTACATTTAAGTAATTTAATAAAAAATGCCTCTGACAAAATAAAGATGACTTGGAACATCATTGGTAAAGAAACTGGTAAAGTCAGAAATAACCACCAAGAATTCTCATTGAGAATGAATGATAACTTGATAACTAGTCACGAAGGTGTGGCTAATGCTTTCGAAAAGTTTTTTTCTGACATTCCAGTTTCAATTACTTCCTCTTTAAATTCATCCCCAATAGAAGCTGAACAATTACTAAACAAACATGTTAATAAATGTAATGTAGTATTTAAATTTAAGAATATTAACTCAAAAGATATTATGAAGAGTTTTCATAGTATTAATGTTAAGAATACAGCTGATCTGTGGGGAATATCAGTAAAGGTCGTGAAATCTATTATAGATGTTATATCTCCTCATCTTGCTAGTATATTTAACGATTGTATTAGGTGTGGTGTGTTTCCTGACTTAATGAAACACAGTAAAGTGATTCCCCTTTTTAAATCTGGTAGTACTGATGACCCCTCTAACTACAGACCTATATCAGTACTACCAACATTGAGTAAAATCTTTGAAAAAATAATATTAGAACAACTTTTAGAACTTTTTAAGTCAAATAACCTGCTACACAATAAGCAATTCGGGTTCACGAGGGGTCACTCTACTACTGATGCAGGTATTTATTTAGTCAAAAATATTTTTCAAGCCTGGGAGGAGTCTCAGGATGCTCTTGGAGTATTCTGTGATTTATCCAAAGCATTTGACTGTGTTGACCACGACACATTGGTGAGGAAACTACATCACTATGGTATTAGGGATGGTACGTTAGCGCTTATTAAATCCTATTTATCGGGCAGGACACAAATAGTCGATGTTAAAGGAAACCGATCTTCCGGCGCCGAATTGAGTATGGGTGTACCTCAGGGTTCCATCTTGGGTCTTTTTCTATTTCTAATATATATAAATGATTTACCTAGTTTTATTGAGACCCGACACGACGTCGTATTATTCGCAGATGATACATCTTTATTATTTAAAATTAAACGACGAATGATCGTTTATGACGAAGTGAATGATGCGATTTCTTGTGTGGTCCATTGGTTTCGTGTTAATAATCTCATATTAAACGCAAAAAAAACCAAATGTATTAAGTTTAGTTTACCAAATGTAAAACAGGTACATAGTAATATAATTGTTGGTGGGGAGTCAATGGAGCTTGTTGAGTCAACTGTGTTTCTCGGTATAACAATGGATTCCAAGCTGCAGTGGGGACCCCACATACATAAATTAGCGAGTAAGCTCAGCTCTGCGGCATACGCGGTAAAAAAAATTAGGCTGATTACTAATGTAGACACGGCTCGTTTAGTTTATTTTAGTTATTTTCACAGTGTCATGTCCTATGGCATTTTGCTATGGGGCAATGCAGCCGATATAGAAACGATCTTTATCTTGCAGAAAAGAGCTATACGAGCTATTTATAATATGCACTCAAGGGAATCCCTGAGGGAAAAATTTAAAGAAATTAAAGTTCTCACTCTACCATCCCAATACATTTTTGAAAATTTAATGTATGTTAGAAAGTATATTGAGGAATTTACTAAAAAGTCTGACCTACATAGTAGAAACACCAGGAACAAACATAAACTTGATTTGCCGATGAGTCGGTTGCATAAAATAAGAAATTCCTTCAGGTGTTTGTCTGTATGCATGTACAACAAAATCCCTCAAGATGTTCAAAACCTACCTATACATAGGTTTAAGAAAACTATTAAAGAACGTCTGTGCAAGAAAGCCTACTATAAGGTCAATGACTACCTGGACGATTGCACAAAGTGGGAATGAGTTGCTCGCCAAGGTTATTTCATTATCATAATCGATTTTTTAATTTTGTATATTTAAGGTAAAATTGTATCATACTGTTAAATACTTAAAAAAAAAAAAAAAAAAAATGCTCTTATTACAAAAAAGACATGCCCGCTGAGTTTCTTGCCAGTTCTTCTCAGGACAGTGGCTACAATTATTATTTTTTGTGTCCGAACTGGTGGTAGCTTTTAAATTTTGACGTCAACAAGAATGAGTACGTCATCAATGTTGAAAATAAAGTATTTTCATTTCATTTCATTTCATTTCATTTCATTTCATTTCATTTCATTTCATTTCATTTCATTTCATTTCATTTCATTTCATTTCATTTCATTTCATTTCATTTCATTTCATTTCATTTCATTTCATTTCATTTCATTTCATTTCATTTCATTTCATTTCATTTCATTTCATTTCATTTCATTTCATTTCATTTCATTTCATTTCATTTCATTTCATTTCATTTCATTTCATTTCATTTCATTTCATTTCATTTCATTTCATTTCATTTCATTTCATTTCATTTCATTTCATTTCATTTCATTTCATTTCATTTCATTTCATTTCATTTCATTTCATTTCATTTCATTTCATTTCATTTCATTTCATTTCATTTCATTTCATTTCATTTCATTTCATTTCATTTCATTTCATTTCATTTCATTTCATTTCATTTCATTTCATTTCATTTCATTTCATTTCATTTCATTTCATTTCATTTCATTTCATTTCATTTCATTTCATTTCATTTCATTTCATTTCATTTCATTTCATTTCATTTCATTTCATTTCATTTCATTTCATTTCATTTCATTTCATTTCATTTCATTTCATTTCATTTCATTTCATTTCATTTCATTTCATTTCATTTCATTTCATTTCATTTCATTTCATTTCATTTCATTTCATTTCATTTCATTTCATTTCATTTCATTTCATTTCATTTCATTTCATTTCATTTCATTTCATTTCATTTCATTTCATTTCATTTCATTTCATTTCATTTCATTTCATTTCATTTCATTTCATTTCATTTCATTTCATTTCATTTCATTTCATTTCATTTCATTTCATTTCATTTCATTTCATTTCATTTCATTTCATTTCATTTCATTTCATTTCATTTCATTTCATTTCATTTCATTTCATTTCATTTCATTTCATTTCATTTCATTTCATTTCATTTCATTTCATTTCATTTCATTTCATTTCATTTCATTTCATTTCATTTCATTTCATTTCATTTCATTTCATTTCATTTCATTTCATTTCATTTCATTTCATTTCATTTCATTTCATTTCATTTCATTTCATTTCATTTCATTTCATTTCATTTCATTTCATTTCATTTCATTTCATTTCATTTCATTTCATTTCATTTCATTTCATTTCATTTCATTTCATTTCATTTCATTTCATTTCATTTCATTTCATTTCATTTCATTTCATTTCATTTCATTTCATTTCATTTCATTTCATTTCATTTCATTTCATTTCATTTCATTTCATTTCATTTCATTTCATTTCATTTCATTTCATTTCATTTCATTTCATTTCATTTCATTTCATTTCATTTCATTTCATTTCATTTCATTTCATTTCATTTCATTTCATTTCATTTCATTTCATTTCATTTCATTTCATTTCATTTCATTTCATTTCATTTCATTTCATTTCATTTCATTTCATTTCATTTCATTTCATTTCATTTCATTTCATTTCATTTCATTTCATTTCATTTCATTTCATTTCATTTCATTTCATTTCATTTCATTTCATTTCATTTCATTTCATTTCATTTCATTTCATTTCATTTCATTTCATTTCATTTCATTTCATTTCATTTCATTTCATTTCATTTCATTTCATTTCATTTCATTTCATTTCATTTCATTTCATTTCATTTCATTTCATTTCATTTCATTTCATTTCATTTCATTTCATTTCATTTCATTTCATTTCATTTCATTTCATTTCATTTCATTTCATTTCATTTCATTTCATTTCATTTCATTTCATTTCATTTCATTTCATTTCATTTCATTTCATTTCATTTCATTTCATTTCATTTCATTTCATTTCATTTCATTTCATTTCATTTCATTTCATTTCATTTCATTTCATTTCATTTCATTTCATTTCATTTCATTTCATTTCATTTCATTTCATTTCATTTCATTTCATTTCATTTCATTTCATTTCATTTCATTTCATTTCATTTCATTTCATTTCATTTCATTTCATTTCATTTCATTTCATTTCATTTCATTTCATTTCATTTCATTTCATTTCATTTCATTTCATTTCATTTCATTTCATTTCATTTCATTTCATTTCATTTCATTTCATTTCATTTCATTTCATTTCATTTCATTTCATTTCATTTCATTTCATTTCATTTCATTTCATTTCATTTCATTTCATTTCATTTCATTTCATTTCATTTCATTTCATTTCATTTCATTTCATTTCATTTCATTTCATTTCATTTCATTTCATTTCATTTCATTTCATTTCATTTCATTTCATATCATTTCATTTCATTTCATTTCATTTCATTTCATTTCATTTCATTTTTTCATTTCATTTCATTTCATTTCATTTCATTTCATTTCATTTCATTTCATTTCATTTCATTTCATTTCATTTCATTTCATTTCATTTCATTTCATTTCATTTCATTTCATTTCATTTCATTTCATTTCATTTCATTTCATTTCATTTCATTTCATTTCATTTCATTTCATTTCATTTCATTTCATTTCATTTCATTTCATTTCATTTCATTTCATTTCATTTCATTTCATTTCATTTCATTTCATTTCATTTCATTTCATTTCATTTAATTTCATTTCATTTCATTTCATTTCATTTCATTTCACTTTCATTTCATTTCATTTCATTTCATTTCATTTCATTTCATTTCATTTCATTTTCATTTCATTTCATTTCATTTCATTTCATTTCATTTCATTTCATTTCATTTCATTTCATTTCATTTCATTTCATTTCATTTCATTTCATTTCATTTCATTTCATTTCATTTCATTTCATTTCACATTTCATTTCACATTTCATTTCATTTCATTTCATTTCATTTCATTTCATTTCATTTCATTTCATTTCATTTCATTTCATTTCATTTCATTTCATTTCATTTCATTTCATTTCATTTCATTTCATTTCATTTCATTTCATTTCATTTCATTTCATTTCATTTCATTTCATTTCATTTCATTTCATTTCATTTCATTTCATTTCATTTCATTTCATTTCATTTCATTTCATTTCATTTCATTTCATTTCATTTCATTTCATTTCATTTCATTTCATTTCATTTCATTTCATTTCATTTCATTTCATTTCATTTCATTTCATTTCATTTCATTTCATTTCATTTCATTTCATTTCATTTCATTTCATTTCATTTCATTTCATTTCATTTCATTTCATTTCATTTCATTTCATTTCATTTCATTTCATTTCATTTCATTTCATTTCATTTCATTTCATTTCATTTCATTTCATTTCATTTCATTTCATTTCATTTCATTTCATTTCATTTCATTTCATTTCATTTCATTTCATTTCATTTCATTTCATTTCATTTCATTTCATTTCATTTCATTTCATTTCATTTCATTTCATTTCATTTCATTTCATTTCATTTCATTTCATTTCATTTCATTTCATTTCATTTCATTTCATTTCATTTCATTTCATTTCATTTCATTTCATTTCATTTCATTTCATTTCATTTCATTTCATTTCATTTCATTTCATTTCATTTCATTTCATTTCATTTCATTTCATTTCATTTCATTTCATTTCATTTCATTTCATTTCATTTCATTTCATTTCATTTCATTTCATTTCATTTCATTTCATTTCATTTCATTTCATTTCATTTCATTTCATTTCATTTCATTTCATTTCATTTCATTTCATTTCATTTCATTTCATTTCATTTCATTTCATTTCATTTCATTTCATTTCATTTCATTTCATTTCATTTCATTTCATTTCATTTCATTTCATTTCATTTCATTTCATTTCATTTCATTTCATTTCATTTCATTTCATTTCATTTCATTTCATTTCATTTCATTTCTGCCTCAATGGTTGGATCGTTGGAGGACAGCGGTCAATGTGGGGAAAACGACCGCGGTCCTCTTCGGTCCGGCCTGCAACACGGTCGTCAAGAGGAAGCTCAGCCTCCGCGGAATCGAACTCGGGCTTCAGTCTCACGCTAGGTACCTGGGTGTCGACGTCGATCGCAGGCTGACCATGGTCAGACACGTCAGCCGTTTGGTTGGTCTGGCCAGGTCGGCCAGCTTTTTGCTGCGACCGATCCTCGCATCTAGATTGCCGGTGAGAACGAAGCTCGCAGTCTATAAGACGTACGTTCGTTCCCGCTTGACATACGCAGCGGGGGCCTGGTATCAGCTCCTCTCGCCTCCACAGCGGGAGAGGCTCCAGGTCCGCCAAAATGTGGCCCTCCAAACTATTGTCGGAGCAGGCATCTACGTCAGAAATGACGTGATAGCCCGGGACCTGGAGGTGAAACCGATTGAGGACTTCGTCCGGAGGCTCGCTCGAAACATGTTCGAGAGAGCCGACCGGGGGCCTCACGACCACCTCCATGGTATAGCTCCGCTGCACGCTCGGCCGCCTGACGGACGAGCGTTGCCGCGCGAGCTGTTAAGTCCCCCGACGTAGTTCGGAGCAAAAGTCGGCCAGCATGCGAGTCGCGGGAGGGAACTTACGAGTGCCCCCCTCCGCGGTGCTGGCTTCCTATTCTATCGCGGTTCCACCCCACCCCCCCCTCAGGGGTTAGTTCCCCCTCAGGGATCCCCCGCAACTAGTGGGGATTTAAATTAATTTATTTTTTGAGGTGGTGGGTTGCCTGCCCCCCTCACTTTCCCTCCTAACTTTCGAGGGTAAGTTCAATTGCCCCCCTCTTAAAGGGAGGCTCTTTAGGTCCCCCTCAGGGACACCTTCCAAGGAAGGGACATCTATTGGGGGTTTTAACGTTAATGTACATATGTATAGTGATTAATTTTATTTAAATTCTATTTTAATTTTAATTTAATGCTAGGTGTACCCGCCTGGGTTCCTGAGCTGGCGCGACGGCCTTTTTATTTTCTTCCTTCTATGTTTCATTCTCTCTCTTCTCTTTTTCCTACTTCTACTCCACAAGGAGGGAACTGGGACCGACGCACCCCTGGAACGGGACGGGGGATATTTCGATCCCACCCTCTCGTTCCTAAACGGTCCCGGTTCCCTCATACTGCATCTTTCTCGTCTTTTCTTTTCTTTTACTTCTTGATTCTATTGTATATAGCTGATTTATATTGTGTGGTTGTGTGTTTATGTGTCTTTGTCTGTCCTGTTTGTCTAGTTTTATTTTATGTTTGTAAATATTAAAATTTATTATCATATATATTGTAAAAATTGTATTCACTATAAATAAATAAAAAAATAAATAAAAAAATACATAAAAGAAATTTAAAAGAAATAAAAAAATAACAAAATGATATTAAATATATATATATATATATATATATATACAGAGTGTTATAATCCGATGAAACAATATTTTCACAGCAAATAGTATACTTGATGTAGAAGCCATCCACCAACTTTGGGTTTTCTAGGCATAATATATCATAAGTTATAACTAATCAAAACTAAGTGTCAATTCGTGCAGGATCAACCCTACTGTACTGACCTACACCAACAGCTAAAGCCTTAAGCCGGCTAGTCACCTCCTGTATCATAGAACATTGTAATAATACACGGGACAAAAATCAAATTATAAACAGGATACATTTTTTTTTGCAAGGAAAGCATACTAGTCTTCACCCACCTGATGATACGTGTTTATCTTACTACCGCCCAAAGTTTATTGTTTTTTTTTCTACGTTATAACAAAATATCGGCATGATCATATTATTTAATTAAAAAAAAGAACTATTCGGTATAATATTGCTAGGGGCATAAAGACAAATCTACAAACTTTTGTTGAAATGTACAACGATTTATTTTAAAGGTATTCAATTCAACAGAACTCGTTATTTTGGAGAAGACATCACAATTCCAACTATTTAAAACAAGAAATTAGTTTTTAAATTGTATGAGCACTTCTGAAATTACGATAATTTATTAATAATAATACATATTTTTTTTGAATACTTCCGACACATCTGTATGTGTTTATTCTATGCTAGTCCACGTGGACTGTCGTGGACTGAGTCGGTTGCGTCAAACGAAATTTCGGCTTTCACAAAAGACAATAATACGAAGCGCTCTCATTCTATTGGAACGGTCTTAGTTTTGTAAAATGCCGATTTTCTATGATTGGTTGATTAGAAAATGGTATCCACCCATAAATAAATAAATATCTGCAAACAAATTTGAAAGTGTTTCCGTCGTATTTTTTTGTTTTATTTTTTGAAATTGGAATGAGTGAAATTAAAATAAATCATTCGATGATATTATGGGGTTCGAATAACGCTCGACGAAAAAATTTAGTGAATATCAGCCACCCTAAAATTTTTACAACAAATAAAGTACTTTACCAAGTTACCAAAACATGTACCTACAGTACCTATTAGATTTTCATATGTAAGATGTGAATACAATTGTCAGTTAATAATATTATTCGTTAGCCACGCGAATTCATTTTCTATTTTCTATTAGAGTACGGAACTCTAAAATTGCACCTTATGAAGTTTGCAGTACAAATTAAAACTAAAACTCAAAAATCAGTCAGTAAACTCTTGCATTTCGTCCAAAGTAGTTTATGATAATTTTATTCCTGCCTTGTAATTTTCAATTCAAAAAATATGTCATCACCATACTTGAATGCCGAGTATTACGACATGGCAATAAAAAAAAAATAAAAAAAAAAAAAAAGTGTTGGAGCTTTGGAGCTGCAGATGGAAGCTACCACGGCGGACGCGAACTTTACCGACAACGATAGACCGTCGTCGGTAGACCGCCTTCCGAACAACGAAGACTTCCTTCTTATACGTGTTTTCGGAACTGTGCAGTGCTAAAATGTGCTTTACAAACCTATCTGTGTAGTGCTAAAATTCGTTTCATAAGTGACAGTGTAACAATAAACTTTCCATAACGTTTGTTTGACCATTCATAATTTCTTCATCAACTGACTGAAATTGGGGGCCTCTGAATAAATGGCATAAACTATCATTATGAGTACTGAAAATTTAAACGCGAACATCGAAACAATCGACGGACTTAATATCTCGATAATACGGTACATACTTTTACATAAATCTGTAGGTTAAATGTTAGTAGGCAATCTACTTTTTTGTAAAATTTTAATAAATTGTTATAATTTCTGTTTCTGTTTTATTTTCCACTTACTATGAATCGATAGGTAGGTAAGATTTAAAATTAAAGTACTGAAAGTTGGTACGGTGTGGTAGTTTTCACGATATGTTAGGTTATGCAAACACGGTTTCTGAGTTCGATGACCTTGAGTGTCACTTGTAAATATTGAGCTACGATCGGATGCGCTTGTGTGCTCACGCACACGCACAACACGCTAAATGTAGGTCAGGGTAGGGTTGTCAAAAATAATACAAAATAATAATTTTTTAACTTTGTATGGGAAAATAAAGTGATCGTCTCCGTTTCAAAAGTATGTGTATATGATTTGAAATGTGAAATAGATTAAGCCCTTAAAGTATTGTTTCATCGGATTATAGCATAGCGTACGCTCGCGTCCACATTATTATAACCACATTCACACTATTGTATTTTTGTAAAGAGTGACAATAAATAGTGATAATTAGAATCAGTTGTTTATTTTAATTCAATGGTATCTATTAATTAGATACTCAAGTAATTAATAAAGGGATACTCTCTTCCGTTATAAGAGATACCCTAAGGCCTCTTCATTGCACGAGATGCAAATCAACCATCTAACGGCTAAAGTAGTAGCAGGAGATCAGAGACAACGTCTAAACAACGTCGAAATCAAGGGTGTGCCTTTCAAGAAAAACGAAAACCTTTTTTCTTTAATCGAAGCTGTTTCAAACAAAATTAATTACAATGTTTCTAAACTCAATAGCAACTATATTGCAAGAGTGCCATCCCGAGACTCCGCAGATAAATTAATTATAGTCAGCTTCATTAATAGATTTATTAAGGAGGAATTTGTTGCTGCAGCACGTGCCAGGAAAGGCCTTTCTGCTGATACCTACTCTCGGATTCACTAACAACTTGCAAAGAATTTTTATTAATGATCATTTGACGCCGGAAGCAAAGAAACTTCTTTCATTAACCAAAAAAATTGCCAAGGAAAAGGGATACCTCTATGTCTGGATAAAATTCGGTAAAATTCATCTACGTAAGAACGACACCTCTCGTGTAATTATTATAACCAGCGACAGTGATTTAAACAAGCTTGTTTAATATGGTGCTGTGCTTAGCTAAAATTCCCTCGTTCACTTCTCGCACGACCAGTGTGCTGAGTGTGACAGACATACAATGACGTAGCCTTCTCGTCTATGACCGAACGGCAAACGATATCAAGTATCGAGTCAAACTGAGTGTGACAGCAATTTTGCAAACACGTACTTTCATGTAATGCCACGGACAGAAGGGAGCATTACAGATTAAAAAGATACTATTTCTCTAATATTTTTTTCCTTAGGTTGGTATGACAATTGCTATCAAACGATAAACCAACGAAATTAAAATGACATTCCTAATACGGGGTTTTACGACCAGAGAAGGTATATTAAAATTGGTAGGATTATAATGTTGTTTACATTTTGGTTTGGTTACAATATCAAACAATATTTGAAATGAAATTGTTTACTGTGTCACGGAACTAATCAAATTAGTATATTATTTAGGACAGTGTTGGTGATAATTTTGTGAACATAACTTATAAATCAAACATATAACCTAATTCACACAAAATGAAAACAAGTTCTTTGCGGATTGAAATCATGATGAAATTCACGGAGCTAAATTAAGTAGAACTTTTACTAATTTGGTGTTTAAAATGCAGTTACGTTCGCAAACTTTGTAGGTGTTTTATTACAATGCTTTTAAGAAGATACTGAGATCTCACTACAAATTCTATAATATTAAGAAGTATAATATTTGTTATCTTCTTGATAATCTCAAATACTGAACAAATCCCAATGTAACTTGGCTCAGTTTATAATTATTGTAAAGTGTGTTATACTACAAGATATTTTAATTATAAAATTAGAATGAATATAATTAAAATTGTGTGTGTTTTAATTACTTTTAATTATATGATACTTCAATTCACTTTACTTCCAATTTCAATCAAGAAATTATGTCTTTAGTTAAAAAAAATTTTTTTCACATACAATAGGAAAGTATCACAAATCTTTAAGAATTATCAAAGATAACCAGACAAGATGATTTATATATAATAAACATTTAAATTAAAACGTTTTTTTCAGGTGTGACCTCTCCGTCAAGACTGTGAAGTTCTGTTGATGCAGTCCCCATCCAACCTGCTTGTTCATGGATCATGATACCTGCTGCTGGTTTTGACAAAGACTACAAAACCAGCAATATTACATAAGATGGAAAACAAAAAGAGGAAAATTATATCAGACCACCGCGGAGACTATATTGATATAAGATAAGAAAAGTGGCAAACATAGTCTTAAACAGTGATTAAAGATTGCAGAATGTTTAAAATAAGTTTTATTAATAAATTGCAATGTTAATTGTCATGTTTTTTTGTGATGTCAAATAACTACTGCATTCTCTCATTAATTTTTAAAGAAGACTAAGCAACTGTATTTTGCAGTTTGTGTTAACTCAGTGTTTGAAACAACCACATTGTTATAAATGTTAATAATTTGTAAATTATTTTTTGTCATAGTTATTACCTATTAATATTGCAATAAAAAATTTGATTCTCTTCTTATGTTTACCTAATAATATGGTATGCAAATTGTGTTGTAAAATAATTATAATATTTTTTTTTTTTTTTTTTTTTTTTATTGGAACCGCTGCGCTCTTCTACAGTTCGGTTCAGAAGATCATTTTTGCCCCGTACCATTCCGATTTGGAATGGACTCCCGTCCGCGGTGTTCCCGGAGCGCTATGACATGTCCCTCTTTAAACGAGGTTTAAGAAAAGTCCTGTATGGGTAGGCGGTAGATAACGGCCTCTCTTTGCCCTGGCATTGCAGAGGTTCATGAGCGACGGTAACCGCTTACCATCAGGTGGGCCGTATGCTCGTTTATCTACCTTGCAATAAAAAAATAAAATAAAATAAATCTGTCAGAATAACTCATTTGCCTTTGAATCTTTACAAGTACTGTTTCATCCCAATCTGCTGAACTTGGATCATCTCAGTAGAAAGATTATTCATATAATAGTCCACCACGTAGCTTACTGGGGGTTGGACATTTTTTCAAAAAGTTTTTACTGATTTTTGTCTAAAATTTAGGTGACCCTTGAATGTCATTCTTCAGTTTTTAGCCAGCGTTGTGTAGTATTTTTATTTACATTAAACCTTTAATAACTAAATATGAAATAAATGCCGGCTTTGTCCGAATCCGTGGCCTCCCAGCATGCAAGTAGAGATATTTTATTATTTTCTCAGCAGGGGTACGAGTATATCTAACCTTTGTCTTCGTCACTATCATTCTGCAGAGGCCACTATCAGAGACACTGCAAGATCGCCATATACCGACTAACATTGAGGGGTCATTTTAAATCTAGTTTGAAGAAGGCCATGTAATAACAAATGAACATACATTTTGAACGAATACCACAAATAAACTAAGACGAAGAGCATACGTTAACATACTATATTACAAAAAGAGAAAATATTAACAATTGTAACTTATTGTACAATTTTAGCAAACATTGAATAGCAACATTGCTTTACTTTATTCGTTTACTTAGGTTTATTTTCTTTTGTCATAATCATTTAACTGCAAAAAAGGTCCCAGAGTAAGATAAATCATTCAATATATTTTTTTCCCTATTTTTAAATAGTATTTAGAAACAAAAAGTAAATATAAACTCCTAAAAAACTCCTAAACGTTTCATTTCACTTCCAAAATCTCAGTGAAAACATATCACTAACTTTTATGATTTGTTTACCAAAGTTAACTTATTTATCAGTGAAATGTTCACTCACACTCAGGATTTTTCTGTACTGCCCAATCAAAAACGTAAACGCGCTCACTCTCATATCACTCTGGCGCGTGATGGCAGAACCCGTAAATGGTATCGAGTCACACTCACAGATTTTGTTTCTCGCGTTTGTCGCCAGGTGGCGTTGTTTCAATTCCATACAAATTCGCGTTTACGTGAACTCTTCGAGTTGCGAAGAAAAACACACACTTAGCACACAGTTGTACTAAATTGCTATTCGGTCTTAATATCTTTACTAAGCCCAGATGTATCCCACCCGGTGGTCCCGCCTTGTCGTGGCGGTGGGCTGGAGCGTGCACCCTCGCACCCCGCAAGGTGTTTAGTTGGCAAGAGGGTGCCGCGACCAAGAGGACCACACGGAGCTCCTCTCCCCACACCGCTTGTTAAGCAAGCGGTGCCCTCGGGGACGAGGAGGGTGGCTAGTGGGCCACCGGAGAAGGACGCCAAACAGCAGGCGGCGCATAACCTGCACCCAGGCTATCGCGAGCCTTGGGGGACCAAATACCCCCCAGAAAAAGCGACCGCACCACCTTGGGTAAGTGGTGTGAGTAATCACCCAAATAAAATCGTAAACATGAAAAGTTCTAATAGCGAGGATGCCTTGCCGGACGGTCCGGCCCCAGGCACCCGGCGCTCGCGGGTATCCGGGCCCGCGAGTGTAAAGATTCCCACCGATGCCCGCACAGGGGTAGGCAACCAGGCCCCTGTGACGGATGTAGTCACTGGAAGGCACTCGCAGGTAGCCGGGCCTGCGAATGGCAATGAAACCGATGCCCAGGCCCAGATCGTCCCGTTCCATTGGGCGGACGAGATGTTCTTCCATTGAGACGGAAGTCCGCTGCGCGGAGGACCTCGAGGAGCGGCTCGTCCTCTCGCGGTGAGAGGCCGCAGTGCGCCGTCCAATATGGACGACGCTTGGACGGAGGTGGTGCGGCGGGGCAATAAAAGGGCCAGGGTTGCGGCCCCTCCGGTGGCGGCGGAGGCCTCACCACCTGGAGGGCCTGCAGCCCCCCCACAGGCGAAGACGCGGGCGGTGGCAGAAGCTCCCCAGAGGGGTCGAGCGACTGCCACTCCCACCAACCGGACTGCGACGCGGGCGGTGGCGGAAGCTCCCCAGAGGGGTAGAGCGCCCGCCACCCCCACCAACCAGACTATGACTACGGCGGCCGTGGCTGCTCCCCAGGAGGGTCGAGCACCGGCCGCCAAGAAAAACAAGAAAAAGAAGAAGCCCAAGAAGAAGGGCCCGCGCGCGCCGAAGTCGGCGGCAGTGGTGGTAACACTGCTGCCAGCCGGCGAAGAAAAGGGCATGACATACCCTAATGTCATGGCCCAGGCGCGCGCGGCCATCGACTTGGGCGAAATAGGAGCGGGGGAGGGCCTCCGCTTCCGGACGACCGCCAACGGGGCTCGTCTGCTGGAGTGTCCCGGTGCCGATAGTTCCGGCATCGCGGACCTCCTGATGGCGGGCCTCCGGGCGGTCTGGCCGGAGGAGGTGGTGCGAGTCCACAGGCCGGTGAAGATGGCGGAAGTCAGAATCACCGGTCTGCCCCGCATGGGAGGAGCAGCGCCGTGTCCTCGTCGCACAAGTGGGGCAGGACTTGTCGTTGCCGGGCGTCGTGGCATCGATGCTCGACGACGACGAGTCTTGGAAAGCTATGCTCGACTTCTGCGAGTCCATCATCTCGCAGAAGGAGGCGGCGGGGCGGGAGAGGGAGAGCTCTTCCCTCCCCGGCCAACCCCGTCGCCGCCGACGTCGAGCGGGGTGCCGGCCTCGGGAGCTGTCCCGGGATCTGGCCCCCTAAGAGTACCGGGTCCACCAACATCGGACTCGAGGGGTGCTGCGCTAGGCATCAGCGCGCACCCTCCGTGCCATCTATACGGGGGATGGCAAGCCGTGCTCCCCGACCCGGGCTGGCCCTGGGCCGGCCTGGGCCGAGGGAGACCCTGCATCACACAGCCCCATCTTGGCGGGCTTTAATTGACCCGTCCACCGAGTGAGCCGGTGGTCGTTTCACCGACGGCTGCCGGTTCGACGTCCGGGGGTGACGGGGCGATACGTGAGCGACAATCTCGAACGCGTCCTGTCACCCCTACTACATCGGATGTCGAGCGTGAGAGGCGGGAGGTTTTGGTGCGGTTCGACACCCACATACCCCACTCGCGGGGCGAGTGGAAGTCCGGCGATTTCCTCCCGTCCAAAAAAAAAAAAAAAGCCCAGATGTATTTTTTTGTATATTTTTTTGTTACACTGTTGAACCTATTTTTTGTTAGTTTTGTCGTTAATTATTCATTGAACAAATTACTATATTCTTTAATAATTTCCTTGATTTATAACTACTATAACACAATACAAATGTTGGCGTTATGTGCATTTTTTGCACCGTTTCAATGTATCCTTTGTTCTCGTTTGAAAGATTTATTGTTTTATGATTGTTATTGTGCTTGGTCACTGTTGAGGGAGGTGTTAAAACTATATCTGTCTCATTCTATCTTACGGTTATTGCTATTAATGCGTGTTTTATGATTTATTTTTACTCACTTTTTGTTTCGGATTACTACCCTCATAATATTGCTAAATTGTTGCAAAGTCGCTCATCCCAAAATTTACTCTTAAGTTTGCTGACCTCAACTACTGTTTTTTTCTTTTTGATAATATACTTATCCCATTTGTCAAAGCAAGGTTATTCGTGAATTCATTACCCAAAAATATTCAATTTCGATTCAATTTCAATTTTATTACTATTAAAATCATATGGCTTGTACAAAAAACCGAAATATTTTTTACCGAAACATTCGAGGTCTACGGACAAAAACGTTTGAGTTTTTTCGTAGAACGAATATGATTTAATTATGCTTACTGAAACGTGGTTAGTTGAGAGTATCTCAGATAACGAACTATTCGACAGTCGTTATACTGTATGGAGACGCGATCGCGACTACAGCTCAACAGGTCAGTCCAGAGGCGGCGGCGTACTTATAGCAGTGCGTAATGATCTTTCTGTTACCCCCTAACCTCACTATCACTCTTCAGCTGAAGATCTATGGTTGACCTTGTCCCACTACGCAGTCAAACTCACACTTTATTAAAATTCCACTTATGCGTTTTGTATTTATGTAAAGAAAATATGGGTCACTCTTTTTCACAACAGTTGAGCAACTTCCTTGACAAAATGAATACCGTTATCATGCAGAATCCTCTGGATAAGTTCTTGATAATTGGTGACTTTAATATGAGTGGAATTATGTGGCAGCCAATTACATCCACTGGAATTAGCACGTTTTCAATAGATTCTACAACTAGCCAGGATGGAAATCTACTAATCGATGAAATGAATGTACATCAATTCTATTAGTGGAACGATGTAAAAAACGAGCACGGTAAAATTTTAGATCTAGCATTGAGCAACAAAAATATAATTATTTGCAAATGCAACGATCCACTGGTGGAAGAGGATGCTTATCATCCAGCACTAATTATTATTTTACAACTTATTTCCGTTACGCCCTTGAAAGCAGCTGGCTGTCACAATTTTTTTTTCAATAAAGCAGATTACTCCATTATCAATTCCGAAATTTCGAAAATAAACTGGTCTGATTCTCTCGACAGTTTGACACTTAATGAAGCAGTTGAATACTTTTATAATATTTTTGCTGAAATACGAAGCAAATGCATCCCTTCGAAACTTTGTTTCCCCTCGAAGTATCCCATATGGTTTAGTCCAGCCCTTATAAAAATACTAAAGGAAAAACAGAAATTTATGAAAAAATTCAAAATTTACAGTAACAGCAGGAACTATAATACATACAAGTTATTGCGCGATCGTGCAAAGAATTTAGAAAGGGATTGCTTCAATAACTATATATCATCAATCGAAGAGTCACTTCAAATCAATCCCAAAAACTTCTGGCGTTTTATAAATGCAAGACGGAGTGCTATCAGTATCCCATCAACACTTAGATTTAATAACGCTGATTTTAAATCGGGAGAAGGTATATGTGAAGCATTCTCCGAATATTTTAAAAATTCCGTACTGTACTGTACTGTACCAACCCATTACTGCCCACTGCTGGGCTCAGGTCTCCTCAGTAGAGGGATTAGTAGATTTAAAAGTACATTTCTATACAATAGCAATATAAATATATCCACGTCAAATATAATTACCCATTATGATTCATGTATCCCACATATTTCCAGTATTGACATAACCAATGATCTTGTCTGTAAAACTTTGCTTGAGCTAGATCCGGCCAAATCAGCTGGGCCTGACCTTATGCCCTCAATATTCCTCTTAAATTGTGCAAAAACTATAAATATCTCAATAGCAATACTTTTTAATAAATCTTTAGCTGAATGAACGGTTCCTGCTATGTGGAAATCGGCATTTGTCTCTCCTATCCACTAGAAGGGTTCGCGTCACGAGGTTTCCAACTATCGGCCAATATCTAAACAGTCTCGAATCTTGCTGTATTCAACGAAACTGCATCCATGGAACATGGGTACCAAGTTGATGTTATCTACACTGATTACAGCAAGGCTTTTGATAGAATTGACCATAAAATACTTATATCTAAGCTTGAAGCGATAGGGATTTGTGGCGACCTGTTGAGATGGTTTAAATCATATATCAACAATAGGTCACAGGCTGTAGTTGTAAAGAACTATATCTCTAGTTGGATTCCGATTCCGACTGGCGTACCCCAAGGATCTCTGCTGGGGCCACTTCTGTTTCTAATATTTATAAATGATATAGAAAAATGCTTTCACCACTCCAATGTTCTGTTTTGTGCAGACGATATGAAAATTTACAGACAAATTAATTCAATTGTAGATGCAACCTTATTACAGTCGGATCTCCGTAGGCTCGATGACTATTGCCTCCTAAATAGGTTGGATCTGAATCCCTCCAAATGTACTGTCCTAACATTTTCACGCAAGACTAATATTTATCTCTTTCGACTACGACTTGAAGGGCATTTTGCTATCAAGGTCAACGTCAGTAAGAGACTTGGGTGTATTACATGATAGCAAACTCTTGTTCGATAAGCATGTTGACGCAATAATAACTAAGTCTCTTAAGGCTCTAGGGTTTTTGATGCGTAGTTCTACGTCATTTAATAACATTAAAACACTTAATAAAAGGTTCTTTACTGCACCTTAGTACGTAGCAACTTAGAATATGCATCCCAAATATGGAACCCGACGTACTTTACATACATCAATCGCATCGAAAGTATACAGCGTAAATTACTAAAATTCATCTGCTTTAAACTGAAATTGAAATTCGACTCTCAAGATTACTCTCGCATTTGCAAAACTCAACATCTCCTACCGTTGAAGGCTCGTCGTGATGTGGCCGACATTGTTTACCTAATGCAAATAGCCTCAGGTACTGTTAACTCGCCGGATTTACTCAGTAAACTTACCTTATGTGTTCCCTCCAGATCTAGAAGATATAACCCTATTCTGTATGAACACTTCGTGAGCACAAAGTACCGAAGATTTTCTTTTTTAATAAGAGCTGTTACTTCCTTTAATCAGTCAGCAAGAAATGTTGATCTAGATGTATTTAACTCGCCGCCGGCAGTGGCCAGACGCCTAATCAGTAATTACTACTTCTCGTTGCTTCACTAATAATTTCATTTGTTAAACATTATTCTTTCTCTTGTAACGGTACTTGAATGAATGAATGAATACACTTTATTGCATACAAAAACAGAAAATAACACGTACAGAAAATAAAGCAAAGAATACATGCAATGGGCGGTCTTATCGCTAAGAGCGATCTCTTCCAGACAACCCTTGAAAGCATTAGATTACATTTGAAGAGTTCATAGTGGTGTTGCAATGCAGTGCAATCTACGTCATTGACATAATAATAACATTAACTATTTTAATCCTATTACACACACTTAATACATCATTTAACATATAGGTAAATACACACATATTATACATAAAACATAGAGATAGATATTACTATAACTTATAATATTACATCAAAATTATATACACATATAACAATCGCATACTACATACCTACAACATCAGATACATAGTTAATCTAATTTTAACTAAGTAAAGATAGGTAGTAATTATGTAATCTAATCTCAAAGCAGCTCCATGTCTGAATATTTCTGATAGTGACTGGTAACTCGTCCCACAATCGGACAGCCTGCACCGTGAAAGAGCGACCAAAGAAGGTAGTAGAATGTGCGGGAATTTTAAGCTGTAGATTATCCGATGATGTCAATGAAAAACAATGTGAATCACACAGGAACTCAAAACGCTCTCTAAGATCGGATGGAGCAGATTGAGAAAAAAGAATATTAAAAAGCAGGCACAAGATATGATGATTCCGTCGAAGGCGAATCGGCAACCACTTGAGTCTGCTACGAAACTCAGATATGTGATCATATTTGCGCAGTCCAAAAATGAATCTAATGCAAACATTTTGAAACCGCTCAAGTTTATCCAATTGAGCTTCAGTTAAATCAAGGAAACTGACATCAGCATAGTCGAGTATTGGTAGCAGTAAAGATTGTGCAAGTGCAGTTTTTGTGGCAGTCGGAAAGAAATTTCGCAATCTTCTCAGGGAAGCTGTCAATACAAAAATTCTTCGACTCATCTCCCTGACTTGAGTGTGTCATGATAAATTTTTATCGATAAATATTCCGAGATTTTTAACAGTATCAATAACAGGAATGCGCACATCATCGAAGCGAACAGGCGGAAGCTGCAACCAATCAACTCTCGAGCACATCCTTGAACTACCAATCACAATAAGTTGAGTTTTCAAAGGATTCACTCTTAAACCATGCGACTTGCTCCAATCGCATATGTTTGATAAGTCACGATTAACTATGTTGATAGCATCCGACAGTTGAGATACTGGTGCATGGGAGTAGATCTGAAGATCGTCGGCATAAAGATGGTACGATTAAGTTATTTGTTTAGAGATTGAGCTAATAAAAATTGAGAAAAGTAATGGGGATAAGACCCCACCCTGCGGCACACCAGCATGTGCTACACACCATGAAGAAAAATTGTCGTCGCAGCGTACACGATGCCGACGACCTAACTGGTAACTGCGGAACCAACCAACTGCAGATGGAGCTATGTTTAGTGAGCCTAGTGTAGCCAAGAGAATGTCATAATTGAAAGCGTTACTGAAGTCCAGCAACGCAAGGATTGTCATCTTTCCACTCTCCATGGCAAATCTGATATCCTCTGTGACATTCACTAAGGCAGTTACTGTCCCACCCGGTGGTCCCGCCTTGCCGTGGCGGTGGGCTTAAGCGTGCACCCTCGCACCCCGCAGGGTGTTTTGTTGGCCAGAGGGTGCCGCGACTAAGCGGACCACAAGGAGCTCCTCTCCCCACACCGCTTGTTAAGCAAGCGGTGCCCTCGGGGACGAGGAGGGTGGCTGGTGGGCCACCGGAGGAGGACGCCGAACCGCAGGCGGCGGGTAACCTGCACCCAGGCGATCGCGAGCCTTGGGGGACTAAATCCCCCCCAGAAAGAGCGACCGCACCACCTTGGGTAAGTGGTGTGAGTAATCACCCAAAGGACTCAGTAAACAAAATGAATAAGTCGAATACTCAGGATGCCTTGCCGGACGATCCGGCTCCAGGCACCCGGCGCTCGCGGGTATCCCGGCCCGCGAGCGCGAAGTATGCGACCGATGCCCGCACAGGGGTAGGCAACCAGGCCCCTGTGTCGGATGTAGACACTGGAAGGCGTGAGGCCCGGGTCTGCATCGTCCCGTTCGATTGGGCGGACGAGGTAGACTCGGAGGCGGGAGAGGAGAGAATGGATGCGGGACCAGAGTCGACATCGCTGGCGAGCACCGTCGCGAGCGATGTTGGCTCTGGAGAGCAAGCGAGAAGGGTCCTCCGCAAATGGAAGTCCGTTGCGCGGAGGACCTCGGGGAGTGGATCGTCCTCTGGCGGCAAGGGGCCGCAGAGAGCGAGGAACTCCGGGCGGGTGGCCGCCAGAGGTAGTGACGCGGGGCCCGGTCGAGACTCCACGGTCTCACCGCAGCCCTCGGTGGCGTCCATGGCCTCTGCTCCGAGTGGCAGGGAGCTCGCTGAGAGCCCCTCGGCCATCCTCGAGGGTATGAGGCGCACGGCGCTCTACGCCTCGAACCGGGCCTCGGAAAAGGGGGCCAAGGCGGAGGGGCAGAGGCTGCGGGGCATCGCAGCCGATGCCAAAAGGCTAATGCCGGTGGTCTCAGCGGCCATCAGCCGAGCCACGGCATTGGAGGTGGAGGCTGAGCGGTCCCGAAAGGAGACCGCTCAGCCTCCACAGCATAAGGAGGAATTCGCCGCCCTTAAAGTGAGGCTGGCAGCGTTGGAGCGGAAGGGGCCATCGCGCTCGCTGCGGAGGGAGCGGCGCACGCCGACACCGGGCCCTTGCCCGAGGGATGCAGCGGCGCATCGGACCCCCCCCGCTCCAACCGTCGGCCTCGCCCCCTGAGGGGGCGGCGAGGCCTGGGCGCCACCCTTCGCCCCGCACGAGGGCGGACATTCGGGAGGCGACTGAGGTGGAGGGACGCATCAAGCGGGAGCTGATGGGAGAGTTCGGCAAGGTGATTGCCGAACTCAGGGCGGAAATCGCCGCCCTGCATGGTGCTGCGCCAGCAGTGACACCTCCCGCCACCCCGCCGCGTCCCACCATCCGTCAGTCGGGTCGTCAGCCCCCCGTGGGGCCAACCCAACGGAAGGGACGCGGTGCTGGTGCGGTTGCTAAAGCCCCAGCACCGAAGCCCCGCCTGCTACCGCCAGCGCCGTCCAATATGGACGACGGCTGGACGGAGGTAGTACGACGGGGCAACAAGAGGGCTAAGGTGGCGGCCCCTCCGATGGCGGCGGAGGCCTCACCATCTGGAGAGGCTGCGGCCCCTCCTCAACAGACCACGACGAAGGCGGTGACAGGGGCTCCCCAGAAGGGTCGAGCGCCTGCCACCGCCACCAACCGAACTACGACGCGGGCGGTGGCAGAAGCTCCCCAGAAGGGTAGAGCGCTTGCCACCCCCACCCACCGGACTACGACCACGGCGGCCGTGGCTGCTCCCCAGCAGGGTCAAGCACCGGCCGCCAAGAAACCGAAGAAGAAGAAGGGGCCGCGCGCGCCGAGGTCGGCGGCAGTAGTTGTTACGCTGCTGCCAGCCGGCGAGGCCAAGGGCATGACGTATCCCAACGTCATGTCCCAGGCGCGCGCGGCCATCGATCTGGAGAAGATCGGAGCGGGGGAGGGCCTCCGCTTCCGTACGACCGCCAACGGGGCCCGCCTATTGGAGTGTCCCGGTGCCGAAAGCTCCGGCATCGCGGACCGTCTGATGGCGGGCCTCCGGGCGGTCTGGCCGGAAGAGGTGGTGCGTGTCCACAGGCCGGTGAAAATGGCGGAGATCAGGATCACCGGCCTGGACGACTGCGCCACCAAAGAGGAGGTGGCCGCGGCTATCGCGGCCCAGGGCGGATGTGCCCCGGAAAACGTCGTCGTGGGTAAACTCCGCCCCGGCTACTCCGGGGCCAGCTCTGTGTGGGCGCGATGCCCCATTGAGACGGCCACCTCCCCGGTCACTCCCCCGCCGGGCAGACCGGCAGAACATCCTGGCAGGCTGCGCGTGGACTGGATTGCGGCCCACGTGCGCCTGCTGGAGTCGCGCGCCTGGCGGTGCCTCCGGTGCTTCGGCACTGGGCATAGCATCGCCAGGTGCACAAGTACGGTTGACCGCAGGGAACTCTGTTTCCGCTGCGGTCAACCAGGACACAAGGCGGCCTTGTGCTCGGCTGCACCGCACTGTGCTTTGTGCGCGGCGGCCGGGCGCAGGGCCGATCACCGGGCGGGGGGCAAGGCTTGCTCCCCGTCCGGCTCCAACACGGAGCGAAACCGGCACGGCGCAAAGCGACGCCTGAAGAAGAAGTCGGCCGGAGGAGCACCGGCCTGCGTTTCGGCCCCCGCTGTGGCGCCACAGGCGTCCGATAGCGGGGGCGATGGAGGAAGGGAGGAGGCGATGGATGTGGTTCGACCTTAATGGACCACACCATCCGCCTCCTCCAAGGCAACTTGAACCACTCCGCCAGGGCTCAGGACATGTTGTTCCAGAGCATGGCGGAGTGGTCAATTGATATTGCCGTGGTCGCCGAGCCGTATTTCGTTCCCCCAGCCGACGATTGTTGGTTTGGGGACGACTGCGGCTTGGCGGCCATACATGTGAGGAGGGTTCTGGGTTCGTCGCGGTATCGATGTTAGACACCGTCGTGATCGGGGCGTATTTCTCTCCGAGCCGGCCTATTGTCGAGTTTGAGGAGTTCCTGGACGGGTTCGAGGCGATTACTCACCGCCTCGCCCCCGTCCAGTGATACTCGCGGGGGACCTCAATGCGAAATCCGTCGCTTGGGGCTCCCCCCGCTCTACAGCTCGCGGTAGGCTGCTGGAGGAGTGGGCGGTCGCGACTGGCCTCTGTGTACTCAACAGGGGTTCGGTCGCGACTTGCGTGCGATGGCAGGGCGAGTCTATCGTGGACGTTACGTTCGCGAGCTCTGCCATCGCGGATCGCATCCGTGGCTGGAGAGTGTTGGTGGGGGCGGAATCGTTGTCAGATCACCGATACATTCGGTTTGATCTTTCCGTCCCCACGCCGGCTGCGGACGCCCGCGGGAGTACGCCCCGGTCATTCCCCAGATGGGCATTGAAGCTCCTGAACAAGGAGCTCTTGATGGAAGCCTCTACGGTGGCGGCGTGGACGCCCATGCGTCCACACCCAGTGGACGTGGAGGCCGAGGCGCTCTGGCTCCGGGACGCGATGCGTCGCATTAGCGACGTTTCGATGCCCCGGGTCGGCCCTTGGTCTCCCACGAGGTCGACGTACTGGTGGTCGCCCGAGATAGCGCAGCTTAGAACTGTATGCGTCCGGGCGAGGCGCCAGTGCGCTCGGCACCGCCGTCGCCGCCTTCCGCGTCGCAACGACCCTGTTGCCTTCGCGGAGGAAGAGGCCCGGCTGCATGGCTTGTATAAAGAGGCGAGGGGAGCCATGCGGCTGGCCATCAAGATGGCCAAGGAGCAGCACACGGAGCGCCTTTTGGAGACGCTCGACGACGACCCTTGGGGCGCCCATACAAGATGGTGCGCGGCAAGCTGCGTGCGCCCCCCATAACCGAGCGTCTACCGCCTCAGCAGCTGCGGGACATTGTCACGACATTGTTCCCGCAGGAGCAGGAGGGATTTATCCCCCCTGCTATGGGTGAGCCGCCGGAGGACACCGGCGGCGAGGCCCCTGCTGAGGTTCCCCACATCACCGGGGAGGAGCTTCGTGTGGCCGTAGTCAGGATGAGTGCCAAAGACACGGCACCCGGACCGGATGGCATCCATGGCCGGGTCCTGGCCTTGGCCCTCAATGTCCTAGGGGACCGACTCTTGAGGCTCTACGACTCTTGCCTCGAGTCGGGACGGTTTCCCTCGCTGTGGCGAGAGGGTAGACTCGTCCTTCTCAGGAAGGAGGGGCGCCCGGCGGATACAGCCGCCGGTTACCGTCCTATCGTGCTGCTGGACGAGGTGGGCAAATTGCTGGAACGCATTCTGGCTGCCCGCATCGTCCAGCACCTGGTCGGGGTTGGACCCGACCTGTCGGCGGAGCAGTACGGCTTCAGAGAGGGCCGCTCAACCGTGGACGCGATCCTTCGCGTGCGGGCCCTCTCAAATGATGCCGTATCACAGGGCGGGGTGGCCTTGGCGGTGTCGCTTGACATCGCCAATGCATTCAACACCTTGCCCTGGTCCGTGATAGGGGGGGCACTCGAGAGACATGGAGTTCCCCCCTACCTCCGCCGGCTGGTCGGCTCCTACTTGGAGGCCAGGTCGGTAGTGTGCACTGGGCACGATGGGACTGTGTACCGGTTTCCGGTCGTGTGCGGTGTTCCTCAGGGGTCGGTCCTCGGACCCCTCCTTTGGAACATCGGGTACGACTGGGTGCTGAGGGGCGCCCTGCTCCCGGGCCTGAGCGTAATTTGTTACGCTGATGACACATTGGTCATGGCCCGGGGGGAAGACTTCAGGGAGGCTGCCCGTCTCGCCACAGCGGGGGTGGCCCTCGTCGTCGGCAGGATTAGGAGATTGGGCCTCGCGGTGGCGCTCAATAAATCCCAGGCCCTGTGGTTCCACAGGGCTGGGGTGACGCCACCAGCAGGGGCCCAGATCGTGGTAGGAGGCGTCTCAATAGAGGTCGGGGTGCGACTGAAGTACCTCGGCCTCATACTGGACAGCCGTTGGACCTTCCGGGCCCACTTTATGGAGCTCGTCCCCCGATTGATGAGGATAGCCGGCGCATTAAGCCGGTTGCTCTCGAATATCGGGGGACCAAACCGTGTCATGCGCCGCCTCTACGCGGGCGTGGTGCGTTCGATGGCCCTGTACGGCGCGCCCGTTTGGGCTGGACCGGGAAATCGGACAGCAACTGTTGTCCGGCTCCTGTACCGGCCGCAGCGCGTCGTAGCTATCAGGGTCATCCGCGGATACCGCACCGTCTCCTTCGAGGCGGCGTGTGTGCTGGCGGGGACGCCGCCCTGGGATCTGGAGGCGGAGGCGCTCGCCGACGATTACCGTTGGCGCTGCGAACTCCGTGCTCGTGGCGTTGTGCGTCCCCTCAGAGCTGCGGTTCGGGACCGGAAGGCCCAATTTCGGCGGTCCGTGCTGGAGGCCTGGTCAAGACGCTTGGCCAACCCCGGCTGGGGCCTAAGGACCGTCGAGGCGATTCGCCCTGTCCTCAGGGACTGGGTGAGTCGCGGCGAGAGACGCCTCACCTTTCGTCTGGTGCAGGTGCTGACCGGGCATGGTTGCTTCGGGAAGTACCTGCACCGGATACAGGTCGAGCCGACGACGAGGTGCCATCATTGCACAAGCGACCTGGACACGGCAGAGCATACGCTCGCAGTCTGCCCCGCATGGGAGGAGCAGCGCCGTGTCCTGGTCGCACAAGTAGATCGATGCTCGACGACGACGAGTCCTGGAAAGCAATGCTCGACTTTTGCGAGTCCACCATCTCGCAAAAGGAGGCGGCGGGACGGGAGAGGGAGAGCTCTTCCCTCCCCGACCGACCCCGTCGCCGCCGAGGTCGAGCGGGGGGCCGGCCTCGGGACGTGTCCCGAGATCTGGCTCCCTAAAAAGAGTACCGGGTCCAATACCACCGAACCCGAGGGGTGTCGCGCTAGAGCTCAGCGCGCACCCTCTGTATCATTTCGGCGGGCCTGCTTAAGGCCCGCCTACCGAGTGAGCCGGTGGTCGTCTTCGCCGACGGCTGCCGGTTCGACGTCCGGGGGTGACGGGGCGACACGTGAGCGTCGATCGCGAACGCGTCCTGTCACCCCTACATAATCGGATGTCGAGCGTGATTGGCGGGAGGTTTTAGTGCGGTTCGACACCCACATACCCCACTCGCGGGGCGAGTAGAAGTCCGGCGATTTCCTTCCGTCAAAAAAAAAAAAAAAAAGCAGTTACTGTGCTATGACCGACGCGGAAGCCCGATTGGAAATTATTCAACATACCATTCGCATTCAAAAACTTTCCCAATTGGGCATGTACTAAGCGTTCCAAGACTTTAGACAAAAACGGTAGAATAGAAATAGGCCGAAATTCTGTAAAGGATACTGGATTGACTTTTTTAGGCAATGGAATAACTTGAGCTTCCTTCCAAGCACTTGGAAAAATACCACTTGTCAAAGAGAAGTTTAAGATGTGACAGAGTACTGGAAGTATTTGGTCAAGAACCGGGAGGATCATATTACGGAAGACACAGTTACTTCCAACAGCATTAGATGTAATGAGCATAACATTCTTTTTAATATCACATACTGAGAGTGGATTTAAGATAAAAGGAGTAAAATTTGGAACTGGCAAAGAAGATATGGTGTTCAGTGTATGGGATTTAGTTGCCCCATCACAATAAGACGAAGCCGAGAAATGTTTATTAAGGGAATCGATATCTATATTATTGGGGAGAGAATTTTGGCGTGTTTTACCGATTCCCAAAGATTTGAGAAATTTCCAAACCTTGGATGGGTCACCGTTTTCCACGGATTTATGTATATGTTGACGTTGAGCATCCCTACACACTCTGTTGCAACAGTTGCGTATGCGATGGTATCTCTCACCGTTTAGAGGTGACGATTTCTTTTTTAATTTGGTTTTAGCAGCTGCCTTTTTGGCTAAAAGATCTTTTATCTCTGTAGTGAGCCAAGGAGCTGGATAGTGTTTGATCTTAACTGGGCGAATAGGGGCATGTTTGTCATATAGTTTAGTTAACAGCAAATTAAACAAAATGACCTTGTCATCAATATTATCAGAACCAATTAAAGGTGACCAGTCGATTTTGTTTGCGTCCTCCCGAAGTTTGTTTAAATCCATTCCCGCAAAGTTGCGTTGCAACAGGATTTTAGACTTGGCTCGTGGAGGACGTAATTTATAGGAAAGGAACACAAGATCATTGTGGGAGAAAGCATCAGCAGGACACTGCCCATGCTTAGCCACATGATCAGGGGAGGAAACGAAAACGAAATCCAGTAGAGAAGGAGTACAATTAGGAAAGTGATGAGTGGCTTGTAATAGAAGAATGGTTAGGTTAACTGACTCAAGTAAGGATATGAAAGATGACGCTCGAGGATTATTTTTATGAAGACACGTATTAAAATCTCCCATGATTATAGTGTGATTAAATGAAGGCATCAAATCCTCTAAAAGTTTTTCGAAGGATGAAAAGAAATTAATTTTTGAGGAGGGACAATAATAAACACCTAACAATACTGATGTATGTTGTAATTCTACTTCCATAAATAAATGCTCACCAGCATTGGCTGGTGGTGGCTGAAAGGAGGTATCTATGACCGTACATGCAATGTGTGATCTGACTTATATAGCGATACCACCACCCTTACCACAGATACGATCGTTTCGAAACAATTGAAATCCAGGTATACTATATGATAATGTAGAAAGACAAGGCTTGAGCCAAGATTCCGAAATTAGTATAGCATGAATATTCGTACAGTCGAACCTGGCTAGCATATAAGGGAAAGGAGCCGGAACACTCTGGGCATTAATGTGAACAACATTGAAATTCCCTGGAACATCGGAAAACCGGTTCGACAATAGGTCGGAAAGAGAGGGAACTATGCTATTGAAACTGTCATATTTGTGTGTCGATTAAAGCTTTCTTTCTTTGTTTCTTTCTTTCTATCACTATCAGCCGAATAATAAATATCAGAATCGTTTGATACATCCTTCATTTTTAATAATGCAGACTTAAACCACAAATATTTGTATTATGTAATAATATAATAAACAATCACCAAAATATACTTTACCCTATTGAAAATGTATTATGAAAAATGACAAGATTTTAAAATAAAATAAAAATATATAAAATAATAGTATCTCCTGAATAATTTCTTTTCTCTCTTATTATTATTTATCACTATTATATTTATTTAATATACACTTTTAGCACATAAATTTTGCACAATTAATTTTATTAATAATCATGCTAAATATGTTTTGTTGTTATATTATGTGTATTGTATTTGTATGATATACATTTTATTATTTATTTCGTTATGTATGTAATGTATTATTTTTTTATCCTTATTTATGTAATGTGGAAAAGTTTTTTTTTTGTTTATTAGCTTTTCGTGTGTCAGCAAAGCACCTACCATAGTTCTCTCTACACCACCTTTGGTTGACTGGTAGAGAATGCCTTCGGCATTAAGTCCGCCATTGTACCTTTTGTGCATGAAGTTGAATAAATAAATAAATAAATAAATAAATAAAAAAACGATAAAAAACAAAAATGCAATAGATTAGTATTGTATTATTAAAATTAGGAATATACAATATTAAATTTTTTTTTAGGGTATTGGCCCACCTCTCACTCCCACCACTGTAACTCCTGTGTAGCCAGGATCTACAGCGGCGACCATCGTAATGACTCTGAGCAGTGAAGCCCAGGAGAACCCGAGGGAAAGCTAACTTGTCTTGGACCCCGCAACGAATTTAATCAGAAGATGATAGAAGAAGTAGGAAAACATGAGTTTCGACTTCCCTTCTCGCAAAAGCGGGAGACAATAAAATAAGATTGAAAAAGCTGTTCGATTTTTGTATTTGAATCTCCCGCCTACTTGCACATCGTCGCGTAAACAGTGCGCGCGACACTAGCGCCGCCTCGCGTAAATGAGTGTGAGTGACATTATGATGGAAGATTCGCAAAATATCTGCGGTTGGCGGTGAGTGTTTTAAAATAGTAAAACTTTAAATCTTATTCCCACGGAGCTATCCCACATTTTTGGTCATTCGACCGGATCAAACCCGTTACGAAATCAAGTACAAGTGATTCAGTGTAATTATTACATTAAAACTTACAGAAATAGTTGCATTGGAAAAAATTGTGAGTACCGATTTGTACCGATGAAAATCTTTAAATCTTAGGTATTTATCGTTGTTAGACTTAGTAATTCATAAGAATATTGTGTATTTTATGTGTAATGAGTGATTTTCGAGTGAATAAGCGTATTTTCAATGTTCAATTCGAAAATTATCAGTGATGCGTGATCGCGTAAGTACCTACATTTTAATTCGTAAAAGCATAGAAGTTGGTTACTTTACGTTGAAATAGTGTTATTTTCGTAACAATCTTAAGCTCATATTCGATATATTGTTGCAAAAGTAACGCTAGATTACAATATTGTTGCGTTATCACGTATTACTTACAATAATTTACAACAAATTTAGCATTTGCCGCCATTATCAACATAGTTTGAAATTCGAACGAAAACTTTAAATCTTAGTCGTAATTAGAGATGCAACTGTTATACCCCTTGGTTGTATAGGATAATGCATTATATCAATTTATAATTAACAAGATCAGCACTTATGAATCTATATAGTCGAGCATGCCCCGTACCGGGCAGTCAGTCTATTCCAATCCTTCATGAGAGAGCCATACAATTTCTAAATCATAATTTCTATTTCTTTAAAAGTGTTAGTACAGTGTTACTAAAGTATTAATAAAGTATTATTCTATTAGTGTGTGTAATAAATAATCTTTTTTAAAAAGACCTCTACCGAGTCCCGTATAACATTGGTGGCAGCGGAAAACGAGATCTCATCTCGTGGAAAATCAAAAAACCAGTGATCAGTTGCAAAGATTAAAGAACAGTATCAGAAACATGCCCAATATGAAGATTGTAATACAGAACCAGAACACTATCTTGATACAGTGAAACAAAAATTAAACGCAGCTGCCAGTAGACTCAAAAGATACCTGACATGCACCGCTCGCAAACAACAAAATACACAGTTTAAATACAATGAAAAGAACTTTTATAGAACACTGAAAAGTGACACACAAAATACTACTAATAACACAGAACATTCAAAACATATTGATGCAGATGAATTAAAAAAATTCTGGTCCAATATATGGGAAAATCCACTCCAACACAATAATGACTCTAGCTGGATAAAAACAGTCGAAAATAGCACTACACACATCTCCCCTATGCAGTTTGAAAATATCACCATGGAAACTTTACTGACTACTATTAAACGCACACACAATTGGAAATCTCCTGGAACAGACCATATACATAACTATTGGTATAAGAAATTCACTTGCATCCATCCGCATTTACACCGACATTTTAATAAATTCATTCAATCACCAGAAACATTACCTGAATACATTACACAAGGAATAACATATATGATACCCAAGAGCGATAACTTGAAGGACCCTTCAAAATACCGACCTATCACCTGCCTACAAACCATATACAAGATACTTACCGCCTGTATTAGTGAAACAATCCATAAACACCTATCCACAAACAAAATTCTTGCAGAACAACAAAAAGGCTGCCGCAGAAATAGCAAGGGCTGTAAAGAACAATTAGTAATAGATGCAGTAATTATGAATGAAGCGTTTAAAAACAAAAACAATATTTACACTATGTTTATAGATTACCAGAAAGCTTATGACTCCATCCCACATAGCTGGACGTTAGAAAAATAATACAAAAAAGACATGCCCGCTGAGTTTCTTGCCAGTTCTTCTCAGGACAGTGGCTTTTTCTTTTTCCGAACTGGTGGTAGCCTTTTGACATCAACAAGCATGATAATTTCATTAACGTTGAGAATAAATAATTTCATTTCATTTCATTTCATTTCATAAATAATTTCATTTCATTTCATTTCATTTCATTACGTGTCCTTCAAATATATAAAATACATCCTACTTTTATTAATTTCTTACAAACTACTATCCAAAACTGGAAAACATCGTTAAAGATAAATAATCCGTCTCATGTCGATGTCACAGAACCTATAAAAATACAACGCGGAATATTTCAAGGAGACGCCCTTAGTCCACTCTGGTTCTGCCTGGCACTAAATCCTTTATCAACCTTACTTGACACTACTAATTCTGGATATTACACATCTATAGCTACTCAAACTCAATTCACATTATCACATTTATTTTACATGGACGATATTAAAATATATGCTAACAGTAAAACCAACCTTTTCTCTCTAGCAGATACAATTCAAAAATTCTCAACCGATATACATATGAATTTTGGAGTGGATAAATGCAAAATTATGTCAGTAAATAAAGGAAAGCTTGAAAAAAATAGTTACAACTTAGAAAATGGGGAAAAAATCGAGCCTATGGACGAAAATAGTTTGTATAAATATCTAGGTTTTAATCAAGCAAAACAAATATACCACAAAGGCACAAAACTTAAAATAATAAAAAACTTTAACTTACGTTTAAAACAAATCTTAAACTCAAACTTAAATTCTAAACACTTAATAAAGGCCATAAACACTTTTGCTATTCCTGCACTCACATACTCATTTGGTATCATTAAATGGACAAAAACAGACCTGAAGAAACTACAGCGATCAATTAACACAAACATGACTAAACATCGTAAACATCATCCTAAATCATCAATAGAAAGATTAACTTTACCACGCGTGGAGGGAGGCCGAGGATTAATCGATATAGAAAACCTACATAACAAACAAATAACATTATTACGAAATTACTTCCATTCAAAATCACAACATTCATCACTACACCAACACATTTCAGAACTTGATTGCAAGCATACACCACTCAATTTAGGAGACATGAACGGCCAACCTAATGAAACCATAGTCCCTATGCACCACAAGATTGCCCGCTGGTCAGAAAAGGTTCTGCACGGACGACATAAAACTGATCTTAACCAAGCATACGTCGACAAAGAAAGATCGAACGAATGGCTTAAGAGAGGTGAATTGTTTCCGGAGACCGACCCCTCACAAAAGGGAGTGTTTAAATGAACAAACATATAATAATAATAATAATAATAATAATAATAATAATAATAATAACCCCACCGATGTGTCTTCACGTTGTCGTCGTGGTGGGGCTTGCGTGCTACAATGATCATCTAAGCTATAGCGGTAGAGCCACTCATGCCGGCAAGGTTAGATGTGAGGAGCCAGACAAAGTAAGACACTGCTTCTGATCCACTCCCAGATCAGAAGTATTCCTTATTCCCCCCTGCCCCCCCCCCCCCCCCCCCCTCCTACTATCCACTTCCATCCTTCAAATCCCATACACCCTACCCTGTCCATTTTATCCCATCCTTTTCCTTCTCCAAGCTAAGGTGGAACAGCATACGCCGAGAGCTGCATGGCTAAGGGAGAGCTTAGTCGCTAGTATGCGAACTCGAGAGACCAGGGGAAATCTCGTTTGATCCTACCCTTCCCGCGGTGAACGCAGGGCTCTGCCGCGGGTGACCACTAGTCCCTAGCTACTCGTGGGAATACGATGAATACAAGATCTAAAAATAAAAAACCTAAAAGCATCACTGATGCAGTAATCGGTACAATAGTGACCGACGACACAAACCAACTATCATTAACATCATCACCACCATCATGGTCATCATTATCATCACCTAATCTCTTTTCATCTCCTGCCTCATCACCACAGTCATCTTTGTCATCGTATGTTACACAGAATGCTTCGGCAACTTCTTCTGTGTCCATCTTTGACAACATATCACCTACGCCTAGTATACAAAGAAATGTAATGATAAACAGCGTAGATACTCACACACAATCATACAACACCAACTCACCATTAAGAAGTGTTTTGCAAGTTATGAAACCTGCAACCACTCTTACTGGAAAAAGTAGACAACGCATGAAGTGGACAGATGAAATTAATAAAACTCTATTGCGTTGCTACTACATCGTCACACAATGTGAAACAAATACAACTGCATACAGACCACAACTACACAAAAAGTTCATAGAAACCTACCCTGAACTCAGTAATCTTACTGAGCAACGACTCGCAGATCAAATCAGAGTTATTCATAGAAATAATAGGATATCCCCATCTGATAGAGAAAATATTAAACACACAGTTCTCCAAACTATTCAAGATAACAATAGACATGCACCTGATAATTTGTTAAACACAAGCAACGTCGAAATCTTTCAGACTAACCCTATTAATACTACTACCATACATCATCAAGTACAACGGATACCCATTATAGAAACACCAGCTGCAACAGTAAACTCATTCCTCTTACAAACTACACCAACCGCATCCGAAGAAATTACTGAAACTACAAATATGCCAAACGAAGAAGAAGAACTAACAAATAACATTGATCAACAAACCAATTATCAAAAAATAAAAGAAACCTTCACTGAGAATCTCTCAAAGTACACCCATACAGACCCCACACTTCGACCAACGATACCCAAATTGCAAATGAATCGCAACACAATCAAAACAGTTAATATAGTTAATGAAATAATAGATCACCATCTGAATAACCTCACAGTTCCAATCACAATTGAAATAATTCATGACACTATATACTGTGCAGCGAAGACAGTCACAGACACAAGCAATGAACAACAAACAATACCTAGCTCTCATACATCACATACAAACAAAACATACGCAACACTTACAAACCCGAAAAAACCACAATGGCAAAAACGATTAGAGAATAAAATCACAGATCTGAGAAAACAAATAGGACAACTAACGCAATACTTAAAAGGAAACCTATCACAAAATAAACAAAGAAAACTTAATCCAAATAATAAAAATAAAGAAGAAATAACTGATCAATTAGATACCTACAAACAAAAATTACAAGCCTACTCGAAGCGACTACGCCGATATATAATCAGTAACCAACGAAAAACAGATAATAAAAGATTTAATGCAAATCAAAAGCTTTTCTATCGAAAATTAAATTCCAGCGATATAGACATCACACAAACCCCCAAAGTAAATGACATTCAAAATTATTGGGAAAATATATGGTCACAACCTGTAAACCACAATCATAATACAGACTGGATAAAAAGAGAAATTGAAGAAGTAAATGATATACAACCAATGCCGGAAATAAAAATAAATACAGAAGATGTAACACTGGCACTAAAAAAGACCCTAAATTGGAAGGCACCAGGCCCTGATAAAATTCAAAATTACTGGTTAAAATACTTTACCTCGACACATAAACATATAGCCCAGAACTTTAATGAACTGTTATACCAACCAGATGATATACCGAAATTCCTCACCCAAGGCATCACTTACCTTAAGCCCAAAGACGATGACACAGTTAACCCAGCGAAATATAGGCCAATTACGTGTCTTCCAACGTTGTATAAACTCCTCACCGCCATAATATCTGAAAAACTAAACTCACACATAACTACCAATAAAATTATTCCGGAGGAACAGAAAGGATGTAGTAGAGGATCAAGAGGTTGTAAAGAACAACTCATAATTGACACAGAAATACACAACCAAGTCAAACAACACCATCGAAACCTCCACTATGCATATATTGACTACCAAAAGGCGTTTGATAGCGTACCTCATTCCTGGCTTCTAAATATCCTACAAATATACAAAGTAAATGATCAACTCACAAACTTTTTAAAACACTTAATGTCTAATTGGTCTACCAAGCTCACATTAAGATCAAATAATAAAACACTCAGCACATCCGTTATAAAAATAAAGCGTGGTATATTCCAGGGTGATTCTCTAAGCCCGCTCTGGTTCTGTCTTGCTCTAAATCCACTCTCCAGGTTATTAAATAAAACAGATTTTGGTTATAAACTCGACAAAACAAATAATGTGAAATTGACACACCTGCTTTATATGGATGACATAAAACTATACGCATCAAATAGACAGGAATTAAATCATCTCATCAATCTAACAGAAACATTCAGTTCAGATATCAAAATGTCATTTGGAATAGAAAAATGTAAAATCAATAGTATAACTAAAGGACAACATAGCAAAACTAACACATACGAACTTCAAATACAACAAGGAACAATAGACAGTCTAGAATACTCAGAAACTTATAAATATTTAGGATATCAACAAAGTTCATCAATAAATCATAGTAAAATAAAAGAAACACTAAAAAACAACTACAAACAAAGATTAAATGCAATATTAAAAACACAACTCTCAGCTAGAAATAAAACTAAAGCTATAAACACCTATGCCATCCCAATACTTACATATTCCTTCGGAATTATCAAATGGTCGGACACAGAACTAGAGCGACTCAACATGATCACTAGAACATCATGCAATAAACACAACATCCATCACATTCACTCAGCAACACAGCGTTTCACTCTAAAGCGAAAAGACGGAGGACGAGGATTCATTGACATTAAAAACCTACATTACACACAAATAGATAATCTTAGGTCATACTTCTTATCGAAAGCAACGCAAAGCCCCATTCACAAAGCTATAGTCAACTCATCCAATCATAAAACACCTTTACAATTAAATAATAGCCAATTCGACCCGAAACATAAAATATGCACAGATCAACAAAAACTAGAAAATTGGAAGAAAAAAGCTCTCCATGGCAAATATCCATTTCAACTACAGCAGGATCACATACATCAGAATGCCTCCACTACATGGCTAGCTAAAGGTAACATTTTCGCAGAAACAGAAGGATTTATGATAGCAATACAAGACCAAATTATTAAAACTCGCAACTACTCTAAATTCATTTTAAAAGAAACAATAGAAACGGATAAATGTAGACTTTGTCACCAAAACACCGAAAACATAGACCATATCACAGGAGGCTGCGGTGTTCTTGCACACAAAGAGTACACGCACCGTCACGATAATGTTGCCAAACACATACACCAACAGTTAGCCCTGAAATATAAATTAGTCGATTCTTATACACCTTATTACAAATACAAACCTAAGAATGTTCTGGAAAATAATACAACTAAGCTTTACTGGAATCGTGATATTATCACAGACCGCACGATCCTCAGCAATAGACCGGATATTACACTCACCCTAAAACAAACGAAAATAACTTACCTTATAGATGTCGCAGTCCCCAATTCTCACAACCTGAAACAAAAACACACAGAAAAAATACAAAAATACATACCTCTAGCTGATGAGATTAAACAAATGTGGCACCAGGATACCGTTATTATCGTTCCGATCATCATTTCGTCAACCGGTTTGGTGCCTAAAACACTAATTAACGCATTAAAAACACTAAAACTGCCGACTACCACATACATACCCTTACAGAAGTCTGTTATACTAGACACATGTTCCATAGTTCGACGATTCCTTAACCCTACAATGCTTTCATTCCAAAATCCTACAAGTACAGAAACACTAAATTAAGACTCACAATTTGACAAATTATCACCTGGACCAGTAAACTTGGCATACGCCCGTTGCTGGTCTAGTTATAAAAATCCGGCCCCAGGCCGAGTCCTAGAGATTCTAGACTATAATAATAATAATAATAATAATAATAATAATAATAATAATAATAATAATAATAATAATAATAATAATAATAATAATAATAATAATAATAATAATAATAATAATAATAATAATAATAATAATAATAATAATAATAATAATCATAATAATAATAATAATCATAATAATAATAATAATAATAATAATAATAACCCCACCAATGTGTCTCCACGTTGTCGTCGTGATGGGGCTTGTGTACTACAATGATCATTGAGGCTATAACGGTAGAGCCACTCATGCCGGGAAGGTTCAATGTGAGCATGTTGTCTGAACAAAGTGAGATACTGCTTCTGACCCACTCCCAGGTCAGAAGTATATCCTTTCCCTTATTTCCTATTCCGATATCCTCATTTCCTTACCTTTTTCCCGATCCTTTTTTCTTTCCTAAATCCAAGCTAAGGTGGAACAGCGTACGCCGAGAGCTGCATGGCTAAGGGAATGCTTAGTCGCTAGTATGCGAACTCGAGAGACCAGGGGAAATCTCGTTTTAATCGTACCCTTCCCGCGGTGAACGCAGGGCTCTGCCGCGGGTGACCACTAGTCCCTAGCTACTCGTGGGAATTCGATGATAACTAGAGCTAAAACTAAAAAAATGCAAAATAATGCTACAAATAGCAACAATATGCCCAACAAGCACTTAAGTGCTAGATCAATATCACCATCATCAATACAATCAGAATCAAATGAAAGCGTCACATCATCATTCAATTATCAAACATCACCTTGTCAGCAATCATCATCGTCATCCAGTTTATGTTTGTCACCGACATCATCAACCGTGTCAAGCTCAACGCAGACGCGTCATCATTCATTGCAGTCACCACTACCAGTAAACGTTGCCCGAGAAGCAACTGCTTCTACAATCGTGCCCGTTATTGGTAAATCACGCGCTAGAAGAAAATGGACAAGTGATATGAATATATTCCTATGGCGCACCTATCTCATAATCACTAAGTTAGAAACCAATACACGCGGATATTTAGAATCATTACACGAAAATTTTACACGTAAATATCCTGAAATGAACGCATCCAAACAAAACGTAGGAGACCAACGCAGAGCTATTATAAACAATAAATTACTCCCTTTAACTACCCTGGATGAAATTAAAGCAGAAGTAGCAAGATATTTGACAGAACATGAGCAGCCACCCTCAACAATAACACAAACAACAACAAGAATGAGATGGTCTAACGAAATTAATGAACACATTTTACGTATATACTATAAAATTACGAACCTAGAAACAGATTTAACAGCACATCGGAAAAAACTTCACGACGAATTTATTTCACAATATCCAAACCTTTCTCATATATCAGAGCAACGATTATCAGATCAACGAAGAGTAATAATAAATAATAGAATGATAACGGAACAAAGAATACAAGAAATCAGATACGAAATTGAAATGGAGCTATCACAACAAAAACAGCACAACCGATCACATAGAAATACATACATACATACACAATCACAAGTGGTGACAGAAATTAACACGCTTACTCCAAACGAATCACAGTCAACTTTACAGAACCAAACATTTATAGACACGGAATTAAGCACACAAAATAGGAATAGTTCTCGAACCTCACCTATACCACAAGGTGTTCAACAAGAACCTGAAAATGAAAATTCTTCAAACACCGATCAAATAGACTTTGAAAACGTAAAAGCAATATTTGAAGAAACATTAGCCTTTTTCAAAATAGTGAACCAACTTGCAGACCATATCTCCCAAAGCAAAGACCGTCTAGAAAAACTTGCTTTAATTACGGCGTACCTAAATAGTCACATCCTCCCAGATTATCTTACCACAGAATCAGATTTTATGACTTTTCAGCTAATCTTATATGCGGCAGCGTATACAGCAGTAGTAAGCAATGGGACTAAAATCAAAACAGCCAAATCTCAGGTTTATGGACAGAATAAGCCAGCATGGCAGAGAAGGCTAGAAAATAGAATAGATAAATTCAGAAGAGAAATAGCTCATCTTACAGAATATGTGCGGGGAAACAATAGTTATAGAATAAGGACATCAGTCGAAAAAATTAAAGAACAGTATCAGAAACATGCTCAATATGAAGATTGTAATACAGAACCGGAACACTATCTTGATACAGTAAAGCAAAAACTAAGCGCAGCGGCCAGTAGACTCAAAAGATATTTAACATGCACCGCTCGTAAAAGACAAAATACTCAATTCAAAAACAACGAAAAGAACTTTTATAGAACATTAAAAAATGACACACAAAATACAATTAATAACACAGAACATTCACAACACAATATTAATACAGACGAATTTAAAAAATTCTGGGCTAATATATGGGAAAACCCAGTTCTACATAATAATGATACTACTTGGATAAAAACAATCGAAAATAGCACCACACACATCTCCTTTATGCAGTATGAAAACATAACAATGGAAACTCTAATGACTACTATTAAACGTACACATAACTGGAAATCTCCTGGGACAGACCATATACATAATTACTGGTATAAGAAATTCACTTGCATCCATCCTCATTTACTTCGACACCTTAATACATTCATCCAATCACCAGACACATTGCCAGAATATGTAACACACGGAATAACATACATGATACCCAAGAGCGATAACTTGAAAGACCCTTCAAAATATCGACCTATAACCTGCCTGCAAACTATCTACAAGATACTTACCTCCTGTATCAGTGAAACAATTCACAAACACCTAGCTGTAAACAATATACTCGCAGAACAACAAAAAGGTTGCCGCAGAAATAGCAAGGGCTGTAAAGAACAATTAGTCATAGATTCTGTCATTATGAACGAAGCAGTAAAAAAATAAAAACAATATTCACACCATGTTTATAGATTACCAGAAAGCTTACGACTCTATTCCACATAGCTGGTTATTGCGTGTCCTTGAATTATATAAAATACACCCTACTTTTATACATTTCTTAAAAACTACAATGCAAAACTGGAAAACATCGTTAAGAATAAATAGCCCTTCTCATGTTGATGACACAGATCCAATAAAAATACAACGTGGAATATTCCAAGGAGATGCTCTCAGTCCGCTTTGGTTCTGCCTAGCACTTAACCCTTTATCAACTCTACTTGACATTACTAATGCCGGATATCATACATCTACATCTACAGCTGATCAAAATCATTTTACACTATCTCATTTATTTTACATGGACGACATTAAAATATTTGCAAACAACAAAATCAACTTATTTTCTTTAGCAGATACAATTCAACAGTTTTCAATCGATATACATATGAATTTTGGAGTGGATAAATGTAAAATCATGTCAGTACATAATGGAAAATTTGAAAAAAAATAGTTACCAATTAGAAACAGGTGAGAAAGTAGAACCTATGGATGACAATAGTTTTTACAAATATCTAGGTTTTAACCAAGCAAGACAAATAGACTATAAAGGTACTAAACTTGACATAATCAAAAATTTCAATGATCGTCTCAAAAAAATTTTAAACACAAATCTAAATTCTAAGCACTTAATAAAAGCTATTAACACATTTGCCATTCCCGCACTCACATATTCATTTGGTATCATAAAATGGACAAAAACAGACGTAAAGAAACTACAGAGGTATATCAATACAAACATGACTAAATACCGAAAACATCACCCTAAATCATCAATAGAACGATTAACACTACCACGCGCAGAGGGAGGCCGTGGATTAATCGATATAGAAAACCTACATAACAAACAAATAACATTATTACGAAATTACTTCCATTCAAAATCTCAACATTCATCACTGCACCAATACATTTCAGAATTAGATCACAAGCATACACCACTCAATTTAAGAGATAAAAACAATCAACTCAACGAAAATATCATCTCTACACACCACAAGATTGCTCGCTGGTCTGAAAAAGTTCTGCATGGAAGACACAGAACTGATCTTAGTCAAGTACACGTCGATAAAGAAAGGTCGAACGAATGGCTCAAGAGAGGTGAATTGTTTCCGGAGACAGAGGGTTTCATGCTAGCAATCCAAGACCAGGTCATAGTGACACGAAATTATAGGAAATAAATAATGAAAGACCGTAACCAAAACACAGATCAGTGTAGACATTGTAATTCTGCATCCGAAACTATACAGCATATTACTGGAGCCTGCAAATCACTCGTACAAACCGACTACAAACACCGGCATGATCAAGTTGCTGCAATAATACATCAACATATTGCATATCAGTATAAACTCATTGATCAAAAAACTCCTTATTACAAATACAAACCACACACTGTTCTCGAAAATAACACTTGCAGACTCTATTGGGATCGGACTATTATAACTGATAAAACTATCCATTTCAATAGACCAGATATAACAGTTTATAATAAAAGCAACAACACTGCATTCATAATCGATATTGCTGTCCCAAACACCCACAATATTCAATCTACAATATCTGAAAAACTTAGCAAGTACCAAGACCTAGCAATCGAACTCAAGACGCAGTGGAAAGTTAACACAGTTCACATTGTTCCCATAGTCATATCAACCACTGGAATAGTGCCTAAAAGTCTGATTAATAGTTTAGAAACCCTAAAAGCCCCCAAACACACACTCTCACTCATTCAAAAAGCAACCATACTTAATACATGCCGAATAACCAGGAAATTCCTCACATCATCATCCATTCATAATCAAACTTACATCATTTAACCCATCATGCTTGGCTGTAGCCCGTATGATAGGTTTATCACCCCTCAAAAAGGGAGTGTTCAAATGTACAAATATATAATAATAATAATAATAATAATAATAATAATAATAATAATAATAATAATAATAATAATAATAATCATAATCATAATCATAATCATAATCATAATCATAATCATAATCATAATCATAATCATAATCATAATCATAATCATAATCATAATCATAATCATAATCATAATCATAATAATAACCCCACCGATGTGTCTTCACGTTGTCGTCGTGGTGGGGCTTGCGTGCTACAGTGATCATCTAAGCTATAGCGGTAGAGCCACTCATGCCGGCAAGGTTAGATGTGAGGAGCCAGACAAAGCAAGACACTGCTTCTGATCCACTCCCAGATCAGAAGTATTCCTTATTCCCTCCAATCCCCCCTCCTACTATCCATTTCCATCCTTCAAATCCCATACACCCCATCCTTCCTTTTCCTACTCCAACCTAAGGTGGAACAGCATACGCCGAGAGCTGCATGGCTAAGGGAGAGCTTAGTCGCTAGTATGCGAACTCGAGAGACCAGGCGAAATCTCGCTTTACCCTACCCTTCCCGCGGTGAACGCAGGGCTCTGCCGCGGGTGACCACTAGTCCCTAGCTACTCGTGGGAATACGATGAATACTCGATTAAAAAATAAAAAACTTAAATGCAACACAGTTGCAACAAACGGTCCAATAGAGACCGAACACACCTCTTCACGATCACCAACATCATCACCAATAGCATCATCATTATCATCGCACAGTCTCTTCTCATCCCCTACCTCATCATCACAATCATCTTTGTCAATGAATGTTACGCAAGATGCATATGCTACATCTCTTGTGTCCATCAATGACAATACTGACTCTAATCGCAATACAGAAAGAGAATTAATAGTACACAGCGATAGAGTCAATTTACACGATCAGACTGACAACAGAAACTCACCCTTGAGAAGTGTTTTGCAGGCTATAAAACCAGCAACCACTCTTACGGGCAAAACTAGGCAACGAATGAAGTGGACAGATGATATTAACAAAGAACTACTCCGTTGCTACTACATCGTCACACAATGTGAAACAAATATGACTGCATACAGACCTCAGCTCTACAAAACATTCACAGATAAATACCCTGAACTTAATAACCTCACAGAACAACGATTGGCAGATCAAATTAGAGTTATACACAGAAATAATCGAATTTCATTAGCAGAGAGGGATAAAATAAAAGAAACAATACTTAAATCATTGCAAAACTCATCAGCTCAATCAAATTACAACTCATTTGAACAAACAAACATCCCTGAAATTAGTAACTCTACTTATAATTATCAACCCACGATCACACAAACTGAAACACAACAAACTTCTCGATTTGATTCAAACTTAATTCATTCACACACCATTTTTGAAAGTTCCAGTATAATAAATGACTCACAGGTAAATAACGATCAACGTTTAATAAATCCGACACCACAAGAAATTATCCCGGGAAATACGCATTTACAAAATGATAATTCGACACATACTCTAGATCAACAAGAATTTCATCGACAAGTCAAAGATACGTTCACCGAAATGCTTATCAAATACTCAAATACTGATCCTACACTCCGACCAATAATCCACAAACCACAACTAACTAATTATGTAATCAAAATAGTCAATGAAATCAATGCAATATTAGATGTACACTTGAATAACACAGAATCACTATCATTTGAAAACGTCCACGAAGCAATATACTGTGCAGCAAAGACAGTCACAGAAATAAACTACAAACAATCCATAAATAAAACAACCATGAGCACAAGAAAACCACAATGGCAACTAAGATTAGAAAAAAAGATTTTAACATTAAGAAAACAAATAGGACTACAAACACAATATTTAAATGACAACTTATCCAGGAAAAAACAGAACAAAGTTAATCCAAACAACATAGGTAGAGAACTCATTATAGAACAACTAGATACGCACAAACAGAAACTACAAGCTTATTCAAAACGACTACGCCGATATAAAATAAGTAACCAAAGAAAAGCTGACAACAATTTGTTTTATTCAAACCAAAAAATCTTCTACAGGAAAGTCGACTGTACTGATATAGAACTTATAGATACACCCAACATAAACCGATATTCAACACTACTGGGAAAATATTTGGTCCAAACCTATACAACACACTCCAAATCCTGACTGGTGTAAAATAGAAGAACAAGAAGCAAGCAGCATACAAGTAATGCCAGAATTAAATGTATGCATAGAAGACATACGTTTAGCTATAAAGAGGACTCTAAATTGGAAAGCACCAGGCCCCGACAAAATACACAACTACTGGCTCAAGTATTTCACTTCAACACATAAATACATTGCACAATTCTTCAATCTCTTTTTAAATAATCCTGAACATACACCGCCCTTCTTAACCCAAGGCGTAACCTATTTAAAACCTAAAGATAATGATACAACTAACCCCGCTAAATACAGACCTATTACATGTTTGCCTACACTATACAAATTAATGACATCTATAATTGCAGAAAAATTCAATTCGCATATAGTCCAAAATGAAATAATACCAGAAGAGCAGAAAGGTTGTTGTCGAGGTTCAAGAGGATGTAAAGAACAAGTTATAATAGATACAGAAATACATAACCAAGTTAAAAGGAAACACCGGAACCTATACTACGCCTACATAGACTACCAAAAAGCCTTCGATAGTGTACCACATTCCTGGTTACTTGATATTTTGAGAATATATAAGATAAATGATAAACTAATAGAGTTTTTAAAATACACTATGACGAACTGGACTACAAAAATAACCCTTAGAACAAGCAAAAATACAATATCCACACCAACCATTAACATAGCACGTGGTATTTACCAAGGTGACTCTCTCAGTCCACTGTGGTTTTGCCTCGCTTTAAACCCTCTCTCTAGGATCTTAAATGAAACTGGTTACGGATATAAAATAGACAAAATTAACAACATAAAACTAAATCACTTACTCTACATGGATGACATTAAAATATACGCATCCAATTGACAAGATCTGAACCATCTCATTAAACTCACAGAATCATTTAGCACAGACATCAAAATGACCTTTGGAACAGACAAATGTAAAATAAATAGTATAATTAAAGGACAACACAGCAAAACTAGCATATACAAACTCGAAAATCAAAACGGAACGATAAACAGTTTAGATTACAAAGAAACCTATAAGTACCTAGGATATGAACAAAGAACATCGATAAATCAAGTAAACAGCCAAGTAAAACAACATACTCAAGTAGCCAAATAAAAAACATACTCAAAAACAAATATAAACAAAGACTGCACAAAATATTAAAAACTCAACTTTCTGCCAGAAATAAAACTAAAGCCATAAACACCTACGCCATCCCAATTTTGACCTACTCTTTCGGTATTATTAAGTGGTCAGACACTGAACTTGATAGTCTTAATATGACTACGAGAACAATGTGTAATAAATACAACATCCATCACATCCATTCCGCAATTCAACGTTTCACCCTCAGTCGCAAACTAGGTGGACGTGGATTTATAGACATCAAAAACCTACACTATACACAAATCAGCAACTTAAGAACTTATTTTTTAACTAAAGCGCCGAAAAGCAGTATACATCAAGCAATAGTAAATACATCTGATCACGGAACACCATTACAACTCAACAATACACTTTTTGATCCTAAATTAAAAATCTGCTCTATTGATGAGAAAATGGAAAACTGGAAAAAGACAGCACTACATGGGAAATATCCATTTCAATTACAACAAGAACACATAGATCCATCCGCATCCACTGCATGGCTTACACGAGGTAATATATTTGCTGAAACAGAAGGATTTTTAATAGCAATACAGGACCAAATAATAAAGACACGTAACTATGCTAAATATATCCTAAAAGAAACATTAGAAACCGACAAATGTAGACTCTGCAATCAAGCCACTGAAACAATAGACCATATAACAGGAGGTTGCGGTATTTTAGCTAACAAAGATAATACTCACCGACATGATAATGTCGCCAAACACATTCACCAAATAATAGCCCTAAAATATAAACTAATTCAATCCCATAAACCCTATTATAAATACAAACCAAATAACGTCGTGGAAAACAACACAGCTAAACTATACTGGAACAGAGATATCATCACCGACCGTACCATCCTCAGCAACAGACCGGACATAACGCTCACCCTGAAACAAACCAAAACAACCTACCTCATAGATATTGCAGTTCCCAATACACACAACCTGAAACAAAAACACACAGAAAAAATACAAAAATACATACCTCTAGCTGACGAGATTAAGCAAATGTGGCACCAGGATACTGTCACTATCGTACCCATAATCATCTCATCAACTGGTTTGATACCTAAAACATTACACAACGCACTAAAAACATTAAAACTACCACCTACCACTTACATACCAATACAGAAGTCTGTCGTATTAGACACTTGCTCCATAGTCCGAAGATTCCTTAATCCTACGACTCTTTCACTTCAAAACAGTATGCAACTGAATACAGATACTTCTTCTAATTAACACACCAAATCAACTAAAAAACACACATTACATTGGAACCAGCAAACTTGGCCTATGCTCGTTTCTGGTCCAGTTTTAAGAAAATGCCAGCCTCTGGCTGAGTCCTAGTAAAACTAGATAACATAATAATAATAATAATAACCCCACCGATGTGTCTTCACGTTGTCGTCGTGGTGGGGCTTGCGTGCTACAATGATCATCTAAGCTATAGCGGTAGAGCCACTCATGCCGGCAAGGTTAGATGTGAGGAGCCAGACAAAGCAAGACACTGCTTCTGATCCACTCCCAGATCAGAAGTATTCCCTTTCCCTTATCTCCTGTCCCAAGTCCTTTATATCCATCAAAGTCCCAACTTCCTAACCTAACGCTGCGTATCCCTATCCCTGTCCTTTTCCTACTCCAAGCTAAGGTGGAACAGTATACGCCGAGAGCTGCATGGCTAAGGGAGAGCTTAGTCGCTAGTATGCGAACTCGAGAGACCAGGGGAAATCTCGTTTCATCCTACCCTTCCCGCGGTGAACGCAGGGCTCTGCCGCGGGTGACAACAAGTCCAGCTACTCGTGGGAACTCGATGATAACTAGATCTAAAATTAAAAAACTTAACTGCAATACTATTGCGAATAACGGGCCAATAGAGCCCAGCACTTCACAATCTCCATCATCATCATCACTATCATCGCACAGTCTTTTTTCATCCCCTATCTCATCACCGCAATCATTTTTGTCAACGCATGTTACACAAGAAGCAAATTTTGCTACCTCTCTTGTGTCCATCAATGACAATACTGACTCTAATTGCACTACAGAAAGAGTATTCAAAATACATAGCGATAGAGTCAATTTACATAATCAAAACGACAACAGAAACTCACCATTTAATCCGGCCGACTCGTCCCTATCATCGACGCCATCTGATGTTGCGCAGGAGGCAATCACCGAATGCCCTACGCCCACTAATGGCAACAATCGTGTGCGAAACAAATGGACATTTGAAATGAATGAATTCATCTGGCACACCTACCTTACAATCACCGAATTAGAAACTAAGACGAGAGGCTATCTTGACCCATTATATCAGCGTTTCATACAGAAATTTCCCCATTTTAGTGCTTCGAAACAAAGAGTAGGAGATCAACGTAGAGCAATAATCAGAAATAATCTTTTACCAAACAGTCAACTAGAAACAGCTGTTTTTTTTGCAAAATGTAAAAAAACAGCTAAAGATAAACTTTATAAGTACGTATGGGTGCGCAACTGTAGTATCATGGTGCGTAAGTCTGATACTAGCCCAGCGATCCTTATTGCCTCTCTTGAGGATTTAAAAAAGATAATATGAAAAATTTTATATATCACTCATTCTTTCATAAAATTTATATGATTTTAATGCAAGATATTAATTACACTTTACGGTATTTTCTAGATAAGAAAGTAATAGTCGATGCGGTGAGAGTTTTATTTTTTGTATTATTTTTATATTTTTTATTTTTTATTATGATTTTGGTGCCTTTCATAAGCTTGAATATTATGAGATACATTAAATATAATAATATTATAAGTGTTCTTTATCGTTGTGACGTCGGTGAACTTTACAATTGTGTGTTTTATTTAATTCTTCGGGTGATAATTTTGGAACAATATACCTTTAATTGTGAATCTTCTGAGATATTAATTATACATTATTTACGTTTTACTATTATGTGTTCTATAAATTTGTATTTGAAATTTAATGGATAGTCTAAGAGTATTCTACCAAAATGTGCGTGGGTTGAGAACTAAAACTAACGTTTTCTATAGAAATATTCTCTCTAGTGATTATGACATTGTCTGCTTGAGTGAGACGTGGTTGTTGCCTGGTGTGTTTGACTCGGAGTTGTTCGACGAACGGTATGTGGTATACAGGTGTGATCGTAATTATAGCGTGAGGAGTGACTCCATGGGTGGAGGGGTGCTCATAGCGGTACGTAAGGATATGATAATTTTGCACTCCTCTTGTCTCCCTTCAAGTGATAGTCACTCTGCCGACATTGTATCAATATCTATGGATTTGAGACACCTCGGCGACGATGCATTGTTTCGAGTTTATTGTTGTTACTTCCCGCAATGCTCTGCCCAGTATAATGATCAGATAGACTTCTACGAAAGTGTATCAAGCGATATTATTAGTCATCCGTCTGATGTTTTCTTAATTACGGGTGATTTTAATATTAGGAACTGCGTATGGGAGTCGACAGAGAATTGTGACTCGGCCACGTTGTCTAGTGATAGCTTGAATGACGTATACACCTATGCAATCTCAAATTTTGTCTCATTCAATAATCTCCAACAATTTAATTTGATTCCAAATGTAAATGGTCGATGCCTGGATTTAATAATTTGTAATCATCATTGTAAAGTCGTTCGATCTGACTCTCCGATGGTCGATGAGGATGGACACCACCCTTCGTTGAACATTTCTATCGCGGGATTTGCCGTTAAAACGCTTCGGTCTCCGGATCAATCCATGCGTTTGTTTCGGAGTTGTAGTTATACGCCTATTAAATCTTCTTTGTCTGACATTGATTGGGATATGACGTTCTTTAACTTAAATATAGATTCCGCGATTGAAAGGTTTTATGACATCTTGAATGATATTATCTCTGAACATGTTCCTATCAAAGTAATGCGTAGTAATCGAAAATTTCCTAATTGGTACTCCCCTGCTTTGATAAAAATAATAAAAGAAAAGAAGAAGTATCATAAAAAATGGAAGTGTTATGGTCGATTATCGGATTATCAGACTTTCTCTATTCTCAGAGAGAGACAGAAGTGTTCGGTGTTAGCATGCTATGACTCACATATAAATCGAAGTGAATATAATATATCGAAATGTAGTAAACAGTTCTGGAAGTTTATTAAATCTAGGAAGGGAACTAGTGATTTGCCTGGTAACCTTTTTTGTGGCGATCACTCTTCGTCTGATGGATCGGTTATCTGCAATATGTTTAATGATTACTTTTGTTCATCTTTTTTGACTCGGGACGCACGCGATGCAAACAATATGAAAGCAACAAGCTGCTCCACTTCAGTAGATATATCAACTATGCATATTGCAGAGGACACGGTCAGGCAATATTTAAAATATCTTGATATAAATAAAGGTTCGGGTCCGGATGGAATTCCACCCTATTTTCTAAAGATGTGTTGTCAGGAATTGTGTTATCCGTTAAAATGTTTGTTTAATTTATCTATAAAATCAGGGACTATGCCTCGCATGTGGAAGCGTTCGTTCGTTGTGCCAGTTTTTAAGACCGGGGACAGACATAATGTTGCCAATTATAGGCCTATCTCTAAAATAAGTACCATCCCTAAAATGTTTGAACGTATTATTTACAATTATTTATCACGTTTGACTAGACCATTCATTATTGAACAGCAGCATGGTTTTGTTTGTAACAAGTCCACTGAAACTAATTTATGTGAGTTTGTTGATTACATTGTTGGTTCAATGGAGGAGGGTTATCAGGTGGATGTAATATACACTGATTACTCCAAAGCCTTCGATCGAATTGATATTGATATTCTTATCATGAAACTATTGGGATTTGGAGTACATGGTGATTTATTGAGATGGCTTGAGTCCTACTTGAGGGAACGAACTCAAGCTGTCACTGTCAAGGGTTTTTGTTCCTCATTCACGCCTGTTCCTTCAGGAGTTCCGCAAGGTTCACATCTTGGTCCCTTACTATTTAATATATTTATAAATGACGTAACACACATTTTTACTAAGTCTGAGTTCATCATGTACGCAGATGATAAGAAGATATATAAGGTTATCAGGTCTGATGAAGATTGTAGGGAATTGCAAAGGGATCTTGATAATCTTTATAATTATTGTCGAGACAACTATCTAACCTTGAATACGAGCAAATGTAGTGTTATCACCTTCTCACGCAAGAAAAGTAATATCTCTTTTGATTACACTATTGATGGGCAAGTGTTGAAACGCACTGCGGCTGTTCGTGATTTGGGAGTTATTCTAGACTCGAAGTTGACTTTTAACACTCACATTGATGCTATTGTCAACAAGGGCCTTCGTATGTTGGGTTTCATACTCAGAGTATGCAAAGATTTTAAACAACCCTCAACTTTTGTTCTCCTTTATAATTGTTTTGTGAGGTCGGTCCTTGAATATGGTTCAACTGTTTGGAATCCACAATATAAAGTTTACATTGACCGACTGGAACAAGTGCAAAAGAAATTTGTAAAACACTTGAAGTATCGACATCGACTCGACAATTCAACCAATCACCTTCTTTTTCTGCCTCTCGCTGACCGTAGACTCCTAAGGGACCAAGTATTTCTGTGTAAACTGTTGAATAATGACATTGATTCTCCGTACCTATTAAGTAAATTATATTTGAAATGTTCTCGCCTTTCCGCGCGTACCAAAAATACTTTTTCTACACTAAGAGCTCGAACGAACTACGGTTCGAACGCTTTTATTCATAGATCGTGTGAAATATACAATTCGAGGTTCACTGACGTAGATATATTTTATTTGTCAACAGCCAAATATAAACAGGCTATTGTAAAGTCACTTAATGGTTGTTATTCGGAAATTGTTTGATTTACATTTAATTAATTTTGATTTCATAATTTTATCTAATAATTTAATTTCGTGATTTGTTTTATTTGTAAATTTTTAATCTAATTGAATATTATATTGTTTCTATCTTGTTACATTCTGTTCAAATGCCAACTCCGCTATCTCCTATTTGTGTATTATTTAACGGTGGAAACGTTTGTGGTCTATGTATAACCTATGTAATCATGTCCATAAGTTTTAAAATGTACTGTTGTTTCCTTAAATAAATAAATAAATAAATAAATAAAAAAAAAATTATAATGATGTCAAAACTAAATTAGAGTCTACACTGCAACAAGACTTAAGTCATGCCCAAACACTTACTACCCAAGATATTGGTTGTCGAATGAAATGGACTGATGACCACAATGAAGTTATACTCAGAGCATATTATAAAATAACACGGCTAGAAACTAATAAAACAGCATACAGAAAATATTTACATGACGAGTTTATCAATACATTCCCTCATTTGGCACACATTTCAGAACAAAGAGTCGCAGATCAAAGAAGAGCCATTATTAACAATAAGTACTTTACTGATGAAAAAATTCACAACATTAAACAAGACATTGCTAGAGAGCTACATATTAATACCAGTGAAAGACAAGTCAGCAACACTACTGCACAAAACTATACTTATCAAAACAACCTATTTACTGAAAATAACTAGTGCCCGACCGAAAGTTTCGGTTTCGGTTTCGGTTTCGGCCAGTTTCGGCCAAAATTCGAGTTTCGGCCTTAGTTTCGGTTTCGGCCAAAAAACGGCCGAAAGTTTCGGCCAAACCGAAACTTTTGATAACAATTAACATATTGATAACGGATAAATGGGGTTCTGAAATGGAGATTTTAAGCAATTCCTAATATTCTAAAATAAGAGACATGTAGAGTTTATTATTTCAGAATTAAATGTTGCTCGGGGTTATCCACAAACTACGTCGATACATTTCATGATTTTTTACCCCTTCTTCCTTGCCAGATGGTGTGTTGCTTGGAAAGTCGATGAACCCAATCTCAAGAATTCAAGGGCTTGCTCGTGGGCTATGATTTGTCCTTTTTGAAACGAGATTTAATAAAAAATAAAAATCTTTTAAATTGTGGTAGATAATAACTTCGGCTTTGGTAAGTACTTGCATCGGATACGGGTGGAGTCGACGACGAGTTGTTATCATTGTGCGTGTGACCTGGACATGGCGGAGCATACGCTCGCTGTTTGTCCCGCTTGGAAGTAGTAGCTCCGTGTCATGAAGGACTTGTCATTACCGGACGACGTGGCTCAACTTCTGCGAGTCCACCATCTCAAGACGTGTGAGCGAGAGCTCTTCTCTCCGCGCAAGAACACGCCACCGTCGGGCGAGGGAACAGGTTTGGGATCTGCCCCGTAATCTGGCCCCCTAAGAATACCAGGTCCTACTAAGACGCTAAGAGACGGTGTTGCACTCTTTTCGTAATAGCAAACGGGGAATGGTAAACCGCGCTCCCCGACTTAGGTTGGTTTTGACTTAGACGGGTATTCAGCGTGAGGGTGTCACGTCCTCTTCGTGACACTCTCACGATACTTCGGATAGTCCGCCAAGCAAGCCGACTGCGGTCGATTATCGTATTTTTCAGACAACCCCTCCCAACCCTTTGTCACACTAGGTTACATTTTGATGATCCCTCTCTTCCCCTCGTCACACATCACATTTTTGAAACCTCTTTCTTCCTCATTGTCACAACTTGACATATTTTTGAAATACCCATGGGGTGCCAAAACATATTCTCCCTCTTGACAGACTTGGTCACATTTTTGAAACCCCCTCCCCTTTCCCCTTTACGTGTGACATAATTTTTGAATAATGAAGAACAAATTTTGGGAGGAATGATAAAATATGCACTAAAGTCAAGGACATTTTCAAAAACAAAAAATTTTCTGTGAAATTTGTGAGTTTCGGTTTCGGTTTCGGCCGAAACTAAGAGCCTAGCCGAAGGTTCGGTTTCGGTTTCGGCCAAAAAAACAGTTTCGGTCGGGCACTAAAAATAACACTTCACCTCAGTATTTTAACACTCAACCAAACTCATCGGGAATTGGTCTATCCCACGAAAATACATTCGATGTAAATTATACCACAAAAACTAACTCAACCTTACCAACATACAATCAAATAGATAATAATATTATGAGCACACATACAGCAAATGAAATACCTACAACACAAATCGATCAAGATGACAGTCTAAAAATCGATGAGAAATTTAACGAGATACTAGCACATTTCACAAACACAAACCCAATCACAAGAACATTCATACCAAAACAGAGAGCTACTAAAAAACTAGCAATTACAGTACAATATTTAAATAACATCTTACTACCAAAACATATAAATGAAAACACAGATGTTTACACTTTTCAGACTATTATATATAGTGCGGCATGGACAGCCGCAAAAATTAACGGAGCTAAAATATCACTTATCCCAAAAAATGCACCAACACAAACTACAACAAAACCAAAGTGGCAAATTAGAATAGAAAAGAACATCGAAGATTTGAGGATTAAAATTGGCCGACTGACTCAATATACTAAAGGCAATAGAAGTAGAAAAATAATGAAATATGTAGATTCTATATGTCAACAACATGAAGTTCATGCACAATATGAACCACTAAACACCAAAATTGATCATTTTTTAAATACGTTGAAACAGAAACTTAGCGCTAAAACAAAGAGATTAAAACGATACAAAAACTGCACATTACGGAAATCACAAAATACCCAGTTCAAGAATAATGAAAAACAATTCTATCGCTCATTCGGAAATACAACACCACATAGCGCCCAAAATAACCTCCCATCATCAGAACAATTTAAAGAATTCTGGAAAGACATATGGGATATCCCAGTTGAACACAATTCACAAGCTACATGGTTACAAGCCTTATCAAAAACCACCGAAAAACATGAATCAATGCAATTTGCCGATATCTCCAAGGAAATTTTTGATGAAGTAGTTAAAAAATTACATAATTGGAAGTCACCTGGCTCAGATCACATTCATAATTAATGGTACAAGAAATTTACTTTTATTCACCCACACTTATATAAATTTGTAAACGATTTTGTCAATAACTCAAGCACTATGCCTGAATACATTACCGAAGGAACCACATATATGATTTCTAAGGATCCCAAAGACACCCAAAATATTAGTAAATATAGACCCATCACATGCCTACAAACTATTTATAAAATTATTACTTCATGCATCGCAGAATCCATTAATAAGCATATTATCAAAAATAATATACTTTATGAGGAGCAAAAAGGATGTAGAAAGTCAAGCCAAGGGTGTAAAGAGCAATTGACTATAGATGCAGTGGTCTCTAAGTACGCCATCATCAGAAAGAAAGACATCTTCACAATGTACGTAGACTATCAAAAGGCATTTGATTCTGTCCCCCACTCATGGCTCCTGCATGTATTAAATGTTTATAAGATCCACCCCACTATTACACAGTTTTTACAATACTCCATGGGCCACTGGTCTACAGTAATAAAGCAATTCGCTCACGGAATAGCAACACAGACCGAACCGATTAGGATACGTAGAGGAATATTTCAGGGAGATGCCCTAAGTCCTCTTTGGTTCTGTTTAGCTCTCAATCCACTTTCCCATCTTCTGATCGAATCTAATAATGGTTTCCAAATATCAAATAATGAAAACAGTTATTCTCTCTCTCATCTACTGTACATGGACGATATAAAATTATACGCAAATACTATAGACAATTTACATACTTTAGCAGACATAACACAAGAATTTTCCAGAGATATCAACATGCACTTTGGCATTGATAAATGCAAAATTCAATCTGTTAAGAATGGTAAAATAGAACCAAATCATTATGAGCTTCAAAGCGGTGAAATAATAGAACCAGTTGATAATACTACAGGATACAAATACCTAGGATACCAACAGACGCAACAAATCAATCAAAAATAAACTAAAATAACATTAGAGAAAAAATTTAAAAGTAGACTACACAAAATTTTAAATACACAACTTAATTCTAGAAATATAACTAAAGCCATTAATACTTTCGCTATACCGATCCTTACTTATTCGTTTGGCATTATTCGTTGGTCACAATCAGATCTTAAAAGATTACAGCGCATAATAAATACCTTACTATCAAAATATCGCAAACACCACCCACGGTCATGCTCTCAAAGACTCACACTTCCAAGAGCCGAGGGTGGACGCGGACTGATAGATATTCAAAACCTACATAATAAGCTAATATCTACTCTACGCAATTTTTTTCATAGGCCATACATCTACACTACATAAAACTATAGTCGAAGCAGATACTAAACTTACGCCGCTAAATTTATCTGATCACACCCAACAAAAAAATGAGAACCTTATATCCAATAACCAAAAACTTGATACTTGGGTACAGAAATCCCTCCACGGGAGACATCGTCAAGACCTTCTCAAGTCGAACGTCGATAAAACGTCATCGAACGCATGGCTTGTGAGGGGGGACTTGTTTCCCGAAACAGAGGGATTTATGATAGCTATCCAGGATCAAACTATAGACACAAGAAATTATAGAAGATATAAAATAAAAGATAGAAATCTCGTATCAGACATTTGTAGACATTGCCATAGTAGTCCAGAAACCATCCAGCATATCACCAGTGCCTGCAAATCAATAACACAAACAGACTACAAACACCGTCATGATCAAGTTGCAGCCATAATACACCAATACCTAGCACATAAATACTTATTGATACCGAAAAGAGTACCCTATTACAAATATACACCACAAACAATCCTTGAATCTACACAATATAAATTGTACTGGGACCGTACCATAATCACGGACAAAACAATATATTACAACAGACCAGACATCTTACTTAATGACAAAGTTAATAGCACCATATACCTTATTGACATAGCAATTCCTAATACGCATAATATTCAATCCACCTACACTACAAAAATAGCAAAATACACAGAATTATCGATAAACCAATGGCATGTAGATAAAGTTAAAACCATACCTATTATATTATCCGCCACGGGGGTAATACCCGATACTTTACATAACAGTTTGGATTCTTTAGGTATTCATAAGTCAACATACACACTACTTCAAAAAGCTACCATATTAAACACCTGCAGAATCGTTAGGAAATTTTTGTCAATAGACACGTAACAAATTATTTTAAACATACAAATTTTACCCACCAACCATTTCAAGCTTGGCCAAAACCCCGCTGAAATGGTAAGCCCCAAAACACTTGGGAGAACATTAAGTTACTTTATGTCATAATAATAACCTCATCAATGTTTCTCCACGTTGTCGTCGTGGTGGGGCTTGTGTGCTACGGTGATCATCTAAGCTATTACGGTAGAGCCACTCATGCCGGCAAGGTTAGATGTGAGGAGTCAGACCAAGTGAGATACTGCTTCTGATCCACTCCCAGATCAGAAGTATTCCTTCTCTCCTATTTCCCCCTCCTATTACCTACTTCCTTACTTCAAAACCCACTAACCCTACCCTATACGTCCTATCCCGTCCTCGTCCTATTCCAAGCTAAGGTGGAACAGCATGCGCCGAGATCGGCATGGCGAAGGGAGAACTTAGTCGCTAGTATGCGAACTCGAGAGACCAGGAGAACTCTCGTTTCATCCTACCCTTTCCGCGGTGAACGCAGGGCTCTGCCGCGGGTGACAACAAGTCCCTAGCTACTCGTGGGAACTCGATGATTACTAGATCCAAAACAAAAAAAACGCAAAACAACAAAAATCAACATACATTGCCCAACGTATCTGATCATTCAAGGGCTACATTATCATCATCACCATCATCGATACAATCAGTATCATTTTCATTTATAAAATCACCAATCCCTTGCCACAATGTCGAATCGCCTTACCATGAATGATCCTCATCCAGCCTATTTCCTTCCCCAATTTCAACAAGAAGCTCAATGGACAAACCGTATTCATCACAATCATCGCCATTATCAGTCAACGTTGCTCGAGAAGCAACTGCTTCATATGTCGAGCCCGATGCTGGTAAATCACGCGCCAGAAGGAAATGGCCTAACGAAATGAATACGTTCTTATGGCGCAACTATTTCATCATCACCAAACTAGAAAATAACACACGCGGATATCTAGATACACTCCATCACCAATTTACACACCGATTTCCAGAGATGAACGCCTCTAAACAAAATATTGGAGACCAACGAAGAGCGATTGTAAAGAATAAGCTACTCTCATAAAAAATACTCGACGAAATAAAGAATGATGTACAACAATACTTATAAGACCATGAACAACCACCACCAACCAAAACCCAAACAACAACCCGAATGAGATGGTCTGATGAAATTAATCATAATATATTGCGCATTTACTATGAAGTAACGGATCTTGAAACCAATCTAACAGCACATCGTCAAAGATTACACGAAGTCTATAAAGACTAATATTATATTTTTGTATAAACAAAAATTCCCACACCTTTCCCACATTTCAGAACAACGTCCGTCAGACCAACGCAGAGTCATAGTTAATAATAATTTAGGGTATCTCTTATAACGGAAAAGATTAACCCTTTATATATTACTTGTGTATCTCATTAATAGATACTATTGAATTAAAATGAACAACTGACTCTAGTTATCATTATTTATTGTCACTCTTTACAATATACAATAATTAATATGATTACAATAATGTGGACGCGAGCGTACGCTATGCTCTTAACGGAACGACTGGGGAGTCGCGCTACGCACTGCACTTATATATTGTTGCTTGCATAAAAAAGCGCATGCGTCCCTACAGTACACCCTTCCTAAAATTTTGGTTATACAATGCAAATTTTTTCACAAAACAAAATAAAATAAAATAAGTAATGTTAAAACTTTTGTAAGCGGCTGTACCGTATTAGGGTAGGTACTTGAGATTTACTTCGAATGCGCTTTATCGTTAAGCAACAGTCGAAGTGTTGACTTTTTTACTCGCTACTCTTAAATCAATCATTTTTTACTTGAAATCATTTCATCTTAAATCGTTTAAAACTTGAGATACAACGAACACTCGAATTGTTGACTCGGTGTTTTCTCACACTTATAACAAAGTACTTATAACAAATCATTGCTTTTTGTGATGAAATATTACGAGAACTATTATTCCACTTACATTTTAAAATATTTACATTTGTTAAGTAGTTCTCATTGCCATAAATCAATTATACGAATCAAAGTATATTGAATCTTTTACACATAACATTAATGATTCAAATTCTGTTAAAACATATTATTATTACAATTTTCACTTTACAAACATGTCACTATTCAATACAAAGTTGAAACTAGTAATCATTTCTAAGTCAATTAAGATGGTTTTATCCCTTTACTTAATTACTTTAAAGAATCTTATTGCGAAGTTATACATAGTTCGATTTTTCCAATAAAATGTGACAAATTAATAAAAATACAAAAATAAAATAATATAATGAATGACAAAACATTAAAATAAACAGACTAAAAATAATATAAAAGTTTCACAAAAAAAAAAAAAAATGGTGTATATAACTAACTTAATTAACATTCATTACATATATCACTTAAATAACAAAGAACCTTAGGTTTGAAAACTAACTGGTAATCTAATTAATCGACCACTTCGCGTTTTTTGCTGAACTTGCTGTGTTAGCAAATTGTCTGCAGTTTTCGGTGTGATACGGGGTATTTCTGATACATCCTCGCTAATTATATATGCGGCTTTTAGGCGATCGATCGAGATGTTTACCTGTCTATTACCTAACTGAATTAAAAATGTTTTTTCCCTTGTTTTAATTACTTTGAAAGGGCCATCATACGGTGATTTTAACGGCTTGCGTACGGTGTCATCACGCACAAAAACAAATTCGCAAGAATCTAAATCCTTTGATTTGAAAAAGGTAGTGTTGCTATTATGTGATTCTACGACCGGTTTAAACTTTCTTATTGCCTGTTGAATTTTTTCTAATAACACATATCCTTCGCCCTGTATACGATCGCTTGATACTAAGAAATCACTAGGTAAACATAATGACTGACCGAAAGTTATTTGAGCTGCACTGTAACCTGAATCGATACGGCATGCTGCTCGTAATCCAAACAGAATTGTTGGTAACTCACTTACCCATGAGGTATTATTTAGCCTAGCCATTAACGATGCTTTCATGGTTCGATGAAAACGTTCTACTCGCGCGATACTCTGTGGATGATAAGCTGTTGTTCGAATTCTTTGTACTCCTAAAAACTTTAACAACTCTGTAAATAGTTGACTTTCGAACTGCCTACCTTGATCAGTTGTCAAACGAACAGGACATCCATATCTACATATCCAGTTCTCATAAAGTACTTGAGCTACGGTTTCCGCTGTAATATCTTTAATTGGTATTGCTTCAGGCCAACGAGTGCATCTATCTATCATTGTTACACAATAACGATATCTGTCTTCTGAAATTGGTAACGGTCCAACTATATCCACATGTAAATGTTCAAAACGACTTGACTCGGGATATTCGCCATGTTCGGTTCTTGTGTGTCTGTTAATTTTCGCTCGTTGACAATAAACACAAGCTCTAGCCCACATACCGATATCGCGATTCATCCCTGGCCAGTAAAATTTACTCGAGATCATCTTTCTCGTAACTCGTAAATACCGGGATGGCTGAGATTATGAATAGAATTAAATGCTACACGCCTGAAACTTGGTGGTAGGTAAGGTCTGGCCACTGAAGTTGACATCTCGCAGAAAATATTCGCGTTACTACCTGGCATCGTTATCTTGCGCATGCACGCGGTGCTACCTGGGACGTCGGTTGAGAGATTACGTATGTACTCGTCGCTGTTTTGGGCTATTGCGAGTTCATCGTAGTCTAAACTTGTGGGACAGGAAATCGTTGCGACACGAGACAGAGTATCGGCTACACAGTTGCTATCACCGCTAATGTGTCTAATATCCGTTGTAAACTCGCTTATAAATAAAATCTGTCTTGTCCTCCTCGGTGTTTCTGAGTCTGTACCTAACTTGCTAAATACATGAGTAAGAGGTTTATGGTCCGTAAAAATAACTAATTCGCGACCCTCGAACGATTTTCGAAAATGTTTCACTGCTGAATATATAGCTAACAATTCACGATCATATGTACTGTAGCGTTTCTGAGTATCAGTGAGCTTTTTCGAAAAATAACCTAAAGGTCTCCAGCTACCATTAACATACTGCTGAAGTACTCCTCCCATGCATGTATCTGAAGCGTCTGTCATGAGCGATAACTGAGCATCGCTCACAGGATAAGACAAGGTTACCGCGTTTCTTCACTGTTCTTTGCAATTATTAAAAGCAACGTTAGTTTCGTCTGACCACACTAAAGGCGTTTTATCGCTCTTTTTAGTGTTGTGCAGATTTTTGCTTAAAACTGCTTGACTTTTAACAGCATCTGGAATATGCTTTCGATAAAAGTTAACCATTCCTAAAAATCTACGTAATTGGTCTACACGTTCCGGTTTAGGCATATCAATAATAGCCTGCACCTTCTCTTGCAATGGTCTGATTCCGGTGGTTGACACTTCGAAACCTAGGAATTCTAAATGACTAACACCAAAACAACATTTTTCTACGTTAATCGTTATACCGAACTTCTGTAAACGCTCAAATAACACTCGAAGGTGTTTTCGATGTTCTTCTTCGTTTTCACTAGCTAGAAATAGAAATAGAAATAGAAATCTTTATTTGCTTTAACATGAGTACAAATAGGATCTTATAAAATAAATAAAAAGTTCTGAATCATGTTTTGTCACAGAGTGACGTACAAATTTTTGAAACAATTAACATAATAATAATACAAAAAATTAAAACAATGATTTTATAAATTATCATTTAGATATTCTTCAATATTATAATATGTTTTTTCCCTTAGTAGATTTTTAATTTTAACCTTAAATAAATCAGTTTCTAAGTCTTTCCAGCTTTTTGGTAATTTATTAAACATGAGTGGAGCCATACAAAATATACTTTTTCGCATTAAAGCAGTATTGAACGTATGTAAGCAAAGTTGAGAATTATCACGTCTGTTACGTGGAGTTACATCTGACTTACTTGGAAATAGGTTTCTATGCGTTTTGATAAATATGAGAGTTTCCAGTATATAAATGCATGGTAAAGTTAACAATTTATACTTTTTAAAATAAGGCCTACAGCTATCTCTGTTGTTTAATTTAATTTAATGGGATTTTATGTTTGCCTCCCTCCGTTAGGAGAGGTGGCATTGATCTCAAAATGAGATCTTACTCCGGACTCCGGATCGGAGTCCCGGACAAGTCCGTGGCTCCGTTCCGCGACCCCAGACCTTAGTTTGTAAGGTCCCCAGATATAATCTGGAAGACCCAATCCCCTGAGGGGGGAATGGAAGCCCCTTAAGGGGGCTTATAAAAGCAAAGATACCCCACTAAAGCGTGGGGGGTCCCCAGAAGGGGGAACAGCTCCCGTAAGGGGAGCGGGGTCGCACCTCCCGTAACTGGGGGGGTGATGGTAGCCCCCGTGGGCTCCATCTTGGGGCAGAAGACGTGCGGGACGGACGACACAAAGATCTCAGTCCCGTAGAGGGGATCGCCTAGATCCTACCACGTTATTACGCCGTAGGATAATTTACTCCGAGGAATCTCGGGGGACCTATTAGCTCCCTAGGCAACGCCGCGCCTTCGGGCGGCCGGGCGTGTAAGGGAGCTATGTTGCGGAGGTGCTCGTGGGGTCCCCAGTCGGCCTGCTCGTACATATTACGAGCGAGCCGGACGATGAACTCCTCGAGCGACTCCATCTTTAGGTCCCGGGCTATCACGTCGTTGCGGACGTAGCGGCCTGCTCCGACGATGACTCGGAGGGAACGGTTCTGCTGGACCTGCAACCTTTTCCGCTGGGAAGGCAGTATGAGGTGATACCAGGCCTCAGCAGCGTACGTAACACGTGAGCGGATATAAGTCTTATAGATAGCGAGCTTAGTCCTGATCGGCAACGCGGACGCGAGGACCGGCCGCAAGACGAACCGCGCCGCACGGGCCAGGCCGATCACTCGATCGACCTGTGGTTTCATGCGAAGCGACCGATCGATCTCGCACCCGAGATACCGAACGCTGGGCTTAAACTCGACATCCACGCCACGCAGACTGAGATGGGGGACGGCCCTGGTACGGACCGGACCGTAGAGTAGGGCCTGGGTCTTACCCGCATTGACCGAGACCCTCCACCGGTCCAGCCACTCAGGCAGAACATCCAGGAGCCTCTGCATCCTGGAGACGGCAAGTTTAACACTTCGGGAGGATGCAAAATAGGCCGAGTCGTCCGCGAAAAGGGCCAGTTTCACATCCTCCTCCCATCAGCGGAGATGCCCCTCCAAGGTGGGAATGTCGTTGGTATAGAGGGCGTATAGGATCGGGGACAGGACACTACCCTGTGGAACCCCGGTCGTTATGGGGCGCACAGACGACTTGCACCCCTCGACCGCGACAAAGAAGGATCTCCCCTCCAGCCACGACCCCAGCAGTCGCCAGTAGGCATGAGGTAGGCCGGTGGATTGCAACTTACTGACCAACCCCTCGTGCCATACCCGGTCGAAGGCCTTCTCGATGTCGAGAAAGACTGCGACCGTGTACCGGTCGTAGTTACGTTGGTCCGCAAGATGGTGCAATACACGGACTAGCTGTAAAGTCGTCGAGTGACCAGCTCTGAAACCGAACTGCTCCGGTCTGAGGTGGATATGCGGAGATATCCTCCTCAGGAGTAGACGCTCAAACAACTTGTCGACGTGCGAGAGCAGGGTGATGGGCCTGTAGCTGGAAGCTTGACGCCTATCTTTGCCGGGCTTGGGCAAGACGATGATCTTGCCCATTTTCCAGGTCCGTGGGTAGTGACCCGTGCGGAGAATGGAGTTAAAAAGTTCTGACAAATTTGCCAGAACGTTAGAAGGGATAGATTGTAGTGCCATGGGAGGGATACCGTCGTCCCCGGGAGCCTTACGGCGCTTGAGGGTCTTGATCGCCTGATACACCTCCCTGGGGGTGATCAGTTGATCCTCCTCAAGCGGTGGCATCGGGAGACGAGGGTCTAGGGATTGGGTAACCCCCTCTTCCAAGACACGGTGGAAGTGAGCCATCTCCGGGACCGAGGCGTTCGGAGTGAACTGCCTTTCCAGCGAGCCAGCCAGGACTTCGGCGCGAGCCTGCGGCGTAAAGCACCTGTTACCCTGTTCATCCACAAGTGGGTAAACAGGGCTAGGTTTGGAGGAGAGGCGACGACAGATCCTGTGGAGGGAGGACATGGTGCGGTCGTCACCTGCCTCCCTCACGTACTGCTCCCAGGACTCACCCCGGAAGGCACGGACCTTCGTCTTCACCTCCTCCTCCAACGCATTTAGCTCGCGCTTGATCCTGGGACACCTAGTGGTCGCCCAGAGCTTCCGCAGACGTCGTTTGCGACGTATCAACGCCTCAATCGACGCCGGGAGTTTGCAACTGGGCCCGCTGCTGGGCACCATGGTCGTCGCTTGGTCTATGGCTCCCCTGATGAAATCAGTGAGGCGGACGGCCGCATCATCGACGTCATCAGGGGTAGACAGATTCTGGAACGGTGATTGGTCGACTAGCGAGGACTGAAACGTCTCCCAGTCGACCCTGGGCCTCAAAGTGGGGGCCGCGACACGGGTAATCCCCAAACCTGCCGTGACCAAGATCGGCAAGTGAGCGGTTCCCATGTCGTACAGTACCTCGATGTTAATCGGGCACCGCAACCCCTTATGAACGCACACATCCAGTACGTCCGGACGATATCTCGCCGAACCCGGGATGTGCGTTGGTTCATCGGGGCCGACCACACAGTAGTCCCCCTTATCGGCATCATCGATCAACCGCCTCCCCGCCGCCGATATACTCCGAGAGCCCCACGCGGTATGTTTCGCGTTGAGGTCTCCCAGAATCAGCGTCGGTTGACGGTCACAGTCCAAGACCCGTCTAATGTCTGCCGGCTCGAGGTTGTAGTACGGGGGACGGTACGCGGCATAAATCCGCAGCTCGACCCCCAGTACCTGCAATATCACTCCCACCGTTCTGGTGTCGGTGAAGCTCAGTAGCTCTAACTCGTCGTGCACAACGTCCCGCCTGACGAGAGCCGCCGTTGCCCTGAACGGGATCCCATCAGGGGTCAGTTCGTCCCTTCGGTACACGATGTAGTTAGGCACTACAAATCTCGTAGTCGGTCTAAGTTTGGTTTCACCCAGGAGCAAGACATGAGGCCTGTACTCCTGGGCCAAACGGATGAGGTCCATCTTGTGAGAGATGATCCCCCCGGGGTTCCAATAAATGGCCCGCAGCTCTTCCCTATCCATGCTGCTGGACGAAAGGGCTGAATCCCGATATTAGTCCCCCGAGGGGGGCTATGAGGGAGGAGATCGCGCGAATAAATTCGCGGATCGCCTCCGACACTCTCTCCCACAACTCCAGCAGCGTTGCGGCGGAGAAGGGATGCCCTGGGGCTATCCCTCCGTCGCACTGCTGAGGCCGTGGGCGGGCTCGAGGATGGACCGTGTAGAGGGATGGGGTGGCAGCCGACGGAGCCCCCGTCGGAGTCTGCTCGAACCCTACCTCCATGGGTTCGTGTTGGAGTGTCTATGGAGGGGCTACAGCCTCCAACACAGGCCTCTCTCCGGCACGTGATGTCCGAGGAGGCAGAGGGGCCGATGATGTAGCGGCCACGGGCTGCTCCTGAGCAGCCCAAGTACCCACCGCCGCAGGTTTGCTGCCCTTCGGCTTCTTTTATTTTTTCTTCTTCTTCTTCCTCGTTGGCGCTGCCACCTGGGTGGCAGGAGCCGAGGAAGACAGAGGAAGCGTCACCGAAGTGGCAACGGCCGTCACCCTCTCGCGGGGTCTGGGTCTTGGCGGCCTTTGCTCACGGGGAGCGTTTGCTTCCGCCATGAGCGAGGTCGCCTGTGGGTTGGCAGGGACCGAAGGAGTCTAAGTCGGTGGTGGGGGGGAGTTCCGGGAAGACTTTCCCTTCCCCTTGCCCTTCCACCTCTTTTGCGTACCCTCGGGCTGTTGCCCGGGGGCGGATGTACCCGGTATTGCCCGGGGCGTGGGTTGCGGGCGGGATTGCCGCGGTTGGGGCTGCGGTTGAGGCTGTGGCCTCAGACGGGGGTCCCCGGAGCGCGGCGGCTCAGGCACGCGTGGTGGGATGACCGCACCGGTGGCCCGCGCCCTCCGCACGAAGACCGGACATCGCCGGTCGTTGGCGGCGTGGCCTTTGCCACAATTGGCGCAGGTCGGGGCGGCATCCCGCCACGATGTGCTCACCAGCACAACGCATGCAGCGGACTGCACGGTGGCAGTTCACGCTGGAGTGCCCAAAGGCCTGGCAGCGGTGGCACTGCGCAGGTCCTTTCTTGGGCCTCCAGGCTTCGACTACCACCCCCGGCAGGTAGAGGAGTATCCGGGCGAGTTCCTCCCTGGAGAGGTGGTCGAGCTCAACGTAGAACACGCTGGAAGGTCGACCCCTCTTCGCCAGGACCACTCTGGCGTACCGCGCCGGGAAACCGAGCTCCTTCAGAGCCTCGGTTATCACGGCCGGATCTGTGTTGCCCGGGAGCCCGCGGACGGCTACCTTGGCGGGGATATCCTCTGGGAGAGACCAGCAATTCCAAGAAATTGCGGTCTCCCTCGAGGCCTCCACCAGGTATGCATGGATCACATGACCGGACAGAGGCCGGGTGGAATTTAAATCCACCGGCCGGGGTGGCTCTGCCATTTGGAGCGAACCCCAGTCGCTCTCTTAGGGCTGCGAAGTGCCGCGGCCAGTCGGGGAGTGACTGCACTTCTATCGGGGGATGTCGACGGAGGTCGAGATCCTCCCTGTTGGCTCTGTTTGAGCCAGGGAGACCTGTGTTGGCGGCTGGCGCTGTCGCCGCAGTTCCGGCAGCGCGCCGCAAGGATTGCGGTTGCGGTTGCGGAGCCGGTGGAGCCGCCAATGAAGACGGACGTGGGGACGCAGGCTGTCTAGCCGCGTCCGCATACCCCGTAGGGCCTCCACCGATCTCCGCGTACCGCGTCGAGTCAAGAAACCCCCTCCCCCCTGATGGCCCGCGGTCGATGCCGACAATGATGCCGGCGCCCCGCCGGGAATCGGCGAGAAGGGAGGAGGAGGCGTGGGGGAGGTAGGCGGCCCGCGGAACCTACGCGCCGCGGGCACTGGCCTACCTCCGGAAGTAACATCCGGTGTGGGCGAGGGGTGGGACGGCACGCAGGGCCGCGCGGGGCCCCTCCCCCTCGATGATAATGACGATGCGGAGGCGTCCGACGCGTACTCGCTATCGGAGCCCCCGAAAATCTCCTTAAACTCCCTTTCTATTTCGAGGGTAATTGAGGAGGGACCTACGCGAGGACGTTTGTCCTCCGGGACCGGATCCGAGCCGTACCTGGCCCTCCTCTGAGGCCTGGCTGGCATTGGTGCATCGGTCGGCAGAGAAAACACAGTTTCTCCCGATCCGATGCACTGAGCCCCCTGGCCCTCAGAGGAGGGCCCTGCCCGAGGAGCGGAGGAATCGACTACCGGGTCCGGCCGACCCGGTTGAGCAACGGGAACCACTTCCCGTAACTGATTTGTGAAGAGGTCGCGCTGAACAGCGACCCTCTTCGATTTACGTCCACCGCGGGACGGGCCGGGGGTGCTAACAAGGGGGGGTGAGTCCCCCCCGGGCATGACTACGGCTACCACTTACTGTTAGTTAGGTCCCATGAGGTTTCATAAACTAACTTAAGCCTAGTAAATAAAATAAGATAAATTATCAACTAGAGGAGGGCTCGAACCTCCTGGAAGCACACGTGCGGGTCTTGGGCTAATCTCACCCCCCCTGCAGGGGGGGTAACGGGGGTTGACACAGTCAGGCAACTCTCAGATTGGCGCTTGAGTCCCTAATTTTATCATATAACGATAAAACAGGGACATAGCTACAACAGGGTGGAGACTAACCACCCGTAAATGCACTTAAATAAGAATAAATAGTGTCTCCACTCACCTGTGACGCCGGTTCCCTTGCTTCGCTGTCCGGAATCGTCGAAATCGGCGGTCCCGGGGCAGCAGCAGGGACTGGGCACGCTCACTAGTCGCAACGGGAGCGTAAAAACCGAGTTTCGCACCACCCTCAGTTTGGGTCTCCGGTCAACACTATTGCCAGCACCGGAGCAAAGTGTTGTCTCGACCAGTACCGATGCACCGGCTGTATTTTTGTCGTCAACCACTGACACACCCGTTCGCGACGGGCGTCGAGCGCTGACTCTTCTCTGTCTAACACGAGACACTACTACTCCACCTACAAGGCGGGCCGAGAAAGAGATAGTTATACAGCGGTGCATTCGTTGCGCTTCGGAGGCTTGCAACTGGTTGCAGTAACACATCTGTGACGCGGTGCACTTGAGCGTATTGGATCGAGGTTTGCTTTATTTTCGCACTGTTCCTGCGCTTACGCGGTTTGCGAGCCGGGGACCTGCTTGTTGACTGTCGGGGCAGGACCATTAGACCAAGTGTTCACTGGGCGGCGTTTCGAATATTTGCGGCATAAGGAACATAAAAACTTCAAAAAAATACTAATTTGTCCAAAATGGCCACATATAATAAAACGGTGCGCACTCCCCCGCGTCAAATTATGGAAGCTGTTTCTACGCCAGAACTTTACCGGACCCTGGAACTGCTAGAGATTGAACACAGTTCTACTCGGCAAAAAAAAAAGAAAATACTGTCAAGATCAGATTGCATCAAAAGGATCAGTAAGCGAAATCTCCTTGTTCCTTAAAAATATCGAAGATATGTGGACCATACAAAGGTCAGCGGTGCGTTCGAACTCAAGAGTTGAGGTCGAAATATATAGATGCGTAAAAAATATGCGAGTCGTATGACCAATCAATGAATATGCGATGCGGTGCAACCTCAAGCTTTGAGGTCGCAATGTGGTGCGTTCGACCCTTAGTGGGTCGAAAATTATATGCGAGTATAAGATAATAAGTGGACTGTATTTAGGCGTGGTGCGAAGAAATAATGCGAAGAAAATATAGCCAGAACAATGTCTTTGTGCGTTGCAAATAGCGGAAAGCTATACGTGCTGTCAGATTCCTGGTGCGTGGCGTCTTGGCAAGTAAATGGAGACGACTTACCTTGGATCGCAGCTCCACACGGGCACACACTTCACTGGTTATGACACTGTCCAAGTTATATTGTTCGTAAAGTTTTGTTGAGTTCACATTAACGGCCGGCCGTGGGCCAGTAGCGGTGAGAAGCAACGGGTGCGTGCGCGCTCTCGGAAGGCGAATATGAACTTCGCGGTGGTTGCGGTGTAAGTATGAGTTCATATAAAGGCAGACGAGGCCACCTTCTACCGATGCGAGCGATGTATTGAATGCGGGATGCGATCGCGATAAATGCGCGTGAGTCGTCTCAGACTATCCGAGTGCAACTGCCGGCGGCTGCGATGCGCGATGCCAGCGCCACTGCGTGTGCGACGCGAGAGACTGCGATGACATTCGCCGCCTCCCTCTATCTTACCAAGACTAAGCAAGCGAGAACGAGACGGCAAGCTACGCTAAAAACCGCGGTCGGTGAATTCAATCGGCACCCGGCATGCCTCAGGCAAATGATTGAGTAACTCAAGTGAGTTACTGGCCCACTTGACCGAGTCAAAACCTCCAGCTACAGCGAATAAAGCGCGTAATTCATCCGATAAGCGGATGCCATCCTCTATGGAACTGACAGAGGTGGTCAAGTCATCCATGTAAAATTCCCTACTGGCTACTTCTGCAGCAAGAGGGAAGCGTGCACGATTATCTTCGGCCAGCTGGTGAACCGTACGCATGGCCAAGAATGGACTACAGCGAAGTCCGAAAGCTAAAGAATTAAATTGAAAAATGCGATGTTCCTCAGTATTATTAAAGCGATAAATTATTTTCTGAAATTTGCGATCCTCTTCTCTTACTAAAATTCTAAGATACATCTGTCTTATATCCGCGGTAATAGCGATTTCAAAATATCTAAAATTTAACTATAGCGAAAATAAATCTTTTTGTAAATTTGGTCCCGGATAAAGAATATCATTCAAAGAAATACCATTAGATGTTTTTGAACTAGCGTCAAGAACAACGCGCGTTTTAGTTGATAATTTTTCAGGACGTTGTACAGGATGATGCGGAACGAAATAACCTTCATTCAAAACCGACGGAGTGCTAGGTATTTCGGATAAATAGCCTTGTTCAATGTAATCCCTGATGACGTCATCATAAGCTGGTCGTAATTCCGGAATAGCGTTAAATTTACGCTCTAACGTCGAAAAGCGACGCTGTGCTGTAGCATAAGAATCACCCAAGATCGTGGAATCACCCTTGAATGGCAGTGACACTAAATACCTACCATGTGAATTTTTAGTTATAGAGGATTTGTAAAATTCCTCACAGTGGTTATCATCTGAGGTTAAAGTACCTGCAGAAGATATCTCTTCCAGTTCCCAAAATTTTGCCATTGTTTTATTCAAGTTTTCTATGAGAGGTCCAAATGACCAAGTAAAATTACATAAATTTTCATAAGAGGTCTCCCCCATAATGATATATCCAAGCGTTGTATTAAATGCGTGTGGATGAGAGCGAGTCATTACAGAAGTAGGCTGTAAAATATTAGCCATCATGGAAGTGCCTAAAATGATTTCAATGTTTCCAGGCACATACCAGCTATCATCCGCTAGAGACAAATGATTAAAATTATTTAAATGTGAAATCTCAACTCGTTGAGTTGGCAAGTACGATATATGATCAATGACTAATAAATTTAAAGTATATTGAAAATTAGAAAATTGCGAATGTATCGTGAGTGTGACCTGACCTTTAATAGGTACAGAAATATTTCCTACTGAATTTAATGATGATTTAACCCTCTATAACTCAATAACATAGATTTTTAATTTTTTTTTGTATATGGGTAGTTAAAATAAAATAAAAATATACGTGTTTCATAGTTTTTCGTTTATTCAATTATTTAAAAAAATATATAGAAAATTAGGGAGTGTTGCCTGTGGGCAACACTGAGACATAAGCTTAAAAATTATATAAGAGAAAGTTATGAGAGGTGGAAGCTCCTGAAGCAGTTCTTGGTTTTGGTATAGCATAGTTCAACCCCGCATTTTTCGCATGTATTGTGAGTAAATCCAGTGCACTTCGGGTTTGCACCTAATTTTTTTATCGGACCATTGGGGCCAGTGCCCAATTTGGTCTTGCCGTACTGCCGTAGGAGGTGCATGCTGTGCAGGTCCTTTATGTTTTTTTGCTTGTATCTCTTTCTCCAGCGATCGGCGACTAGACATACTAGGCTTTATACCCAATTTACAAAGAGTCACTGCAACATCAAGACGAAAATCCGCTGAAGATAAACGACATGGGAGGCCTTTGTCTTTACAGACTCTTTTATATAGTAACCATGAGTTGGCCATTGTCAGGTCCAAGTAATGATAGAATAGACGTATTTGCCATCGTTTGCTACGCAACTGTATCTTGTATATCCCCATGATGCTATCAATCAAGTCAACACCACCCATGTGGCGGTTGTACTCTCCTACAACATTTGGTCGTTTTATGCTCACGTACCTGGAGTTCTGTTTGTCCCATCTACGAACATCAGTTTCAGGCTGTATTCCAGCAAAAGTAGAAGCCAGAGTGACAATTTTATTGTCTTTCCATGCCACATTAGATATGTCGGTGCCGTTGACATCCGCTACATATTCTTCTGAATAACCTCTGGGTTTTTTCAACATCTCCTTTTCTGGTAGCAATTTACAGTCTGGGATTCTATTTTTTCTAATCGTACCAAGACCGTGAATGCCTTCTTTGGCCAAATATTCCAACAGACGAAGAGAGGTAAAATAATTGTCAAAATACAATTGGTAATTTTGATGCCTTGGAATCATGCGCGCTAACCTCATGACGACATTTGATGCTGCACCCAAATCTGGCTCCTCTGGAAGCGTAACGTTTTCCTTGCCAGTTTCAATTTCTGTTTTATAGGCATAACCAGAAACGCCACTCAACACGTAGATTTTGTAACCCCATTTGTGTGGCTTTTGAGGGTTGTATCGCTTCAACACATTCCGTGCTTTGGTGGAACACATTTGCTCGTCAACACAAAGGTGTTCTTCCAATGGGACCTTCTTGTAAGCTGCATTGCAAGACTCAACTACTGGTCTAATTTTGAAAATTCTGTCATGTTCAGGATCGTTCCTAGAGAACTCTAGGTAATCGAATAAGAGACATAAGATAAACAATACCCATAAATTGCCTGATATCCATTTCTGTCACACGAAAAGTGCTATTAGGATCATTCTGAACTTGATGATAAAGATTGGTCTGCTCTGAAATCATCGTGATAAGTTCTTGTGAAAAGAGGTAAAAGAAAAACTGGATAGGAGTATCTAGCTCTTGAAGTCCAGCGCCCAAGATCTTATTACCCTTGAACCTAAGCTGCTCGGTATTCAACTGTAGGCTCTTCTTCTTCCAGCGTAAATTCAGTTTAGTAGGTTTCGATGTAGTGGGTCTTGATTGATTGCTTTGAGCTGATGAAGGTTGAGCAACGGCAACGTTTGATGTAGTTTCAGTCCTTGGTAGTAATGGAACTGAACTCTCATTGCTATTTTCTAAGGTTTCTATAATAGAATCCATGTCGATATCTAAGGTGGAAGTATTGTCTTCAAAAGTTTCTAATTCAGGTGAAAAATCTGGGTCTGCTAGGCTGTCATCATGAAAATCCAAACCGTCCTCGCTGTCATCACCATTCTGCAGAATCGAAATAATATCTTCCTCCAAAAGGACTCGAGGAGGACGCTTACGAGCTGCCCTGGATGACGAAATAACACTTATCAATACACCCAGAAACTAATACAAAATTATACCCATAAACGTCAATGTAGCTTACGGGCAACAAACATTAATTTTCAAAAAATAGCTAATAAATGATAATATTTGCCATTGATAACTTCAAATATCAAATATTTAGACACTTACCTGTCCATATTATTGAAAATTAACCCACAAAACACGAAAAAACTTTTTTAAAATAATTTTTAATTAGGAGCACGCGCGAACTTGTTTAAATCACAACGGCTTAGTGAAAAAAACTTCAATTTGTGGCAGGTAACGCCATCTGTGGAAAATTTTTAGTACCTGTTCGTTACTTCGGTTTGTAGACTACGGTAAACAGTGCATTATAACGTCAAAAAACTAATCGTATGAATTTAGTGGTAGGAGAAGCGGTATGTTGCTTACAGTCTACACCATGATATAGAGGGTTAAGTGGTTTAATAACTAATTTTAATTTTTGACAACAGTCATATGTTATAATATTATTTTATGAGCCGCTGTCAATTAAACACCTAACTAAGAAACGTTTATTATTTTCATAGACAATGACCTTTGCAGTAGGTAATATAGATGTACATTTAGGTTGAGTATTTAAACTAGAATGCATACAAACATTTTCAATAGATGAAGAATGTTCAGGTTTATTCTCAGAATTTTGATTCTGATCAAAATGTAACAAAGTATGATGTTTCTTGTGACAATGTTTACATTTGTTTAAAGAAGCACATTTTAAAGTATTGTGTTTAGAACTAAAACAATTTATGCATAAATTATTTGATTTTATAAAATTAAAGCGATCCTTAGTTGATAAGTTTTTAAAGTCTGGACACTCATAAAGATGTATGTGAATTGTTTTGTTACAATAATTGCAAGATAATTTATTTACTTTATTAAGATTTTCAGTGACTAAAAATGTGCGGCTAGATTTATTAAATTTATGAGGTGTATCTTGACGGAATATACCAGATCTTTCAAATACCTTCACACGATGTTTCAAATGACTTATTAAACTGTCACTATTTGGAAGCGAGTCATGTTTTAGTGATGTTTCAAAACTTTCAATTATTTTTGTATCTAATTTTTTAAGTATTATATGTGTAAAAATGAAATCATCTAAATTTTTAATATTGAGCAATTTAAGCGCTGACCATGAAGATGTTATTTGTTCAATAAAGGTATTTAACTGCAAAGAGGTGTCAGAAACCGGTTTTATATCTAATATTTTGTTCAAATACAAACATCCTAACATTCGCTTGTCTTGGTATTTATCTCTTAATGATTTCCAGATGATTGAATAATTTTCCTCTGTTGGTATAAATCCAGCAAAGATGCTTCGAGCACTACCAGTCAATTTTGACATTAAATATTGTATGCGTTGACCATCTGTCAAAGATTCATTTTGGTGAACGTTAGTTTTAAAGCTTTCATAAAATTGCGGCCACTCTGTTAGCGAACCATTAAAACTCACTAATTCTAATGGAGGTAAATTACAGTAGTTTCGTGGAGAAGATTTTAAAGCAGTAGACTCAACAGGTCGTAACAATGATGAACGAGTGTGGTTTATTTTTGCGTACAGAGTTTCAAAGGCATCCCATTCACTGAAGTTCAGTTGACAATCTGGATTTTCGTCTAAAAGTATTTCATTATGTTTATCACATAATTCATTAAATTGAGAATATAATTTTTCAATGTTAGCTGATGATGACAAAAAATCTTCCTTTGTTCTCGTATCAAAGGTACCTACTTTCTTAGATTTCTGATATATAGTATCAATATGAGCGAAGATACTTTGTTTCTTAGGGATAATAATTTTAATTTTTCGATCGGACGCCATGTTGAAAAGTTTTAACAATGAAGAACAAAGAAAATGTAATAATGATGCAAATATCGTTATTTCATAAAAATATTACGTTATATCTATGCTAATGTATGTTTATTATAAGCTGCGCTTGTAAAAATACTACTATACGCACTGATTACAAAGAAATACGCGGATTTGTAAAATCAGCAATGTTTTTGCGGTGTGTGAAAAATAGATGTAAAAATGTGTAAATAAGCGGTAATAAATTAATTAGTACTTAAAATAAATGCGATGCGTTGTCCCGTTCAATACGGATCAAAAATATGCATTATCCGGCGATACGGATCAAACTATCCGGCTCGATAAGGACCAAAGATATGGACCATACAAAGGTCAGCGGTGCGTTCGAACTCAAGAGTTGAGGTCGAAATATATAGATGCGTAAAAAATATGCGAGTCGTATGACCAATCAATGAATATGCGATGCGGTGCAACCTCAAGCTTTGAGGTCGCAATGTGGTGCGTTCGACCCTTAGTGGGTCGAAAATTATATACGAGTATAAGATAATAAGTGGACTGTATTTAGGCGTGGTGCGAAGAAATAATGCGAAGAAAATATAGCCAGAACAATGTCTTTGTGCGTTGCAAATGGCGGAAAGCTATACGTGCTGTCAGATTCCTGGTGCGTGGTGTCTTGGCAAGTAAATGGAGACGACTTACCTTGGATCGCAGCTCCACACGGGCACACACTTTACTGGTTATGACACTGTCCAAGTTATATTGTTCGTAAAGTTTTGTTGAGTTCACATTAACGGCCGGCCGTGGGCCAGTAGCGGTGAGAAGCAACGGGTGCGTGCGTGCTCTCGGAAGGCGAATATGAACTTCGCGGTGGTTGCGGTGTAAGTATGAGTTCATATAAAGGCAGACGAGGGCACCGATGCGAGCGATGTATTGAATGCGGGATGCGGTCGCGATAAATGCGCGTGAGTCGTCTCAGACTATCCGAGTGCAACTGCCGGCGGCTGCGATGCGCGATGCCAGCGCCACTGCGTGTGCGACGCGAGAGACTGCGATGACAGTCGCCGCCTCCCTCTATCTTACCAAGACTAAGCAAGCGAGAACAAGACGGCAAGCTACGCTAAAAACCGCGTAACCAATATGTTTAATGAATTTAAACATGATCAACGTGAACATCTGTCTGATATAAAACAGGAAATAATCTCACTGAAAACACAAAACAATGATCTAATAATGCTGAATTTGGAGCTGAAAAGTACTGTTACTGAACTTTCCAAGAAATACGAAGAAATGGGTTCACGTGTCCAATTAAGTCAAAAGTCAAAGTCAAAATCATTTATTCAATTTAGGTGCATTATACACACTTATGAATGTCGACATTACATACAGTAGTAGTAGTATACATTTATAATCTTTAGCATTCACCTAATCACTCTCAAATACATTTTTTGATCCGTACACCAGTTGATTGCCTGGGAGGAGTGGAAGTGTCCACACCTCCTTATCCTCTAAATAATTGGAAAAATTATAGTATGACTTGTTTATTAACATGCGTTTTATATATAATTTGAATCTACTTTCAGTAAGATCTGTAATTTCTTTAGGGGTTTTGTTATAGAAACGAATGCCATTGCCCAAGAAGGATTTACTGGTTTTTGTGAGTCTGAGCCTAGGTACTGCGATTCTATTTGCGAGTATTTTAAACGCTCCGTAATTTAAATCAAAATAAATCGAGTAACGTGTTTAATTAAGTCGTATTGCATATTAAGTAATTTATTACAAGTAAATGAAGTGTTGTTATTGTTATCTCGACTATTGGAGCAAGTTTTGTGAAGATAATTGAATAGGAAAAACATCAACGGTGTTCGCCTGGAGGTTACCGGCTTTTTAACGAAGACTTCATAAAACCGGGGGAGTATTTGTTTTATTTATTACGTAGTCGATATAATAACTATTTTTAGTTGCTTTTTAGTATATATATATATATATATATATATAAAATATCAAGAAATTTTAAACAAAATCAATTTGAAATATAAAGAATTTTAAAAAAATCTACCCACATTTGCAAAAAAAAAATAATTCAAAAACCGTTTTAGTTTGTTAAAAAGAATAGCAAATAACCATTTAGAATTATATTTGTGAAACACTCTGAGAGTAATTGTATTACGCTTTCAATCTAATCTCAATCTTACTTTCTACTCTAACTTCTATTAAATTCAGTTTCATATTTCCTATCTATTCTTTTTTTTTTTTTTTTTTTTTATTGCCTTGTAGGCAGACGAGCTAACGGGCCACCTGATCGTAAGCGGTTACCGTTGCTCATGGACCTCTGCAATGTCAGCGGACACTGCGAGGCCGCTACCTACGGCCTACCTTTTAAGGACTTTCTTTAAGCCTCGTTTGAAGAAGGACAAGTCGCTACTATTATTATTCGCTACTTTTATTCTAATCCCTGTTGTATTTACTATTAATTTACTGCTCATTTCGATTAAATCTTAGTGTGTTATAATAAATAAATAATCTAATAAAATATAACAAACACTATAAAGTACATCGTGTTATTATATCTTCAATCCTACATAATATTCGTATAATATATTTTATAATATCATAATAACCATTGTTGTTTGTATAAATAAAAACGTTTTGGCGTGTGGTTGTTGTGACGGAGACATTGGTTTGCTCACTGGACGGTCTTTGCTTGTGGTAGCGTTGGGAGCCGGGTCGCCTACTTCCCTCTATAGTGGTTGAGGAAGGTGATGGCTGACTCTCACGTTAACTCGTGAACGGGTGCTACTTGTGGGGACCCAGTATTCCATTGTTTCTCAATTGACAGCTACATATTATAAATTGAAATTTACAACACTTATTTGTTTATACTTACAACTGTGAAACATATATAAAATTTCAAATATATATAATAATAATAGCAAGACTAATACTCATAAATTAATATTGACAAATAAATTTTAATTGGTAAATTTAGTCTAGTTTTTTTTGAAGTTGGTATTGATAAATTTGATTTAATCATTAAGAAAATTTTTAAATTTTTATATTTTTTTAAATAAAATTATATTCTTTTTTGTTCTCTATTTTTACTAAATTAAAAGTGAAAAATATTTTTTTTTTATAAATCTAAAGCTTATTTTCCTCTATAAACTTATTTTCTGTACTGTGGATTATCATTCTTCTTTGTGTTTCAGCTCACAAAACATAAACATGCCAGTGACCACACGTCAGACGCACGTTCAGGAGCTGGAGCTCAAATTGAAGACTACAATGGAGGACCTCAGAGCCAGCAGAGAGTTGAATGAAAGGCTTCTCCAAGAACGTGACGAAAGCGAGCTCGAAATTGAAAATGTTAACAATCGTTATTTAACATTGAAAAGTACCCTGACTGAACTTGACGAGCAACTTGAAGGTGTCCGAGAGGAGAGAGATAAGTTGCAGCATATACTGGAACACTACGATGAGTTCAGTAGTCAGTACGAAAAAGCACTACAAAAAATAACTCAACTAGAACATCAACTTGCTGATGCCTATAATGACATGCAAAGACTGCAAGCAGGACAAGCACAGCAACTTACTGAGCCAACTGTCACGAGAACCAGAAGTTTGTATGAGGAATTAGAAAACATGGACCTGGATGCATTACACACCAATGCTGATAAAATTTGTGCAAAAAAAAAAGATCAAGGTCAAGCTAGCAGAAAGTCGATCCTTAAAATAAACAAAATTATAACGAAGACTAAACACTCACATAAGAAAAATAAACATGTTATTAAGTTGAAACAAAATAAAATAAATTTAGAAAACAAGATAAAATTGTTAGAGCAAGAAATTAAAGAGAACAAGAGAGATTGGGACAAAGACAAAGCTGACATTGACAAGTTAACTGCATGAGTTCAATTTATCAATTATGCAAATACATGATTTGGGCTTAGAAATGGATCAGCTGATTGACAACAACACCACGAGGCTGGAGACGATGAGGACCAGCATCGCCGAAACTACAGAGGTCGACTGCACTGATATCACCTACACAGTGCAAGTCGATGATGAATCTAACATGACGAAAAACCACACCACCCCGATCGATTCTGACCACTCGGGATGCACACACACGACTGATGAAGCACGTCCCGCAGCGAGTCGTTCCCGTCGTACTCGCCGTCGCCGTCGCCGCGCCTCTCCTACACCTGCGTCGTCGCCCTACGACACCGCGGACGCGCCGCCTACCGCGCAGGTTCCGGTTGCGTGTCTCCACCCTGCATCGCCTGCGCACCACATCGCAGCAGAGGAGGAACCGTGCTTGCCTCTGACGCGACAAGAAGTGGTGCCGGTTGTCACCGATACTCCGACGTCGACATCGTGTAGAAAGACTGTAGTGTTATCCGATAAGATAGGTGTTAGTTTTGGTCCAATGTTAGCAATGAGCCTTAAACAACAAAAGGTTGTTAATATGTGTTTCCCAGGTATGACCTTCTGTAATATAGTTGCTAAATTGAAGTCAATTCATTGTGACGCTCTAACTACAATTGTAATAATGGTAGGTAGTCATGCCAATGTTAGCAAAAAATCATTGGACTACAGTATTCGATTTCTGGTTGATTTGCAATCCGAGAAAAAATGTAAAATTATTTTATGTACATTCCCATACTGTAGTAACCTAGACAAAGCACATAATCAGTGTATTTTTAACATAAATATGTTCATGTACAATGCTACACATAATTGTAGTGCAATCTTATTAATAGACATTGCTAAATTTGTTAATAGATTTAAATTGACACAAGATACCATGTATGTATCCAAATTTACACAGCGACATTTAGCTACTTTGGTAGCATATAATATTAATGACCAAGTTAGTATTAGTACTAATAGTTCTTCTTTAAAATTAATTCACCCACAGCCTGCTTCTATTGAGCAGGGGAAAATTAATGTTATTGACAAGTTGAAATCTGACTCAACAAATTTAAACTTCATTTAAAGACAAAAGAGTTAAGCTCTGGCATCATAATAAATGATACTAGACGCAGCCTAACTACCAACAATTCTTCATGTAAAACTAATGTAATAAATTTGGTTCATCAAAACATACAGGGTATGAAAGGCAAAGACCTTGAAATTGATTTGTTTTTAAAGCACAATAAAATTAATATTCTATGTGTAACTGAACATTGGTTTCGAAAATATGAACTGTTATTTAATTTTGATAGTTATAAAGTTGTAAGTTCTTTCTGCAGGGAGAAAGCAATTCGTGGCGGGTCACTTATTATTGTTAGTGAGGATATCAAATGTAAAGAACGCTCCGATATTGTCGATCTCTCTGAAGAACGAACCATTGAAGTGGCCTCGGTTGAATTCGATAGCTTCATTTTAGTAACTGCATATCGACCTCCTAATTCACATTACGATAACTTTGAAAATATAATGGAAAATATTCTAGTAAAACTCTCTGCAACTAGTAAGAGTATTTGCATTTGTGGTGACTTCAACATTAACCTTTTAGAAAAAACTAATACCACCATTAGGTTCACAACATTGTTAAAGTCATATAACCTTACAAATTTATTTCTTGAGCCAACACGAGTTACTGAATCAACAGCAACTTGTATAGATAATATTTTCACAAATTTAAAAAAAATACGAAATTATAATGTAATTAATCAGCTGACTTCAGATCACAGTGGACAGTATCTATCTTTTACAACTAAATCATGTTCAGATACTAATGACATAAAAAAGCTTAAGTTTGTTCCAATCAGCGAGGGTCGCATGGAAAGTTTTAGAATTAACATTATTAAGAAAATGTCATATTTAAATTACCTCCCGCATACTGAACTGGTTTAGCGTCAATAATCTTTTGTTGAACAGTAAGAAAACTAAATGTATTAAATTCACGTTGCCAAATGTAAAACAAGTCGAAAGTAATGTTATGGTGAGTGGGGAGGCATTGGAGCTTGTTGAGTCTACAGTTTTTCTTGGTATAACAGTAGATTCCAAATTACAGTGGGGCCCTCACATATGTAAGTTGGCTAGTAGGCTTAGCTCAGCAGCATACGCAGTTAAAAAAATAAGATTATATACAAATGAAAACACAGCTCGTTTAGTTTATTTTAGTTATTTTCATAGTGTAATGTCCTATGGTATTTTATTATGGGGTAATGCTGCCGACGTTCAAATGATTTTTGTTCTACAGAAAAGAGCCATTCGAGCAATCTATAATATGCACCCAAGAGAATCCTTGAGGGACAAATTTAAAAAAAAATACGAAATTATAATGTAATTAATCAGCTGACTTCAGATCACAGTGGACAGTATCTATCTTTTACAACTAAATCATGTTCAGATACTAATGACATAAAAAAGCTTAAGTTTGTTCCAATCAGCGAGGGTCGCATGGAAAGTTTTAGAATTAACATTATTAAGAAAATGTCATATTTAAATTACAATAAAAATCCAGACGTTTTCTATAAAAATTTCTTTAATATGATTAACGAAGAATTTAGTGTTGTTTTTAAACCAAAAATGATTAATTTAAAAGGTAAAAGTTCTTTTAATGAATGGGCGACTGTTGGAATTCATAGAAGTAGACAAAAATTATATGATCTTTATTCTGAAAAAGCATATAATAGTAGTGAATCTTTTAAAAAATATGTTCGTAATTATTCAAAAATTTTTAGAAAAGTTTGTGCTATGGCTAAGTCGCTACATTTATCTAATCTGATTAACAATGCATCAGACAAAATTAAAATGACTTGGAATATAATTAATCGGGAAACAGGAAATGTAAGAAACGATGATACTAAATTTGCGTTAAAAATTAATGATAAAATAATAAACACGCAACAAGAAATTGCTAATATATTTGAAAATTATTTTGCAGATATTCCAGTTTCCACTACAAAGTCTCTTATTTCTTCTCCCACTGTTGCTGAATCGTTATTAAAAGAACATGTTAATAAATGTAGTGTTAGTTTTCAATTTAGAAATGTTAGTGCTATGGACATAATGAGATATTTTAAACAAATTAATGTTAAAAAAACTCCTGATCTTTGGGGAATATCGGTCAAAGTAATAAAACCTATTATTGATGTAATTGCACCATACCTTGCAACAATATTTAATGACTGTATAAAATTGGGTGTGTTTCCTGATCTAATGAAATTTAATGTCAGATACAAAAGCTAACTTGCTCACAGAATATATGTCAGAAAAAAGATTATCAAGACCAGTTAAAGTATTGGCAGGTTAACAGTAAAAGGTTTGGATGTCTCAGTCACATTGCTCGCACATATTTATCATCACCTGCAACAAGCGTTCCAAGTGAACAATTTTTCAGTGCAGCAGGAATTGTTTATGATCCTCATCGTAACAGACTTTTGGGGGACAAAGCTGCGAAGTTGCTTTTTTTGAAATACAATTTACCATTGCTTAATTTCAATTATGATTAATTATTTTTTGGAGCTCTTCTAATTTTGCCTGACATTTTGTCATTACTCGTGTAAACTAATATTTAAATTGAATGTGAGGCGCAGTATTCATTTAGAATTATCTATTAATTAGAATATATTTTCGGTTTTCTCATTATCTCAAAGTGATTTTATAGCTTTCTACTGTAATGATTCATAATTATAAAAAAAAGAGGTTTACGTTTTAGTTTCTTTTTTCATTGACATAAAAGTGACCATGATGTTATATATAGCTTGCTATAATATTCCCGTAATTGTATGAAAAAGTAGATTTCAATTTCAGTTTTTTCATTGTCATAAAATGACGTTAAAGCTTGATCTCATTAAAATTATATAAGAAAAAATTACTTATATTTTAGTCATTTCATTATCATAAAAGTGATGTTTACTTGCTCTCTCATTATAAAGATCTTGGTTACGCGGTTTTTAGCGTAGCTTGCCGTCTCGTTCTCGCTTGCTTAGTCTTGGTAGGATAGAGAGAGGCGACGAACCGCCGTTCGTAGTTCTCTCATCGCACGCGCAGTGTCGCTAGCACTGACATACACCAACCGCCAACCGCCGAGTCAGTTCACATTCGCTTTCGGAGTGCGCGCACGCCTCGCATTTATTCTGAAGATCCCTGGCCGCGGCCGGCCGTTAATGTGAACTCAACAAACCTCTACGAACAATATAACTTGGACAGTGTCATAACCAGTGAAGTGTGTGCCCCTTTGGAGCTGCGATCCAAGGTAAGTCGTCTCAATTTACTTGCCAGGACGCCAGGCATCAGGAATCTGACAGCACGTATAGCTTTCCGCCATTTTGCAACGCACAAAGACATTGTACTCGCTATATTTTTCTTCGCATTATTTCTTCAAACCACGCCTAAATATAGTCCACTTATTATTTTATACTCGCATATAATTTTCGACCCACTAAGGGTCGAACGCACCGCATATTATTTCGCATCCACACATTGCGACCTCAACGCTTGAGGTTGCACCGCATCGCATGTTCATTGTTTGGTCTTACGACTCGCATAATTTGAGGAATCTGACAGCACGTATAGCTTTCCGCCATTTTGCAACGCACAAAGACATTGTACTCGCTATATTTTTCTTCGCATTATTTCTTCGCACCACGCCTAAATACAGTCCACTTATTATTTTATACTCCCATATAATTTTCGACCCACTAAGGGTCGAACGCACCGCATATTATTTCGCATCCACACATTGCGACCTCAACGCTTGAGGTCGAACGCACCGCTGGCCATTGTATGGTCCATAGTTTGGTCCTTATCGAGCCGGATACCCTAGGGGACCGACTCCTGAGGCTGTTTAACTCATGCCTGGAGTCGGGACGGTTTCCCTCGCTCTGGAGGACGGGCAGACTAGTCCTCTTGCGGAAAGAGGGGCGCCCGGCGGACTCAGCCGCCGGTTACCGTCCCATCGTGCTGCTGGACGAGGTGGGCAAACTGCTGGAACGCGTTCTGGCTGCCCGCATCGTCCAGCACCTGGTCGGGGTTGGACCCGATCTGTCGGCGGAGCAGTACGGCTTCCGAGAGGGTCGTTCGACCGTAGATGCAATTCTGCGTGTCCGGGCCCTCTCGGAGGAGGCCGTCTCCCAGGGTGGGGTGGCTTTGGCGGTGTCGCTTGACATCGCCAACGCCTTTAACACCCTGCCCTGGTCCGTGATTGGGGGGGCACTGGAGAGGCACGGAGTGCCCCTCTATCTCCGCCGGCTGATCGGCTCCTACCTGGAGGCCAGGTCGGTCGTATGTACCGGGTACGGTGGGACCTTGCACCGGTTCCAGGTCGTGCGCGGTGTTCCACAGGGGTCCGTTCTTGGACTCCTCCTGTGGAATATCGGGTACGACTGGGTGCTGAGGGGCGCCCTCCTCCCGGGCCTTAGCGTAATCTGTTACGCGGACGACACGTTGGTCGTGGCCCGGGGGGATGACTACAGAGAGTCTGCCCGTCTTGCCACAGCGGGGGTGGCACTCGTCGTCAGCAAGATAAGGAGGTTGGGCCTCGACGTGGCGCTGCACAAGTCCCAGGCCCTGTGTTTTTGCAGGGGCAGGACAGCGCCACCGGTCGACGCCCACATCATGGTTGGAGGCGTCCGGATCGAGGTCGGGGTGCACCTTAAGTACCTCGGCCTCGTGTTGGACGGCCGTTGGACCTTCCGACAGCATTTCGAGGACCTGGTTCCCCGACTGGTAAGGACGGCCGGCCACCTTGGTCGGCTGCTCCCGAACGTCGGGGGACCCAGTGACGCGGTGCGCCGCCTCTACGCGGGGGTAGTGCGCTCGATGGCCCTGTACGGTGCGCCCGTTTGGGCCGAGCCACGTATCCGTGCATTTTATGCCGGGTACCTGCGCCGGCCACAGCGCATCGTAGCCATCAGGGCCATCCGCGGATACCGCACCGTCGCGTTTGAGGCGGCGTGTGTTCTGGCGGGGACGCCGCCCTGGGAACTGGAGGCGGAGGCGCTCGCCGACGATTATCGTTGGCGATGCGACCTTCGCTCCCGGGGCGTGGTGCGTCCTCTGCCGGAAGCGGTCCGAGATCGGAAGGTTCAATCTCGGCGGTCCGTCATGGAGTCGTGGGAACGACGACTCGCCAACCCCACTTGGGGTCTACGGACCGTCGAGGCGATCCGCCCCGTCCTCAGGGATTGGGTGGGTCGTGGCAAGGAACGCCTCACCTTTTGGATGGTGCAGATGCTGACCGGGCACGGGTGCTTCGGGAGGTATCTGCACCGGGTCCAGGTAGAGCCGACGGCGAGATGCCATCACTGTGTGAGCTGCGACCAGGACACGCCAGAGCATACGCTCGCGCTCTGCCCCGCATGGGAGCGGCAGCGTTGTGTCCTGGTCAGGAAAATAGGACCGGACTTGTCGCTCCCGAGCGTCGCGGCGTCGATGCTCGAGAGCGACGAGTCCTGGAAGGCGATGCTCGACTTCTGCGAGTCCACCATCTCGCAGAAGAGGGTGGCGGGGGGTGCGAGGGAGCGATTGTACGCTTCCCTCCGCCCAGCGACAGCAACCCGCCGCCGTCGAGCAGGGGGCCGGAACCGGGATCTCGCCCGGAATCTGGCCCCCTAAGAGTTTCGGGTCCCCAACGCATGTGAGTGCGAGCGGGGACCCAAGAAGGCGTCGTGTCTCGCTCAGCACGCGCCTTAAGCAAGAGCGACCGGGGGATGGTCGACCGCGCTCCCCGACCCACGCTGGTTCTGACCCAGCGGGGTATTCCGTGGGAGGGTGACACGCGGTCCCATCTTGGCGGGCTTCGGAAAGCCCGCCGACCGAGAGAGCCGGTGGCCGTATTCGCCGGCGGCTACCGGTTCGGCGTCCGGGGACGGAGCGACGGGAAAGTGTGCCGATGGCGTAACGCGTCGCACCGTCCCTCCAAACCCCGTGCTGGGTTCTGGCCTCAGCCGGGGTTCGGACGCTGAGTGTGAGCGGTTGGAGGTTTTAGTGCGGTTCAACTCCCACATACCCCGCCCGCGGGGCGGGCGGGGATCCGGTGATTTCCTGAAAAAAAAAAAAAAAAAAAATCGAGCCGGATAACGCACATAGTTTGATCCGTATCGAGCCGGATAACGCATAGTTTAGTCCGAATTGAACCGGACAACGCATCGCATTTATTTTAAATACTAATTAACTTATTACCGCGCTTACACATTTTTACATATATTTTTCACACACCGCAAAACCTTGCTGATTTTACAAATCCGCGTATTTCTATGTAATCATTGCGTATAGTAGTATTTTCACGAGCGCAGCTTATAATAAACATACATTAGCATAGATATAACGTAATATTTTTATGAAATAACGATATTTGCATCATTATTACATTTGTTTTTGTTCTTCATTGTTAAAACTTTTCAACATGGTTTCCGATCCCAAAATTAAAATTATTATCGCTAAGAAACAAAGTATCTTCGCTCATATTGATACTATATATCAGAAATCTAAAAAAGTAGGTACCTTTGATACGAGAACAAAGGAAGATTTTTTGTCATCATCAGCTAACATAGAAAAATTATATTCTCAATTTAATGAATTATGTGATAAACATAATGAATTACTTTTAGACGAAAATCCAGATTGTCAACTGAACTTCAGTGAATGGGATGCCTTTGAAACTCTGTACGCAAAAATAAGTCACACTCGTTCATCATTGTTACGACCTGTTGAGTCTACTGCTTTGAAATCTTCTCCACGAAACTACTGTAATTTACCTCCATTAGAATTAGTGAATTTTAATGGTTCGCTAAAAGAGTGGCCGCAATTTTATGAAAGTTTTAAAACTAATGTTCACCAAAATGAATCTTTGACAGATGGTCAACGCATACAATATTTAATTTCAAAATTGACTGGTAGTGCTCGAAGCATCTTTGCTGGATTGATCAAATCATTAATAGATAAATACCAAGACAAGCGAATGTTGGGATCTTTGTATTTGAACAAAATCTTAGATATAAAACCGGTTTCTGACACCTCTTTGCATCTAAATACCTTTATTGAACAAATAACATCTTCATGGGCAGCGCTTAAATTGCTCAATATTAAAAATTTAGATGATTTCATTTTTACACATATAATACTTAAAAAATTAGATACAAAAATAATTAAAAGTTTTGAAACATCACTAAAACATGACTCGCTTCCAAATAGTGACAGTTTAATAAGTTAGTCCGCTCCCAACCGTCGTCCAGTACGGTCGTGTGCCCTGGTACGCTCCTTACTGTGCGCCTGCTGTGTCCGTACGCCTGACAAGCCAGTCCGTTCGCTGTCGTCATCGTGTGCAGTCGTGTTTTGTGCGTGTATTGTTCACTGTGGCTGCTGTGTGCTGACCAGGTATCATTTTTTTTATTATTTTGTTCTCTTTCTTATTGTCTTTTTCAAGACACTAAGGCCCCTCAGGCATCGGCCGCAGTACCATTTACTGCCCTGAGGGTTAGGTTAGGTAGGAAAATTCTTTAAGGCGGTTAGTTTACAGCATGGCCTCTCTCCCAGCGGAAAGGGGCATTGCTGAGTTCCTGAGAAGCACCCGACCAGAAGTTTGGCAAGAGTATCAGCGCTTCTTGGCGCAATCAACCCCCTCCACGGTTAGAGATCCGAAAAAAAACCCCGCCGTTGCATCCGCAAACGCTACGGTTATAACACCTAGTGCCAAAAAAGCAGCCCTTAAGTCTCCCGCGGCCCCAAAAACCGCGCCTCGTAAATGTCCTGCGCCCGTTAAGTGTCCCGAGCCGCTTTCGGCGGCCGTGCCCAAGATCATAAAACCGGTTTCGCTCGCCGCCGCATGCCCCGCCCCTCGCCCCACCGCGTCACCCGTCCCGCGCCCCGTCGCGTCCCTCATCCCACGACCCGTTGCATCATCCGTCGCACCGCCTGCTGTAGCACGCGCTCGTGCAATCTAGCCCTTCCGATTCACCTTCCGTCGAATTACTTGACATGGAGGTTGAAGAGATAGTCTCCCAAGGCGACGGCTTCATTGAAGTCGTTTCCAAGGGGAAGAAACGTGCGGCCGCCTCCCGCGAAAAAGCTGCAGTTAAAGTCACTAAGGCTGACTCGGGTCCGCGACCGAGGCCAGCGTCGTCATCATCATCATGCTCTCCACGAGCCTCTCCCTCTCCGCGTCCACCCCGCCGGACGGATGGTCCACCCCCGCCACCACTGGTTATTCATGAAAAAGGTAGATGGAATACGATTTCCAGCTACCTAAATGAAAATCAAATAAAGTTCGTCTCGGCGCGAAACATAACCGATGGTATTCAGGTCAAAGTGGCCACTCCCACTGATCACCGCACCTTCTCTCAATTTCTCCGAAAGGAGCGTATACAGTACCACACGTATACTCTCCAGGAGGAGCGTGACCTCCGCGTTGTCATCCGCGGTATTCCTGAAGAGCTCAAGGTCGACCTTATTAAGGAATATCTCATCGCACAATGCATCCCGGCACTTGCAGTTCACCGAATGTACAGCGCCAGAGGTAGGCTTCCCTACAATATGGTTCTCGCCATAGTGGAAAATACAAAAGAGGGTAAAGCGATTTTCAATCTAAAATCGGTTTGCCGTCTTTCTGGACTTCGATTTGAACCCCCTCATAAGAGAGACATGCCCGGGCAATGTCACAATTGCCAACTTTATGGGCATTCGTCAAAAAACTGTTTTTCGCGCCCTCGCTGCGTGAAATGCACGAGCGATCACGCGACGGCAGACTGCCCTCGTCGTAAGGATACCGCGACCGAACCACCGTCGTGTATCAACTGTAGACAAATGGGCCACACGGCCAACTACAGAGGATGCCCGGTGGCACCAAAGCCCAATAAGCGTGTCGCACGCCAAAACAATATTAGGGCTCCCCCGACCGAAACCTTCATCGCGGCGCCGTTACCCGCCACTAACGCGTGGCCCCTCCCCGGCGGCAACACTTCAGTGCCTGTTGGTCAACCATTAACTCGCATCCTCCCTGCTCAGTCGGCGTCTCACGCTTCTTCAGCCCCACCGGCGTATCGTGCTCCCGGTCCACAGAGGCCCGCGAACTCCTCCGTCGTTCAGGACGATAACGCTGCACTCCTGCACGTTTTCGATACCATCTCAACGGAGCGACTCGATGAATTTTTCGATTCATATCGCGTCGCTAGTGACAAAGGCACTCGTGCTAAAGTCTTTCTTGCGTACCGCGACGTCTGGCATGCATTTTCTTACGGGTTAGATGACTCTACTATCACCACCAACGCATCCGCTTGCGTGCCCCACATAAAATAATTAATTATGGGTAGTACACCACAAAGGATTAGACCCCGCTCCCTGACCGTTGGATTTTTCAACGCCAACGGTATCTATAATCAACGCGATCAAATTGCTGACTTCTTACGAAGTCATCAAGTTGATATTTTTTTAGTGCAGGAAACTTTCCTGAAGCCCTCGACACGTGATCCTAGGATTGCGAATTACGTCATGGTTAGGAACGACAGACTCACCTTCCGCGGGGGTGGGACTGCCATTTACTATAGGAGAGTCTTGCACTGCGTCCCTCTCGGTCCCCCTACTCTTGTTTATATCGAAACATCAGTGTGCCGCATCGCACTAACGGGACACGCGCCCATCGTCATCGCGTCCGTTTATCTTCCACCTGACAAGCCCGTATTGAGAAGTGACGTCGAGGCGCTTCTTGGTATAGGAGGCACTGTTATTCTGGCAGGTGACCTCAATTGTAAGCATGCAAGGTGGAATTGTGTCACCACAACCCCAAACGGTAGACGTCTCGACAATCTAATAGACGATTTGGAGTTCGATATCATCGCCCCTCTTAGTCCGACTCACTATCCGGTCAATGTCGCTCATCGACCGGATATTTTAGATATGGCCTTTCTTAAGAATTTGACACTGCGCTTGCATTCTTTAGAGGTGCATTCCGAACTAGACTCGGATCACCGACCGGTAATCATGCAGTTAGGTCCCCCGCCTTCAGCGGAACCCATTATGAAAACCGTCGTCGATTGGCACGTCCTAGGCGCTAGCCTGGCAGGTGCCACTCCTCCGTCTCTTCCTGTAGGCTCGGATTTATTTCTTCCGTCCCCTCAGGACACCATTGACGCGCTTAACGCCTTCTCGTCTGACATCAAGTCCCGTGTAGATAGGGCATCGAGACAGGTTGAAGCTGACGCTTTTCTTCGTTTTAAGCTGCCTGATGATATCAGGGAGCTCATGCGAGCCAAAAATGCCTCGATCCGGGCCTACGACTCTTATCCTACCGTAGCAAACCGGTTTCGTATGCGAGCTTTGCAGCGCGATGTGAAGCGTCGTATTGCGGAGCATCGGAATGTGAGGTGGGGTTCTTTCTTGGAAGGAATCAAACCATCTCACTTAGCTTATTGGCAGCTAGCTCGAACTCTAAAATCCGATTCAACATCCACATTACCTCCTCTCAACCACCCCAATGGTAGTCGCGTTGCTTTCGATGACGATGAAAAGGCCGAGTTGCTGGCCGACACACTGGAAGATCAGTGTGCGCTCAGCGCTCACTCCGCGGACCCCACTCACGACGAAATGGTGGACAGGGAAGTCGAGCGCAGAGCGTCCCTCCCACCCACGGTCACGTTACCCCCCGTTACGTCTGACGAAGTCAAAGACCTCATCAAGTTTTCGAAGTCGCGTAAGGCACCCGGCTCCGACGGCATCTCGAACAGAGTACTCTAACTCTTCCCCGCCCAACTAATCTGCTTCTTAGTCACCATCTTTAATGCCGCTATGACACACTGCATCTTTCCCGACGCGTGGAAAGAAGCAGAAGTTATCGGTATACCTAAGATCGGTAAACCCCGTGATGACCCGCGTAGTTATCGACCCATCCGTCTTCTTCAGTCCCTAGGCAAATTGTATGAGCGCGTGCTTTACAAACGTCTCTAGGACTTTGTCTCGTCCGAAAATCTCTTACCTGACGAACAGTTTGGATTCCGCGCCAGACATTCGTGTACCAATCAAGTGCACCGCCTCACGGAGCACATCCTCTCCGGTCTGAATAGACCCGCTAGGCCCGTCTGTATAGACGTATAGGGCGCTCTCTTCTTTGATATCGCGAAAGCGTTCGACAGAGTCTGGCATAACGGTTTGCTTTAAAAACTTTATGAATTGGGATTGCCAGATCGTCTCGTGCTCATCACCCGAGACTACCTGTCAAATCGTTCGTTCCGATATCGATTGGAGGGCGTTCGCTCCTAGTCTCGTCCTATTAACGCCGGCGTCCCTCAGGGCTCCGTGCTAGCCCCTCTTCTCTTTAGTTTATTTACGAGCGATATTCCTCGTACGTTACTCTCTCGCTCTGTTTGCCGATGACACTGCCGTGTTCTATTCAGATAGAAACAAGGTATTTGTAGTGAACACACGCTAGTTGGTTGAATACTGCTTTATTTACGGTCACCCACATAATAATATTACAAAATGTAACGATCACGATTTACCTGCTAAAGCTATATACTACATCTCCTTTCTTCTCAGGGAAGATAAAAGAGAACTAACAATTAATAAAATAAAATATAAAGCATAAATCTAATACTACCTATTCAAACAATTAAAAATTAAGTAAAACAAATACAAGAGCAATTTAAAACTAGTCACACTCGTAATACAATTCTTTTAGCATCCGTGCAGTTCTTTCCCTGGACCTTGTAATAGGAACCAAGGGCGATGACTCCAGGCCTGAAGAGGGATATAGTGTATCGTTAAAGCTGGTGGGACTGCGAAAGTTGTCAGTTACACTATGCGACAGCACCCGGGTTGCGGGGGCGCCTGCCTGTGGTGTTGAACTATACTGCGAGCTGTGCTTTGCCGTTGATGGTATTCGTCGTCGATGACGAACACTCGACCTATCCGCGAATAACGCCTTGTTACTCTGACAATTATGTAACGGATGTGTTGATGATGTTTTCAAATAATTTCTAGGAACCGCTGCTCGTGACACCAAGTGATTCCTAGTACGCCTAAAGAGATTTCCTGCCTCATCTTTAATTATATAAGACCGAGGTTGCTCTGCCTCTGTTACGACTGTGACTGGTTTTCTTACCTTTCCTTCGATTAATGTCGCTTTTTCGCCTGCTGATAATGGTTTTATTGGCCTAGATGACTTATCATACTGTTCTCTAATTCTGTCTTTATTTTCCATTATTTTTCTATAGTTATTTTCATTATTCACATTTTCCTTTAACATTTTTGCAGAGACAGGTAATTTTGTATTTAAACGTCGACCCATGAGAATTTGTGCAGGTGAATCTAATCCATTGCAAGGGGTTGTTCTTAAATTTAATAGTGACATGTAAAAATCTTCTCCAGAATCTACACATTTTTTAAGAAGATTTTTAACAGTCTGAACTGTTCTTTCACTCTTACCATTCGACTGAGGGTAGTGTGGAGATGATGTTATATGTCGTACTTCCAAATCTTTCATAAACATGTAAAACTCTCTTGAGCTGTACGCTGGCCCGTTATCTGTAACTACTTCTGCCGGTATACCATGACGAGCGAATTGCTCTTTTAAAAAGTCTATCACGTTTTTCGAATTAATATATTTTAACTGTCCAACTTCTACAAAGTTTGAAAAGTAATCTACTAAAATAATGTAATTCTTTTTTTTATATTCAAAAATATCCGAAGCAAGTTTATTCCAGGGAAGGTCAGGTATATCATGCTGTATGAGCGGCTCCCGACGCAGGCGCGGCGCGTACAGCGCACACGAGGCGCACCGCCGTACCTCGCGCTCCACGTCCGAGCACATCCCGGACCAAAACATAACTTCGCGCGCGCGACGTTTACACTTCTCAATACCTAAATGACCCTCATGAACCCGCTTCAACATATCATTTCGTAATGTACTTGGTATGAAAATTCGGTCACCCTTAAAAATAATACCACCAATGTTGTGTAATTCTTCACGATATGGCCAGAAAACTTTGATTTTTTCGTTAATATCGCGCCTATTCCTTGGCCACCCTTTATCAATATAGTTTATTAATAGCCGACAGTCCCTATCCGCTTCAGTTTCTTTCTGAACAGTTATTAACTTTTCGTTACTGTATGGCACATTCTCTATCATAAAACACGTTTGCACATCGATTTCTGAGGAAATTAAATCATTCATTTTCTCATTTAATGGAGCTCGAGACAAAGTATCCGCTATATACATATTTTTGCCCGGCGTATAAACCACTTTAAAATCGAAACCTTGTACTTTCATCATCATTCTTTGTAATCGCGCTGGAACAGAAACTAATGGTTTACTGAATAATGCTTCAAGAGGTTTGTGGTCGGTATAGATGGTAACATCAGACCTACCGTAAATGTATTGTCTGAATCGCTCGACTCCATACACAATAGCTAACATCTCTTTCTCGATGTGCGCATACCTCGTCTGTGCGTCAGTGAGTGTGAGTGACGCGAACTCGACCGGGCGCCCGTCCTGCAGCAGCACGGCACCCAGCGCCACGCTCGACGCGTCCACGCACACTACTATCGGTGTAGTCTCACTGTACAACGCAAGTTCGGGTGCTCGACTCAACTTCAACTTTAATTTATCTACGGCCTCCGAGTGGTGTAGCTCCCATAACCACTCTGTATCTTTCTTTAGTAAGACTCGTAAAACATTGACACTATCAGAATAATTTTGGATAAATTTTGCTAAATAGTTAACCATACCTAGAAATCTTTCTAGACCTTTCCTATCGGATGTATAAGGCATTTCTAAAATAGCTTTTACCTTTGATTGATCGGGACACATGCCATCAGAATTAAATTTATGGCCTAAGTAAATAATTTCGGATACTCCAAATTTGCATTTTTCGCGGTTGAACTTTATACCTATTTCTCTAGCTCGCTGTAAGAGGCATTCTAATCTTTTGTCGTGTTGTTCTTTCGTACTACCCCAAACTATGACGTCATCAATGAAAGATTCCACGCCTTCTAAATCTTCTAAATGTTGTCTAAGTTTAGCGTGGAATACCTCGGGAGCACAGCTTACGCCATACGGGAGGCGTAAAAATTGGAACCGGCCAAATGGAGTACCAAAAGTGCATAAATCTGCACTAGCATCGTCTATTTGTACCATCCAGAAACCACAGCGCGCGTCAAGCACGCTAAACACAGTCGCGCCGCGCAACCTCGCTGCCAGCTCGGTCACTGTCGGTAGTGTATACTGTGCGCGACGCACCGCGCGGTTCAAGGGTCTCGGGTCTAAACATACACGAATGCTACCATCTTTTTTCGCAATTAAAACTATTGCATTCACCCAGTCAGTCGGGTGTGTAACCTTTCTAATTACACCTAATTTTTCCATTCTAAGTAACTCATTTAACAGTTTATCTTTAATTCCCAAAGGAATTTTTCTAGTCGGACTAATGACTGGTTGTATATCTTTATTTATGACAATACTATATTTACCAGGTAATTTCCCTAGTCCTTCAAATAAATCAGAGTAATGATCAATATTTATTGCATTTACATTGTAAATTAAACCAAGATAAATACAGCTTTCCAACCCGAGTACGTTCTGACAGGGTAAATCGGCCACAACAAATGATATTAAATAATTATTGTCTTTGAATACAATAGGCAGCTGATCGCTTATACCTAATATTGGTAACCGGTTGCCGGTAAACGAATGTACTCGTTTTGTGAAAGGTTTAAGTTTATCGATTGAAAAACCTAAGTTTACATACACATTTTTTGACATCACATTTATCATTGAACCCGTGTCAATTTTTAATACAATATTTTTGCCTTGATATTTTACAATTTCAATCCACTCCTTTGACAATTTACATACTTTGTCTTTTTGCGAGATTGTACCGACATACAAAATTTCATTGCTGTCACATTCTTCAGAATCACTTCGGAATCTACATTTAATTCTAATACATTACGCACTATTTGTGTACACATTCGTGAAAAATGACCTCTTTTATTACACTCGTAACACTCGGCATTATATGCCGGACACTGTTCACTTCCCGCACATCGGTAGCTACCGCACGGACGACACGCGATGCGAGCCCGCCTGACCCCGCCAGCGCCTCGCGCGCTGCCTCTGCCGGCCGCGCCGCCGACACCGCCGCCTCCTGGCGTCCTGGTACCGCGCCGTCCGCGTCGTCCGCCGCTCCATCCGCGTTCATAGTTACGGTTCTGGACTGCAGATACGTGAATGCATTCTAAGCCTCCGTCGATGAATTTACTCTCCTCTTTGGAGATCTCGGCCGCCTGACACAGTTGCAACGCTTTTGTCAGCGTTAAATCATCCGTACGGAGTAATCGGTCCCTCACCGTATTGTTTTTTATGCCGCACACTATTCGGTCCCGCAACAAACTTTCCTGAAGTTCACCAAATTCGCACTGTTGGCCCAATACTCGTAACGCGGTTATGTATTGTTCCATATTTTCGCCTTCTTCTTGGTTACGAGTAAAAAACTTAAAGCGCCTCACGATTATGTTCGGTTTCGCTCCAAAATAATCGTCAAATTTTTTAAGGACACAATTGATGTCATCTTCACTCTCACCGTCACCAAACGTGAAAGTAGTGAAAACTTCGTAACCTGCGGGTCCGATGAGATTCACCAACAAACTAGCCTGCACTTCTTTAGGCTCTTTGCTCACTCCAGACGCTTTAACGAACACTTCGAAAAGTTTCCGCCACCGACGCCATGACTCCGAGCGTTCGGCCGAACCACCGTTGAGTGATAATTCGACTGGAGGACGCGCGTGTTCCATTATTAAACAAAATAATGTTTAGATCTGTGTTTTGATCAATGTATCACTAATTAGTTACGAATTAACTGAATTTATTATAGTAAAACGATACACCGCTGTCACCATGTAGTGAACACACGCTAGTTGGTTGAATACTGCTTTATTTACGGTCACCCACACAATAATATTACAAAATGTAACGATCACGATTTACCTGCTAAAGCTATATACTACAGTATTCATCGCCGAACAACTTCAGGCAGCTGCCACAGCGTTAGGTCATTGATTCCGGAAGTGGCGTATTGAGGTTAACCCCGAGAAAAGTACAGCTGTACTCTTTCAGAGGGGTTCCTCAAGACGTCTCCCGGCGGTGGACTCCCATCGTCGTACTCTCCGGAGGAATGAGACCCTCCGATCACTCTCTTAGGACATACCATTCCTTGGGTTAAACAGGTGAAATACCTGGGTATTATCTTCGATAGTGCTATGACCTTTCGTCAGCACATCAAAACCGTCCGCAATCGCGCCGCGTTCATCCTCGGCAGACTCAACCCCATGATCTGCAAGCGTAGTAAGCTGTCACTTCGTAATAAGTTGACACTTTACAAAACGTGCGTTAGGCCCATTATGACATATGGTAGTGCGGCGTTTGCTCACGCGGCTCGCACTCATATCAACTCCCTTCAGATCTTGCAGAATAGATTTCTGCGTAAAGCCGTCGGCGCTCCGTGGTAAATGCGTAACGTCGATCTTCATGACGATTTCGATCTAGTCCCTATCACACAATTTTTGAAGGAAACTTCCGAGAGTTACTTCAAAAAAGCAGAGGACCATTCCAACCCTCTTATCGTAGCCGCCGCCGACTACGAACCCGATCCTGTGCACGCCGAGAAATGGTGCCGTCGTCGTCCGCGGCACGTCCTCACGGACCCTCCCGACAAGTTATCGGCGCAGCTCGCTGTCAGCGCTAGCGCTAACAGCTCGAGACGACGTGCTGGCTATCTCGTTCACCGTCGTCGAACTCGACGCAGAGTTCGGCGTTCTACAAACCATCACCATTAATTAATCCTCCTTATCATGTTTAATTTTTACTTGTTATGTTTGATAATAAGTAAATTTAGATCCTTTGTCTTATTTTCGCTTACCCTCTGAGTTTCTTGCTGGTTCTTCTCAATTGGGTCGCGTTCCGAACCAGTAGTAAATTCATGAGATGCGCTAATAAGTTGACTTCGGGCAACTGTTAGTATTCCCATCCTATCCTATACTCAGCCGAGCCCCTCCTGAGCTCACACCCCATCATGGTGTAGCTGTAAAGGCCTAAGGGCCAACAGCGATTACTCAAATAAAAAATAATAATAAGTCATTTGAAACATCGAGTGAAGGTATTTGAAAGATCTGGCATATTTCATCAAGATACACCTCATAAACTTGATAAATCTAGCCGCACTTTTTTAGTCACTAAAAATATTAATAAAGTAAATAAATTATCTTGCAATTATTGTAACAAAACAATTCACATACATCTTTATGAGTGTCCAGACTTTAAAAACTTATCAACTAATGATCGCTTTAACTTTATTAAATCTAAAAAATTATGCATAAATTGTTTTAGCTCTAAACACAATACTTTAAAATGTGCTTCTTTAAACAAATGTAAACATTGTCACAAGAAACATCATACTTTGTTGCATTTTGATCAGAATCAAAATTCTGAGAATAAACCTGAACATTCTTCATCTATTGAAAATGTTTGTATGCATTCTAGTTTAAATACTCAACCTAAATGTACATCTATATTACCTACTGCAAAGGTCATTGTCTATGAAAATAATAAACGTTTCTTAGTTAGGTGCTTAATTGACAGCGGCTCACAAAATAATATTATAACATATGACTGTTGTCAAAAATTAAAATTAGTTATTAAACCACTTAAATCATCATTACATTCAGTAGGAAATATTTCTGTACCTATTAAAGGTCAGGTTACACTCACTATACATTCTCAATTTTCTAATGTTCAATATACTTTAAATTTATTAGTCATTGATCATATATCGTACTTGCCAACTCAACGAGTTGAGATTTCACATTTAAATAATTTTAATCATTTGTCTCTAGCGGATGATAGCTGGTATGTGCCTGGAAACATTGAAATCATTTTAGGCACTTCCATGATGGCTAATATTTTACAGCCTACTTCTGTAATGACTCGCTCTCATCCACACGCATTTAATACAACGCTTGGATATATCATTATGGGTGAGACCTCTTATGAAAATTTATGTAATTCTACTTGGTCATTTGGGCCTCTCATAGAAAATTTAAATAAAACAATGTCAAAATTTTGGGAATTAGAAGAGATACCTTCTGCAGGTACTTTAACCTCAGATGATAACCACTGTGAGGAATTTTACAAATCCACTATAACTAAAAATTCACATGGTAGGTATATAGTGATTCTACGATCTTGGGTGATTCTTATGCTACAGCTCAACGTCGCTTTTCGACGTTAGAGCGCAAATTTAACGCTATTCCGGAATTACTACAAGCTTATGATGACGTCATCAGGGATTACATTGAACAAGGCTATTTATCCGAAATACCTCGCACTCCGTCGGTTTTAAATGAGGGTTATTTTGTTCCGCATCACCCTGTACAACGTCCTGAAAAATTATCAACTAAAACGCGCGTTGTTCTTGACGCTAGTTCAAAAACATCGAATGGTATTTCTTTGAATGATATTCTTTATCCGGGACCAAATTTACAAAAAGATTTATTTTCGCTATTGTTAAATTTTAGATATTTTAAAATCGCTATTACCGCAGATATAAGACAGATGTATCTTAGAATTTTAGTAAGAGAAGAGGATCGCAAATTTCAGAAAATAATTTATCGTTTTAATAATACTGAGGATCATCGCATTTTTCAATTTAATTCTTTAGCTTTCGGACTTCGCTGTAGTCCATTCTTGGTCATGCGTACGGTTCACCAGCTGGCCAAAGATAATCGTGCACGCTTCCCTCTTGCTGCAGAAGTAGCCAGTAGGGAATTTTACATGGATGACTTGACCACCTCTGTCAGTTCCATAGAGGATGGCATCCGCTTATCGGATGAATTACGCGCTTTATTCGCTGAAGGAGGTTTTGACTTGGTCAAGTGGGCCAGTAACTCACTTGAGTTACTCAATCATTTGCCTGAGGCATGCCGGGTGCCGATTGAATTCACCGACCGTAGCGATACGCTGAAGGTGTTAGGCCTTAAGTGGTTACCTCAGACGGATGTGTTCACTTTTACCACGTTTCCTCCACCCTCTGTTAATACTAAACGATCTATATTATCTATTATCGCTCGCCTTTTTGACGTTTTGGGCTTCGTCGCACCAGTTATTCTCTACGCCAAGCTCCTAATACAGGATCTTTGGCTTAGAGAGGTTATCATCAATCGCTTCGTTAAATTTAAAACCGAGTTGCTCTGCTCTCGGACTTGCGCGTTCCTCGCCATTTGGGCGTTGGGGCAGGTTGTGTAGTGAGACTATTGGCCTTTGCTGACGCTAGTCTCAAGGCTTACGGCTGCGTCATATACCTACACGTTACGCATCCTAACGATGACATATCGGTTGAATTAGTTGGAGCTAAGTCAAAAGTCGCTCCACTAAAAACGGTGTCACTTGCTAGGTTAGAACTTTGTGCCGCTTTAATATTATCAAATTTAGTTAAACAAGTATACGCTGTTTTTAACAACCGCTATCACGTCACTGAGACATTTGCCTTCAGCGACTCCATGATCGCTTTGTCATGGATCAATTCTTCACCACATCGATGGCAAATTTTTGTTGCTAATCGCGTAACTAAAATACAAGAAAACTTGTCTCCGGACCGTTTCTTTCACATAAACGGAAAGGAAAACCCCGCTGACTGTTTATCGAGAGAATTACTACCTTCTCAAATCATAACGCACCCGCTTTGGTGGTACGGTCCAGAATGGATTCGTACTCCAATTGCCGAATGGCCTATATGTAGTAATTAAACAGAGCCTTTCTTTAAATAATAAGTGTATTTATCCATAAAACAGTACAGTACAGAGATTAGCGAGAGACGACAATAGACAATGCTGTGTCATTCCATAGACTACTAAAGTTGGGGTGCGTTCAACTTCTTAACATCCTCCCTTGAACGCAAACCCATTGCGTAAACAATATCTTGATGTTTAGGTCGATGTTATCCTTTAGTAAGGATGTCTGCTATCATTTTTTCAGACTTCATAAATTTTACAACAATTTGTTTGGATGCAATCTTCTCCCTTATGAAGTGGTAACGTATGTCAATGTGTTTGCTTCGGGCATGATAGCTTTCGTTACCTGAAAGACTAATACAACTTTGGTTATCACAAAATACACACATTGGGATATTTTTAAATTCAGGCCAAAAGTCTTGTTGCAATTGTTTTAGCCACATAGCTTCTTGTGTACAGGAAGCCAGAGACATATATTCAGCTTCAGTACTGGATAAAGCTACTGTTTGTTGTCTCTTAGAACCCCAACTTATGGCGGCTCCCTGAAAAAGAAAAACATATCCAGTGCAAGATCTTCTGTCATCAGGTTGACTTCCCCAATCTGCATCACAATATCCAATTATTTCACTGTTATCTCTCTTGAATGTTAATTTGTAATTACTGGTAGCTTTCAAATACCTTAACACTCTTTTTAGAGCACTCCAGTGTTGGGCTGTTGGTGTAGTATTGTACTTACTCAATGTGTTCACTATATGAGCTATATCGGGTCTTGTTCCTTGAGATAAATATAACAAAGAACCAACTGCTTCATGATATGGAATATCTCTAAGTACCTCCCTCTCATGTTGAGCCTTCCTTAAATAAGTATTTGCCTCACAAGGCGTTTGTACTGGTTTGCAGTAACTCATTCTGAAGCGATCTAGGATTTTCTCAATATATAGAGACTGGTCCAACATAATCTCTTGGTCCTTTTTTAAAATCCTTAACTCAACACATTGCTTCACACTGCCCAAATCTTTCATTTGAAACTTACTCTGTAATTTTTGTTTTATATCATCCATTGTAATTTTATTTTTGAAGAAACAGAGCAGATCATCAATATACACTGTGATGAATATAATATCTTCTTTGCTTAGTATTTTATAATAAATGCAAGGATCTACATTGGAACGAATCAATCCAATATCCAATAGCACACTGTTTAGTTTTTTGTTCCATTGTCGACTTGCTTGCTTGAGACCATATATGGACCGATGTAAGCGACATACCTTCTCGCCTTGCTCAAAATGAGGTGGTTGTGCCATGTATATTTCTTCCTCAATATCACCTTGTAGAAATGCTGACACAGCATCCATTTGGTGTATGTCTAGATCATATTTAGCAGCAAGACCAACCAAATATCTTATAGAAGAGTACCGGACAACAGGTGCATATATTTCATTATAATCAATTCCTTTCTTTTGTTGATAACCTTTAATTACGAGCCTTGCCTTATATCGTGTAATTTCTCCATTTTCATCAATTTTTGTTTTGTACACCCATTTACAAGGTATGATATTTTTATTCATGGGCTTCTCTATTAGTGACCATGTATTATTTTGCTATTAATGAATCATATTCTTCTTGCATTGCTTGTTGCCAGAGATTGGATTTTTCACTTTTTAATGCATCTTCAAGACTTTGTGGATCACTGTTAAGTAAACTTGGCAGTAACTCAGAGTTCATGCAAAAGTAAGATGTTGAAGTTTCATCATAAACTTCCATTCGACGTCGTGATCTAGGATGAATCTGCAAATTTTCTGGTGATCCAATATTCTCATCTGGTAGGTACGTATCGTCATTAGGATCCTCATAGTATGATGCTGTTTCTGAGTCTGAATTAATTACCTGATCCCCTTCAGGCATCACTTCTAAGTGCCGTTGGGTTAAAGACATATTTATTTTACTATCAACATCATTATGCATGTTTACATTTCTATGGATAGCCAAATCTTCTTTAATTTCCGATAAAGAAGTGGGAACGATTTTTCTATTTATATTTCCTTCCAAAAAAACAACGTCTCGACTCATTATTGCTTTTTTACATTTTGGTTCAATAAATCTATAACCCTTAGTAGTTTCAAAATATCCAACAAAAATTAACTCACTTGCTTTAGCATCCAATTTTTTCCTTTTCTCCTTCGGAATGTGCACTATGGCTTTGCAACCAAAAATTTTCATATTACTCAAATCAGGTTTGATTTCTGTCCATGCTTCTTCTGGTGTCATATTGGAAAGAGTCGAAGTGGGAGAGCGATTTACTATGTATGCAGCTGTAGCCACTGCTTCAGCCCAGAATTCATTATTCAGATCAGCATTGAGCATCATGCATTTAGCTCTTTCTATTAATGTACGATTCATCCGTTCACTCACGCCATTCTGTTGTGGAGTATAAGGGGTTGAATTTTGATGTAGTATTCCATTTTTCTTAAGAAAAACATCAAAGTTTTTATTTATATATTCAGTGCCATTGTCACTCCTTAAATTCTTAATTTTTTTATCTAATTGATTTTCCACTAAATTTTTAAATTCAACAAATTTGTCTAAGACTTCATTTTTCTGCTTGATAAAATACACAAACACTTTGTGTGAGCAATCATCAATAAATGTTACTACATACCTTGCCCCTCCTAGGGAAGCAGTCTGCATTGTTCCGCACACATCTGTATGGATCAGCTCTAGCTTGTTCTGTGCTCGGGAGCTGCTAACAGGAAAGGATTGTCTGGCTTGTTTCCCTTCAAGACATGTGATATAAGTATAATTTTCATGTTGCGGTGATAGACTTACTCCTGAGGCTAATTTTGGTAATTTCTTTAAGTCTTTCATATTCAAATGACCCATGCGCAAATGCCACAGGTAATTTTCTGTATCTACATTTGCTGCCATGACTTGATATTGCTTTACGACGTTAAGCCTGTATGTATCATTTACTATACTTGCTGTAGCTAAGGTTTGCTTATTTTGATTTTGTATCAAACATCCACTTTTATTAAATGCAACATTATATCCAGCCTTGACTATTTTACCCACCGACAATAAGTTTGTTGACAGTTCTGGTATGTATAGAACATTTTTTACTTGTATGGTACCATTTTCTAATTGAACAGTCACATTACCACAACTCTCTACATGTAGTAGTTTATTATCTGCAATTTTTATAGTTTTAACAGGTGGTGTGGTTTCATTTTCCAACCACCCTTTACGCATGGTCATGTGGGCAGATGCTCCGGAGTCTACATACCAGTTGCTGTTGTCATTCATGTTCATTGCTGAAAAAGCTGCCAAAAAACCATTATTATCTTTATTATTATCAACAAAATCTTTACTGTTTACTGACTTGTCTTTTCTATACCAACAGTTTTTACTAATATGCCCATATTTATTGCATATAAAGCAACGTGGGCCTTTTGGTTTAGACGGAGACTGATTTGCCCTCGAAGAGGGCCTGTTATATGAGTTTGTGTACAATGCTGTAGTGTCCGGCTGCTGCACTTCTTGTAGAAGCTTAGTTTTAATTAAATCAGCACTAATTTGCACACCTGAACTCTCTATGCCCATTATCATTGGCTTGTACATGTCCGGTAAACCTGCCAACATAAGGGTTCCTAACCACTCGTCATTGACTTCAAAAGAAATATTTCTCAACTTGTGGGCTGACACCATTATTTTATTTACATAATCTTCAATGCTATTACATGTTTCTAAATTAGTATTTATAAGATCTTTTAACAGACCAACTTTGCGCAGCAGACCTGAATCTTGGAAAGCCTTAGATAAGTTATGCCAAACCTCTTTTGCAGACTTTGCCTCCTGAATATAGATAAACAATATGGGGTCCACAAGAAGGATGAGCTTCGATTTTGCTTTTTTATCTTTAGTTTTGTCTGTGGGGCCATCTTCAACAAGATCCCAGAGATCCTCGTGTTCTAGATACGCTTTAACTGCAAAGCTCCACGTTGCCCAGTTATCTCGGCCAGTGAGCTTCTCAATCAGGCCCATTGAGTTGGTAGATGACATTTTTTTGAACCTGAAAGAAATTCCGGCGACCGCGTGCAACGTTTAGGTTATGTTTTCTTACTTTTACTTTTACTCGTTAAAAACTCTCTTGTTTTTAGCACTTTTCTTTTCAAATTACTACGTAACTGGGCCCATAACCTGTAGTAATTAAACAGAGCCTTTCTTTAAATAATAAGTGTATTTATTCATAAAACAGTACAGTACAGAGATTAGCGAGAGACGACAATAGACAATGCTGTGTCATTCCATAGACTACTAAAGTTGGGGTGCGTTCAACTTTTTAACACTATAGAACCATTCAGCTCATCGCTCGTCGAAGGTCCTATACCTGAGGCGAAGAATGTAATCGCTGTTACCACTACATCTAATGTGGATGTATTTCCGCTACTTGAATTGTCGCTTCGTGTTTCTTCCTGGAAGAAATTATTACGCATAACTGTATACGTCTTACGTTTCGCTCGAAAATTGACTCATTCGCCAATAATCCAAACTTCAGATCTTGAAACCGCTGAACAGTTTATCATCCGCGAATTACAAACTCAGCACTTTTCCAAAGAATTGGAACACATTAAACGGGGTACTTTACCCTCACCGCCGCTTCGAAAACTTAACCCATTCGTGGACGACAACGGATTACTCCGAGTGGGTGGTCGGTTGTCAAACGCAAATTTACCTTTTGAAAATCGTCATCCGCTCCTGTTACCGCGACGACATCATATTGTTGAACTCTTGATCGACGATTTCCATTTCTTTAATTGTCACACTGGTTCGCATTTATTAATGTCTTTATTAAGACAACGTTATTGGATTCTATCAGCCCGAAATATTATAAGGCAACGCGTTCGTCAATTAAATAATTTTTGTTTCAAGGTCGCACCTACTCGTCTCGCTCCTATGATGGCAGACCTACCATCAGCGCGTGTCCAAGAAGCTAAAGCCTTCTCGCATACTGGAGTCGATTATGCCGGACCCATAGACATAACTATGATGCGTAGACGAGGAGTGCGTAGCCAAAAGGCGTACATTTGTCTCTTCGTCTGTTTGACGACGAAGGCCATACACATAGAAATTGCATCTGACTTGAGCACTGAAACCTTTTTAGACGCTCTTAAACGTTTTTTAGCTAGACGAGGGCCAGTTTCTTGTATTTACTCCGATAATGGAACCAACTTCATAGGCGCAAAACGCAAATTGAATGAGTTATATAACTTTTTATATTTGCAGTCAGTTTCGTTGGCTTTTCAAAATGAATTTAACAATCACAAAATAACTTGGCGAATGATTCCTCCGAGGGCTCCTCATATGGGTGGAATTTGGGAAAGTAACATAAAATGCATAAAAACTCATTTATTCCGTTGTATCGGTAATCAATTGTTATGCTATGAAGAATTATTTACAGTTTTAAACCAAATTGAATGTATTTTAAATTCGCGACCGTTAGGAGTACTGTCTGATCAGCCTCACACTATTTTAACACCAGCACGTTTTCTTAATACTACACCATTACTCGCACTGCCAGCATATGAGATTGACGAGTCGACTAGCCAATCAAATAGAAAGAAACTTCTCGATGCTTTAGTCCAGAGTTATTGGAAGAAGTGGCGTGTAGATTATCTACACACACTACAGCTTAGACACAAATGGAATAAAACTTCCAACCCCATTACCGTGGGTACTCTTGTTCTTATACATCAGGATGATGTTCCTCCGCTTCATTGGCCCACGGGTATTATAGAACAAGTGTATCCCGGTGCAGACGGGATCACTCGCGTGGCGTTAGTACGCACCGCTTCGGGTCATTTTAAACGCCCAACGGTAAAACTTTGTCCGTTACCATTACAATAACGCGCTTTGTTAAATATAATTGATATCACTTTCGCTTTCTTTACTTACTTAACTTTAATTTAACAAATTTTTTCGCATACTTATATTGCGACCTCAACGCTTGAGGTCTCCTCGCATCGCATCAATCGTAGTATGTAATGATTTAATTTTCTTATTTTTTCGCATTTAGGTTAGTTTTTACTTTATAGCTATTTAGTCATAAGTTAGCTGCGCTCGCATTTATATTATCATACGCATTTAAAATAATCGTTCCGTGGTTCTGTGTATACAATATAATGTTTATACTTACTCACACAACATCACACGCATATTTTATGTATGTATCATTTATTGACACATACAGCATTCTTGCTTGTTACACATAACTTTGTGCTTTGTAAAGCCCAGAACTGGGCTTGGCGGGGAGTTTTGGTTACGCGGTTTTTAGCGTAGCTTACCGTCTCGTTCTCGCTTGCTTAGTCTTGGTAGGATAGAGAGAGGCGACGAACCGTCGTTCGTAGTTCTCTCATCGCACGCGCAGTGTCGCTGGCACTGACATACCCCAACCGCCAACCGCCGCGTCAGTTCACATTCGCTTTCGAAGCGCGCGCACGTATCGCATTCATTCTCAAGATCCCTGGCCGCGGCCGGCCGTTAATGTGAACTCAACAAACCTCTACGAACAATATAACTCGGACAGTGTCATAACCAGTGAAGTGTTTGCACCTTTGGAGCTGCGATCCAAGGTAAGTCGTCTCAATTTACTTGCCAGGACGCCAGGCATCAGGAATCTGACAGCACGTATAGTTTTCCGCCATTTTGCAACGCACAAATACATTGTACTCGCTCTATTTTCTTCGCATTATTTTTTCGCACCACGCCTAAATACAGTCCACTTATTATCTTATACTCGCATATAATTTTCGACCCACTACGGGTCGAGCACACCGCATATTATTTCGCATCCACACATTGCGACCTCAACGCTTAAGGTTGCACCGCATCGCATGTTCATTGTTTGGTCTTACGATTCGCATAATTTTACGCATCTATATATTCCGACCTCAACGCTTGAGGTCGAACGCACCGCTGACCATTGTATGGTCCAGATCTATCTATCTCAATGTTTGCAATATAAAGGTGCCAAATATTCCATTTAATTAAATAAAAATAGTCTGAATGGAATTTATTAGTTTTTTAATTCCTAATCACCTGAAAAGATCCGTAAAATATCCGCTCGAAAAGTAACGGACACAGATACGGATACGGATTTCTTTTTTACTTCGGATATCCGCGAATACGGATACGGATACGGATATCCGAAACATCACTAGTTAGAACACCGGTCGTCGTCCGCGCTCTCGAGTCGAGCGAGCCGACTTTGTTTACAAACAAACCCGGGCGGTCGGCGGCACACGGTCGGTGCTCGATTCCTGAGTATTTAAGATTGTAGTGAATGAAACTATATATTTATTTCCAAAGCGATCGCCGAGTGCAGGGGCCTTACCACCACCTTTACAATAACTATTCAAATGCGAGGCATTTCAGTTTAGGTACCTATACTGAATCGCTTCGTTTCGTACCATGACGTGTTTAAAGTTGAACGGAATTGGAATAGCTATTAGTGAATGATAGACCGATGTTTGTCTCTGAGTCGCATAAAAAATCGCTTGTTGTGCAAAAGTGACAGCGCTATACACTACCGCATAAGTTTGTCTCGTTCTCACATGACAGCTGGTTTCGTTCAAAAATCAACATGCTTTAGGCTTGGTTTACACTTTCAACTTTACCGGTTTTTGAAAACATGCTAAATATAACTTTTTAGTACAAAATTATAACAAAACATAATCAATTACTGTACCAACCCATTACTGCCCACTGTTGGGCTCAGGTCTCCTCAGAAGAGGGATTAGGCATAGTCCACCACGCTTGCCCAGTGCGGATTGGGGACTTCACATATCTTCAAAGGATTTTTACAATCCTTTTCCGACATGCAGGTTTCCTCACGATGTTTTCCTTCAATAATCAATTATATCACTTTAAATAAAAATCAACGTTACTTCGTTTATTTGCAATTCAATCAAGAAAAATAAAAAGTTCCTTGTAAAATTTCGTTATCATAAAACACGGCTGAAAATGTTTTTGAACGTTCTTTGTTTAGATTTGATGTGTCAACTTCAACTGTCAAGGTCAATCTTGTTTATTTTCGTGTTTTATCTAATTTTGTTATTTTCGATTGGATTTAATTAGATTTAATGTATTTATCAGGGTTTATACATTTTAGGAGATTTCTTCGTTTCTAAATGACAAGACATATTTACCGTGACAAATAATAGCAAAGCTTTTATAAGTTTTAAATGATGTTAGCAGAACATCGTAACTGATCATGATAAAAGAAATCTATTTAGAGCGGTCTGGATCTCTTTGCAAAGTTTAATAGTGAATATTCCAAACAGCCGTCACCAAATGCATGTGCCTTCACCTCTGGCTACTTTAATCTTACTATTATTATTACCACTCACTATGAACTGAGTTTGACGACCATTACTCAGAAGAAGAAGAATGAAAGAAAGAAGTGTTCAAACGGTTCCACAGACGCGACGCTGGTAGAACTGGGACTGGCCTCCCTGGGGCCAGAGTTGAGCCATTCAATCAAGTATGTATAGTATTGAGATTATGTATACAGTACTGAGAACTTTATTATAAAATTGTTATTTTTTTATATTTTCATTTCCAGCCATTACTTGATGAGCCACTAGCATTATCTGGGGCAGGATCAGAGAGCCTATTTCAAAATTTTGCAGTACCAATCTCGCCCCAACAACCAATACAAAATTCGGTGAACCACCAGTCACCACCACTAGTTCTGCATTCACCAGATGTACCACCTTCTCCAATTGTCGCACCAACACGTTGGCGACCACGGCCTGAGCAAAGTCCCAGAACAGTGCCACGATGCCGACACCGGCGGAGTCGCCGTCAGGAGTTGCCCATAACCATGGACTCAGCACGACGCTCCTTAATAAGGATTTCCGAGGAAAGGGCAGTGGATGAAAGACGGAGAACTGTTTTACTAGAAGCTTTGCTCCAGGAAATAAGGGAAATAAAAGAAATGTTTATATCAAGGTACATTCTATATTATAAACATTCAAACAGTACCCTCAATGTTGTCGCATATTTAAGCATTCAAAGGGACAGATTATAATATATATTATAATATATTGATACATTTTTAGATATCCTGTACCATCTGACGGATAAGAGCAGCTCTAGTGGACTGGCCCTGTTGCAATGCCTAGTTGTGATGGCTCACATCGCTGCCATTAATGTGCTACTGGAGAGATACCTCTTGTGATGCTTCTTCCTCCTCAAGCGATGGTTCAGGGAGTTGAGCCTTATTGCAAATGTTATGCAAAATAACACAGGCATTGATCATTGAAGCAGCCATGTCGGGCTTGTAGTGCAGCATCCTATGCACCAGCAGACACCGAAAACGTGCTTTAAGAAGACCAATAGTCCTCTCAATGACATTTCGGGTCCGGACATGCACGTCTGTGTAAAATCGTTCCGGTGTACCTGGTGCTGCATTCACTATGGGTGTCATCAAGTATCTTCTTAAAGGATATGCCGAATCACCTGTGAAAAGAAAATTATTACTTTAATAAGAACACTTTATGTTGATTATTTAACAAATTTTATTATTTTTTAAACTTAACTTTAATTAGAATTTATATTTAATATTGTAAATATGTGTAGTTAATTACAAAATACTTTTTAGGTTAATTTTTTATTTGTTATTAGAATATTAAATAAAAAATTCTTACCACGAAGCCATGTTTGTTCATTGAGATTTTCTAAAAATGTTTTTATAGGATGATTATTAAAAATGAACGAATCATGTGTGGCTCCTCCGAAGCTTGAGTCCACACTGGTAATGTCCATATTGGCATTGCAAATCTATTAAAAAAAAGGATTTTTAGGAGTAAGAGGAGAGATAGTAGTTAAATAATTATAAAATTTTACTGTAGAACATCTTTTCTAATGGATGTTCTTTGCGTTCTGATAATGAAGCAATGAGAAAAAGATGATTTGAATGTTTACCAATTGAGTGGTAATGTTTTCTACAGAAGAAACGTTCTTCATGCTCAGAAGGTCTTATAATGGCAACCTGTGTGCAATCAATGCATCCCAGAATACCAGGTATACCAAACTTAGTATAAAATCTGAAAAGTTTAGGATATCATTATAATTTGTAACTAATAGAAATACATATATTTATTTAGTTTTCGAACTTACGTTGCCCTTGTATTGTTTCTCTCATTTAAAGTTCTTGGGAAAACAATATATTTATTCCTCATTTGTTGACTATTTAATGCAGCAGTCACTTGAGCCAGTGCCGAAGAGACCGTCTGTTGTGCCATGGAATGCGCAGCAACACCCCTGATAGGCCTCTAGTACGCACCAGTAGCATAATATATTGACAGAGCAGTTAAAACCTTGAATAGTCAATAAAATTTAAATACATCTTGTTGAGGAAAGAGATACTTTACACTGATTTTATTGTAATAAATTTATTTACACGAATTACCTTATCTTTTACTGATAAATCAGTTCCTTTTACAGGCTCTCTAAACAAATATTTTAACTCTTCACATAGTTCAAGAGTTAAATGTTTAGAGAGCCTGTAACGCCGCATAAATTCTACATCCTCCAAGTGAAACGGGTCCGACATGGAGCGTGATTCGGCACTGTTTTGCTTTTTAGCTGCATTTTCAGCGTAATCACTTTCCAAAAATTCGAACAGAATCAATTCATCAGACATCTGTAAATTAAGGTTATGTGTGTAATTGTTTCAGAATTTACAGAAAATTATAGCAAAAAATAGCAATTTAAGTTTTAATACTTACTTTTCCTTCTTAGATTTATTGAAATTCACAACTTTTTTCTTGCTATGACACGATATTTCTCAAAAAGATTCAGTTAGTGAAACGAAAATAGTAACTTTTATTGAATTGTTGATTTTGACAGTAAAGTGACTCAGTTGCGGTTCATAAAGGATGTCATGGTACCGATTTTAGGCGATTGAACGAATGAAATAACATGGCGGTGCAACTTCACTCTAGAATCGCTATACGACAATTGACCGTAAAGTCGATCGCAATAAAGGACTTGTGGTACGAAATAGCAGAACAGTTCAGTATAGGTCCTATATTGGATAGCAATAAGAGGTCGTGGTAGGCCCCCAGGTTTGCCTTCCTGCGCCTGGTGTGCGTGAGTGTGACGTAAGCGTGTTTGTGTTTATGAGTGTGTATGTGTATGACTGTATTTGTGATGTTTATTTTTAGATAAAGTGAATCGATAAATTATGTGAATAATAATGTGATAGAGTTATTAAATGTTTGTTATAAAATATGAATTATTATATTTGGGTTTTATATGTTTATATATGTGTACATATGTGTGTGTGTTGTTTTATATATGCTTATGTAATATAATATACTAAATATGAATTTAAGATATTTATAGTAATGTGTTATCAGGTTTTAGGTGTAAAACGTGCTAAAAGAATGTTATCGTTAAAGTTTATTAGTTTATTAGTGTTTTTGTTTTAATTATGTAGTTTGGTTTATTGCTTGGTATTGGGTGTTTATATAAACTTTGCTTCCGCCGTTTTGCATAGATGGCTGTAGCGGTAAGTGGTAGTCGAAATAAATTGATCGTAGATGTCATACAATAAGCTTAGGCATTTGTAAACATAACGCCATCGAAATATTAGTCGATTTGTATCTGGATCATAAAGTTATTCTCGATTAAACATGTCAGCTTACGAGCCAAATTGTCGTCATTTGCGGGAGGTTTTAATTTTCTGCTTTAATATGAAGAAATCTGCGGCTGAGGCTCATCGAATGCTCTCAAATACCAATGGTGAGGCCGCTATTAGTGAAAGAACGTGCCGAGAGTGGTTTCAATGCTTCAAGAACGGTGATTTTGAAATCGAAGAAACCGACTGAAACAATCACTGGCGATCGTTATTGCAACGCAATTAATGCGTTTGAGCCGAGCATTGAAAGACAAACGGCCGCAATACAACGAGAGACATGATAAAGTGATTTTACAGTACGACAATGCTCGACCCCATGCGAAAGTGGTCAAGACATACTTGGAAACGTTGAAATGGGAAGTCCTACCCCACCCGCTGTATTCTCCAGACGTTGCTCCCTCGGACTATCACTTGTTTCGACCAATGGCACACGGCCTGGCTGACCAGCACTTCCGATCTTATGAAGAAGTAAAAAATTGAATAGATTCGTAGATCACTTCAAAAGATGACCAGTTTTATCAACGCGGGATTCGTACGCTGCCGAAAGATGGAAGAAAGTAGTGGCCACCGATGGGCAATACTTTGAATCATAAATGTATAACCAGTTTTTTACAATAAAGCCTCAAATTTCGGAAAAAAACGGCGGAAGCAAAGTTGTACACCTGTGTACATAAACCCAATACCAATTTATTATAATATATATATACAGGGTGTTATTGCCCGGTGAAACAATACTTTAAGGGCTTAATCTATATCACATTTTAAATCATATACACATACTTTTGAAACTGAGATAGTTACTTTATTTTCCCATACAAAGTTGAAAAAATATTTTTTTGTATTATTTTTGACAACCTTACTCTGACCTACATTTAGCGTACTATATCTATATGCTATTTTCACGCACACAGGCGCATCCGATCGCAATTTTAGAGTTCTGTACTATAATAATCACCTACTAATAGAAAATTTATACTAGTTTTGATTAGTTATAACTCATGATATATTATGCCTAGAAAACCCAGACTTGGTGGATGGTTTCTACATCAAGTATACTATTTGCTGTGAAAGTATTGTTTCATCGGATTATAACACCCTGTATACAGGGTGATTTGTTAGAGAGGGTACATATTGCAGGAGGGTAATGAGTGCTCTGTTCTAATACGGAGTATTACAAAGAATAGGTAAAATTACAAAATATTTTTTTTTTTAAATCTAAATTCGACAAAACTATCTCAAACATAAACAATTTCGGCTTAAAGAGTGTTGACTAACGACCTCTAGTGATCTCGCGCACCCCACACCTCCGCCACACCCATCAGCTGTCGAAAAACCATCATTTTGCAAGAATTTTAGATATTTTTAAGTTGCGATTACTAAGGCATTAAGCCATATTGTTTGGTAATAATATTTTTACTGGTCGTATATAACCATCAGCTACCATGACCTTCAATATGTACCCTCACTAGGAAATCACCCTGTATATAGGTGAATAAATAATAATAATAATAGATTCAATATTTCTATGGGTCAGGTATCGCCTATGATTGGTCGATCCACCAGCCACGCGCTCGGAGACAGCGGTCGTGCAGTGTGTGACGTCAGAGCGCGCGCACCTCGCACGACAAGATACCTCACCGTCCCCCTCACGCGCCCCTCACGCCTCGGAGGAGGAGAGGGGGGAGGTGAGGCCCTCACCAGCCACACCCATCCGCTCACCACCGACTGGTGGCCGAGCAGCGTTGGTTCCCGCGGATGCGACCCAACTGTCCGCGATCGCTGACAGGTCTGGAAGGATCCCCTTGATCCGCAGGTCATCGGGTCCCTTGGACTAGACGCGTTATGCGGAGTTTCCCGACTCCACTCCACAGGAGTTGAGGAGGGAGGTTACCCCGCGGGCAGGAGGGTCGCATCCGACCCTACCTATATCGACCTCCCCGCCGAGGGACCCCCGGCTTCGTCCGAGACCCTCGACGGGTCGAGACACGCTGGCCTTACTGAGGCCAGCCTTTACCCACGACCCACAGAGGGAATGGTCACCCCTGGGCACGCCCAGGGCACCGCCCCTCTCTACGGGGATACAACTGAGACCCATCACGGGTCCCTCGCGGATCGGAAACTATTGGGCAGAGGGCAACCGCATCCCAGACCTTAGCTCGCCCGCCCCCCGGCCACTCGGGGGTGGGTTCTTTGCCTGGCCCCTCTGGGGTGGGGCCTACTCCAGGCCCTTCTGGGGCTGGACCTACGCCCGGCCCGTCAGGGACCCAAGCAAGTACGAACGGCGTACAAGCGAACCAGGCATCCACTGGCGGAGGGGCGGGGAGACATAAACGTCCCCCACCGATCAATGTCGAGCACCTGCCCAACTGGACTCGCCACTTGGCGATCCTGAAGGACAGGCTCGGCAGAGCTCCACCAGTGAAGGCCCTACAAAAGGGGTTCCGCTTCGCTCCGGAAATGGAGTCCGAATTCCGGCTGGTCCAAGCCTATCTGGTCGAGGCCTCGGCTGCGGACAGCTCTATCCAGTGGCACTGCTTTTCGCTTGCCACTGAGGTCCCGTCCAAGGTCTCGATCAGGGGCCTCCCGGCGGACACTAACCCGGCGGAAATAGTCCGCGAATTCACCCAGTTGGGGTTCCCGGCCACGTACGCGAAGTACATACCGGGGAGGGGTGGTCGAAGGGGCGGAGTATTCTTCGCCAAATTCGACCACCTCTCAAAAGACTACCTTGCCAGGTTGTACCAGGTAGAGGAACTCCTCTGCCTGCCTGGTGTGGCAGTGAGGACTTGGAGACCGGTCGGAGGCCCCTCGCAGTGTCACCGCTGCCAGGCCTTCGGCCACTCCTCCTCAAACTGCCACAGAGCGGTCTGCTGTGTGCGATGTGCGGGGGAGCACATCATAGCGGACTGCCCAAGGGCAAGGGAGGACACCCCTACTTGCGCCAACTGCGGGGGGGCACACGCGGCAAGTAGCCGCCAGTGCTCCGTATACCGCAAGAAGGCCAGGGCTATGGGTGTACCTCCCCCAGCGTCTGCCCCGGTACGTGCCGGCGTCCCCAGCAGGGTGAACGCCAACTTGCCTGGGCCCCAAAGGCCCCAACAACCCACGACTTCGTCAACGGGGGGCAAAGGGAAGGGGAGGGGAAAGTCTTCCCACCCAGTCCTCCCAACGCCCCCGCAAACCACGACTAATACGGTCGAGGTAGCAGCCTCGGCCCCCAACCTCATGGCAGACGCCAATCTGCCACGCTCCGCCGCTACTGGTTCCTCCTCAAATAAGAGGAGGAACAAAAAGAAAAAAAAAAGAAAAAGAAGAAGGCTGCGACCACACAATCGCAGCCCGCAACTGAGCCCCCGGTTCCGGCTGTGGCCCCCGTGCCCCCTCCGGAAACGGTTGTGGTTCTGCCCCTGACCTCTCAGCCTGGGAAGTCTACCCCAGGCCCTCAAACTGACCTCCCGCCTCAAAAATGGGTTCCAATCATGACCAACAATCTTAAGGTCATATATTGGAACCCCGGTGGGATCAAGCCCCACAGGCAAGAACTGGTTACGCTCCTCCAGGAGTATCGACCTCATGTCATGCTCCTGGGGGAGACTAAACTGGCACCTCGGGACAGATTCCTGATCCCCAACTATCATGTCTACCGTCGAGACGAGATCACTCCGGCTTCCGGGATTCCGTTCAGGGGCACTGCGGCTCTCGTCCGGAGAGACGTAGTACATGATGAGTTGGACAGGCTCGCCTTTACCCAGATCAGAACGGTCGGGGTGAGGATGGGCCTGCCGGGGGGGGATCTAAGGACCTATTCCGCGTATCGCCCCCCGGAGGGTGGAATCTGTCTCGAGGACTTACGCTGCGTCCTGGAGCTCGACCGGTCCCCCGTGATGGTAGTCGGGGACCTCAACGCGAAGCATACCGCGTGGGGTTCTCGGCTGGTATCGAATGCGGGGCGCCGGTTGTACTGTGACGCCGATGATGGGGATTATTGTGTGGTCGGCCCCAGCGAACCAACACACGTTCCGACGAATCCGGCTTGCAGGCCGGATGTGTTGGACGTGTGTGTTCACAAGGGGCTACGGCACCCTCTAACTATAGAGGTGCTGTACGACATGAGCATCGTACACCTTCCGGTGCTGGTCACACTGGACGTGAGCGGTGCTCATGTCGAGGCCGCCCCCCGGAGGACAAGGGTCGACTGGGAGACTTTTACTAGTCTCCTGGCCGACCAGTCACAGCTCCGGGACGCAAACAATTTTACGCCTGACCCGATCGCCCCTGGTGGGATCGATGAGTCGGCTGAACGGCTCATCGGCTCCATCAAGGGGGCGATCGCTGATTCGGTGACCGTGTTGCCCAGCGGAGGGTTTAAAGGCGGCCTCCCGGCGCGCCTTCAGGCGCTTATCCGCCGGAAGAGGTCGCTCAGGAGACTCTGGGCAAGAACTCGTTGCCCAGGAGTCAAGCGCGAGCTGAACAAGCTGGAGGAGAGCTTGTCGGCGCAAGTCAATTCTTTCCGTGGCTACGCCTGGGAGGACAGGATAGAGCAGTGCAGGGACGATTTTACCGCCACGTCCCTGCACAGACTTTGCCGGCAACTCTCCAGCAAGCGTCCCCCTGTCTGTCCGCTAGTGGACGAGCAGGGGAACCGCTGCTTTTCGGCACAGGCTCGCGCTGAAATCCTGGCCGCTTCGCTGGAGCGGCAGTTCACACCTAACGACCCGGCATCTACCGAGGCGGCATTTCATCAGACGGTGTATCAGAGCGCGGAGGAGATCATGTCCTCTCCGGTGCCATCCCTGGGTGACGACGATCTCATCACACCCGGGGAAATCCGAGACGTCATCAAGACTTTAAATAAGCGCAAGGCGCCGGGAGAGGACGACATTCCCCCCTTGGCCCTTAGCCATCTGCCGGGAGTAGTCGTGGCCGAAATGGCACGGCTATTCAACGGCATACTGGCCTCTGGACACTTTCCGGGGATTTGGAAACTGGGCAAGGTAATCGCCTTGCCCAAGCCCGGCAAGGACAGGCGCCGGCCGTCCAGTTATAGGCCGATTACGTTGCTGTCGCACGTGGGCAAGTTGTTCGAGCGGCTGCTCCTGAGGAGAATGTCGTCGCACATTCTCCTCAGACCCGAAGACCTTCAGTTGGCCCGGGTCCTGCACCACTTGGCGGACTGCCGCAACTCGGACCAGTACACGGTCGGAGTATTTCTCGACATAGAGAAGGCCTTCGACCGGGTCTGGCACGAGGGGCTGGTCCACAAGTTGCGGGGGACGGGCCTTCCGTTAGCCTACGTGCGACTCATCGGGTCTTATCTGGACGGTCGCTCCTTCTATGTCGCGGTCGAGGGCCAAAGATCGTCGGTACGCCCGATCTCAGCCGGAGTCCCGCAGGGAAGTGTTCTATCTCCGATCTTATACGCTCTATACACCTACGACATTCCCACACTCGAGGGGCGCCTCCGCAAGTGGGAGACTGACGTGATGTTGGCGCTGTTTGCCGACGACAGCGCCTACCTCGCGTCTTCCAAGCTTCTCAATGCCGCCTTTGTTAAGATGCAAAGGGTCTACGATGTGCTGCCCCAGTGGTTGGACCGATGGAGAGTGGCGGTCAACGTGGACAAGACCGCCGCAATACTCTTCGGCTCGCAACACGGCCATCAAGAGGAGGCTCAGTCTCCGCGGAACTGAACTCGGGCTTCAGCCCCACATCAGGTATCTGGGAGTCGTGATCGACCGCCGGCTGACCATGACCAGGCATGTCAATCGTTTGATTGGCCTGGCCAAGGCGGCCAGCTTTTTGTTGCGGCCGATTCTCGCTTCCAGTTTGCCGGTGGGGACGAAGCTCGCTGTCTATAAGACGTACATTCGTTCCCGCTTGACATACGCAGCGGGTGCCTGGTACCAACTTCTCTCGACCGCGTTGAGAGAACGGCTCCAGGTACTCCAAAACCTGGCCCTCCGTACCATAGTCGGAGCAGTCTATTACGTCAGGAATGACGTAATAGCCCGGGACCTCGAGGTGGAATCCATAAAGGAGTTCGTTGAGAGGCTCGATCGGAACATGTTCGAGCGGGCTGATCACGGACACCACGTCCACCTCCAAGGGATAGCTCCGCTGCACGCCCGGCCGCCTGACGGCCTTGCGTTGCCGCGTGAGCTCCTGGGTCCCCCGACTTTGGTCGGAAATACGTAGGTCAGCAAGCGGGTCGCGGGAAGGGACTACGAGTGCCCCCTGCGGAGCTGACCCTCCTACATCGTCCACGCACCACCTACTTCTACTCCCCCTTTAGGGGCATGTCCCCCTCAGGGACCCCCCACATTGGTGGGGCTACGTTACCTCCTTGGGAGGCTCTTAAGTCCCCCTCAGGGACCCTCCACACTCGTGGGTTTTGTCGCCTCCCAAAAGAGGATATTAAATCCCCCTCAGGGACGCCCCTCTATCAGAGGGCTTTTCTAGGGGGTTTTATTTATTTAAGTCTTTTTTTTTTCTTTTCTTTGTAATTAGTTGTAGTCTTAGTTCTAGTTAGCTTTATATCTTAGTTCTAAGTCTTAATTATAACTAGGCGTCCCCCGCCAATGTTACGTGGCTGATGTACTGTCTCCCCTCTTCACCTTTTTCTTTTCTCTCGGTACACTATCCTTTCGTCTTCTTTCAATTTCATTCTCCACTAGAGTTGAGCTGGGACTGACATCCCCTGGAACGAGGCGGGGGATAATTTTAATCCCGCCTTCTCGTTCCTAAACAGTCCCAGCTCCTCGTACAATAACTTTTCGTCTTCTTTCTTCTGTACTTTTACCTTCATCTTTTGTAAATATTGTGTGATTGTTGCTTTTATGTTTAATTTTATTGTTAAGTTTAATGTCATTTGTAATATACATTGTAAATAGATTAGGGGTTGTCCATTAATCACGTGAGGCTTGAAAGGGGGGGAGGGGTTTCATAAAAATCACGAAAATAACACAAGGGGAAGGGGGGGTGTAGTAAGATATCTCGTGTATTTATTTTTTCGTCAAACGCGCGATTTTTAAACAAATATTAAGCGGCATGGCGCGAAAATTTTAATATTCGTTGTAGGTACTAAAAATACACGTGATGTTGAGAAGGGGGAGGGGGGGGGGTGGTCTTAAACCTCACTACGTATCACCGATGGGGGAGGGGGGGGGGTGGTCTTAAACCTCACTACGTATCACCGATGGGGGAGGGGGGGTTAAAAAATGCTAAAAAAAGATCACGTGATTAATGGACAACCCCTTATATATAATGAAAAAAAAAAAAAAATACTTGTTCCCTACAAGAGGGAGAAGAGAGAAGAGGAGGGGGGACGTCGTGCCGGCCAACTTCTATGGCCGGGAACAAACGGCATTTGTTAATGCCATAGAATGTTATAGTCGTGTAATCGGTTTTGTCTGCGTACTGGCTTTCGGTGGCTGAAGGGCTTGCTTCCGATTACCCCCGCCTCGTAAGGCGGGCAGTGTTATGCTCGGGCAGCGGGGGATTTCCCCGAAGCCCATACCGTGTACACGTAGACCCGCTTCGTAATTTCTCATTCCGAGATAATTTTTGAAATGGTTAAATAGTCTTCAGTATACACCCGTGATGGGTTAGTAAATTCTGCGTGCCTGTGGATCCTTCGGTGAGTTATTGTAGTATTATATCTTTAACTGGCTGTATATTTAAAGTGTGTAATCATATATGTGAAATGTACAACCATGTTATAATTTTATTTTAGGGTTCCTCCCCTAGGTCTCACACCATACGAGACCTGTTGTATTTGACTTGCCTTCCATGGAGCGTACGTGGACGTCCTGGAATGGATAAGAATATGTGAATTGTCATTCATTCTTTATTTAATTATGTAACCTACGACCATCTGATTCTCATGGTATAATTTATCAACCCAGTTCCCTATTTTTATCGTAATTTAATATATTAGAATCTAAACTTAAATCTTTGTATTAATAATTTTATAACTTGTGTGTATCTCTTTGAATATATGCCTGTAGCCTGTTGCTAAGTGTGTTATTTTATAAACCCATTCCCTGATTAGTCTCATATATCTTTACCCTGAGCCAGCTGGTGAAGTAACAGTAGCCACTGGCCAAAATTGTTACAAAATGGCGCCAATCTTCGAGGCTCGAGAATATGACATGCCCTTGTGAAGGTCATGCTCGCTTAGCAACACGGCAGTAATATTCAAGCGCACTTAATATTTTTTATTGTTTTATTTAATTTCTCAATTTTATAAAAAATACCAAGATTTTTTATCTTCATCTACATCTCAGTGTAATTTATTTTAATGATTTATTAATATGTATTTGGGTGTTTTCAGCGTAATTTTTGTGGCATATAGCCCAATCTCTGAACCCCATACATCTGATGATGTGATGAAGATTATCATCGGGATTGAGAAGCCGACGTCGAGGTCTACATCGACGATGGCAGAGGGACTGGAGTATGGTCGTATTTTATCAAATACTCCACAAAAGTATGTATGGGTCTTTCGTGGAACGTTTTTTTTAGGATTTCAGTTTTCTGAATATATTCCTATGCGTTTTAGGAAAGTAACCTCATTCTTTTATACCGGTTACATAATGGATGGTGTTATTTTTATTTGACGAAATTTGATTTTTTTGTTATGTTATTCGTCAAAGGATTGAATATCGTTGTGTTTTTTTATTAACTTATTTTTTATTTTATTTTTACATTTTAAAGCACAATGATATATCAATCCAATTTATTAATTAACATCAATTTGTATTTCTTTTAATAATGCAGTATTTATTTAATCATTTAATTTTTTCAAACTGCATTATTGTATTTAATGACCACGAAATGAAATGAAATGAAATGAAATTATTTATTCTCAACGTTAATGAAATTTTCATGCTTGTTGATGTCAAAAGGCTACCACCAGTTCGGAAAAAGAAATAGCCACTGTCCTGAGAAGAACTGGCAAGAAACTCAGCGGGCATGTCTTTTTTTTTTGTATTATTTTTCTGTTTTTTTTTTTATATCTTTTCAACTCAATATTACAATTTTTTATTACAATTTTTGTTACAATGTTGACCTAAAACGAAAGCTTCATTCCCACTTAGTGCAGTCATCTAGAAAATCACTAATTGTATAATAAGCTTTACTGCACAAACGATTTTTCACAACTTTTTTAAATGTATGCGTATTTAGGCTTTGAACGTTAAGTGGAATCTTGTTGTAAAGGCATATCGACAAACTCACAAATGATTTATTGATTTTGCGTAACCGAATTGCTGGTAAAGCAAGCTTGTGTTTGTTCCGGGTATTAAAGTTGTGCAAGTCTGAAACTTTGGGGAAATCATCAATATTTTTCCTTACAAACATTACGTTCTCTAAAATGTATTGGGATGCAAACGTTAGAATATTTATTTCTTTAAACTTGTCCCTCAAGGATTCTCTTGGGTGCATATTATAGATTGCTCGAATGGCTCTTTTCTGTAGAACAAAAATCATTTGAACGTCGGCAGCATTACCCCATAATAAAATACCATAGGACATTACACTATGAAAATAACTAAAATAAACTAAACGAGCTGTATTTTCATTTGTATATAATCTTATTTTTTTAACCGCGTATGCTGCTGAGCTAAGCCTACTAGCCAACTTACATATGTGAGGGCCCCACTGTAATTTGGAATCTACTGTTATACCAAGAAAAACTGTAGACTCAACAAGCTCCAATGCCTCCCCACTCACCATAACATTACTTTCGACTTGTTTTACATTTAGCAACGTGAATTTAATACATTTAGTTTTCTTACTGTTCAACAAAAGATTATTGACGCTAAACCAGTTCAGTATGCGGGAGATAGCATTATTCACGTCGTCATAGTCATTCATCTGACGTTTGATTTTGAAAAGTAAAGATGTATCATCAGCAAATAATACTATCTCATGCCGGCATTCCACAAAACGGCATTCCACGAAACAAGAAAGGACCCAGAATAGATCCCTGAGGGACTCCCATTTTCAAAGGTATGCCAGAAGACCGCTTTCCTTTAACATCAACTTTCTGTATTCTCCCGGATAAATATGAACCAATAAGAGCCAACGAAGAATCCCTAATTCCATAATGGCGTAGTTTCCTTAATAATGTGTCGTGATCAACGCAATCAAAAGCCTTAGATAAATCGCAAAAGACTCCAAGAGCATCATGCGACTCTTCCCAAGCCTCAAAAATATGTCTTATTAAATTTGTACCTGCGTCTATAGTAGAACGTCCCCTAGTAAAACCGTGTTGTTTACTGTGTAGAAGGTTATTTAAATTGAAATGATTAAGTAGCTGTTCTAAGATCACTTTTTCAAAAATTTTACTAAACGAAGGTAGCACTGAAATTGGTCTAAAGTTGGAGGGATCCGAGGTGCTACCGGATTTAAATAATGGTATCACTTTACTATATTTCATTAGATCAGGAAACACACCCAATTTTATACAGTCATTAAATATTGTTGCAAGGTATGGTGCAATTACATCAATAATAGGTTTTATTACTTTGACCGATATTCCCCAAAGATCAGGAGTTTTTTTAACATTAATTTGTTTAAAATTTCTCTTTATGTCCATAGCACTAACATTTCTAAATTGAAAACTAACACTACATTTATTAACATGTTCTTTTAATAACGATTCAGCAACAGTGGGAGAAGAAATAAGAGACTTTGTAGTGGAAACTGGAATATCTGCAAAATAATTTTCAAATATATTAGCAATTTCTTGTTGCGTGTTTATTATTTTATCATTATTTTTTAACGCAAATTTAGTATCATCGTTTCTTACATTTCCTGTTTCCCGATTAATTATATTCCAAGTCATTTTAATTTTGTCTGATGCATTGTTAATCAGATTAGATAAATGTAGCGACTTAGCCATAGCACAAACTTTTCTAAAAATTTTTGAATAATTACGAACATATTTTTTAAAAGATTCACTACTATTATATGCTTTTTCAGAATAAAGATCATATAATTTTTGTCTACTTCTATGAATTCCAACAGTCGCCCATTCATTAAAAGAACTTTTACCTTTTAAGTTGTAGTACAATTGTAGTTAGAGCGTCACAATGAATTGACTTCAATTTAGCAACTATATTACAGAAGGGCATACCTGGGTAACACATATTAACAACCTTTTGTTTAAGGCTCATTGCTAACATTGGACCAAAACTAACACCTATCTTATCGGATAATACTACAGTCTTTCTACACGATGTCGACGTCGGAGTATCGGTGACAACCGGCACCACTTCCTGTCGCGTCAGAGGCGAGCACGGTTCCTCCTCTGCTGCGATGTGGTGCGCAGGCGATGCAGGGTGGAGACACGCAACCGGTACCTGCGCGGCAGGCGGCGCGTCCACGGCGTCGTAGGGCGCCGACGCAGGTGTAGGGGAGGCGCGGCGACGGCGACGACGAGCACGACGGGAACGACTCGCTGCGGGACGTGCTTCATCAGTCGTGTGTGGCACACATCCCGAGTGGTCAGAATCGATCGGGGTGGTGTGGTTTTTCGTCATGTTAGATTCATCATCGACTTGCACTGTGTAGGTGATATCAGTGCAGTCGACCTCTGTAGTTCCGGCGATGCTGGTCCTCATCGTCTCCAGCCTCGTGGAGTTGTTGTCAATCAGCTGATCCATTTCTAAGCCCAAATCATGTATTTGCATAATTGATAAATTGAATTCATGCAATTCGGCAGTTAACTTGTCAATGTCAGCTTTGTCTTTGTCCCAATCTCTCTTGTTCTCTTTAATTTCTTGCTCTAACAATTTTATCTTGTTTTCTAAATTTATTTTATTTTGTTTCAGCTTAATAACATGTTTATTTTTCTTATGTGAGTGTTTAGTCTTCGTTATAATTTTGTTTATTTTAAGGATCGACTTTCTGCTAGCTTGACCTTGATCTTTTTTCTTTGCACAAATTTTATCAGCATTGGTGTGTAATGCATCCAGGTCCATGTTTTTTAATTCCTCATACAAACTTCTGGTCCTCGTGACAGTTGGCTCAGTAAGTTGCTGTGCTTGTCCTGCTTGCAGTCTTTGCATGTCATTATGGGCATCAGCAAGTTGATGTTCCAGTTGAGATATTTTTTGTAGTGCTTTTTCGTACTGACTACTGAACTCATCGTAGTGTTCCAGTATGTGTTGCAACTTGTCTCTCTCCTCTCGGACACCTTCAAGTTGCTCGTCAAGTTCAGTCAGGGTACTTTTCAATGTTAAATAACGATTGTTAACATTTTCAATTTCGAGCTCGCTTTCGTCACGTTCTTGGAGAAGCATTTCATTCAACTCTCTGCTGGCTCTGAGGTCCTCCATTGTAGTCCTCAATTTGAGCTCCAGCTCCTGAACGTGCGTCTGACGTGTGGTCACTGGCATGTTTATGTTTTGTGAGCTGAAACACAAAGAAGAATGATAATCCACAGTACAGAAAATAATTTTACAGAGGAAAATAAGCTTTAGATTTATAAAAGAAAAGTAATTTTCACTTTTAATTTAGTAGAAATAGAGAACAAAAAAGAATATAATTTTATTTAAAAAAATATAAAAAATTAAAAATTTACTTAATGATTAAATTAAATTTATCAATACCAACTTCAAAAAAAAAAAAACTAAACTAAATTTACCAATTAAAATTTATTTGTCAATATTAATTTATGAGTATTAGTCTTGCTATTATTATTATACTAGCTGCCCCGCGCAACTTCGTCTGCGCCAATCTCAATTAAATGTCAACTATTCGATTTTTTTCTCGCTGTAAATACCATCCTTGAACTTCATCGAGAATTTAAAAAAAACAATAATTTCCAAAATAAATATAGCCTAAGTTACTCCTTATAACATAAACTATCAGTCATTGAAAGTCAGCCCGTCCGAATCGGTCTAGCCATTCCAGAGATTAGCCAGACAGACAGTGGCCACCTTCCAGCTCCATCATCAGACCTTGACATTCATCCTCTACGCAAAGAACTCATAAAGACGCTTCATTAGAGTCTAAACGCGATGAGGTTATCTTGCTTATTGACAGAGTTCCCATAGCCATCTTCCAGCTCCATCATCAGACCTTAACATTCATCCTCTACGCAAAGATCTAATCAGGACGCTTCATTAGAGCCTGAACACGATGAGGTTATCTTGCTTAATGACGGAGTTCCCATAGCCACCTACCAGCTCCATCATCAGACCTTGACATTCATCTTCTACGCAAAGATCTCATCAGGACGCTTCATTAGAGCCTGAACACGATGAGGTTATCTTGCTTAATGACGGAGTTCCCATAGCCACCTACCAGCTCCATCATCAGACCTTGACATTCATCCTCTACGCAAAGATCTCACCAGGACGCTTCGTTAGAGCCTGAACACGATGAGGTTATCTTGCTTAATGATGGAGTTCCCATAGCCACCTACCAGCTCCATCATCAGACCTTGACATCCATGCTCTACGCAAAGAACTCATCAAGACGCTTCATTAGAGCCTAAACACGATGAGGTTATCTTTCTTAATGACGGAGTTCCCATAGCCACCTTCCAGCTCCATCATCAGACCTTGACATTCATCCTCTACACAAAGATCTCATCAGGACGCTTCAGTAGAGCCTAAACATGATTGGCTGGGTCGATTTGGATGGGACTTTCAATGGCCGAGCTTATGTAATAAAGATTAACTTTTTTTTTCTTCAGTTGTAGGAAATCACTGGATATGTGGGAGTTGAACCGCACTAAAACCTCCAACCGCTCACACTCATCGTCCAAACCCCGGCTGAGGCCAGAACGGGATTTGTAGGGACGGCGCGACGCGTTACGCGCTCGGCACTCTTTCCAGTCGAAATACGAATTACTCAATATCACTGGTTCCGCCGGCCACTTTAGTCAGAGCTCCAGTTGCGACGATTCACCATATAAATTGGAGATCTCTTTATGTTGGCCAAGAAAACGTAATACCCATCGACGTTATTTCGCTTATAACTTTTTTAATACTGAACCGATTTTGATAAAACAACGACTAAATGTTAAGTGAGACTTGCCATAATACATTACAAAAAAACCCCAACTAAATTGGTTCAGCCGGTTCGGAGATTAGCGTGCACAAAGATACAGACAAACAGACAAACAGACAAACAGACAAACAGATAAACAGACAAACAGACAAACAGACAAAAAAAAATCTAATTGCATTTTTGGCATCAGAATCGATAACCAAACACCCCCTGCTAGTTTTTTTTTTGATATTTTCAATGTACAGAATTGACCTCTCTACGATTTTATTATAAGTATAGATATATATGAAATTTTATATATGTTTCACAGTTGCAAGTATAAACAAATAAGTGTTGTAAATTTCAATTTATAATATGTAGCTGTCAATTGAGAAACAATGGAATACTGGGTCCCCACAAGTAGCACCCGTTCACGAGTTAACGTGAGAGTCAGCCATCACCTTCCTCAACCACTATAGAGGGAAGAAAGTGACCCGGCTCCCAACGCTACCACAAGCGAAGACCGTCCAGTGAGCAAACCAATGTCCCCGTCCCGACAACCACACGCCAAAACGTTTTTTATTTATACAAACAACAATGGTTATTATGATATTATAAAGTATATTATACGAATATTATGTAGGATTGAAGATATAATAACACGATGTACTTTATAGTGTTTGTTATATTTTATTAGATCATTTATTTATTATAACACACTAAGATTTAATCGAAATGAGCAGTAAATTAATAGTAAATACAACAGGGATTAGAATAAAAGTAGTGAATACATAGGAAATATGAAACTGAATTTAATAGAAGTTAGAGTAAAAAGTAAGATTGAGATTAGATTGAAAGCGTAATACAATTACTCTCAGAGTGTTTCACAAATATAATTCTAAATGGTTATTTGCTATTCTTTTTAACAAACTAAAACGGTTTTTGATTTTTTTCCTTTGCAAATGTGGGTAGATTTTTTTAAAATTCTTTATATTTCAAATTGATTTTGTTTAAAATTTCTTGATAATAGATAAATATATACTAAAAAGCAACTAAAAATAGTTATTATATCGACTACGTAATAAATAAAACAAATACTCCCCCGGTTTTATGAAGCCTTCGTTAAAAAGCCGGTAACCTCCAGGCGAACACCGTTGATGTTTTTCCTATTCAATTATCTTCACAAAACTTGCTCCAATAGCCGAGATAACAATAACAACACTTCATTTACTTGTAATAAATTACTTAATATGCAATACGACTTAATTAAACACGTTACTGGGTTTATTTTGATTTAAATTACGGAGCGTTTAAAATACTGTGTTAACACAACAAGCGCCTGTGGGTGCATCAAAAACGTCACGTTATTATATTACTCGGTTCGATGTTTCGTTCGCGAAGTTGTTACGTGACGTCATATCGTACGAGTGGATATCAATTAGCGAGGGTAGATATTCCTCAAATACCACTCGTAGTGTCCGCTTTAAAGCAACTTAACATCGAACTCGATGAAGGTCAAATATTTAATTTATATTCGCACACATTTTTTTTGTATTTGTTGCTTAGTGTGCGTAATATTTATTTGTTTTGCATGGGATATATTCGGATAACTTTTACGTCTAGGAATCCTAAAATCTGATGAATGAAGTGTTTGTGTGCATAATTTTGAAAGTATGTGAGAGTGGATGAATGAAAGTACTATGGTATCTATGTATGGGAAGAATGAAAGAAGTTTTAAGGCGAATAATGAAATAAGCAAAAGTGAAGGATGAAAGATGTACACGATCATTTCACATTATATAATCATCACTCAATATGTATCCTAGATGTATATATCTGTTTATTTTTATTTATGTAATATATTAATGTATTAACTTTACATCGTATCTATTAGTATATCTCGCTGTGTAGGTTTGAGGTTTTTGTTATTTGTAGTTGCATATACATTCTTCTTTGTGTCGTTGTATGACCGGCAGATGTATTATGTGCGTTCCTTTTTTTATAAGGCGCATCCGTTGACTTGTGCTTTTTAGGTCATTAGTTCTATAGGCATTCTGATGTGATCCATCAGATGTATTTTTTTTGTGTTCCTCTTATGAGGCACGCTAATGACCTATTTAGGTTCGTGATCTTTTGAATAGTCACAATCGATTTTTTTGCGTCGTTGACGTAAGCACAAGATTCCACGGGCTGGTGCATCTACAGTTATATGTGTCTACTATTTTATAGACACATGCCGATAGCTTCAGTGTAGATTAATAGAATACTTTAACTTAGTCCCATTGCAAGTAGTCCGGTGGGTGGGGGTGGCAGGCGCTCTACCCTTCTGGGGAGCTTCTGCCACCGCCCGCGTCGTAGTTCGGTTGGTGGGGGTGGCAGGCGCTCGACCCTTCTGGGGAGCCCCTGTTACCGCATTCGTCGCAGCCTGTTGAGGAGGGGCCGCAGCCCCTCCAGATGGTGAGGCCTCCGCCGCCACCCTTCGCCCCGCACGAGGGCGGACATTGGAGAGGCGACTGAGGTGGAGGAAGCTGAGCGGTCTCCTTTTGGGACCGCTCAGCCTCCACCTCTAATGCCGTGGCTCGGCTGATGGCCGCCGAGACCACCGGCTTCAGTCTCTTGGCATCGGCTGCGATACCCCGCAGCCTCTGCTCCTCCGCCTTTGCCCCCTTTTCTGAGGCCCGGTTCGAGGCGTAGAGCGCCGTGCGCCTCATGCCCTCGAGGATGGCCGAGGGGCTCTCAGCGAGCTCCCCGCCGCTTGGAGCAGAGGCCACGGACGCCACCGAGGGCTGCGGTGAGACTGTAGAGTCTCGACCGGGCCCCGCGTCACCACCTCTGGCGGCCTCCCGCCCGGAGTTCCTCGCCCTCTGCGGCCCCTTGCCGCCAGAGGACGATCCACTCCCCGAGGTCCTCCGCGCAACGGACTTCCGTTTGCGGAGGACCCTTCTCGCTTGCTCTCCAGAGCCAACATCGCTCGCGGCGGTGCTCGCCAGCGATGTCGGTCCGGTCCCTCATCCATCTTCTCCTCTCCCGCCTCCGAGTCCACCTCGACCGCCCAATCGAACGGGACGATGCAGACCCGGGCCTCACGCCTTCCAGTGTCTACATCCGACACAGGGGCCTGGTTGCCTACCCCTGTGCGGGCATCGGTCGCATACTTCGCGTTCGCGGGCCCGGATACCCGCGAGCGCCGGGTGCCTGGGGCCGGATCGTCCGGCAAGGCATCCTGACTTATACGACTTTCCATTATTTTACGATTTTTTGGGTGATTACTCACACCACTTACCCAAGGTGGTGTGGTCGCACTTTCTGGGGGAGATTTAGTCCCCCAAGGCTCGCGATCACCTGGGTGCAGGTTACCCGCCGCCTGCGGTTCGGCGTCCTCCTCCGGTGGCCCACCAGCCACCCTCCTCGTCCCCGAGGGCACCGCTTGCTTAACAAGCGGTGTGGGGAGAGGAGCTCCTTGTGGTCCGCTTAGTCACGGCACCCTCTGGCCAACAAAACACCCTGCGGGGTGCGAGGGTGCACGCTTAAGCCCACCGCCACGGCAAGGCGGGACCACCGGGTGGGAACTTACTCTTAAGCTTAGAAAATTTGAGTCATTGTCCGATCGTTTTGACGACTTGCAAGGTCAGATTGAGGTTTTAAATCCTGCTAATTTAAGTAATGAGCTCGAAGATCGTGATGATATCGAGCAGTCGCTAATTACTAACATCGCGAATGCTCAAAGTATTATCAAAAAATTTAACACAGACAAACAGGATGAAAGTAATTACAAGGATCTCAATACAAATAGACATAGACATAAATGGCCAGCTTTCAAACAGTTTATGCATAATTTCAAATTTCGTACAGTTGTTAAGCGTTCGTTTATGTCTTTCGAAATTTATTAAATGACCTCCGTGGCATACTCTGCACAACTTTGTGCTTGATTGTTGTAAGAATGTTGCTCGCTTTCACACTTAAATGATTTTACATTATTATAATGCGACCGACTGTCGCCTGTACGATTTGTAAGATTGCTTGAGGGATGTGACATTGAACTTGGGTTGCTAGATTTATTCTTGATGGATTCGAGTACATCAGCGGTCAACTAAAAATTTGTAAAATGTGTCTAAGTTAGGGACGTCATCTAGCACACCACGACATTCCTCCCATTTCAAAAGAGTACGATTATCTAATTTAGAGCTCATAATATGAATTATGAGTATGTCCCACTTGTCTGTAGATTGTCCCAAACTAGACAATGCCCGCAAATTTTTAGTAATATGACCTACCATAAATCTTAAAAATGTATCAGACTCGCGATTACTTTGTTCAATGTTTAACAATGCATTCAAATGGTGAGTTATCAATTGACGCTTATTATCATAACGACCGCACAATAGTTTCCACGCATTTTTATAATTAGACGCGGAGACTTCCAAGTTTGAAATAATGCGAGCCGCATCGCCGGATAGATATGAAATGAGGTAATGAAATTTATGAATGGGCTCGATACGCGCGTTGTTATGTATCAAAGAGGAGAACGTATCACGAAATTCGAGCCAATGAAAATATGAGCCGTCAAACTTAGCAATTTGTATCTGAGGCAATTTAAATCCAAACGCGTCCCGATGATCGGCTGCATTGCAATTGTTACTTGATAATTTGTAAAGTATAAAGTTCTATTGTGAATGGTTTCTGGATCACAAGCATAAAAGTTTTCGATTTTACATCTTGGTTCCCTAATTAAAAAAAAAAAAAATTATAGGGTTTCTATACGCATTTGTTTATTTTTAATATTAAAAACATTAGTAAAAATAAAATTGTGTGTTAAGATAAAAATGGTACTAGGAAATATGTAAAAAATACAACTGCATACCCTGGCCAAAATGTCTGTGCACGCCACTGTGCTGACACTGAACTCGACCTGAAGCACATACACAAATCAGTGACAGCAACTCTTCACAGGGGTTGCTTCAACTTGAGAAAATTTAAAACCAATTCACAGTCTTTATTGAAATCCCATTGTCAAAATTCAAATGATACTTTAATCATCAGTGAGTCTACATCTACCCTGGGAATGGGATTGAATCCTTCTACCGATAATTTGCATTTCCCATTTACGATTCCACCATTTCCGATATGCAACTATTAAGCAAATGAATCATTCTTTCATCCTTGTTTAAAATTTTTGATCCCTTGGGCTTGTTAAGTCCCTGTGTCATCAAAGCTAAAATTTTATTGCAGCAACTCTGGTTGCACAAAGTCTCATGGGATGACCCTATCCCGCATGATATACAAAGGGACTGGAGTCAATTCATGAACGACATACGCAAACTGTTGAGTGTTGAGGTACCTAGGCGAGTACTATGCGACGACCCACAATCCGTACAACTTCACTCGTTCAGTGATGCCTCACAAAACGCATACGGAGCGTGTGTTTATTTACGGTCTGTGAATTCTTATAATAAAGTCACAGTCACGTTACTTTGCTCAAAATCAAAAGTGGCTTCAATTAAATCGACCACAATTCCTCGGCTTGAGCTCTGTGCTGCTCTGCTAGCAGCCAAGCTATGTAAGACCATGACGGAGTCACTACGTTATAAAACGGTTACTGAAGTTCATTGGTGTGACTCCACTATAGTTTTGGCTTGGCTCCGTAACAGTTTTCAAAATTTGAAAACATTCGTTGCGAATCGCATACTAGAAATTAGTGAATTTACAAATTCCAATGCATGGCGTCACGTACTGACGTCCATGAATCCTGCCAATTTGATTTCCCACGGAGTGAATCCCAATCAAATGAGCAACACTAATCTTTGGTGGACAGGTCCAGCATTCTTAATAGGAGAAGCTGATACTTGGCCTACACTAAATATAAAATGCAACTTAAATGAGCTTCCTGAAATCAAAACTAATGCTATTACATCAAATATTGCAACTAATGAACTGTTTTTCATGAACTTTCTTTCAAAATTATTCAAATGTTTACAAATGTTTCAAATGTTTACAAACTAAAGAGAGTGATGGCATATGTTCTACGATTTATACACAATTTAAAAAACGTTACTAATCCTTTGAATGGTCCGTTGACCGTTAATGAATTGAACGAGGCGTTCACTGAGTTATTATTATTATTAAGAGAGGGGGGGCGATGGGCACAGGTAGCCCATCAGGTCACTGCGACCCTTACGGATCTATTGTAACCATCCCCTTATGTTACAAATATGCGCCAAGACTCAGGTCCAGCATGAACTGGACTATTTTCCTGGGGCAGATGTCCCTAATATCTTCAGGGAACAAAATATGTCCCCCGAAGATATGGGATCTAATGCTGTTAACAGCAGGGCAGTCGCAGAGCAAGTGAAGAGGGGTTTCCTCCTCCTCTTCACATAGTCTGCAGGTAGGGTCCACCACAAGACCAAGCCTCCACATGTGCCTGTTCAGCTTGCAGTGTCCTTTTAAGGTCCTGATGAGAATCCTTAACTGATTGCGTCCCAGAGAGAGGGCTTCCCGGGTAAACCGAGCATTGTAGCCCTCCATAAAGGCTTTAGCATGTTTCTTTCCTGGGGAGTTATGCCAGTGCAGCTTGCTCTTTTGGAACCCCCAGGATCTCAGTTCAGATGAGATAGCATTTTTAAGCAGAGCACAGACGGGGTCGGGACCGAGGAACGGTACCTCAGCACCCTTCCTAGCCAGCCCGTCTGCTAATTCATTACCCTCCAAACCACTGTGTCCCGGAATCCAGCACAATGTGAGCCTGTTGGCAGCGCCCACCCTATTTAGGAGATTGACACACTCGAATACCAGTATGATGGCGTACGTCTCTGCCTGGAAGACACTGGCGTACTGGCCAAGGCTAATATAGATATTAGCCCTGGGTCTCTCGCCATAGATGCCGGCCCCCGCACAGGCCGTTGTTTTGGAGCCATCACTGTACCACACGAGACTACCAGGAGGAGTGATGAGTGGGTTAGATAGATCCCAATCTGTCCTCCTCTTAATTACTACAGAGTACAGTTTCCTAAAACTGTACTCCAAGTTCATCCAGTCAGTGGGCATGCCCAGGACTGGATTCATTTCTATCTCTCTAAGGAACTTTCCCCCTGCATTAGAGAACGGTGTCCTACTCCTGGATGTTCTAAGCATCGCAGCCTTGGCCTCTCTCCGAACATGAATAAAGAGAGGTTCAAGGCTGAGGAGTGCCTCCATAGCGGATAAAGGAGTAGTGGACATAGCACCTGTAGCGGCAATGCAACCTAGTCTTTGGAGACTGTTGAGTGCCGTCTGACAGGTGCCTTGCAGGGTTTTCTTGTGCCACGCTACGCATCCATAAGTTACCGAAAGCCTTACTATGGATGTGTATATCCAAAGAGCGGCCTTTGGATGGATGCCCCAATTTAACCCTGCTAAACGGTAGCATGTACCCAGCGCAATCTTGGCCCTGCGTATTACATGCTCAAGGTGTTTATTCCATGTGAGTCTCTGGTCTAGGAATACTCCGAGAAATTTGACCTCACTGGAAAAACTCACAGTTGACCCGAAGAGCTTTGGTGGCTTTAGCCTATCCAAATTCCTTCTTCGAGTAAATGGAACTATGATAGTTTTATTGGCGTTGACCGTAAGTTGATTGCGGCAACACCAGCGCTCCACCACCCCCAGGGCCTGTTGCATGAGGTAGGAGACCAGTTCAGGAAAGCCCCCTACAATGCAAATGGCCAGATCGTCAGCATACCCCTGGGCGTAGAAATGCGCTTCCTCCAATTCCCATAGTAAGCCATCCACAACAACAGACCACTCGAGGGGTGATAGAACACCCCCCTGAGGACAACCCCTTGTTATCCCGACTTCAATGGTTTTGTCCATAAGTGATGTCCTAGCCGTTCTATTTGTCAAGGCAGCCCCTAGCCATCTTAGAGTCGTTTCATCGACAGCTCGGCTACGCATACAACTTAGGATCACATCAATAGGGGTGTTATCAAAACCACCCTCTATATCTAAGAAGGCACAGAGGGCAATGTCTTTCTCCTCCTGAGCCTTCTCCACCTTGTCAACCAGCTCTGCTAGGGCGGTTTCGGTAGACTTACCTTTCTGATAAGCATGTTGATTCACATGAAGAGGCTTTCGAGCCAAGGAAGTCACTCTTATGTGCATGTTAATCACCTTCTCCATTGTCTTGAGTAGGAAGGAGGTGAGGCTGATTGGTCTATATGATTTAGGTTGGAATTTGTCCCTATCCCCTGTCTTTGTGATAAAAATGACCCTTACCTTTGACCAACCGCTTGGAATAACTCCCCATGCGAAGCTAGCTCTAAAGATTTTCGTTAAAATGGGGAGTATCAGGTCAAGGCTATTTTGGAGCATGGCTGGGAAAATTCCATCCTCCCCTGCAGATTTGAAGGGTTTATGGGATGAGATGGCCCATTCAATCTGCCTAGGCCTGAAAATATCTGTGGCTAATCTCCAGTCCTCCGGTTTAGACCACGATACCGTTGTCGGAGCAACCTGTTCAACCACTGTTTTAAGTACCACCGAGCCAGGGAAGTGCACACTGGATAGTAATTCCAGCGTCTCCTCCGCTGATTCGGTGAAACTACCATCAGGTCTCTTAAGTAGTCCTAGATGATTAGCGGGCGTCTTGGTCACAATTTTGTGGATTCTGCTCACGTGTGGAATGCTTTTTATGTCTGAGCAGAATTTTCTCCAAGACCTTCATTTAGCCCTCCTTAGCTCCTTATTAAATTCCGTAAGGGCTTTCCTATATGATTCCCAGTCCTTATTGCATTTTGCCTTATTAAAGAGGGTCCGAGCCCTTGTCCGTAGTTGCCCCAACTTTTTATTCCACCAAGGTAATTTACCATGGTCTGTTGCGGCCTTAATGGGACAATTGCTTTGGTAGACCTCGTTGAGTACTGCCGTTAGACCCTCTACCGCTAACTCCAGTTGAACTCTGGATTTAACGGTTTCGGTTATCGAAAGTAGACCTTGACTTACCTGATCCTTAAAGCTGGCCCAGTCTGTGTTCCTAGGATTCCGATAACTGACTGATTGAGCGACTCCTGCATAATCAATTGTGAATATCAGGTGTCTATGGTCGGACATGGACGGTTCCTTGGATACGTGCCAGTCTTTGATCCGGTTCGCAATCTGAGATGTTGCAACCGTGATATCTAAAACCTCTTGCCGGGCCCTGGTGGCAAAAGTTGGTTGGCACCCGCGATTAATGATGGTTAGTAAGTTAGCAAGAAGAAAGTCGTATAAGTGCTCACCTCTGCTATTGGTATCCGTGCTGCCTCACACTGTGTGATGGGCGTTGCAGTCGCTTCCGAGCAGTAGCTGAGCCTTTTGTTCCTTGCTGTATTCCACAATTGGTCCTAGCTGTGTTGTCGGATCGCGCAATTCTCCTGGCAGGTAGGCTGAGCACACTACTATCTTTGTGTTGTGTGCACCTGGCAGAGAGACATAGGCCGCTACCAGGTCATCATTGCAGATACCTGGAATCGGCAAAAAATCAATATTTTTACGAAAAATAAGACAACTTCTAGGTCTCAATCCACTAGTATTGTAGCATATCTTACCTGCGAGGTTGAGATCTAAAACCGTGTTTTTGTTTATCCATGGTTTTTGTATCAAGGCCATATCAAAGCCCTCATCCTGAAAGGTTTGACCATAGCAGCAGTTGCTGCTTTAGAGTGTTGCAGGTTGGCCTGAATAATCTTGATCATGTTCTTTGTGTTAGGAAAGGAAGAGGAAAGGAAGAAAGGAAAAGAACTAGGGAAAAAGAGTAAGGATTAGAGGTACTGTGGAAGTGGAGAGAGGTTAAGGGAGGGGTAAGGCTTTTTTAGAGGCCTTCTTGCTGGAGTGCTCCCGAGCGAGAGACGGCAGTTGAACTGGCCGTCTCCCCCGGGGACCCCGTTGGCCTCTAGTGCTGCGAGGAGGATGAGCTGTGCCCCTATAGGAGCCTCGTCCTTACCCTCCTAGCACTGGTACCCGCCTGAGCCATATTTGCTGCCGATGTGCTTGTACCAGCAAGCAACACCTGCCGGGGCTCAGGCGGTTGTCTGTTGACAGAACTCTGCGGCAGTGCAGCGGTTACTGAACTCGGTCCAGCCACAGGTTGCGGTAATCCTGTGGCTGTCCCAGCGAGTCGAGTCGCCGCCGCTCCGACCGTTCCTCTGGCTGAACCGATATTGGTACCAGCCCCGCCGGAGCTTTGCGGCCGTGCAGTGTCCGCACAGTCGGATTTAAAACGCAGAAGGAAGGGATTCACGCCATAGAACATCATGAACCCCCTCCCCCGCAGACGCTGGAAGGCACCGTCGTCCAGAGCAAAGGTCACCGTTTGACCATTGGCATCCGGTTTCCGATGCAGCACCCTCCAGTTTAGGCAATCCAGCTCATTGTTCTGCCGGTGGAGTCGCAGCAACAGAGCTTTGTTATCAAGGGCGAAGCCCTTGATCCAGCCCGTGCCAATTTTCTGCTTCGGCAGATCCTTCTTCTCGACCAGACGGAGCTGTGCCCCTTCCCAAGGGTTGAGGCGATGAAGGTGGGCAGCAAGCCAGTCATAGCTGGGCGTGTCTTCACAGGTGACGACAACGCACCCACCTTTTAAGTATAAAGGTCTAAATTTAGGACCTTCATAGCCTTCTATCGTGTCGATGGCTCTACAGATGGAGGCTTGTGACAATCAACGATTCCCACTTTGAATCTCTCTACCACAGAGCTATAGGTTGGTTTGGGTACACCAGCCTCGCCCGGAGTAGCAGACGTGGTCGGACCTACATTCCCACCACGTCTGGACTTCTTCGGACGCAGATCCGCAGATGACTCCTCCGACCGTTGCCTTTTCTGTGCAACTAGGTCTATGGAGTTGCCTGTACCTCCTGTCTCTTTGTATAGTTTTAAGCACAGGGCAAGAGCCTCCTCATCGCCTTTGCCCTGGCTCATCCACCAGTGTAATCTCCGTTTTTGGGACCCTGAGAGGAAAGTTTTAGGAAATCCTTCCGCCCGAAGGTTGAGGCGGGACCGAAGTCTCGCCGTTGTCATTTGGAGGACTAGGAGAGCCCTCCAGGACATTTATAAGAGCATTTAAATCAGCTTCCATATAGTTCCCACGAGAAGCAAGGGAAATATATGTCCACCCGAGCAGAGCCCCGCTTGCCCGGGTAAGGCAAATTAGTCCCTGAGGCTGCCCGGTATCTGCAGAAGAAATATAATCCCTTCCTAAATGCAAGCCTGGACTGTTGAAAACTGCACATTTTCAACGGGGGTATGATGTTTGCGCCTGATCAACATTTCGGAGCAACCACTATTTAATATCTATAGATCATGTATCGAATAAAATATAAGGGTTCAATTTAATATGTACAAGTCATTGTCACCCGCAATAAAATTGTGACACACTTGCTTTTTCATCGAACGGACCGAGCCGGTCATACTTTGTTCCTCCACCTTTCTCCTCGAATATTGTAACAAGATACGAAATACAAGCATTTTCAAGAAACTTCGACGATTTTCATTTCGTTTACCATCGAGCGTAAATACACAGTAAACAGGTTTTCACCTTTTTTTGTTGTTATACCTTTAATTTCAACGTTATTTAACCTGGACCTTTGTTCGCTGACAAATAGCTCATGTTTTATTCGAACAACATCGCCTTCCAACAGCTTGATTGCAGTCTGTGACTTTTCAAAATCAATAATTCGTGATTCCATAGCAACTAGTTTCGCGCTGAATTCATCCAGTTTAGCACAGCTAAATTCGCAGGATTGTCTGAGGTCACATATTTCCTTCTTGATCGAACGAACATCTTCAACCAGTGCCGGCAAGCTGCCCAGCTGACGTTTCAGGTCGACGATTTCGTTTAGCACAACTTCGAGTGTTACCGGCTCAGCCGCAGATGGAACGGGAGATGCTATACGACACCCTGAACACTTCCATTGAGCTCTTCTGTCCGAACTAAGCTTCCTCCAACCTGCTTCACTGATATTGGCACAGACAAAGTCCAAGTGCTTCTTGCAACTGCCGCACTGCGCGCCGTCATTGAAAAAGGTGTTACACATGGCACACTTTATTTTGAAAAAGGTACAGTAAATAAGAACTCGAACAAAAATGAAATTATAAAAATAAAAAAATGTTGATAATCTATGATCGTACAGATCGAAAGAAACGAGTTTACTTGTTGAGTGTTCGCCTTTGGGTTTGCGTAGTCACTCTTTCCAGGTTTTGGTATAACAACTATTCTAACCATCTTCCAGAGCCCGGGAAAGTATCCGATGCGTAGGCATCTGTTGAAGCTGGCGAGTTGCAACCCAGGTACCACTTCGCAACTACATTGGCATATGTCTGCGGTCAGACCGTCCTCTCCTGGGGATTTCTTGGGGTCCATTTTTCGGTACACCTTGGACAGCTCGGCCGCAGTGAATTCCGGGCACTCAAGAGGCACACACTGATTGTCGAGTCGCTGTTGACTTAGGATTTCAACTACTTTCTCTCTCGTCGTTCGCTGTTCCGGTGTGTCACTGCTTTCATCATCTCAGGAAAAGAAGGTCCTCGCCAGGAGTTCCGCTGAATCTTCTGGAGTAAAAAATGCGCTTTCAGGGGTTGGTCGGAGGAGTTCGTCACTACTGCGGGTATTGCAGATCTTCATAAGTCTGTAGGATCTCTGCCACACAGTTTCGACCCTTTCCTCGCAACAAAAGCTCTTCCAACTACTGGTGATGGCCTCTTGTATCATTTGCTTGTACTCCAGCCTTGCAGCCAGGTACTCCTGGACGAGTCGCTCCCTTCTGATCGGGTTCGCTTTTCGGATGCGGCGCCCTCGTCGTATCACTTCTTGCTTCTTGGCTGCCAGGTCCTCGTTCCACCAGCGGCTCGGTCCATGTTTATGGTCCGTTGGTAAACGAGGGATTTCGCTGTCGCATGCTTCCACTATTGCCGACACGTATTCCGCGACCACCCGTTCCAGCTCCTCCGGTAGTTCCGCTCGGGCCACTCGGTTAATGTGAACCTCGTTAGCTTCAAGCACTTCCCGAAGTCGCCTTTCGAATGCCGACCAGTTGGCCTTCTTTGTATTGTAGCGCCTTGTGCTCTTTGCAGGACTAGGTCTTGCACTGTGGTGTAGGGTTAAAGTGAAAGCCAACTGGCGGTGATCAGACAGGTTGCCGCGTATTTATCCACGTGCCAGTCCCGGATCCTATCGACAATATTGCTACTGCAAGCCGTAACATCTATGATGCTAGTGCATGCTAGGTTGCCGCGGTATGTGTGGAATGTTGCAGTGTCACCCTCATTTGACACGTTAAAATCCCATTGAGCTAGGAATTCAGCGCACTGTATGCCCCTGCTGTTATCAGTGTTATCTCTTGGGCAGCCCCACCATGTGCTGGAGGCATTGAAGTCTCCTCCAATCACTATGGCTTTGGCACCCAGCCCCTGCAGCACGCACTGAATTCTGCCCAAATCTTCATCGATGTTTTTGTTTTTATCTAGGTAGACACTGGCAACCCCAATATTCAGACTTCCTAGTTGCACCACACATGCTACTATAGATTCCGTTATTTGCTGAGAATTGACTACGACATCTATGCTGTTTGTGGGCAACCTATATTTTATATAAGAAAGTTATATGAATAAAATATATATACACTGCACACAAATACACTTATTTAATAAAACTCAATTTATTCCACTTTTACATTTATTTTCATTTTTTATTATTCCTATTTATTGTTAACATCGACACGGTGCGAACTTGCCCGAGTTTACTTCCAAGTCGCGAGCGCTCATCGACCGACCGGTCGGGTCAGTCAGCTGTTGATACCTGCTTGCGTAACCCGTGCCGCTTGACGACCTCTCACCGCTCGCGGTTCGTTCGATAATAATAACATTTTATATCGCTCATCTTTCTGTACATTTTACTATTGCTCCTTCTACTATTCATCTTTCATTCTGCTTTCATTCTGTGCTGTGGAACATTTGTGTCTGTGTGTTAATAAACTGTGTACGTAAACATATTGGATTCCTCATTTCCTCCGACGAACCCTGCCTTCACACGGACTACGATAGCCTCATCCACAACTGGTGACCCCGCATACGAACACACAACAACCAGGTACCTACATAACGAACGACGTACTCATAAATCGCGGGTACTCTGGGACCGCAACCAGCAACCAGTACAACGATTAAGAATCAAAGTCCCACAATTTTCACCAGAAGATCCAGAACTCTGGTTCGCTCTTATCGAAGGACAGTTTACCAGCCACGGCGTAAGTGACGACTTAATCAAATTTACGAATGTTACAACTAACTTGGATATGGAATATGCAAAGGCGGTAAAAGACATAATCATCAATCCACCAGAAAAAAATAAGTATGATAAAATAAAAACCGAACTTATTAAACTTCTTTCCGCTTCGCTCGAAAAAAAGTTAAACAGTTGCTAACCTATGAGGAGCTCGGGGAAAGAAAGCCCTCGCAGTTCTTAAAACATTTGCAAGATTTAGCGGGTTCGTCAGTACCCAACGAATTTATCAAATCAATTTGGACCAACCTGCTCCCGCGGGACATCCAAACTATCCTAGCGTCTCAACCACTTCATTCGTTAGAACAATTAGCTGATTTGGCAGACCGGATTCAAGAACTAACATCGCCATACAATGTTGCTGCCTCTTCAACCGTTCACCAGGCGGACGAAGCATCACGCGAAATATCTGAACTCAAAAAGATGGTACAGCACCTCACCCTGAAGCTAGATGAACACACACGCGACTCGTGCTGCGCCGCTGGCCACTCAAGACAACCAGAACGCCGCCGATTTTTTGAGCCATTTTAGCCTCATTGTAGATTGTCGCAACCAACGTTTAATCGATACACTTACAACATTGACAGCAGCGGCATCAATTGCTAACGAATCTATATTTTCAGTTAAAGTCTCGTCTGGCGACAGGCGTCTGGCAGCATTTTCACACAAATAACACGCCCTTCAGGCACACTTGTAACTCCCAAACACAATACGGTGCATTACATCAAAACCACTCCAGGTCCTCCTATCTCATTCAGGATGACAATAGCAGCTCGTCGCCTCAGTGCTTGTTTGGCCTATCTGCACTCTAGCAAATTTTACAGGAGACGTTTTTTTTGTTTTATTTATTAAATAACGTTTAATTTTTTAATTTGATACTTAATATAAATACACGAGCTACCCACAAATTGAATTATAAAGAAATAATATACAATAGTTCATGATTCTAGCGTATTTTACATGTTTTGTGTGACGATAGGCCAAACGTGCACTAAAAATTTTTCGGATGTTTACTTACAACAAACGTGCACTGAAGATTCACCAAAGGATTGTGATAATTTTCCGTGCTTTTTTGTGCTAAGTGCTAATATTGTTGATACAGGATGTAACTTTTTAATTAGTATAAGTTTTACTGCCGATTTCGCTTGTTCCGTTGTGTATATTATTTTAAAATATGACCAACTTCTCGATTTTTGATTGATGGGTTTTTTGCGCTTGAAGCGTCCTGGTGAGTATTTTGTCTGTAGATGAAGGTCAAGGTCTGATGATGGAGCTGGAAGGTGGCAACAGAAACTCTGTCAATAAGTAAGATAACCTCATCGTGTTTAGACTCTAATGCAGCGTCTTGATGAGTTCTTTGCATAATCATGAATGTCAAGGTCTGATGATGGAACTGGAAGGTGGCCACAGGAAATCCGTCACTAAGCAAGATAACCTCATCGTGTTTCGGCTTTAATGAAGCGTCCTGGTGAGTACTTAGTCCCTAGATGACTGTCAAGATCTGATGATGGAGCTGGAAGGTGGTTACAGGAACTCCGTCATTAAGCAAGATAACATCATCGTGTTTAGGCTCTAATGAAGCGTCTTGATGAGTTCTTTGCAAAGACATGATTATCAAGGTCTGATGATGGAGCTGGAAGGTGGTTACAGGAACTCTGTCAATAAGCAAGATAACCACATCGTGTTTAGGCTCTAATGAAGCGTCTTGATGAGTTCTTTGCATATGAGCCTAAAAAAAAAGATTAAGATTCCCCCACCAAAACGCGGGGGGTCCCCAGAAGGGGGAAGAGCTCCCTGACGGAGAGCGGGGTCGCACCTTCCTGCCGGGAGGGTGATGGTAGCCCCCGTGGGATCCATCATAGGGCAGAAACACGTGTGGAACGGACGACACAATGATCTCAGTCCCGTAGAGGGGATCGCCTATATCCTACCACGTTATTACGCCGTAGGATAATTAACTCTGAGGAATCTCGGGGGACCCACTAGCTTCCTAAGCAACGCCGCGCCTTCAGGCGGTCGGGCGTGTAAGGGAGCTACATTGCGGAGGTGCTCGTGGGGTCCTCGGTCGGCCCGCTCGTACATATTACGAGCGAGCCGGACGATGAACTCTTCGAGCGACTCCATCTTTAAGTCCCGGGCTATTACGTCTTTGCGGACGTAACGGCCTGCTCCGACGATGACTCGGAGGGAACGGTTTTGCTGGACCTGCAACCTTTTCCGCTGGGACGGCAGTATGAGTTGATACCAGGCCTCAGCAGCGTACATAACACGTGAGCGGATAATAATATAAGTCTTGTAGATGGCGAGCTTAGTCCTGATCGGCAACGCGGACGCGAGGACCGGTCGCAAGACAAACCGCGCCGCACGGGCCAGGCCGATCACTCGATCGACCTGTGGCTTCATGCGGAGCGATCGGTCAATCTCGCACCCGAGATACCGAACGCTGGATTTAAACTCGACATCCACACCACGTAGACTGAGATGGGGGACGGTCATGGTACGGACCGGACTGTAGAGTAGGGCCTGGGTCTGGAGATGCCCCTCCAAGGTGGGAATGTCGTTGGTATAGAGGGCGTATAGGATCGGGGACAGGACACTAGCCTGTGGAACCCCGGCCGCCGACTTGCACCCCTCGACCGCGACAAAGAAGGATCTCCCCTCCAACCACGACCCCAGCAGTCGCCAGTAGGCATGAGGTAGACCGGTGGATTGCAGCTTACTGACCAACCCCCCGTGCCATACCCGGTCGAAGGCCTTCTCGATGTCGAGAAAGACTGCGACCGTGTACCGGTCGGAGTTGCGTTGGTCCGCAAGATGGTGCAATACACGGACTAGGTGTAGAGTCGTCAAGTGGCCAGCTCTAAAACCGAACTGCTCCGGTCTGAGGTGGATATGCGGAGATATCCTCCTCAGGAGTAGCCGCTCAAACAACTTGCCGACGTGCAAGAGCAGGGTGATGGGCCTGTAGCTGGAAGCTTGACGCCTATCTTTGCCGGGCTTGGGCAAGACTATAATCTTGCCCATTTTCCAGGTCCGTGGGTAGTGACCCGTGCGGAGAATGGAGTTGAAAAGTTCTGACAGATTTGCCAGAACGTTGAAAGGGATAGACTGAAGTGCCATGGGAGAGATACCATCGTCCCCGGGAGCCTTACGACGCTTGAGGGTTTTGATCGTCCGATACACCTCCCTAGAGGTGATCAGTTGATCCTCCTCAAGAGGTGGCATCGGGAGACGAGGGTCTAATGATTGGGTAACCCCCTCTTCCAAGACACGGTGGAAGTGAGCCATCTCCGGGACCGAGGCGTTCGGAGTGAACTGCCTTTCCAGCGAGCCAGCCAGGACGTAAAGCACCTGTTTCCCTGTTCATCCACAAGTGGGTAAACAGGGCTAGGTTTGGAGGAGAGGCGACGACAGATCCTGTGGAGGAAGGACATGGTGCGGTCGTCACCAGCCTCCCTCACGTACTATTCCCAGGACTCGCCCCGGAAGGCACGGACTTTCGTCTTCACCTCTTTCTCCAACGCATTAAGCTCGCGCTTTATCCTGGGACACCTGGTGGTCGCCCAGAGCTTCCGCAGACGCCGTTTGCGACGTATTATCGTCTCAATCGACACCGGGAGTTTGCATCTGGGCCTGCTGCTGGGCACCATGGTCGTCGCTTGGTCTATGGCTCCCTTGATGAAATCAGTGAGGCGGACGGCCGCATCATCGACGTCATCAGGGGTAGATAGATCCTGGAACGGTGATTGGTCGACTAGCGAGTACTGAAACGCCTCCCAGTCGACCCTGGGCCTCAAAGGGGGGGCCACGAAACGAGTGATCCCCAAACCTGCCGTGACCAAGATCGGCAAGTGAGCGGTACCCATGTCGTACAGCGCTGAGTGAAAATTGACTTCAGTCAGTCAGTCATGAGGTCTGGGGGCAACTCTCGCTGCCCGGGCTCATTCTCTCCGCCACTCTGAGCGGAGGTGAGGGTTTGGTTGTGGCGCTGGTTAAAAAGAAGAGTCATAAGGCAGAGTGACATGCGGGACTGGACGACACAATAATCTCAGTCCCGTAGGGGGCACGCATATATCCTACCACGCTGTTACGCAGTAGGATAATTAACTCCGAGGAATCTCGGGGGACCCAATAGCTCACGAGGCAACGCCGCGCCTTCGGGGGGTCTTGCGTGCAGCGGTGCTATATTGCGGAGGTGCTCGTGAGGTCCCCTATCGGCCCTCTCGTACATTGTTCGGTGATTTTTACCGAACACCTTACTCAGCGGTATTGGCGTAATGTACAACGTCATTTCTACAGACCATCAGTGCACATTTGATTACCGCGTTAGTCGGGTGCATTCATTAACATTTTTAACATAAATTTTTTTTAGACATAGACATAGACATTGCTTTATTTGCGGTGGAAACACATACACACACATTGTAATACACTTAAGAAAACCAAGTAAAAAACAAAATACAAATTGAACACGTGATAAATAAGAAAACATAATAATAATTGTCACCGATACTTGTAAAATTTTATAAGGCCCTTTCCATGTTGGGGATAGTGCTTTCCTAAGGCGTAAGGTAAACTAGGTCTCCAACCTTATATCTTACAGGTCGTGAATGATTGTCGTAATATACTTTTGATCTTTCTTTAGAAGCCTGTATGCTTTTAATTGCTCTCTCTCTTGAATATTTTAATCTGTGAGTTAACATTTTAAGATATTCTGGATACGTCAGATCAGGGGTAGATTCGTAAATAGAGTCTGGTAAGTCAGGTTTGTGTCCGAACAGTAATTCATAGGGAGTGAAGTTTGTGGTACTATGAACACTGGTATCATAAGATAACATGGCTGTGTAGACATAGTGATGCCAGTTACCTTGATCTTCGTTAAAAAAAGATTTTAGATACTCTTTTAGGGTTGAGTGACTACGCTCTAGGGCGCCTTGAGTTTGTGGATGATATGGGCTTGACCATAATTGATTGATCTTCAAAAAGTTGCAAGTTCTTTTGAAGAGTTCCGACGTGAAATTGGTACCTTGGTCTGTCAAAATAGTTTTTGGTAGGCCAAACAGTGAAATAAAATGGAGAAGGCATTCGCAAGTCTCCTCTGCTGTTGTTGATCGAATTGGATAGGCTATAGAGTATTTAGTTAAATCGTCCTGCAGGGTTAAGATATATTTAAGTCTCGCGGGTCCGGAGTCTGGTAAGGGACCGACTATGTCCAAAGCTAGTCTTTGGAACGGGGTTGACGACGTGGTTGTAATTTGCATAGGTGCTCGCGAGATTTGACGAAATGCTTTGTTCTCTTGACACAGTTTACAAGATTTAACATAGTTTTCTATATCACTACGCATGCCTTTCCAATAATATTTTTCGCGAATTCTTTTAAACATTCTGGTCCCACCTAAGTGGCCAGCGACAGGTAAGTCATGGTTGTCTTTCAAGATTTGTTTAATTTCACGTAAAGTTGGATAACGTATATTGTTATGATAAATATGTATATTTATATTAGTGTTGTTAAAGAGGAAGAGAATCATGTTGTAGATTTTAATGAAGTGGTAGTTATCAAAAGGATTTTTGAAGTCAGAAATAGCGATCGTATTGTCATTTTCATGTAGCAGTAGGATGAGTTCATTTCTCAGTGACTTTAAGCTTTCAAATACATCTGTATAAGATGCTTGATCAAAATGATTTACTTTTGTGAATAGAAAATAATAGGTCTTTTGTTGTTTAGGGTGAATTAAGAATGAATTCAACGTTCTTTCCTTGCCCAAAAATAATTCTTTATCTGCGAAAGTATTTATAACGTTTTCTGCATAAGGCAAAGATTCGTCTAGGTCGATGGACGTAGGAATAACGATATGTTTGTGTGGTGACTCTAGTAGGTTTTCATTATGTTCTGTTATTTTCGTGTTAGGGTTGTAATTTTTGTCGGTTGTAGCTTTAAGAAATTCTGAGTAAGTGTCTGAGTTTAAGTTGGGACTATTCAGGGGGTCAATTACGTCGTTAGGTAAATTAGGAGAACTGGGGTTAAAGACCTGTGGAGGATCAGGAGTCGCGTTTTCACTAAGTTGATTTGGAACGTTTAGGTCTTCCAAGTTTAAATCGTTGAGATCTGGTAAGTCCAGGAAGCTTCCTGGATTACCAATTAAAGAAGGTATAGCGTCTGGATCTAAGAAATGATCGCAGTCAGGCGAATTCTCGAATAAGGGACTGTTATTATCAGTCATTGAGGATCCTGGAGTGGGGTTAAGATTTACAGGATTTATGAGTATTGAATTTTGAATTGGATATCGTGATAGGGCATCTGCGGCATTGAATTTTCCCTTTTCTATAAATTATTTCATATTCATACTCTTCGAGTTTTAGTCTCCATCTTTGTAACTTGCTACTTGTATCCTTATGATTAAATAACCACTTTAAAGGACGGTGGTCAGTCACTATTTGAAAGTTTCTGCCGTAAAGATAGGGTCGAAATGTTTTACACCCAAATAAAATAGCAAGTAGTTCTTTTTCGGTAGTGTTATAATTACACTCACTTTTGTTAAGTGTTCTTGAAGCATAGGCTATGGGTCTATCTTTTCCTAGTTCTCCTTGGGATAGGATAGCGCCAATCGCGTAATTAGATGCGGCTGTAGTTAAAATGAATGTTTTTGTAAAATCAGGGTATGCTAACAAAGGGGCTGAAGTTAATTTTTGTTTTAGTGCATCAAATGCTAGTTGTTGTTCATTTTCCCATAAGAATGCAGTGTCTTTTTTCAAAAGAGTTGTCAGGGGCTTTGCCAACTTGGAGAAATCTGGTATCAACCTGCGATAGTAAGAAACAAACCCCAGGAATGATTTGACATCCTTTGAAGTTTTAGAAATAGGGAAATGTTTTACTGCTTGGATTTTATCAGGGTTTGGTTTCACACCTTGGTCTATGATGATGTGTCCTAGGTAAGATACTTCCTTTCGTAAAAACTCACATTTGTCGGGTTGTAGTTTAAGGTTATATTCGCGAAGCCGTTTAAAGACGTTTGATAGATTGTAGAGATGATTTTCGAGATCAGCGGAATAAAGAACAATGTCATCTAAATAAACAAAGCACTGCATTCCTTGCAGGCCAGTGTCCGCAAACTTCGAGAAGTTGTAATTTTTCTTCGCGGTTTAAATTTGTTCGAGTACTCTTTTTGTTCTAAGATATGTATTCTGGTCGTCACGATTGTGGTTATTTTGAGTATTGATAGAATTAATGTAATACATGTCTTTTACTTCGTTTAGATCATCGAATGGTGTTAACTTTAACTTTAAATCAGAGCTGAAAGACAAGGGTAGTTCTGATGTGTTCACGACGAATATATTGATTCTTGAGTTTTCTTTGACCTTGACGATTGAGTTAGCGATAAGTAAATTTTCGATTGGGCGTTGATCTAGAATGAGACCTTCGTGAAGTTCAGAGTTTAATGCGGTGCATTCGATTATTGTCTCAGATCTTGGGGGAATTACGCATATAGGCACATTGAATTGTAACTTAAAACGAATTTTATTTAATATTAATTCTTGTTTAGGGTAGTCAATATTCCCGTTCATTGTATTAAAAATGTCATTACCGATTATACCATCATAAGGTAGGTCTACTCCGTCTACTATGTGGAAATTATATTTTAGTGTCGAATTTGATTGGAATATGCCCGATGGTCGATTTTGTACCTGTCGAGTCGATTCCTTTAAATTTAACAATATCTCTTGTAATTTCTAATGAATGAAAACATTCTAATGACGATTTTAATATTATACTGATGGACGCACCAGTGTCGATTAATAATGATAAGGGTTTCGAAGAAACGGATGTTAATATCTTTATGTAAGGTAAGTATTTACTGGAAACCTTTGTAGTACAATTGTAAATTTCAGGCGATTCTTGCCTGTTTAGGGTTTCGGAATTGCGACTTGACCATGTAACGGGTGTCGCTGAATTCTTTACAAACGAATAATCTGATTTTGAAATTTTAATTTTTTTATTTTGGTTTAAAGATAATTTTGTGTCGGGTTTTTGGATGGGGCGGCCCGACCGACACGATTGCGGGCCTCGATTTAGTTAGAGAATTGGTAGTTAAAGATGATTGGTCGTGTTCATTAGTATTGTTGACCGTGTCTTCACCTTCTTCTACAAAAGTGACGCGGTTCTCGGTTGGCCTGTTGTATGAATAATTGTACCGTTTAGATTCATTAAACTCCCTTTTGCGACAATTTTCAATAGTGTGGCCATTAGTCTTAGAATAGCGACAGAATGTTGGGAATGTACGCGGCCTACTTTGATATCCGAAGTTCGGTCTAAAGTCAGGAATTTTGTTTTCAGTTTTATAGAATGTTCTAGGTCTCGAAGAGCTTGGCTCTTGTAAGGAAGTTGGTCTCCAGTTCATGAATTGCAAAATTTTTTCGTTAAGGTTTGGAGGGTTTTTACACCGAACTGTGTTTGAAATGTTCGGTTTCAACCCGATTAGGAATGTATGGAGGGCTAGATCCTCCATTGCGGCTAGACGACCTTCTAGCTCGCTATTCTTTTTATTGGATAAGGTGATTTCTGTCAATAATTTCGAGAGGCATGTTTCTAGGCGTAATGCGAATTGTGTAACAGATTCAGAGGCTTGTTGGTGACATTCTTGTAAGTCGGTTAGGAGGTGTGTGTAATGTTTTCGTTCTCCAAATTGTGTTTTGAGGAAATCATTTAACTGTTCCCATGATTCGAAGTCTTTAATGGAGCATGCGATTTCGGCTTTTCCTTCGAGTTGGGAAAGAATAAACTTAAGCAGTATGGATTTTTGTGACTCTGAAGCGAGTTCGATTGCGTTTTCACAATTTGTTAAGAAGGATGTTAGTTTTTCGCGTGATCCATCAAAGGGTTTTATAAATTTAAACAAGGTCCCTATTTGTACAACTTCTCCTTTTCAGGTTTTGTTCGAGTTTCCTTTTTTGACGTGGTTGTTATGTTTTAGAGTAACTGTTTTTAAAAAGTTAAGTTACGTTACGGTGTAACGAGTGGACAACTAAGTAGCTCGATATATTGTTATGTCTAAGTGAGATAAGCACCGTATGAATGACGAGACTATTCAACTTGATTATAACTTGAATGATTTAAAGTAAATTCTTTAAATCGTGTGGTTTTAATCTTTTTACAAATTTACTTAAATTATTAATTATTTGAACAAACAACGTGTGTTATGTATATTTTGTAAATGTCTTGATTCGGGATAGCACTTGTTTCACTTACTGCAAAGTTAAACACCAACATACGATGAGTTTCAGGAGCATGACGTCGTGGTCTTCGGCTGCTTAACCTCGATATGATGGGCTGCGTGGTCTCGGAGGAAGGCGTAATAGCGCCTTCGTTGTGTCTTGGTTTTTCGGGTTTGCGTCAGTGAGGACGCGAATAAATTTTTGTATTAGTTTTGATGTTTTTTCTACACTTCACAATTAGGAACCCAAGTTACGTGGGTTTTTAAACAACTTTACACTTGGTTTTTTCTTTTTGTTTCACTTTGAACCTTTAAACTATGTTTTTCTTAAACACTTCTTGAACACTTTTGTTTCACTTGAATAACGTCTTGAGTAGAAGAATAAGAATGGAGGATACCGAGGATCTTTTCTGATCCCACCGCTGCCACCAATTTGTTATACGAAATCAATGAAATTACTTTTTAAAAAAGATTTATTACGAAAAATAAATAAACGTGCCGTGTGAGATTGGAGATTAGACTAGCGGGAGATGGAAGGATCGGTCTTAAATAAAGGAGCATAATGCTGACTCTACTTGGGATATGTGATGATGGTAACAGGATTGGGAACTGAGGGGAATCGTAACAGAACTCTCGGTGGAAAGGACTATTGAAATTGCGTCTTTGGAACTAGAACGCTTCATTGTGGTAAGTCTTTACAGACCTCCAAATTCATTATATGATTTATTTGAAGAAATAATGGAGAATGTTTTAATAAGACTTTCTGAATCTAATAAACCTATTTTTATCTATGGTGATTTCAATGTCAACTTATTAGAAAATAGTAACACCACTATTAGACTCAGAACATTGTTCAAATCATATAATTTTGTTAATGTATTCAATGAACCAACAAGAATTACTCAATCAACGGCAACATGCATTGACAATATTTTCACAAACACTAAGCCTTTGCAAAAATACATTTTTAATAGTTTGCCTTCTGATCACTGTGGTCAATTTTAATCTTTTAAAAGTAAATCAGATGATAATAATGTAAAAATGCTTGAGTTTGTTCCTATAAATTGTAACCGTATAGAAAAGTTTAGGAGAAATGTATCAACAACAGTGTGTAATTTGAGCAGCAGCAAGGACCCCCATACCTTGTAAAACGATTTTTTTGATTTGATTAATAAAGAATTTAATGATGTATTAGTGCCTAAGTTATTCAAGTTAAAAAATAAAAAGAGTTTTTGTGAATGGGCTACTATTGGAATTTACAGAAGCAGGGAAAGACTTTACGACTTGTATTATGAAAAGTCATATAATCCTATGATTATATGACATTATAATCATTCCAACAGTATGTCCGAACGTATTCAAAAATATTCAAAAAAGTCTGTGCTGCGGCAAAATCACTACACTTATCTAGGCAAATAAAAATTGCACCAGACAAAATTAAGATGACTTGGAACATTATCAATAGAGAGGCTGGAAGAGTAATACATAATGACTCTGATTTTTCACTGCAAATTAATAATAAAGTTATTAATTCTCAACAAGAGATAGCTAGTATTTTTGAAGACTTTTTTTTAGTAATACCATCTTCCACTACCAAGCCTCCTGCCAGCTCTCCTGCCATCGCCGAATCACTGTTACAAAATCATGTTCATAAATGTAAAGTCAATTCTAAATTTAGTCAGGTTAATACAAGTGATATCATGAAAAGTTTTAAAACTATCAACGTTAAAAAAACTCTTATGGGGAATATCAATTAAGGTTATTAATCATATAGGTAATAGACGTAATCGCACCCTTTCTCACTGAAATTTTCAATGAGTGTATTAAACTGGTGTATTTCCGGACCTAATGAAACACAGTTAAGTAATACCTTTATTTAAATCAGGTAGTACATCAGACCCCTCAAATTTTAGGCCTATTTCTGTACTACCTGCGCTCAGTAAAATTTTTGAGAAAACAGTCCTTAATCAACTTCTAACTCATTTTAATAAGAATAACCTGCTTCATAATAAACAATTTGGTTTTACTAGGGGTTGTTCGACTACTGATGCGGGTGTAAATTTAGTAAAAAATAATTCTGCAGAAGAGAGCTATTCGTGCAATCTATAATATGAACAAGGAACAGGGAGTCTTTGCGGGACAAATTCAAGGAATAAAATATTCATGAATTTCCTAAAGTCTCGGATATTCATAATTTTAACACTAGGAACAAACACAAGCTTGCGTTGCCAGCATCTAGATTACATAAAATAAATAATTCTTTCCAGGGTTTGTCTGTAAAGCTTTATAACAAAATCCCAGTGGCCGTTCAAACATTGCCTATGTTTGCAAAATGAAACATAAATGAATTTAAACAAGTTTTTATTGTATTTAACAATAATTACACTGTAAATTCGATATACTTTGGTTGATCGGATCTCAAACGTGACCGGTCTCTGCGCGTGTGTCAGCCTCGGTGTCGTCGACGGAAAAGAGAAAGGGCGCCGCTCGTGCTGTCGTATTTATAGACTGTGGGCGGGGCATCGCCCCTGCTGCGGGCGACGGGGCTTCCAGCTGCGATCATGCTTCGCACGCGTGAACATACTCCAGCCCTTGGAAGCCAAGCTTTCAACTGGAATTGCTGCACTTGTAGTTAGGTTAAGGAGCTGTGGGGAGAACACACATTTTATTTATGGCACGCCTGATTGTGCCTCTATTTGTAAGAACGTCTGCCACTCGTGTGACACCGTCTGATCCTGGATACAGACGACTTATGCGAGCTAGTCGCCATTGGAGCGGAGGTGTAGATCCCTCCTTTAAGACTACTAGGTCTCCTATTTGAATTTCTGTTTTTTGATGACGCCATTTTGTGCGCGTCTGCAACTCTGCTACAAATTCTAGATTCCATCTTTTCCAAAAATGTTGACGCAACTGCTCGATGAGCTGGTATCTTGTCGGATGCTTGCTTGTAATCGCCCTCGAAGGGACTGAAGCCAGCGGCCGCCCAATGAGAAAGTGCCCAGGAGTTAAAGGAGTCATATCAGTAGGGTCAGATGATAAGGGAGATAGAGGGCGCGAATTTAGGATAGCTTCAATTTGCGTGAATAACGTAGCTAGCTCTTCGAATGTGAGAGAAGCATTCCCAGCTACCCGACGCAAGTGGTACTTAGCTGATTTTACTCCTGCCTCCCAAATTCCTCCAAAATGAGGTGAATAGGCTGGACTAAAGATAAATTTGAAACCTTCATCGTTGGCAAAACTATGGACTGGCTCGCGACCATTTATTTCATTGCAAGCTCCCTTGAAATTAGTACCATTATCACAATAAATTATATTTGGTTTTCCGCGTCTTGAAACAAATCTTCTTAAACACAATATAAATGCATCGGTGCTCAAATCACTGACTAATTCTAAATGCACAGCCTTTGTCGATAGGCATACAAATAAACATAAGTAACATTTTGATATTCTACTACCTCTCCCCTTGCGGTTTGAGATGCAAAATGGACCAGCGAAGTCGACTCCGCAAGTATGAAATGGAAACGTGGCATAACTCCTATCCGCAGGCAGGTTTCCCATTATGGGTTGTATAGTTTTCCCTTTTAATCGAACACACAATGTGCATTGTCTGACAGTGCTACTCGCTAGGTTCCTACCACCTATAGGCCAGAACCTCTCTCTTACAGAAGCTAAGAGATGTTGCGGTCCAGCATGAAAAAGCTTTTTATGTTCATGATTAAATAAAATTTTTGTTAAGTGATGCTTTGCGTCTAGTATTATTGGGTGTTTTTTATCATAGTTAAATTTAGAATTCTGCAATCGACCTCCTACCCTTAACACGCCATCACTGTCTATAAATGGGTTTAACGGCAGAAGCTTTGACTTATTTAAGCTTCCCTTACGTTCAATCAATTTAATATCTTCTACATAGCTTTCTGATTGGCTAGATTTTATTAATAACGTAAAGGCTTTCTCCAACTCTTCATATTTTAAGGTTCCATCAAATTTGTTAACCTTGTTTTTACAATTATTTATAAAGCGAAGCACATAGGCGTAAATGTTCTTAATTCTTTTGAAACTAGAATGCCTTTCGAAGTCAATGAACTTGTTCGTTATTATTGTATGGCATAGCTTGACTTCGATTAGCGGGTTAGGTATGGCAATGTTTGCCTGAGAAGGCCAACTGGAAGGGTTGCAAGCGAGGAACGAAGGTCCTTTCCACCATATCGATGCGGATTGTAACTGTTTTGGATTCGAACCTCTGCTAGCTATATCTGCCGGATTTTGATCTGTTGGCACATGGTAGAACTTGAACCCTGTGGTAAGTTGGTGTATTTCATTAACTCTATTGCATGCAAAAATTTGGAGGTCCCTAGGAGGGGTCCTTAACCATCCCAAAACTATAGTTGAATCAGTCCATATATAGCTTTGACAAATATTAAATAGTATAGATTCAATCACTTTAGCACATAAACGAGCGCCAAGGAGCGCGCCGCATAATTCCAAACGTGGTATAGTAGTTGGAGTCAGCGGTGCTACTCGTGCCTTGGCACATAACAGCCTAACTTCTACCCTTTCATTTTCATTACATGTTCTAAGATAAACGCAAGCTGCATAAGCTTGAGATGATGCATCTACAAAACAGTGCAACTCTATATTTTTTGGGTTTTCACATACAACCAGTCTCGGTGCTTGAATGTTGGATAAGTGGGAAGATTCTCTCAAAAGAGTATCCCAATCCTTGCATAATTTTTTAGGCACTGGGTCGTCCCATTCCAGTTTAGACGCCCATAATTTTTGTATTAATATTTTTGCTACTATAGTGCATGGGCACAGTAACCCTAAAGGATCGAACACCTTTGATGTGGTCGAGAGAACTGATCGTTTTGTGATTGGATGAATAGGTTCGAGTTTAGTTGAAAATTGTAAAGTATCTGTGGTCGGAGACCAATTAAGACCTAATACGCTAGATTCCTTACTAAAGTCCATGGTGCTAGAAGACCCACCGCTGTCAGATTCAAACAGTTGTGGGCAATTGGTTCTAAACTTTCTAAGAGGCATGCACGCAGTGTTTAAGGCTTTAACAACATTTTCATAAATATATTTCAATTCCTCTACAGTTTCGGAACCTGTGTTTAGATCGTCCGCATAAAAGTCATTTTTAATAATTTGAGCGATTGATTTGTCTTGGCATTCATTCGCTAACTGTAAAAGACAACGAGTGCTTAAAAATGGTGCGGAAGCGGTTCCGAATGTGACTGTCTTTAACTGTAAAACATCAATGGGTTTAGATTTATCATCGCGCCATAGGATCAACTGCAGATGGCGTTGATTTTCATTAATTTCTATCTGTCTATACATTTTCTCAATGTCACCGGTCAAGACAAATTTGTGTTTCCGAAAGCGAATTAATATAGAAAAAAGATCACTTTGAATTACGGGACCGACCATTTGAAGGTCGTTTAATGATTTTCCTGAGTTTGTTTTAGATGAAGCGTTAAAAACAACTCTAAGTTTTGTCGTTTCGCTTTTTTCCCGTATTACTGCGTGGTGGGGCAAGTAGTATCCAAATTCTGGTTTCGGTATTTTTATTAAGTGGCCTAAGTTAGCGTATTCGTTAATAAAACTTATATAGTTTTCTTTTAATTGAGGAGAGGTACTAAATCTTTTCTCTAGGCTTTCAAAACATTTCTTTGCTATATGGTATGAGTCTCCTAATGCGGTATCAGGCGATTCTTTAAAAGGGATCGCTACGGAAAATCTACCATTGGCTAGACGCGAGTAATTATTTGCGAAATGATCTTCACACATTTGTTCTTCCAAAGAATAAGTTTTTTCCTTTTGTGGAAAATCATCAATTTGCCAAAACCTTTCTAAAGTGTTCTTAATTTCTTTACTGAAATTACAATTGATTTTATTCGATGTGTTTTGACTGTTGTTCCCTAGTGGGCCACCTATCAGCCATCCGAACATGGACTCCTGAAGTACTGGTTTGTTTTCGCCTAATTTAATTAAGTTTGATTTAATTACGTCCCAGTATACGTCAGCACCTAATAGTATGTCTATTTCTCTTGAGCAATAATAGTTGGGATCTGCTAACTCGATATCCTTTGGTAATTTAAAAGCGTTAGTGTCTATATTTGAGCTAGGTACCATGTCTGTTATTCTAGGTACGACTAAACATCTTATAGTTTTGTTGAATTTATTTTCTTTATTTGATTTGATGTTAACATAACAAGTGTCATTGCTTTTGCATAGAGTATTATTAATTCCGTATACATTTGTTTGTTGTGTTTTATAAGTTGGTATGCCTACCTTGGTTTTGTAGGATTCCGTTATGAATGACGATTGACTACCTGTATCTAACAGCGCTCGGGCTGAATATATTTTATTATTAACTTGTACATTTATTATCGCGGTAGGCAATAGCACTTGATCACTTGAGGTGGCGGATAAAGTAACAGATAGCGAGGTCGTAGCAGATTTGTCCGCATCCACTTGTGGACTGTCTTGACTTGTTTCTATGTGCAAAAGAGTGTTATGCTTTTTATTGTAATGTCGGCAAACTGCCTTTAATGAACATTGATATGCCATGTGACCTTGGCGTAAACAATTTTTACAAAGTTTTAAATCTCTTATTAAATTTAACCTACTTTCTAGTTGCATTGCTTTGAATTTAAAACATTCATGTACAGGGTGTGAATGCCTTTTGCAAACGATACATGATTTATTTTTTAATTGATTTTCATTGTATGACAATACAAAGCTTTTAGTTTGTGCATTTTGTTTGAACCGATCATTTTGTACTATTATACGATTATTACTATTGTTTATGAAAGCAGTTTCCAATATATCTGCGCGACTTCGTAAAAAATTGTAAAACTGTTTTAACGTGGGCAATTCTGTGAAAGTACTTTTATGTTCTTCCCATTTTCTGGAAGTGTTTGTATCTAATTTATTTGAAATTGTAAAAATTATTAAAATGTCCCAACTACTTGTGGGGAGATCTAACGATTCGAGTGCCCGCAAATGTTTAGATAGGTGATCGATTATAAATCTAAGTGATTTGAATGATTCACGTTGCATGTTTTCAATGCTGAATAATGCTTTTAAATGATTGTTGATTAAAATGTTTTTGTTATCGAATCTTTCGCATAAAATATTCCATGCTATTTTATAATTCCTAGCGCTAAATTCTATTGATTTAAGAACTACTGATGCACTTCCACTTAGTGCAGAACGTAAGTAATGGAATTTATTTATTTCAGGTATGTTTGGATTGCTATCTATAACCGATTGAAAAGTATCTTTGAATTCTATCCATTGTAAATAGTCACCATCAAACGTAGGTAACTTGATTGTCGGCAACTTAATGTTATTTAACTTACTTGAGTTGCAACTACTGAAGCTGTTTGCATCGTCGCTATCAGTGTTTTTGCTACTGAATTTGTCTAATATTTCTTGACTACGAGAAATTAAATTTGCGAATAAATTTTCTACAAAGTCCCTTTCATCTATTTGTTCGTTGGTATCGCTATGTAATATTTCTATTCTACTCTGAATTGTTTCGAACTCGGTAACCACCGCTTGCAGTTTACTTATTTTTATTTCCAATTCCTTGGCCTTAACTGAGGAGAATTCCTTTAAGCTTTCTAATGTATTCACATATTCAGTGAATTTTGTTAATCTACCTTTAATTATGCCACGTTGTTTAATTAATGACGATAAGTCAGCTTTGAGCTCCGATTCACTCATATTGTTGCCCTATGTATAAAATATTTTGCCAAACAATGAAACAAATTGTGCACTCAAACCCGTTCGATGACACGTAGCTCAGATCCAGTCGCTCACGCAGGCTGCAGACCGACGTGACGCGCTGGCACGTGGCACGTCGAGTCGCAGCTTAGGCCGGCAATATGATGCAGGGATGAGCGTGCAGCGAAGATCTAGCGACGCGAAGCGAGAAGCAGGAGCTGAAACAGGTCGGCAGTCGACATGTAGTTGGCCCTTCAAGCATAAGCGTACCTTATAATGACAAGGCACCTTAGAAATAACTAGGCAGGAAGGCGCCGTGCAGCAGCATTGACAACTAGTAGGTATACAATTACGCTGGCCCTTCAAGCATAAGCGTACCTTTCAACAGTAAGGCACCTTAGAAATAACTGGGCAAGAAGGCACCACGTGGCAAAATCGGCAACTAGTAGGCATACAATTACGCTGGCCCTTCAAGGATAAGCGTACCTTTTAACAGTAAGGCACCTTAGAAATAACTAGGCAAGAAGGCACCACGTGGCAAATTTATGAAAAAACGTGCATTGAATATTGCTATAGTTCTATTTCGCTATAGGGTAGCTGGGAAGCTGTGCTTTTGTTAAATTAGACATAATTAATTCAAATCAAATTGCCTCGTTGGCATATTTCTCAAAGTGAACACGCAGCATGAGCTTATGGGAATATAAATTAAAGGAAATGGGCTTACTTCCCTTGGGCAAACCTTCAATGATGGTACGTGGCACGCTGGCTCCCGGCTCCCGGCGCTCGGCGTGGAATGCGCGACACGTGGCGTACTTCGTGGCTCCCGGCTCCCGGCGCTCGGCTTGGGACGCGCGATCCGTGGCGTGCTCCGCTCTGCTCCCGGCTCCCGATGTTTCTCCCGTTGGTTGTTGACTGGCAGCTCCGGTGACGCGCTCGCAGTGGTCCCGTTGGCTTGGCGATTTTTTTCCAAAAAATGCGCCCGGCTTGCTTTACACGTCGACGATGATGCCGTGTCGTCGCTGCCGGTCGCTGGGATCCCTGTCGTACGTAACACGGATCTTGTCAATGACCTCGTGGCACACCGCTTGGCTGCGACCGATCACGTTTTTGCAGGATTGTCCTGTCACGGTCGCCAGATTTATGTTTGCAAAATGAAACATAAATGAATTTAAACAAGTTTTTATTGTATTTAACAATAATTACACTGTAAATTCGATATACTTTGGTTGATCGGATCTCAAACGTGACCGGTCTTTGCGCGTGTGTCAGCCTCGGTGTCGTCGACGGAAAAGAGAAAGGGCGCCGCTCGTGTTGTCGTATTTATAGACTGTGGGCGGGGCATCGCCCCTGCTGCGGGCGACGGGGCTTCCAGCTGCGATCATGCTTCGCACGCGTGAACAGCCTATAAATAGGTTTCAGAGAGTTATCAAAGAACGGCTATGCAGCAAAGCATATTATAAACTTAATGATATAAATGACTGCACAAAATGGGAATGAGGTGCTCGTCCCGGACCATTTCAATTGATACATTTGTAAAAACATAAATATTGTAAAACAATATAAAAAAAGAAAAAAAAAATATATATATTAAATTAAATAAAAGACATGCCCGCTGAGTTTCTTGCGCCGGTTCTTCTCAGGACGGAGGCGTAATTTTAGCGAACTGGTGGTAGAACTTTTGATTTTTGACTTTCAAAATGTATGTGTGTCCACATCTAATTTGAAATAAATGATTTGACTTTGACTGCGGCCTGGCGGCCATACACGTGAGAAGAGCCGCGGCGATCCCTCCCTTGGTTATGGTGGCCAAGGGTTCTGGGTTCGTCGCGGTATCAATCTGGGACACCATCGTGATCGGGGCGTATTTCTCTCCGAATCAGCCTACTGTCGAGTTTGAGCAGTTTCTGGACGGGCTCGGGGCGATTACTCGCCGCCTCGCACCCGTCCAGTGATACTCGCGGGGGACCTCAATGCGAAATCTGTCGCTTGGGGCTCCCCCCGCTCTACGATTCGCGGTAGGCTGCTGGAGGAGTGGGCGGCCTCTGTGTACTTAACAGGGGTTCGGCCGCGACTTGCGTGCGATGGCAGGGCGAGTCTATCGTGGACGTTACGTTCGCGAGCTCTGCAATCGCGGATCGCGTCCGCGGCTGGAGAGTGTTGGTGGGGGTGGAATCGTTGTCGGATCACCGATACATTCGGTTCGATCTTTCCGACCCCACGCCGGCCGCGAACGCCCGCGGAGCTACGTCTCGGTCTTTTTTTATTTAATAAGCACACAATACACATTACAAGCTAATACACAAATATATAAACTAAAGTACAAGTTAAAAGATCTGGCTTGCAACGTAAGCCATGTGCACAATGCAAAACAAAGCAGAAGCGTGTACAAGTACATTTCAAAAATAAACTTTAAACTACCTACAATATTATTTTATGCGTAAAACAAAGTGAATTCATATTAACAAGCAACGCTTTGTGATAAAGGATGTCCTTAAGCAATTTAATAAACTTCTTTATTAAATTGCTTACTTCCCGAAGCAACCATGCCCGGTCAGCACCTGCACCAGACGAAAGATGAGGCGTACCTTGCCGCGACTCACCCAATCCTCCAGGACAGGGTGAATTACCTCGACGGTGTTGAATGCGGGAAGTACCTACATCGGATACAAGTTGAGCCGACAACGAGGTGCCATCATTGCACAAGCAACCTGGACACGGCAGAGTATACGCTTGCTGTTTGTCCCGCATGGGAGGAACATCTCCGTGTCCTGGTCGCACAGGTAGGACCGGACTTGTTTTTGCCGGGCGTCATGGCATCGATGCTCGACGACGATACGTGAGCGACAATCGTGAACGCGTCCTGTCACCCCTACCAGCCTCGTGCCGGGTTCTGTCCCGGCCGGGGATCGGACGTCGAGCGTGAGCGGCGGGAGGTTTTGGTGCGGTTCAACTCCCACATACTCCACTCGCGGGTTGAGTGGAAGTCCGGCAATTTCCTCCCGTCCAAAAAAAAAAAGACATGACTGATGAAAGATGTGCTGAGAAAATGAGAGACCTGCAAAAATTTTACCGATCGAGGCTGGTTAATTCAAAAGGCGACGGAGAAAAGAGTATCGTATGGAGTCATAAAAAAGATTGATTTAGATGCTAGTGACGAGGAAATAATGAAGTGTCTTACATGTCCGCATCCAGGAAAATTACTGTCAGTCAAGAGACTTAACAGACGCAGTTCTGAGGGCAACGGCTGGGCTCCAAATGAGTGTTTACGGCTGGGCTTCGAAGGTTTTTTCATACCTCTACACATATTTATTGAAGAATTGAGTATTAAAGTCGAACCATATGTATATCCGGTATCTCAATGTACTAAATGCTGGAAGCTAGGACACATATTGCCCTACATCAAAAATACTATGCCCAAAATGAGGAGGTGCACACGCAAACTGCTCGACTTTAACATTCAATTGCATTAACTGTCACGGAGATCACATGGCGTTTGATAGATGTTGTCCATCATTTATCAAAGAAAAAAAATCAGAGATATTATGGCTCAATTTAATTGTACCTATCGTAAAGCCTTATAAATGTACGTCGCAGAAAAATACCCAATACAAGACACGAAAGCTAACTACACCGAGGGATCCAGATATGCCACGTCGTTGCTTGAAGAAGAAACCAAACCTAGTCAAGATAAAAATACTGGATCTAGACCTACATATGCACAAAAAACGAAGGGAAACACTAAACCTAGTGGCTCCAGTCCTCAACTGAAACGTCAAAATAATAATATATTTAATAATAATAGTTTTAAACCTAATTTCCAAGATACAGAGGTAACTGGGGAGAGATGCTTTTCATCGGCTGAAAACACCACAAAAAGAGAAGTAAATTTTAAAGAATTAATGAGTAGGATAAAAGATTTATTATTTTTGTAAAGAAGCAACAATGCAAAGTAAAATTCACAACATATTAAAAACTATTGTGGAATGGTTAGTTTTAAGATCGGTGGAAAGCATATCTGATAGGCCCATAATAAGCAGTGTTGTAGAATATTTTTATGGATAATAGCTCTAATACTAAAAATCAATTACATATAATACAATGGAATGCACAATCGATTAAACCTAAAATAGCTTCATCATTAGAGAGTGTTCTTTTTAGGAGAAAATTCACATTGCCGCCGTAAGTGAAACGTGGTTGATTCCTGACCATGAGTTGAAAATGAGCAATTATTACATAGTACGTAAAGACAGATTGGACGGATATGGTGGTGTTGCGATTTTGACTCATAAATCCGTTAAAGCTAAACTACCCCCTTTGACCTTTCCAAATACTCCATTTGAGATTATTTGTGTAAAACTGTACAACTGTGACTTCTTAGAGTATGTAGTTAGTGTTTATTGTCCTCCATCATCACGAACTAACCAACGAGATTGGGATAGACTATTCTCTCTTTTTAATAGTAAGTGTTTAATATTAGGGGATTTTAATGGCCATCATACGAACTGGTCATGTAAGACTGATCAGCGAGGTACACAAATCGTGGATGCTCTAATTGATAGTTCGTTAGTCATTCTAAATGAAAGCGAACATTTCACTTGGATAAAATTAGTGAACGGTATTTTGCAACAATCTTCTCCCGATATATCTCTAGCTACATGTGATATAGGGTTGCGATTTAACTGGTCGGTTCTTAATGAAACACTGGGGAGCGATCACCAAATTATTAAGCTCAAATCGGATAATACCTGTCCAACAAGTAAGGAATTTAAAAAAAAACAGATTGGGAGCAATACACAAAAGAATTAGAAAATCTATTTATTCAGTTTAAACTATCGAATGACCTTCAACATGACTATGATACATTAATTAATTATATAAACGTTGCTGCAGAAAAACATATACCTTACTTAAAAATAAGCAAAGATCCTGAAAATAGAATTTCTCCTAAACCTTACTGGAAGCCTGAGCTATCTAAAGCAGTGGCCAAGCGTCGTTTAGCTCTTAAAAACTTAAGACTGATTACGTTTCTCCAGACGAATTCATACCTCTCAACAACAATCCTGAATTGGAAAGCTCAATCTCCTTTCAGGAGTTAGTAAAAGCTATTCGTTCCAAAGATACTACCCTTGGATATGATAATAATATATCATACTCAATGATTGATAGACTACCAAAAAGTGGTAAAATTACTCTGATCAAACTATATAACGGATTTTACAAAAATGCTTTCGTACCAAATCTGTGGAGAAATATACTAATTATGCCCATACCAAAACCAGGAAGAGATCCCCAGTTATCTTCTTCTCTAAGGCGATATCTATGATATCTTGCCTATGTAAAGTTTTTAATTCCATTCTAGTGAAAAGATTAGATTGGTATATTGAAAAACAGAATTTATTATCACCTTATACAACAGGGTTTAGAAAGTGTCGATCAGTGCTCAATAACTTAAGTAATATTGTGTCTAGAATCCAGATAGGTTTTTCCGAAAAATTAATTACCATAGGTTGTTTTTTAGACATCGACAATGCCTATAACAATGTTGACGTAACATGTCTCATTAAAATATTGGACCACATTAAAGTAGGCAAAAAGATGTGTTCATATCTCTGGAGCTACCCAAGTGAGAGAAGACTTATTATGAATATTAATAACTCTTACATTTGTCGTAATACAGGACTGGGATTACCACAAGGGGATCCTTTATCTCCCAATTCTTTTCAACATTGCCACTATGTACATCTGCAAAAATTGTCCAAGTGACGTATTTATATCGCAATATGCTGATGACTTTGCAATTTATTGTTCAGACAAACAAAAAACAGGTCCAACACAAAACAGGTCCAACACAAAAATTACAAAGAACTTTAGATATTATTTCTAGTTTGGTAATTTCACCTTTGAAAAGTAAAGTCTGTGTGCTTAAATCTGGTTATACTTGACAAACTAACAATATACATCTAAAAATTAATGATATGAACATAGGTCGATAATGTTAAATACTGAGGTTTGTGGCTAGATCCCTCCGATGGACCAAATAAGTTAATGAAATGAGAGGGAGGATTCTAAAATTTATTATTATTTTTAAAATGTTAACGGGATCGGGTTGGGGTGCACCCCATTCACTTAAGAAGGCTATATTTGTCCGTGGTTCGTAGTAAGATGGATTTCGCTTGTTTCCTTTATGACGACAGTTGTCGCACTAATTTAGATAAACAACAAAAAGCACAAAATCAATATCTACGCCTCGTAGGTAGTTTCATTAGAAGTACTCCAATACATGTAATGGAAAGCGAACTTCACATTCAGCCTTTGCATGTTCGAAGATATTTCTTGGCAGCAAAATTTTTCTTTAAGGCTAAATCAATGCCGTACGATGGCTTTTTTTTTTTGGACGGGAGGAAATCGCCGAACTTCCACTCGCCCCGCGATTGGGGTATGTGGGGGTTGAACCGCACCAAAACCTCCCGCCGCTCGCGCTCGACATCCGATGTAGTAGGGGTGACAGGACGCGTTCGCGATTGTCGCTTACGTATCGCCCCGTCACCCCCGGACGTCGAACCGGTAGCCGTCGGTGAAACGACCACCCGCTCACTCGGTAGACGGGCCAATTAAAGCCCGCCGAGATGGGGCCGTGTGATGTAGGGTCTCCCTCGGCCCAGGCCGGCCCAGGACCAGTCCGGGTCGGGGAGCACGGCTTGCCATCCCCCGGATGGATGGCACGGAGGGTGCGCGCCTAGCGCAGCACCCCTCGGGTCCGATGTTGGTGGACCTGGTACTCTTAGGGGGGGCCAGATCCCGGGACAACTCCCGAGGCCGGCCCCCCGCTCGACGTCGGCGGCGACGGGGTTGGTCGGGGAGGGAAGAGCTCTCCCTTGTAACATATTTTTTTTATATTTTAATTTCATTACACAATTTTATCGATATCGATTATCGATAACCTTTCTACTTCACTAGGTTCCGTGTCTCCTCACTAAACCGGTACCTAGTTATGCATGTATGTTGCATTCTTTTGTCACCAAGGGCTTTAAAAAGCGAGCGCACACATTAATTTCTCATTAGACAGCCCAGTTCGCCGAGTGTCAGCAGCCAACAAAGAAAATCGAAGCCATTGAACCTGAAGAATCTTCGTCGTGCGCACACCAACGCTCGGGTCCCAACACTGCGCCCCTATTGGTCCATTCGGAACAACGCGTCGCACCCGTCGGCTTACCTCTCCGGTCTGCCACCAGCGGCAAGCCCCGGAGAGCGGTCGGCGGGTCTCGGCGCGCCGGGTGGTCCATTTAGGACCGCGTAGGCGGACTGCCTCGACCTGCTGCCGAAACCACCACCACCAACCACCATTATCGTCGGAATGTCGGGGCATTTTTAAATGCCGAACACGCCGACACATCCGACGCAGCGTCGCGCGACGCGGCCGGAGCCCTACCGTCGTAAGACGTATGTGCGCGGTCGCGTCGGCGGCGTTGCACCCGCATCCGCCGGAGCAATCGCCTCGGCAATTGCTGCGGGCCAGGCGACTGTCGCCGCCCGCCCTCGCCCACCACCACTACCATCAACTGCCTCGACGTCAGCCGGAGAGGACTGGTTTTCCGCCAGCCCACTCTCCCTGACGCCCACGCGGACGCCGACGCCGGAGCCTCCTGCGTTCCCGCCGGCCGCCGCTACCTCAACGGACGTTGCCGCACGTTCACCGAGCGACGACGCCCGCCCCATGGATGAGACCCCGGACCTGTCCGAGTCGGGCCGCCCATCGGATCCCGCCCGCCCCGCCGGGTCGGCTGGAGCCGCCCGCCCCGCCGCTGACCATGACACCATCCCTGGGGGGGCCTCGCGCTCGGCGCGCGCCCGCCCCCTCGGAATTGGTCGCTCGACAAGCGACCTCACCGCCGACCTGACGCTGGCTTACCGCTCAGCCGGCGTCCACCACTCCGCTGGAGCCGCCCGCCCTGCAGGAACTGCCCGCCCCACCGGGGCCGCCCTCCCTGCCGGTGCTGCCCGCTCTGCCGCGGCTGCACACCCCGCCGAGGCTGCGCGCTCTGCAGGTGTTCCCCGCCCTGCAGAAGCCGCCCGCCCCGCCGGAGCCATCCGCCCTACGACAACACCGACTGCCAAACCAGCCGTAGTCGCCCCACCTGCCGGGGCCGCCCGCCCTACTGGAGCGCCCGCCACTGCTACCGCCCCCACCCCTGCCCCTAGGCAATCGCCGCCGAGCGACCTACGCAAGCGCCCACCTTCGCCGTCGCTGCCGCAGCCGCAGCCGCACATCATTGCGGCGCGGTTTCCCTCGCCGCCGCGAGCGACAGGAGCGGGCCCACCACCTTTCGCGCAGCGAGGCCCCTCCATGCCTCCGCTGCAGACGCCGATGGAGGTCGCGACGACATCCCCGGACCCGGCGGCGCCACCTGCGACTACCTACGCGGATGTCGCCGCTTGGCCGTCGTGGACCGCGGCCTTCACTTCACCGACTTCGACGCCCACCACCACCACCGGACAGACCTTGCCGTCGACGACCTCAGCCTCCGGCCCTGCCGCCACCGCCGCCGCCGCTCCAGGAGCTCCCACCGCGAGGGCGAAACATCCGCCCCCGCTTGTGGTTGAGACCTGGCCGGATTGGCCGGTGCATTTCCGGCAGCTGCGGGACCTCCTCGGCCATAACCCGAACGGCAGACCGTACCAACGGGGGGTGCGATTTTTGCCAAAGTCCGACGAGGAGTACAGGGTGGTCCAACGATACCTGGTCGAGCGGAACCAGGAGTCGGGACTATCCTGGTACTCCTACCAGCTGGACTCCGAAAGGAGCACCAAGGTGGCCATACGAGGCCTACCCGTCGGGACCGACCCCCAACTAGTGGCGGAGGAGCTGCGCGGACTCGGCTTCGTCCCGGAGCATGTCCGGCCGATTCCGGCTAGGCCTGGACGCCCGGGCTGCCTGATGTTTGCGCAGCTGCAGACGACGCCCGAGACCGTGCCGGCCATCTATGAGGTGCACGAGCTCCTGTGCATGCCTGGCGTGGTTGTGGAGACGTGGCGCGGCAGGAAGGGGCCTGCCCAGTGCCACAGGTGCCAAGGCTTCCGGCACTCGTCGCACAACTGCCACAGACCGGTGGCCTGTGTGCGGTGCGGCGCAAGGCACCACGCCCAAGACTGCCCGCGCCCCCTCTCCGACCAACCCACCTGCGCCAACTGCGGAGGAGCGCATACCGCGAATAACGCGAACTGCCCTGTGTTCCGGCGGGAGCTCCGGAACCGGCGAGCGGGGACCGTCGCGACGACTCAGCCCATCAGGACATCGAGAGCCACCACGCTGCCCGCGAGACCGTCCGTCCAGGACGCCGGAGGAGAGCGAGACGCCACCGCCACGCTTATGGCAGAAGCCAACGTGCCAAAGCAGCGGTTGGGCGCGCACCTTCCTGGCGACAGACGAACGAGGCGCGGCAAGCGAGGACGCGGGAGGAGGCTTTATACATATTTAAAGTGTGTATTCATATTTGTGAGATGTACAACTATGTGATAATTTTATTTTAGGGTTCCACCCCTAGGTCTCACACCATACGAGACCTGTTGTATTTGACTTGCCTTCCATGGAGCGTACGTGGACGTCCTGGAATGGATTATAATATGTGATTTGTCTCGGAATCACACCATCCTGATCGTACATAAGTTACGTATCATTTTTTTTTATAATTATGTAACCTACGACCGTTTCATCGTAATATATAATTTTATCAAGCCAGATTCCCTTGTTTAAATCTTAATTTAACATAATCTAATTTAAATCTTAATTCTTAGTAATATAATTTATAACTTGTATATGTTTTCTGTGAATATATGCCTGTAGCCTGTTGCTAAGTGTGTTATTTTATAAACCCATTCCCTGAGCAGTCTCATATATCTTTACCCTGAGCCAGCTGGTGAAGTAGCATTAGCCACTGGCCAAAATTGTTACACCCTCTCCCGCCCCGCCGCCTTCTTCTGCGAGATGGTGGACTCGCAGAAGCGAGCATAGCTTTCCAGAACTCGACGTCGTCGAGCATCGATGCCACGACGCCCGGCAACGACAAGTCCTGCCCTACTTGTGCGACCAGGACACGGCGCTGCTCCTCCCATGCGGGGCAGACAGCGAGCGTATGCTCTGCTGTGTCCAGGTCGGTTGTGCAATGATGGCACCTCGTCGTCGGCTCGACCTGTATCCGGTGCAGGTACTTCCCGAAGCAACCATGCCCGGTCAGCACCTGCACCAGACGAAAGGTGAGACGTCCCTCGCCACGACTCACCCAGTCCTCCAGGACAGGGCGAATCGCCTCGATGGTCCTTAGACCCCAGCTGGGGTTGGCCAAGCGTCTTGACCACGCTTCCAGCACGGACCGTCGAGATTGAGCCTTCCGGTCCCGTACCGCGGCTCTGAGGGGACGCACAACACCCAGAGCACGGAGGTCGCAGTTCCAACGATAGTCGTCGGCGAGCGCCTCCGCCTCCAGATCCCAAGGTGGCGTCCCCGCCAGCACGCACGCCGCCTCAAAGGAGACGGTGTGGTATCCGCGGATGACCCTGATAGCTACGACGCGCTGCGGCCGGTACAGGAACTAACCAACGAGATTGGGATAGACTATTCTCTCTTTTTAATAATAACAGGCCCGGGATCAGGGCGCCTCTCAGCACCCAGTCGTACCCGACATTCCAAAGAAGAGGTCCGAGGACCGACCCCTGAGGAACCCCGCATACGACGAGCCGACCGCGGAGTGGTGGGACCAGACGGGGTGTTGGAAGGTGGCGCCGCGTCCGCAGCCGCATTTGCAGCTGCAGCCGACGCAGCACCACGAAGGGCAGCGACTTCTGCTCTGAGTTCGGCAAGGAGATTGCCGAACTCAGGGCAGAAGTCGCTTCCATCAGCTCCCGCCTGATGAGTCCCTCCAATTCAGTCGCCTCCCTGATCTCCGCCCTCGAGCGGGGCGAAGGGTGGCGCCTGGGCCCTGCCACCTCTTCGGGAGGGGGCAAGGCTGACTGTTTGTCACTCGTTGGAGCAGGAGGGGACCGATGCGCAGACGCATCCCCCGGGCTAGGGCCTGGTGTAGGCGTGCGCCGCTCCCTTCGGAACGAGCGCGATAGCCCCTTCCGCTCCAACGCCGCCAGCCTCACTTTGAGGGCGGCGATCTCCTCCGTCTGCCGAGCGTTCTCTTTACGAGACTGCTCGGCCTCCGCTACCAGCGCCGATGCTCGGCTAATAGCTGCCGAGAACACCGGCACCAGTTTGCGGGCATCGGAGGCGATCGCTCGCAACGTCTGCCCTTCCTCCCTGGCCCCTTTCCCCGAGGCCCGGCTGGACGCATAAAGCGCCCTACGCCCCAGGCTCTCGAGGGTGCTCGTCGAGCTCTTTCCAAGTCGGCGGAGGCGAGGAGTCCCGGCTGGGCCCGGCGCCGCCGCTCTTGGCGGCCAGCCTTCCCGAGCGTCTCGTCCTCTGTGGCCTCTCACCGCGACAGGACGAGTCGCCCCCCGAGGTCCTCCGCGTAAAGGACTTCCTCTTGCGGAGGATCCTTTCTGCATTATATTGCTCTCCAGAGTCGACATCGCTCGCGGTGGTACTCGCCAGCGATATCGCATCCTCATCCGCCTCCGAGCCCATCTCGTCCGCCCTAGAGAACGGGATGGTCTGGGCCCGGGCATCGGTTTCCATGTCACTCGCAGGCCCGGCTACCTGCGAGTGCCTTCCAGTGACTACATCCGTCACAGGGGCCTGGTTGCCTACCCCTGTGTGGGCATCGGTCGCATACTTCGCGCTCGCGGGCCCGGATACCCGCGAGCGCCGGGTGCCTGGGGCCGGATCGTCCGGCAAGGCATTCTCATTCTGGAAATTTTTCATATTTATGATTACTTCCTTTAGATGATTACTCACACCACTTACCCAAGGTTGGTGCGGTCGCTTTTTCTGGGGGGTATTTGGTCCCCCAAGGCTCGCGATAGCCTGGGTGCAGGTTATGCGCCGCCTGCTGTTTGGCGTCCTCCTCCGGTGGGCCACTAGCCACCCTCCTCGTCCCCGAGGGCACCGCTTGCTTAACAAGCGGTATGGGGAGAGGAGCTTCGTGTGGTCCTCTTGGTCGCGGCACCCTCTTGCCAACAAAACACCCTGCGGGGTGCGAGGGTGCACGCTCCAGCCCACCGCCACGACAAGGCGGGACCACCGGGTGGGCCGTACGATGGCTCCCATTTTAGTCACTGTAGCTGAACAATATCAATCCATATCAATTCATTCAAATTCTCAATTAGAAATGTTCTCCTTTAATATGTGGGTGAGCAATGTGAATTTATCCGAAATTGTACTCTCAGAGGCTCCAGAGTCCTCGAACTTTAATGTAGTATTGCAGTTTGTCATTACCTTTGTTTTTTCAGTGTTGAGTTCTAAACCTACTTTCCTGCTTTCTTCGTTGAGTGATGTTAACATGTATTCTTAATCCTTAGAAGTTTTAGAAAGTAGTACAATTTCATCTGCAAATCTAAGATGATGTAGGTAATGTTGTCCTATCTTTATTCCTTTTTGGTTCCAATTTAAATTCCTGAATATATTTTCAAGAACAGCAATGAAGAGATTTGGTAACAGTGGGTCTCCTAGCTTTACACCTTTCTCGATATTGAAAGGAACGCCTGTTGATTCTAATTTTACTCTGCTTGTACTATTGGTGTAAATGTATTTTAAGATATTTATGTACTGAGGTTCAATTATAAAACAGTTTAATGCATTCCATATTGACTCGTGACTAATGGTATCAAAGGCTTTTTTATAATCTATGAAAGCCAGGTATAATGGTTTGTTGTATTCCTAATATTTTACTATTACTTGTTTCAAAGATTGTATGTGATCAATAGTACTAAAGCCAGAACGAAAACCTGCTTGTTCTATTGGCTGTGAGTTGTTTATTGTTTGAGTTATGCGTCACAGTAAGGTAGCAGAGAACAGTTTATAGAAGCTAGACAATAAGCTTATTGGTCTATAGTTTGTAATGTCTAATGGATCACCTTTTTTGTACAATAACAAATTTCAGAGGTGCACCACTTTGATGGAACTCTTTCGAAATTAAGTATCATATTGAATAGTTTAGTTATATGTTGTATCAGAGTATTTAATCCTAGTTTTAATGCTTCATTGCAAATTCCATCGGGTCCTAGGCTCTTTTCGTTTTTAAGTAATTTTATACATTTTAAAATTTCCTCTTCACAGAATGGATCTATTGTAATATTGGTTTGTCTATCACCTAATGTTTCATCAATTATTTTGGTTTTATCATTGTGACTGTAAAGCTCCCTATAAAATGTTGTTGCATGTTTAATTACATCTTGCCTTGAGTTTGTTTCATCTGATTTGTTTGATTAATTTTGGATTATTTGTCAAAATAAAATCGATTTCATTTTTTAAAAAATATATAAAAGAAAATTCAGTACTTAGGTACTATCTATATTAAATTTAAGCTTATCAACTACACTACACCACATGTTTATACAATTCCAACAATACAGAGATAACATTATTCTAACAAAATAGCGAATTGCAACACAGCCTGAAAAAAGAAACAACTCCAGCCGAAGGAATAGATGGATGTTATGTGGAGTGTTACTGTATTGTAAGTGTATGAACAGTGAAAAGAAACAGAAGAAGTCTGAATTCTTAGTGTAAGTGTTGTTAATATTCGAAGTTTCAAAATAAAATCAATACTGAAAATTATTAGCTTGCAAGACTAACTGGTGGCATACCTCAAGCCAAAATAACCAGTTAGTCATTCGACAAAACAAGTCGGAATCCTAATAATTTTACAGTAATAAATATATACATAGATATATGAAAGCTTTGTGACGATGACAATGACAATTAATGACATTGACACTGACACTAATAATTAGCACACTAATAACTTGCGGACACAAGAGGGAGCCACAAGGAAGAGAAAATGGAAGTCATGTAAAAAAACGTTGTCGTTTATTTTTGTTTAAAATATAAAGTCTAGTCTAGTCTAAATAAAGGTTTAATAAAGTTTAATATGCAAAAGACGATTATAGTGATATAATAAGAAGAGTAAGGCATGAACATTTAATTGTCGATTCTCTGTTTTAGATGAATCACATTGTGTTATGCTTTATAAGAATACCTGATCTTATAAATCGACAATTTATGCACGTGCAGAAACAAACACGCGGTTAACCTATAAAATGGAGAAATTACGATTTGAGTTTATTGTAAGAGCAAAACCAGAAGATAATAAGACAAATATTTATGCTATAACCTCTATTACGGATACACAAAACCAAACTTTTGTGGTGCCTAGAGAATATCAAGCAGTGCATTTACACAAAGAAATAATAAAACATGAAATATTTGAAAAAATAAAAAAATCTCTCCAGAAAAGGCATGACAAGAGACAGGTTTGGATAACATTAACCAAGGAAATGAAATCCACATATTTAGATAATGATAACCTACAATTTGATGGATTTTTACTTGAAAAATTAGAACAAAGTTATGAGTCTTCATCAACGGAACCAACAATGTCAAGAAAAACAGAAAATAAAACAAAATTGGCTACAGAATTCACAATACAGAAATTTTCAAGAAATACAACGAATGTTAAACAATGGTTAGATAATTTTGAAAGTGAATGTACACGTTTACAAATAGATACAGACTTACAAAAAGTAGAAATTTTAAGATTACTTTTGGAAGATAGTTGCACCGATTGGTACACTTCAATGATTATCAAATATACTATAGATTCAGATTGGCTTGTATGGAAGAAAAGTTTAATTGAAACATTTGTCGATAAAAGCTGGTCACCAATAAGGTACGCTATGAATTTTAAATACATACAAGGATCAATGTTGGAATATGCTCTTAAAAAAGAGAGACTCCTACTAGAGATAAACAAATCAATAGATACACAAACCCTGATTTATTTGATTGCCGTTGGTCTACCGAACTTCATTATGGATAGAATAGACCGAGAAGATCTTCAAGAAGTAAATGACTTATATAACTGCATAAGAGGACTAGAAAGTCTAACAAGAAAAATTGAGACAAAGAAAAACTTTAGCACAGAAAAAAAATACTACAAACAGGAAATTAAGAGAAGTGACAAAACAGCATGCAGGATTTGTGAAAATAAAGGAAAATTAAATAGATTTCATCCAGAGAATGTTTGCTGGTATAGCTATGAGAAGAAGACAAATAATGATAAAAACCTTAATTCTAATTCAATATTACAAGTTGAACTAAGTGATGAAGATCCAAAAAACTAAAATTCCCTCCACTAATTGAGATTGCGGTGTTGTTAAACAATACATTAGAAGTTAAGGGGTTATATGACCCTGGTTCACGCATATCTTTAATAAACTCAAAATTAGTTCAGGTGACAGATATGAAGCCAAATTACTGTTATAACAGAATAAAAACAATAAGTGGAGGGGGTAAAACTAAAGGTTTTATTACACTAGATGCAGAATTATTACACAAGAAGACTAAAATAAATGCATTTATCTTTGAAAATGAAAATTTTGAGTACGATCTAATACTAGAACTAGATTCAATACATAAATTTGCATTAACTCATGATGAGAATTTGAATATTCATGTACAGAAATTACATAACTTCACAATGAATGATAAAAATGAAAGCAAAGAGATTAAAAATATGGAAACAAATATGGAAGATAGAGAATATGAAGTAAACTTTAATGAAGGGATAGATACAAACAAATTTAGTATAGATACAGAATACTTAAACATTGACCAAAGAAAACAGATAAACATATTATTGAATAGCTACACAGAAATTTTTGCTAAAAATAAATATGATACTGGAAAAGTGAAGAAGCATGAAGCCTGTATAGATTTGCAAGTAGAAAAATATTGCTATAAAAGACCATATAGATGTTCACTTCAAGACAAGATAGAAATAGAAGATCAAATTGTACAACTGTTAAAACATGAATTAATTGAAGAATCTTGCAGTCCTTTTGCAGCACCAGTTACGTTAGCTTTTAAGAGGGATGAAGGTAAAAAAAGCAGACTATGCATAGACTTCAGAGACTTAAATAAAATAATAATACCTCAATCACAACCATTTCCTCTCATAGAACATTTAATAACAAGGACAATAAATTGTAAGTATTATACAACTCTTGATATAAATTCAGCTTTTTGGTCCATTCCTTTAAGAATTACAGACCGACACAAAACTGCCTTTGTTACCCAAGACGGACATTACCAATGGACTTGTTTACCCTTCGGTCTTAAGACATCACCAGCCATATTTCAACGGATTTTGGGAAATATTATAAGGAAGAATGGTCTTACAGGATTTGCAGTGAATTTTATTGACGATATATTGATTTTTTCTAAGACATTTGATGAACATATAACACATTTAAGAAAATTGCTAGATGCCATTCAAGAAGAAGGTTTTAGGTTAAAATTAACAAAATGTAAATTTGCATGTGATTCTGTTAAGTACTTAGGTCATATAATACAAAGAAATACGATTACACCTTTAAAAGACAATTTAAAATCAATAAAAGATTTCCCTGCTCCTCAAAATAGAAAACAAATACGCCAATTTTTAGGAAAAATCAATTTTTATGGAAAATACATTCCAAATGTCTCAATAGTTCTTAACCCATTACATACATTGCTAAAAAAAGATCAGAAATTTACTTGGACAGAACAGTGTGAGGATGCATTCCAAAAAGTTAAAAACTATTTATGTTCCAAGCCAATACTAGCTATTTATGATCCACAAGCCCCAATATTAATTTATACAGATGCTAGTGTCATAGGAATAGGAGCGGTTTTAAAACAAATTCAGCACGATGGTCAAGAAAAGCCAGTAGCATATTTTTCAAAAAAATTAAATATTTCACAAAAAAATAAAAAAACTATATTTTTGGAATGCTTAGCCATAAAAGAGAGTATAAAATTTTGGCAACATTGGTTAATTGGAAACCATTTTACTGTTTACACAGATCACAAGCCTTTAGAAAACCTCATCATGAAAAACAGACCTGATGACGAATTAGGCGATATGTCACTTTACCTGTCACAGTATAATTGTGAAATAAAATATTTTCCCGGAAAAAATAATACAGAAGCAGACTGTCTTAGCAGAAACCCAGTAATGGACATTGATACAAATAAGGAAGACAACATAAGAATGGTAAATATTATTGATATTCAAGACATAAAGTTTGATCAAACACAAAATTTGCAAATAAAAAAACTTAAAAATAATATTATTTTAGAAGATGGAATTTATTATAAAAAACGTAAGAATAATAGGAAAAAAATAATACTTAGTGAAGATTACAGCAAAACTATAATAAAAATGACCCATGAAAAATATTGTCATGCTGGAATAAATCAAATAGAATCTAAAATAAAACCATTTTATACTGCACCCAATATATCAGAAAATATTAAACATATATGCAAAAACTGCGAAATATGCATAAAAAATAAAACAAGATTAAATAGAAAATATGGTTTTATGTCACAATTAGGTCCAGCGACTAGACCCTTTCAAATAATTTCATTGGATACAATAGGAGGATTTGGGGGTCAAAGATCAACTAAAAGATATCTACATCTACTAGTAGACCACTTCACGAGGTATGCATTTTTCCTATGTTCTAAGAATCAACATGCTCGAGATTTTATTAAACTCATAGGAAAAATTCCTCAAGAGGAAACAATAGACATCTTACTCTCTGATCAATATCCTGCTTTTAATTCGGTTGAGTTTAAAGATTACCTTAAGAATCGAAATATTCAATTAATACTTACTGCGGTAGATTCGCCATTCTCGAATGGTTTAAACGAAAGGTTAAACCAGACGATTGTAAATAAAATAAGATGCAAAATGAATGAATCTAATAGAAAAGGAAATTGGTCAAAAGTAGCAGAAGAATGTATAAATAGATACAATGAAACTAACCATTCCGTTACAGGATTTTCTCCTAAATACTTGCTATCTGGTGAGTCCACAGACTTGTTACCAAATGAATTGAAAGAAAGACAACTATTAACAAAAGTTGGAAGTTTGGAAGAAGACAGGAAAGTAGCACTAAAAAGGTCAATAAAATCACATGAATATAATAAGACTTTATTTGCCAAAAATAGAGTACAACATGATTTTAAAAAAGGAGATAAGGTATATGTTGATTATGGAAACAAATTAAACAAGAAAAAGTTGGATGAAATTAGAATTGGTCCCTTTGTAATTGAAGAGAAAATATCAGATTCTGTTTTTAAGATAAATACCGGTCGAGGTTCAAGATCTCTTGGACTGTATCATATCACAAAGCTCATTCCTTTACTTGTTTGATTAAAAAGTTTTGCACACAATTTTTTTTATGACTTATAAAAAAAATTGCACACCCTAGGGGGGGTGATGAAAGCTTTGTGACGATGACAATGACAATTAATGACATTGACACTGACACTAATAATTAGCACACTAATAACTTGCGGACACAAGAGGGAGCCACAAGGAAGAGAAAATGGAAGTCATGTAAAAAAACGTTGTCGTTTATTTTTGTTTAAAATATAAAGTCTAGTCTAGTCTAAATAAAGGTTTAATAAAGTTTAATATGCAAAAGACGATTATAGTGATATAATAAGAAGAGTAAGGCATGAACATTTAATTGTCGATTCTCTGTTTTAGATGAATCACATTGTGTTATGCTTTATAAGAATACCTGATCTTATATATATACTAATAGGGTTGAATACATAAACTACATGAATAGAACTCGGAGATAGGATAGTGATGTGAATAGTGAATGAAGTGTATGCATACATTCATCATCATTCAATAATAAATTAAATTATTACTATCATAATTTCGTCTAACATTCACTAGCATACTTCACGCAACATAGGTACCATAGTTCTTTCAACATTTCCTTTATCCATCCTCTTTCATTCACAACCATACAAACACCTCGCACATCTTACTTCGAACATCCTACTTAAGAATATCCTTGATGTGATAGTTCCCCAGATCTCTACCATTCATGTCCTTCAGTTTATATACCAAAGGAGATAGCTTCTCCGTTACAATGCACTTCACAAATTTGGGAGCTAACTTTTTCGTAAAGCGTTTATACGCTTTAGAAATAAAATGAGTGCGTTTGTAAACAAATTGACCTACCTCAAGTTCGACATTTCTTTTTCTTAAATTATAATGTTTTTCATTACGATCATGAGCCGATTTAATATGTTTGCTCACTTTCTGAAAAATACTAATTAATTCCCTAAGTTTTTGACTATAGGGTAAAGAATCTAAAACCTGAACATCACAATGAGGAATAGGTTCATCCGATGATAAGTGTAATTTACCATCTACATAAAACTCCCTACCATGCACCAAGAAATATGGAGAAAATTTAGTGGTTTCATTTACCGCAGTGTTCAATGCACATTGTATCTCTGACAAATTTTGATCCCAGTTTTGGTGTTCAGATTTAACATATGATGAAATTGCTATTGAAACATTACGTATTTGTCTTTCTGCTTGATTTACTTGAGCATGATATTTAGGCGTGTAAAATACGTTAGGTTAGGTTAGGTTATATTTAATTAACAAGTCTGAACGGGGTGGAGCTCTGGCCAGAGAGCAGTGGACTGTAATTCGATGTGCTGGCGTGTCTAGGTGTTGTTCGACACGTGGACGGCCGGTTCAGGGGTACAGCTCCACCTTTTCGATAGCCCTGATGTTGGTTACGTCTGACCGGAGCACGGGACGGTGCCGCCGAGGAGAGCAGGAGCAGGGATTCTTCAATAAAACGCCTTTTTTCAGTACTGCGGCCTGGCAGGGGTTCGGGGTGCGGGGCGGCAGGGGTTCAGCCTTTTCAGTGTCTTTCTTCTGTTCTTCTTTTCTTCTTTTCTTCGGGTGTGGTGAGAGGGAAATCTCGAGAACCTCTGCCGGTAGGGAGGAAAGGGTCGTCGTGCCCCTCGAAGAGGGGCACGGTTTTAGGGCCTTCGGGAAATCCCCCTCTGCCCAGGCCAGACACCCCGCCTTACGAGGCGGGGGTAATCGGGTGCAAGCCCTTAGACCACTTCAAGCCAGTCACAGACAAACCGATTACTCGGCTACAACATTCTAGGCACACAAACACACAACCACACAATAAATCAGCTATATACAAATAGAGTTAAGAGTGAAAAATAGAAGAAAGAAAGAAATAGAAAAGATACAGTATGAGGGACCTGGGACCGTTTAGGAACGAGAGGGTAGGATCAAAATATCCCCCATCCCGTTCCCGGGGGGCGTCGGTCCTAGTTCCCTCCTTATAGAGTAGAAAGGAAGACGGACAATTTTATAAATATAAGTATAAGAGGAAAAGGGAAGAAGACAATGAGGGACCGCGCCAGCTCACGAACGTAGGCGGGTACGCCTAAATCTAAAATTTACGTAACTAAAACCTCCGTGGAGAGTCCCTTCATTAGAAGGGGTCCCTGAGGGGGACCTAGAGAGCCACCCTTTAAGAAGGGGGCTGTTGGCTTACCCTTATATGGAGGGTAAGTAAGGAGGAGGCAGGAAAACCCGCCTCCTCGAAACAAGGTGGAATAATCCCCACTATAAATTGGTGGGGGTCCCTGAGGGGGAACTAACCCCTGAGGGGTGGTGGGGTAAGCCACGATGGAGTAGGAAGCGAGCACCGCGGGGGGGGCACTCGTAAGTTCCCTCACGCGACTCGCTTGCTGGCCGTTAAATATAAAAGTATTTTCTTTTTCCAATTATCCATATTATTATCTATTTTGCGCACTTCTACTTCCAACAAACTCCGTCTATGGACTGGCTGGTACAGTATGCGCAAACCTCGCAACACATCTTTCTCAACACACATTCCTCGCACACTTCCCTCGTACACATCCCGCGCTTGTTTTGTATGCGCAAAAATCTAACTCCGCTGAGCCGTTTCTACCAGAGCTGTGCTGACCGAGGCAAGGTAAATGAAACGATCCTATTGGTTCTTTACAAACACATCCCTCGCTATGAGTCGCTGGCGGACTGGCCTCCCTTGGGCACTCCAAGGGCAGCCCCGTCCCCAGCGGTGACTCTGGCCCAGATTGTGGCTGGTCCCTCAGGGGGCCAGACACAGACTCGCCCTACCAGGGCTGTTGCTTCCCCTGGTCCTACGAGGACCAGATCAGACTCCGGTGTCACTGGACCTGGCCCGCAACCAGGCCCGTCAGGTACCGGAGCCCAGCCGGGGTCGACTTCGACCCCGACCACCAACCAGTCCACCCGACCGGTGGCCGCGGGCGGGGGGCCGAGGGGACCAAAGCGTCCCCCGCCCATCACTGTCGACCGTCTCCCCAATTGGCCCCGCCACTTGGCGGCCTTAAAGGAGCGACTCGGCAGGGCCCCGTCCGTGAAAGCCCTCCGGTCGGGATTCAGGTTTACGCCGGAGTCGGCTGACGAGTACCGGGTGGTCCAGAGTTACCTGATCGGGGCCTCGGACGTGGACACTGCCATAGAATGGCACGCGTTCTCTTTAGAGACCGAAGTCCCGTCCAAGGTCTCGATCAGGGGACTCCCGGTCGACACCGATCCGGCAGAGATTGTCGCAGAGCTCGTGGCGCTGGGGTTCCCGGCCACGTATGCAAAATTTATTCCTGCGAGACGTGGTCGGGGGGGCGGAGTTTTCTTCGCTAAACTCGACCACCTCTCAAAGGACGACCTTGCCCGGCTTTACAAGGTGGAGGAACTCCTCTGCCTTCCGCGTGTGGTGGTTAGTGCCTGGAGGTCGATCGGAGGTCCTGCGCAGTGTCATCGCTGCCAGGCCTTCGGACACTCCTCGACTAACTGCCACAGAGCGGTCCGCTGCGTGCGTTGTGCGGGTGCACACATTGTAGCGGACTGCCCAAGGTCGAGAGAGGAAACCCCTACCTGCGCCAACTGCGGCGGGGCGCACGCGGCTAGTAGCCGCCAGTGCTCTGCCTACCGCAGGAAGGCAAGGGCTATGGGGATTCCTCCTCCGGCGTCTGCGCCGGTGGCACCGTGTGCCGGGGGCCCACAAAGCGCCCCCACCAACCTCCCCAGGTCGCAGAGACCAAGTGTCCCTGTGACAACCGCACCAGGGAAGGGCAAGGGCAAGGGGAAGACTTCCCGCCCCCCTCCTCCCACTACCACAACAACTCTCGCCCAGACCGTAACGGTCGAGGCCAGGGCTTCGGCCCCTAATTTAATGGCGGAGGCTAACCAGCCCCAGAGACCCGCCGCAACTGCTGCTTCTTCTTCTTCTAAGAAGAAGAAGAAGAGGAAGGCAGTACAACAAGTGCCCCCTACTCCTGTAGGCCCTACGACCTCGGAGGCGGCACAGCCGCCACGGGGCCCAGATGTGGCCACTCCCTCAGCCCAAGTAGCTGAGGGAACCTCGATCAAAAAAAAGAAAAGCAAGAAAAAGAAGAAGGTGCCCTCTGGGGATTCGGCCTTGGTGGCAGCACCAGCTCCGGGCTCCGAGCCCGGTCCCCAAGCAACAGTCCCTATGGACGTAGTAGAGGAGGAGCCGACTCCCAGCAGGGTGGCACCTTCCTTCCACGGCTATGGCAAGTGGCGACCAGCTACCTGCCTTGGCCCCGACCTGACTTGCGTCAGTTATCCCGCTGGTAGGGGGCTTACCCCTGCCACCTCCCCTTCCACGGCGCCAGCGGCGCGGTGAGCAGACGCCCTCTGAGGCGACTAAGAACTCCGAGATTCTTCTGAGCTTCGGTGCGTCTGACGGTTTCTCTGCATATTCGTACCACTTCGTACGTAACACATGTGTAAATTTCTCTATTATAGATCTGCACAGTTGTGGGTTGTGTAGATGTTCCTCCTTTTTTAACACTTGGATGGTGGCCACGACGTTGGCTATCTTGGTGGCGAATATGCACAGGTCGTTCTCATTTTCTGTAAGTTTCGGAAGTACTCTCAATTTTTCAATTTCATTTATCACTATGTTTTCTTGCCTCCCGAATCTGCGTGCTAATTGTGTGATGATGTCGTCGGCTTGACCTTGAGCGATGAGCAGCGCGTTCACTGTTTCGAGCGCGGTGCCTCGTAGACTGTGGCGAAGCCGCGCGATGTTCTCAGTGTTAGAGAAGTACCTTTTGATGTCGTCGAAGGCTGCTCGGAAGGCCAGCCATTCTCCATCCCTTCCTCCGAATATGGGTAGCTCTTGTATGTACTTGGGCGGCGCCCTCCAGTACGTTCGTGGTTCTTCGTATCGTTCTGGCGAGTACATGTTCCTGCGTTCGTGTCTGTCGGGTGTGCGTTCCCGTCTTGGTTGATGACCATAGTTATTTGTTTCACTGACCTGTTCCCTTCTGTATTCAAGTCTTGTTTGCTTCTTTTCAGCAGGCCGGGGGTCGGGCTCGTTCTGCTCCTCCGGGTACTGCGGGCGCGCTTCGATGGCAAGCAGCGGAAGCGGCCTGTCTTGTTGTTTGTCCAGCCACATGTCCACCTTGCGGGCGGCTGGTTCTTGTTTTTCATTGTTTACTGATGGCACTGATCGCTGGGCTAATTTTAATTCAGCCTTTCTTAATTATACCTGGATTAACTGCTCCTTGAGTTCCATTATTCTGTATTCGATCTCGGAAGCTTCATCATCTTCATGTTCGGGCTGCACATTTTTCTCTGCAGGCTTCTGCGGCTCCTGCGGTCTGCAGGTAGCGGCGATGACGGGCGGCGGCGCCATGGCTGGCGGCGGCGGCGTCGGTGACTGCGGGGACGTCCTCACCGTGGTCTCCGTTGTGGTGGTTTCCACTGGTGTAGTCGCAGTCGTGGGTTCGGTTGTTGCTAGTTCACTTGGGGTCTCTTTCCCCGTTCGGCTACGTGTCACAGGCATTGTCACTTAACGATTCACCGAACTGTTCACAACAACTGTTCACTAAGTTCAACTGTTCATTAAGTCTGTTATCTCTGATGAACGAATGGAGGATGCGCGCTTAACACTAAGATGTGCCAGGTCCCGTTATCGAGCTGCGGTTATTCAAGCACAATCGAACTTACTCCGTCAAATAGTAAATAATCTAGAACGAGAGGGTCCTTGGTCTCCCTTGTATCATGAATTTAAAGCTAATAAACCTGTAACAATGGCTTACTTTTCTAACATAAAAATAAACGATACACACACAACGGGTATAGGAGAGACAACGGAAACTTTGTTAAATGTTCTTCTTCCGGACGATAATATTAGCGATGACAACGAATATCACTTACAGATTAGACAACGTGTGACGGAACTACCGGTTACTAGCGACTCGGATTTACCTAACCTTTTTGAATTCACTGAAGTTATTAAATCATTATCCATAAATAAAGCATCAGGCCAAGATAAAATATCAAATAAAATGATAAAAGAAGCGTGTAAAATGTCATCTAGTCCTATCCTGTATGCATATCAACGCTGCATACACGAAGGAGTTTTTCCTAAAACTTGGCGTAAAGGTTTTATAAAATTAATACCAAAAAGCGGTGATAAACCTCCTGACGATCCAAAATCATATAGACCGGTACCATTATTGCCATCGCTAGGAAAAGTTCTAGAACGGTTGATCGTGCCTAGGTTGCTTCCGGAAGGCTTAAAATTTAACCCAAACCAATTCGGCTTCACAAGCGGCAAATCTACAATCAATGCAGTAATGTCGGTTAGAAAAATAGTTCAGTCTTCAACAGCGAAGTATGTTCTCGGCATATTCTTAGATATATCCGGAGCGTTTGATAACGCTTGGTGGCCAATGCTTCTTCTTAAACTTAAACTAAGAGGTTGCTATAAAAACATATATTCTATCATATACATATACCTTAGCAATGGAACAATCACGTTGAAGCTTGGCCACCATGCGTGCTCAAAGGCTTTGAATTTGGGATGTCCGCAAGGCTCCATCTTGTCACCGTATTTGTGGAATCTAGGGTTCGATGATTTCCTCGCGCTGCCTCTCCCGGCGGGATGTTCCATTACGGGTTACGCGGATGACGGTCTTTTGTTAATCGAAGCAAACTCACGGTCCGAAACCGAACATAAAGGAAGGACTGCTATTGAATTAACATCGGAATGGGGTAGTCGAAATCATCTCGCTTTCGCTCCGCATAAAACTTTCCAACTACTCTTAAAGGGTGACTTGGTAGCACCGCCGCGTATAAAGTTCCATGGTGTAAACATTAAATCGAAAAACTCCGTATGTTACCTCGGAATGATTTTGGAAAAAAAAATCACCTTTATTGAACACATTCAACAGATAGGCGATAAAGCGAAACGTAACTTTTATGCTTTGACGAGAATATCGACTGCTACGTGGGGCCTTACTTTGAATGTTTTGAAAACGATCTATACGGCTACCTACCTAGGATGTATTTGCTACGGCGCTCCAGTATGGGCCGACAGGTCCACTATTTGCGCTGCTCGAAGAAAATTACTTCAAAGTCAACGTTTGGCATTGATATTTTTATGCAAGGCTTATAGGACGGTCGGTACGGAAGCACTGCCCGTGATGGCGGGTGTGTTCCCCGTAGATTTAGAAATCCAACGTCGCGCGTCAATGTTTTATAATGTGAATAAAGATGAAGCGTGTCAATTTCTACTACCGCGTGATCAACTCAAAATACAACGACTATAAAATTCACTCGATGACGTTTGCAACGATTTAATAACGGAATGGCAAACACGCTGGGATAGCTCAATTAAGGGCCGTCATCTCTATAAATTCTTTCCTTGTATCCGTGAAAGGTTAAAAATGAAATGGATCGAAATAGATCATTGCGTTTCGCAGTTCCTAACGGGACATGGCAATTTTAAACAAAAGTTATTTTCTTTTAAATTGGTAGCTTCACCGCTTTGCGACTGTTCAACTGATCAACAAAAGTATGAACAGACAGCCCATCACATCCTCTGGGAGTGCAATCTATGGCATATGGAACGCGTCACTATGTTAAATTCCTTACAAGTAGCGTCTAGAGTCGTTTATTACACGGATCTTGTAGCATCCAGCGCAAATTTCCGTGCATTCAAACGTTTTTGCCATACCTATTATTGGCATCCTAAATAGTACAATAGCTCACCGCATAGGTCCAATAAATTTAATAAAATGTCTGTGGTGCTTTTCTCAATTCTGGCGTAATGCATCTTTCAATTTTATTTTATTGTCTCCCGCTTTTGCGAGAAGGGAAGTCAAAAGTCATGTTTTTCCTACTCCTTCTATCATCTTCTGATTAAATTCGTTGCGGGGTCCAAGACAAGTTAGCTTTCCCTCGGGTTTTCCTGGGCTTCACTGCTCAGAGTCATTACGATGGTCGCCGCTGTGGATCCTGGCTACACAGGAGTTACAGTGGTGGGAGTGAGAGGTGGGCCAATACCCGTAACAACTGTTCACTGTTCACGAAACTGTTCACTGTTAACAAAACTTTTCACTAATTCTTCACGACCACGTGGCGGACGGCGTCGCTTCAATGAACCACGTGTCGGATGGCGTCGGTGCTTGCTGATTTTCACGACCACGTGGCGGACGGCGTCGCTTCGAAGAACCACGTGGCGGCTGGCGTTGGTGCTTGCTGATCTTCAGGACCACGTGGCGGACGGTGTCGCTTCGATGAACCACGTGGCGGCTTTTCGGCGGGCAGCGTCGTTGACCCTGGCGGACGGGTTTCCGTGATCCGGCTCGACTAGGACCAGAATAAACGGGGTGGAGCTCTGGCCGGAGAGCAGTGGACTGTAATTCGATGTGCTGGCGTGTCTAGGTGTTGTTCGACACGTGGACGGCCGGTTCAGGGGTACAGCTCCACCTTTTCGATAGCCCTGATGTTGGTTACGTCTGACCGGAGCACGGGACGGTGCCGCCGAGGAGAGCAGGAGCAGGGATTCTTCAATAAAACGCCTTTTTTCAGTACTGCGGCCTGGCAGGGGTTCGGGGTGCGGGGCGGCAGGGGTTCAGCCTGTTCAGTGGCTTTCTTCTGTTCTTCTTTTCTTCGGGTGTGGTGAGAGGGAAATCTCGAGGGGCACGGTTTTAGGGCCTTGGGGAAATCCCCCTCTGCCCAGGCCAGACAACCCGCCTTACGAGGCGGGGGTAATCGGGTGCAAGCCCTATGACCACTTCAAGCCAGTCACAGACAAACCGATTACTCGGCTACAACATTCTTGGCATTAACAAATGCCTTTGTAATCCGGCCATGGACGCTGGCCGGCGCGACGTCTTCTCTTCTCTCTTCGTCCCTCTTGAAGGGATTATTATTAAGATTCTATATATTATTATTATTATTTTTTTTTTTTTATATATTTTTACATTATTTAATTAGTTTGTTTTTATTGTTTTTTTTTTAATTATATTAATAAATACAAATTATTTACAATATATATATTTAATATTTATTTAACAACAAAACAGACAAACACACAAAATAATCAGTTATATACTTTTTAGTAGCGTCTACTCCTACTAGACCCCCACGAGATATCTCCTCCTGTATTGGAGGAGGGTCCCAGAGGGGGACCAAAAGAGTCTAAGGGCCACCCTTTGAGGGGGGCAGATTGACTTGCCCTCATAAGGAGGGGAAGTGAGGAGGGGGCAGGCAGACCCACCTCTTCAAAACGAGAAAGGTGGAGAAAGCCCCACTAAAAATGTGGGGGGTCCCTGAGGGGGAACTATCCCCTGAGGGGGGGTGGGGTGGTGCCGCGATGGAGTAGGAAGCCAGCTCCGTGGGGGGGGCACTCGTAAGTTCCCTCCCGCGACTCGCGTGCTGGCCGACTTATGCTCCGAACTACGTCGGGGGACTTAATAGCTCACGCGGTAGCGCCCGTCCGTCAGGCGGCCGAGCGTGCAGCGGAGCTATACCGTGGAGGTGGTCGTGAGGCCCCCGGTCGGCTCTCTCGAACATATTTCGAGCGAGCCTCCGGACGAAGTCCTCGATTGATTCCACCTCCAGGTCCCGGGCTATCACGTCATTTCTGACGTAGATGTCTGCCTGTCCTTGCCGGGCTTGGGCAGGGCTATGACCTTGCCCAATTTCCAAGTCCCCGGGAAGTGACCGGTGGCCAGGATGCCGTTGAATACCCGTGCCATAGCTGACACGGCTACTCCCGGCAAATGCTCCAAGGCAAGGGGGGGGATATCGTCCTCACCCGGTGCCTTGCGCTTGTTAAGTGCTTTTATTGTTTCTCGTATCTCCTTGGGCGTGATGATGGCATCATCGCCCTAAACTAAACTATACAACTTAATCCTACCTACAACTAGACGGATAGCTTAGGGCTATTAGAACCCCCTCATCCCGAAGGACAGGGGGGAAGAGAGGACACTGGTGGCCAGGCACTATCGGCGCGCAATGCCCGATTATTATTTAAATAAAATAATAACGGGCAGCCGCTATCAGGCTGAGACACCCGCCCGTTAAACTACCGAGGTAATAAAGAAGTGTCTCTTGCTTACCTGGTCCGGCTCCTCGGTGCTGTCGGGCGGCACGGCAATCTGGAGAACACCCCGCCGTCACGACCACCAGGACTGGGGCGACGCGTCTATCGTCGCGTGGGGAGCGCGCGGCGCAGGGCAACAGGACCCACTCGCAGGCGAAGAGCTGGTGGAAAATTCCACCAAAACACACCCGCGAACAGGAACCCAACACTACACCGGCACTCACACACACACACAAAAGCTTGCAAACACCATACAAGTTTTGGCAACGAAAAACGAAACTAGCGCCACCGTGCGCCGGTACGGCGAAGCCGGCCTCGTTTTTATAGCCGAATTTCGCCGCCCCCACTCCCCGCGCACACCTCACCCCTGCCAGGATTCGCATCTTTATTTGTCCACAATAAAAACACTACACGATAAATAATTTATTTTCCTTTTGTACATATCATTATTTACCTTAATCTACACGTTACATATGTGTTTTTAATTCTAACATGCTCACATATGCCCGTAACGGGCCCTCCGATATAAATACGCGGGGCCCCCGTCGCCCTGCGCTCAGTCGCGCTCGGGCCGCCGCGTATGACGCAACTAGTATGCTCTATACATATTTACTTTAATATTTCCCTATTTACTTGCTTCTATACAATTTTAATGTTTATTCTAATTGGATTTTACATAAATCTTTCTAATAATAGTAGTTTTGAACATGAATCTTACATAATTTCGCTATAAATTCACTTATAAAATTGACAAACATTATTTCTCATTTACATAAAAACTACGTTATATATTTACTACAAATCATCATTATATACTAGAATTAGCCTAAATACATGCGGATTAAACTATTTCAGCCCTGAATCATGCATGTTTTGTCCTTGGGAGACCCTAATGACTCTAAGTTGGTTTTAAGAACAAAAATAAAGCAAAAAAAATCTAAATTAGTTAAATATAACAAAAAATATAAAAGGAAGGTCTCCCAGGATTTTGGATGCATTGCAGTTGGATTCAGGGCTAAAAATCATCTTATTAGAACCTACGAGCTATGACGCGTTTGAGCTAAGTGTCCGACCGATCACCCATACGGCCACGTTTTCGTTTCGCTGTTCTCCAATAGGGCGCGTTTGTACGTGACACGTGTATGCGAAGTTTCATGTCCAGACATGATCCGTACATAAGAGTTATTTACTTCTAAATTATGTTTGTTATATACAGGATTTTACACGTGTTTGTTTACTATGATAAAAATATATTTAGGAACACATGATTGATACATGATCAAAAAAACATCCCCTGACGGGGGACACGAAGACCCCCATGGCTGGCTACTACCAATGCACCAGCCGGTGCAACGGTACTGGTCGAGACAACACTTTGCTTCGGTGCTGGCATACGTGTTGACCGGAGACCTAAATCGAAGGTGGTGCGATATTCGATTTTTACGCTCCCAATCGCGACTAGTGAGTGTGCCCTGTCCCTGCTGCTGTCCCGGGACTGCCGACTTCGACGATTCCGGACAGCGTAGTAAGGGAGCCGGCGTCACAGGTGAGTGGAGACACTTTTATTCTATAACTAGCTGCCCCGCGCAACTTCGTCTGCGCCAATCTCAATTAAATGTCAACTATTCGATTTTTTTCTCGCTGTAAATACCATCCTTGAACTTCATCGAGAATTTAAAAAAAGCAACAATTTCTAAAATAAATATAGCTTAAGTTACTCCTTATAATATAAACTATCAGTCATTGATAGTCAGCCCGTCCGAATCGGTCTAGCCATTCCAGAGATTAGCCAGACAGACAGTGGCCACCTTCCAGCTCCATCATCAGACCTTGACATTCATCCTCTACGCAAAGAACTCATAAAGACGCTTCATTAGAGTCTAAACGCGATGAGGTTATCTAGCTTATTGACAGAGTTCCCATAGCCATCTTCCAGCTCCATCATCAGACCTTGACATTCATCCTCTACGCAAAGATCTCATCAGGACGCTTCATTAGAGCCTGAACACGATGAGGTTATCTTGCTTAATGACGGAGTTCCCATAGCCACCTTCCAGCTCCATCATCAGACCTTGACATTCATCTTCTACGCAAAGATCTCATCAGGACGCTTCATTAGAGCCTGAACACGATGAGGTTATCTTGCTTAATGACGGAGTTCCCATAGCCACCTACCAGCTCCATCATCAGACCTTGACATTCATCTTCTACGCAAAGATCTCATCAGGACGCTTCATTAGAGCCTGAACACGATGACGTTATCTTGCTTAATGACGGAGTTCCCATAGCCACCTTCCAGCTCCATCATCAGACCTTGACATCCATGCTCTACGCAAAGAACTCATCAGGACGCTTCATTAGAGCCTGAACACGATGAGGTTATCTTGCTTAATGACGGAGTTCCCATAGCCACCTTCCAGCTCCATCATCAGACCTTGACATCCATGCTCTACGCAAAGAACTCATCAAGACGCTTCATTAGAGCCTAAACACGATGAGGTTATCTTTCTTAATGACGGAGTTCCCATAGCCACCGTCCAGCTCCATCATCAGACCTTGACATTCATCCTCTACACAAAGATCTCATCAGGACGCTTCAGTAGAGCCTAAACATGATTGGCTGGGTCGATTTGGATGGGACTTTCAATGGCCGAGCTTATGTAATAAAGACTAACTTTCTTTTTTTTTTTCAGTTGTAGGAAATCACCGGATATGTGGGAGTTGAACCGCACTAAAACCTCCAACCGCTCACACTCATCGTCCGAACCCCGGCTGAGGCTAGAACCCAGCACGGGGTTTGTAGGGACAGCGCGACGCGTTACGCGCTCGGCACTCTTTCCAGTCGAAATACGAATTACTCAATATCACTGGTTCCGCCGGCCACTTTAGTCAGAGCTCCAGTTGCGACGATTCACCATATAAATTGGAGATCTCTTTATGTTGGCCAAGAAAACGTAATACCCATCGACGTTATTTCGCTTATAACTTTTTTAATACTGAACCGATTTTGATAAAACAACGACTAAATGTTAAGTGAGACTTGCCATAATACATTACAAAAAACCCCAACTAAATTGGTTCAGCCGGTTCGGAGATTAGCGTGCACAAAGATACAGACAAACAGACAAACAGATAAACAGACAAACAGACAAACAGACAAAAAAAAATCTAATTGCATTTTTGGCATCAGAATCGATAACCAAACACCCCGTGCTAGTTTTTTTTTTGATATTTTCAATGTACAGAATTGACCTCTCTACGATTTTATTATAAGTATAAATTAAGTGCATTTACGGGTGGTAGTCTTCACCCTGTTGTAGCTGTGTCCCTGTTTTATCGTTCCATGATAAAATTAGGGACTCCAGCGCCAATTTGAGAGTTGCCTGACTGTGTCAACCCCCTTTACCCCCCCTGCAGGGGGGGTGAGGTTAGCCCAAGACCCGCACTGTGCTTCCAGGAGGTTCGAGCCCTCCTCTAGTTTTAATTTATTTTATTTTTATTATTACTAGGCTTAAGTTAGTTTAGGGAACCTCATGGGACCTATCTAACAGTAAGTGGTAGCCGCAGCTATGCCCGGGGGGGACTCACCCCCCCTTGTTAGCACCCCCGGCCCGTCCCGGAGAGGACGAAAACCAAAAAGGGTCGTAGTATCACGCGACCTTTTTACGAACCGAATTCGGGAAGTGGTTCCCGAAGCTCAACCGGGTCGGTCGGACCCGGTAGTCAATCCCTCCGCTCCTCGGGCAGGGCCCTCCTCTGAGGGCCAGGGGACTCAGTGCATCGGTTCGGGAGAAACTGAGCTTTCTTTGCCGACCAATGCACCAATGTCAGCCAGGCCTCAGAGAAGGGCCAGGTCCGGCTCGGATCCGGTCCTGGAGGACAAACGTCCCAGAGTAGGTCCCTCCTCAATTACCCTCGAACTCGAGAGGGAATTGAAGGAGATTTTCGGGGGCTCCGACAGCGAGTACGCTTCGGATGCCTCCGAAATATCATCATCATCATCGAGGGGGCGGGGCCTCGCGCAGCCATGCGTGCCTGAGGGCACACAAAAGAGATGGAAGGGCAAGGGGAAGGGAAAATCTTCCCGAAACCGACTCAGACTCCTACGGTCCCTGCCAACCCACAGGCGACCTCGCTCATGGCGGAAGCGAACGCTCCCCGTGAGCAAAGGCAGCCAAGACCCAGACCCCGCGAGAGGGTGACGGCCGTTGCTACTTCGGCGACGCTTCCCATTTCTTCCTCGGCTCCCGCCACTCAGGTGTCGGCGCCAACGAGGAAGAAAAAGAAGAAAAACAAAAAAAAAAAGAAACCGAAGGGCAGCAAACCTGCGGCGGTGGGTACGCGAGCTGCGCAGGAGCAGCCCGTAGCCGCTACATCGGTCCCTATGCCTCCTCGGCCACCTCGTGCCGCTGAGAGGCCAGTGTTGGAGGCTGTAGCCCCTACACAGTCACTCCAACACGAACCCATGGAGGTAGGGTTTGAGCAGACCTCGACGGGGGCTCCGTCGGCTGCCACCCCATCCCTCCACACGACGGTCCATCCTCGAGCCCGCCCACGGCCTCAGCAGCGCGACGGAGGGATAGCCCCAGGGCATCCCTTCTCCGTCGCAACGTTGCTGGAGTTGTGGGAGAGAGTGTCGAAGGCGATCCGCGAATTTATTCGCGCGATCTCCTCCCTCATAGCCCCCCTCGGGGGACTAATATCGGGACTCGGCCCTTTCGTCCAGCAGCATGGATAGGGAAGAGCTGCGGGTCGTTTATTGGAACCCCGGGGGCGTCACATCTCACAGGATGGACCTCATCCGTTTAGCCCAGGAGTACAGACCGCATGTCTTGCTCCTGGGAGAAACAAAACTTAGACCGACTGCGAGGTTTGTAGTGCCTAACTACATCGTGTACCGAAGGGACGAACTGACCCCTGAAGGGATCCCGTTCAGGGGAACGGCGGCTCTCGTCAGGAGGGATGTCGTGCACGATGAGCTAGAGCTACTGAGCTTCACTAACACCAGGACGGTGGGAGTGAGAGTGCAGGTACTGGGGGTCGAACTGCGGATTTATGCCGGGTATCGTCCCCTGGACTACAATCTCGAGCCGGCAGACATTAGACGGGTCCTGGACTATGACCGTCAACCGACGCTGATTCTGGGAGACCTCAACGCGAAACATACCACGTGGGGCTCTCGGAGTATATCGGCGGCGGGGAGGCGGTTGATCGATGATGCCGATAAGGGGGACTACTGTGTGGTCGGCCCCGACGAACCAACACACATCCCGAGTTCGGCGATATATCGCCCGGACGTGCTGGATGTGTGCGTTCATAAGGGGTTGCGGTGCCCGATTAACATCGAGGTACTGTACGACATGGGTACCGCTCACTTGCCGATCTTGGTCACGGCAGGTTTGGGGATCACTCGTGTCGCGGCCCCCCCTTTGAGGCCCAGGGTCGACTGGGAGGCGTTTCAGTCCTCGCTCCAGGATCTATCTACCCCTGATGACGTCGATGACGCTGCCGTCCGCCTCACTGATTTCATCAGGGGAGCCATAGACCAAGCGACGACCATGGTGCCCAGCAGCGGGCCCAGTTGCAAACTCCCGGCGTCGATTGAGGCGTTGATACGTCGCAAGCGACGTCTGCGGAAGCTCTGGGCGACCACCAGGTGTCCCAGGATCAAGCGCGAGCTTAATGCGTTGGAGGAAGAGGTTAAAACGAAGGTTCGATCCTTCCGGGGAGAGTCCTGGGAGCAGTATGTGAGGGAGGCTGGTGACGACCGCACCATGTCCTCCCTCCACAGGATCTGTCGTCGCCTCTCCTCCAAACCTAGCCCTGTTTATCCGCTTATGGATGAACAGGGCAACAGGTGCTTCACGCCGCAGGCTCGCGCCGAAGTCCTGGCTGGCTCGCTGGAAAGGCAGTTCACTCCGAACGCCTCGGTCCCGGAGACTTTCACCGTGTCTTGGAAGAGGGGGTTACCCAATCCCTTTTTTTTTTTTTTTTTCGCGCTGTCCTGCCCCTGCAAAAACACAGGGCCTGGGACTTGTGCAGCGCCACGTCGAGGCCCAACCTCCTTATCTTGCCGACGACGAGTGCCACCCCCGCTGTGGCAAGACGGGCAGACTCTCTGTAGTCATCCCCCCGGGCCACGACCAACGTGTCGTCCGCGTAACAGATTACGCTAAGGCCCGGGAGGAGGGCGCCCCTCAGCACCCAGTCGTACCCGATATTCCACAGGAGGGGTCCAAGAACGGACCCCTGTGGAACACCGCGCACGACCTGGAACCGGTGCAAGGTCCCACCGTACCCGGTACATACGACCGACCTGGCCTCCAGGTAGGAGCCGATCAGCCGGCGGAGATAGAGGGGCACTCCGTGCCTCTCCAGTGCCCCCCCAATCACGGACCAGGGCAGGGTGTTAAAGGCGTTGGCGATGTCAAGCGACACCGCCAAAGCCACCCCACCCTGGGAGACGGCCTCCTCCGAGAGGGCCCGGACACGCAGAATTGCATCTACGGTCGAACAACCCTCCCGGAAGCCGTACTGCTCCGCCGACAGATCGGGTCCAACCCCGACCAGGTGCTGAACGATGCGGGCAGCCAGAACGCGTTCCAGCAGTTTGCCCACCTCGTCCAGCAGCACGATGGGACGGTAACCGGCGGCTGAGTCCGCCGGGCGCCCCTCTTTCCGCAAGAGGACTAGTCTGCCCGTCCTCCAGAGCGAGGGAAACCGTCCCGACTCCAGGCATGAGTTAAACAGCCTCAGGAGTCGGTCCCCTAGGGCATCGATGGCCAAGGCCAGGACCCGGCCGTGGATGCCGTCCGGGCCGGGGGCCGTGTCTCTCGCACTCATTCTGACCACGGCCACATGGAGCTCATCCCTCGTAATGTGAGGCACCTCAGCAGTGGCTTTACCGCCGGTGTGATCCGGCGGGTCACCCATAGCAGGCGGAATGAATCCGTCCTGCTCCTGCGGGAACAGCGTCGAGACGATGTCCCGCAGCTGCTGAGGTGGGAGACGCTCGGTCATGGGAGGCGCCCACGGGCGCAGCTTCCCGCGCACCGTTTTGTACGGGCGCCCCCAAGGGTCGTCGTCGAGCGTCCCCAATAGAGCCTCCATGTTCCTCTCCTTGGCCGGCTTGATGGCCAGCCGCATGGCGTCCCTCGCTTCCGCGTATTCGCCATACAGCCGGGCCTCCTCCTCCGCGAACGCGACGGGATCGTCGCGACGCGCGAGGATACGGCGGCGATGTCGGGCGCACCGGCGCCTCGCCCGGACGCATACAGCACGAAGCTGCGCTATCTCGGGCGACCACCAGTACGCCGACTTCCTGGGAGGCCTCCTCATCTCCTCCTCATCACCTCCTCCTCCTCATCACCCTCCCGATATGGGAGGTGCGACCCCGCTCCCCTTCTGGGAGCTGTTCCCCCTTATGGGGACCCCCCACGTATCAGTGGGGGCATAATTTTTATTTTTTTATTTTTTATAAGCCCCCTTAAGGGGCTTCTATTCCCCCCTCAGGGGTATGGGTCGCCCAAGCTAGGCTTGGGGACCTCTTCTTTGAGGTCTGGGGTCGCGGAACGGAGCCACGGACTTGTCCGGGACTCCGTCCCGCGTCTCCGGGTCCCACTCCCCTGAATTAAATAACTGGTTGTACCATTCATCATCACCAGGGGTGGCTACGTCAATCAAATCGATCTATATTCGGGATAAAGCATCCGGGATAACATTATCCTTCCCTTTTCTATGTTCGATTTGAAAATCAAATTGACTTAACCTAACACTCCATCTAGCTAACCTACCAGTAGTATTTTTAAGTTTATTAAACCATAATAAAGATGAGTGATCCTCTAAATTGTTCAAGACCAAAAATCACAGCGAGTAATTCACGCTCCGTCGTACTATAATTCACTTCATTTTTATTAAGTGTACGGCTGTTGTATGCGATGGGATGTTCCACGCCTTCGTGAGATTGCGTAAGAACAGCCCCAATCGCATACGCAGATGCATCCGTGTGAATAGAAAATGGAAGTGAAAAATCAGGACATTTTAAAATAGGAGCAGAGATAAGAGCAGTTTTTAATTTAGTAAATGATTCTTCTGCCTCATCATTCCATGAGAAGTTCACATTTTTACTAGTCAATATAGTTAATGGCCTCGATATTTTTTAAAAAAAAATAATAAATCTCCTATACCAACCCGCCATACCGATGAATCGTTTTACATCTTTAGCAGTTTGAGGAGTTGGATAGTTCACGATTTTATCGACTTTACCGGGATCTGTAAGTAAACCGTGCCTGTCAACAACATAACCTAAATATTTCAACTCTTCTCTAAAGAATTGAGATTTTTTTAAGTTTATAGTTAAATTAGCTGACTTTAACTTTTCATACACCTGATTTAAAAGATTAATATGTTCGTCAAACGTAGACGAAATAATAATAATGTCATCTTGAAAACAAAACACTTTATTGTTATACTCTGGACCAAATAAGTTATCCATGAGTCTTTGCATCGTTGAGCTCGCTCCAGATAAACCAAATGACATCCGATTAAAACAAAATAATCCACGTCTCGGAACCGTAAAAGCCGTCTTCTCTGCAGAAGACTCATCAAGGGGTATCTGCCAGTATGCCGATGTTAGGTCTATTGATGATAGGTATTTAGCGTCACGTAAATTGTCTAATATTTGACTAATATACGGCAAAGGATATGCATCCGTTTTCGTGACCTCATTTAGCTTACGGCTATCTAGGCAGAGTCTAATTGCGCCTGATGGTTTTTGAACCATAACAACGGGTGAATTCCACGGGGATTGTGAAGGTGAAACAACTTTCAATTCTAGTATTTGGTCTAGTTCTTCTTCTAGAAGCTTTTGTTTATACGGTGACAAAGGATAGTACCGTTGCTTGATCGGCTTACTGTCACCCGTGTCGATCGTATGATGTATTAAAGTTGTACGACCTAGACCGACTAATTCTGAACTTATGCTATTAAATTTATTTTTAGTTTGACTAGCGATCTCAAGTTGCTTTGTGTCAAGTGACTTATAATCAACTAAGCCGTTGTCCAGTTGTAAAGAATTAACACCAGACAAAAAATTACTTTGATTAAAATTTTTATAGGCGACTTGATTCAAATTTAATTTAAATTGATTAATAAAATCTATACCTAAAATAATGGGAGTTTGTATGCGTTGCACAATATTAAATTTAATAATTTTACAATCGTTATTATATTGAATGGGTAACAACATGTAACCGTTCGACACAACTAATGAGCCATCAGCTGTTACCAAATTCTGTCTTGACTTATTTTTATTTATTTTAAAACCTAACTGATTAAATATTTTATGGCTATCTTTACCAAGTATTGAAACGGACGCTCCGGTGTCCAGTAAAGATACCGCTTCTAAATCATTTACTTTTATTTGAATATACGGTCTAAGGTCATTGCTATTATTTTTAAACAGGACTAACGCATTATTAATGACTTTTCTATTTCGAGAGCCCTGATTCACTCGTTTTTTGAAAAATTATTACAAGACGGGCAATTAGTCGTTTTAACACCTTTCTTTCCACATTTATAACAGACTACCTCGCGCTTGTGACAATTATAACTTATATGTTCCGTAGAACCGCATTTAAAACACACGTTCTGAGACTGTGTATTTAATTTACTATTTTGTATCGTGATAACTGTTTTAAAATATTTTTTATTAAAATTTGTTTTTTCTTTATGCATATCTGCCGTAAGTTGATAATTACTTAAATTAGGTTCTTTAAAACTATCGGCTTTCGCCTCTGCTATTTCTAATCGTTTTAAAATACATTTTAATTGAGAAATAGACGTTATGTTAACTAACGCCAATTCTTTTATGTACTCGGGACGAATATTGTGCAATAAAATTTCTAACTTAAACTCCTCCGAAACCGGTTTGTGCAGTCTCGCGAACATCGCTTGCATTATAGAAAAATATGCTACCGCCACGCCGTTTCGTTTTTAAATTGAGTTCGTTGACGAATCTCATTTAATAATTTATAATCGTAATCAGGTGTATCAAAATCAGTCTATAAATCGTCTAATAATATTTTTAATGACGTTAAATTATCTTTATTTGCCCTGAACCAAAATAACGGGGCTTTTTGTAATAAATCGGGGAAACCCTTAATTAATTGCGAATCTGAAATATTTCTTGCAGATTGCATTTCTAAAACACGTTCAAAAAGAGCACGCACGCATGACGAACCATCATATTTAATATTAAATGAATTTAAATTTACACTTTTATCTAAAAGAACGGTAGAAACCGGGCCATCACCTCGAGGATACCCTTCAGTCCTCGATTTAGCCGGACTGACAAAACTCTCTTGCTCAGACTCCGAGTTAGAGGACATTTCATCATCGCTGAGAGCTGTCAATATCCTAACTAACCTAGTTTTTAAATCTATCACAGACACATCCTTCAATCTTTCACACCTGTGTAGAATGTACTTAGCTCGTTCCTTCATGCGAAGTTTGCGCGATCCTTCTGGAGATCCTTCCTTCTCCAAGCTGCATTCCAACTCAGCTACTTTGCCAGATAGCACCGCGAGATCGTCAGATGACCTCTGCTCGACCTTCAGGCTACCTCGTTTCTGAAGACGAAGTGCCTGTTTCAGCTGCTTTCGAAGTGCATCACGGGACGTCTCTGGATCGCTGGAAATGCCAAGATGACTCATTTCAAAAATGATTTCATCTTTTAATAAGTGAAATACTGGCAACCTGTATGAAGACATGGTGTAATAAAATGAACTAAGTACAAAAAATAGAGAAAAAGTAAGTTAAAATCAAAAAATGTGCTTGAATAAATCGTCAGGTATCTGTTGCTATGCGGCTGTCGGCTCGCCACGTTTCCGATCTCGGTGACGTATCGACACCGTACTATTACATTGTATTTAATGTCGGCTTCGCAGTTGGGGGCCAATTTTGTATCATATAAAATTAAATCTTATATGTTACCCTAACCGGTAGCTGCTAGCGGGAACAGTCAACTCAAATAGTACTCAGGGCGCCAATAAAAGAATGTTTGACAGATATTATTAGTTTATTCAAGCACATAGGTACACGAGATTTTTAATAAATGATTCTAGAGACAATAAAGTATGATGGCTGTACGATGGTAAAATGTATAAGTTATATAATACAAAAATAGATTAAGTAACTTGTGCTGCGATTGTAAGGCAAGGCGCCTCAACCACTTCCTTCGGGTACAAGTTCACTCCAATTCCAGGACGACAAATCACGAACGTTCCGTGGATTGAGTTATGTAATACGATTACAATGAATAGTCTCGTATAACGGGACTCTTGGACCCTAAAATGGATTTAAATCACACCTATACTACACGGTATAGTTACACTAATATATAGAAAACAATCTAACACTTAAACACAGCCAATGTTAAATACAATAAAATCACTTACCAAAGTATCAAGCTTTGGGCACTTATAACAGAATGACTTTTAACATTCAATAAATACTGACTTCGGCACTACTGTCTCTCAAATAGATCAGATAGTTCTTCAATTTAAAATTTACCTTATAATGAAGGACAAGATCAAATGCTCAAGCTTAAGTACTTTAGACGAACAAAAGATGCATACATTTACCCGTCTTTGGTCGAATGTTACATCGAAATTACCCACATTTAATAATTTTAGTGATGGGCTGTAAATTTAGTGTAGTGAAAAGGGTTCGCATTCGGTTTACGAATGGTTTCGGGAAATTTTCGTAAATATTAAATTTTGATGTTACAAAATTCCAAATCCATATTGACCCATGATTAGATTATACTCTTTTCTAGGTTGGCCTATTTTGGCATTAAAGTCACCCATTACGATGACTTTATCTTCTGTTAAAGAGTGAGCATGTTCTAAGTCGATATAGAATTTATTTATTTCCTCATCACTTGATTTATCTGTTGGTGCATATACTTGAAAAATTGATATTAAAAGATGTCCAAATTTTAATTTAAGAAGTGCTACTCTTTCTGAGATTCCTATGAAATTGATTATATTATTTTTATGAATTTTGTTAATTAAAAAGCAAACACCATAAAGTCCTTTTGTTTGTCCGATATAGCATAGTATATAGTCCTGAAATTCTTCTATGGCGCAGCCCAATTTTCTTACTTCTGATAGTCCAAGAATGTCAAACTTTATATTCTTAAGAGCATATGTCAGTTCTAAATATCTCTCTGTAGAGGACAGTGATCTCACACTGTAACTACAAATTTTCAGATGATTGTAATTTAGTGAATGTAATGTAATTGAGTGACGTCACGCTTGTCTGGCTGTGCTGAGTAGCTACGTAAAATTATCGCTTGTAAATAATTGAATAGTACTGTTTGCCGCGCTAATTTTATGCAATCGTTAAGAACTGTGCTTGGCTAGTGAGTGGGAGTGTTTTACTTAAGTCTCCCGCGGTCCCAAAAACCGCGCCTCTTAAGTGTCCTGCGCCCGTTAAGTGTCCCGAGCCGCCTCAGGCTTCCGTGCCGAAGGTCGCAAAACCGGTTTCGCTCGCCACCGCATGCCCCGCCCCTCGCCTCACCGTATCACCCGACCCGCGTCCCGTCGCGTCCCCCACCCCACTGCTCCGTTGCATCATCCGTCGCACCGCCTGCTGTGTCTACGTGCGCGCTCGTGCAATCTAGCCCTTCCGGTTCACCTTCCGTCGAAATACTCGACATGGAGGTTGAAGATATAGTCTCCCAAGGCGACGGCTTCATTGGAGTCGTTTCCAAGGGGAAGAAACGTGCCGCCGCTTCCCGCGAAAAAGCTGCCGCTAAAGTCACGAAGGCTGACTCGGGCCCGCGACCGAGGACAGCGTCGTCATCATCATCATGCTCTCCACGAGCCTCGCCCTCTCCGCGTCCACCCCGCCGGACGGACGGTCCACCCCCGCCACCACTGGTTATTCATGAAAAAGGTAGATGGAATACGATTTCCAGCTACCTAAACGAAAACCACATAAAGTTCGTCTCGGCGCGAAACATAGCCAACGGTATTCAGGTCAAAGTGGCCACTCCCACTGATCACCGCGCCTTCTCTCAATTTCTCCGAAAGGAGCGTATACAGTACCACACGTATACTCTCCAGGAGGAGCGTGACCTCCGCGTTGTCATCCGCGGTATTCCTAAAGAGCTCGAGGTCGACCTTATTAAGGAAGATCTCATCGCGCAATGCATCCCGGCACTTGCAGTACACCGAATGTACAGCGCCAGAGGTAGGCTCCCTTACAATATGGTTCTCGCCATAGTGGAAAATACAAAAGAGGGTAAAGCGATTTTCAATCTAAAATCGGTTTGCCGTCTTTCGGGACTTCGATTTGAACCCCCACATAAGAGGGACATGCCCGGGCAATGTCACAATTGCCAACTTTATGGGCATTCGTCAAAAAACTGTTTTTCGCGCCCTCGGTGCGTGAAATGCACGAGCGATCACGCGACGGCCGATTGCCCTCGTCGTAAGGATACCGCGACCGAACCACCGTCGTGTATCAACTGTAGACAAATGGGCCACAAGGCCAACTACAGAGGATGCCCGGTGGCACCCAAGCCCAATAAGCGTGTCGCACGCCAAAACAATATTAGGCCTCCCCCGACCGAAACCTTCATCGCGGCGCCGTTACCCGTCACTAACGCGTGGCCCCTCCCCGGCGGCAACACTCAAGTGCCAGTAGGGCAACCAATAACTCGCATCCTCCCTGCTCAGTCGGCGTCTTGCGCTCCTTCCGCCCCACCGGCTTACCGTGCTCCCGGTCCACAGAGGCCCGCGAACTCCTCCGTCGTTCAGGACGATAACGCTGCACTCCTGCACGTTTTCGATACCATCTCAACGGAGCGTCTCGATGAATTTTTCGATTCATATCGCGTCGCTGGAGACAAAGGCACTCGTGCTAAACTCTTTCTTGCGTACCGCGACGTCTGGCATGCATTTTCTTACGGGTTAGACGACTCTACTATCCCCACCAGCGCATCCGCTTGCGTGCCCCACATAAAATAATTAACTATGGGTAGTACACCACAAAGGATTAGGCCCCGTTCCCTGACCGTTGGATTTTTCAACGCCAACGGTATCTACAATCAACGCGATCAAATTGCTGACTTCTTACGAAGTCATCAAGTTGATATTTTTTTAATGCAGGAAACTTTCCTGACACTCTCGACACGTGATCCTAGGATTGCGAATTACGCCATGGTTAGGAACGACAGACTCACCTCCCGCGGGGGTGGGACTGCCATTTACTATAGGAGAGTCTTGCACTGCGTCCCTCTCGATCCCCCCACTCTTGTTAATATCGAAGTCTCAGTGTGCCGTATCGCACTGACGGGCCCATCGCCCATCGTCATCGCGTCCATTTAACTTCCACCTGATAAGCCCGTATTGAGAAGCGACATCGAGGCGCTTCTTGGTATGGGAGGCACTGTTATTCTGGCAGGTAACCTCAATTGTAAGCATGCGAGGTGGAACTGTGTCGCCACAACCCCGAACGGTAGACGTCTCGACAATCTGATAGACGATTTAGAGATCGATATCATCGCCCCTCTTAGTCCGACTCACTATCCGGTCAATGTCGCTCATCGACCGGATATTTTAGATATGGCCCTCCTTAAGAATGTGACACTGCGCTTGCATTCTTTGGAGGTGCATTCCGAACTAGACTTGGATCACCGTCCGGTAATCATGCAGTTAGATCCCCCGCCTTCAGCGGAACCCATTATGAAAACCGTCGTCGATTGGCACGTCCTAGGCAGATGCCACTCCTCCGTCTCTTCCTGCACGCCCGGATTTATTTCTTCCGTCCCCTCAGGACACCATTGAAGCGCTTAACGCCTTCTCGTCTGACATCAAGTCCCGTGTAGATAGGGCATCGAGACAGGTTGAAACTGACGCTTTCCTTCGTTTTAAGCTGCCTGATGATATCAGGGAGCTCATGCGAGCCAAAAATGCCTCGATCCGGGCCTACGACTCTTATCCTACCGTAGCAAACCGGTTTCGTATGCGAGCTTTGCAGCGCGATGTGAAGCGTCGTATTGCGGAACATCGGAATGTGAGGTGGGGTTCTTTCTTGGAAGGAATTAAACCATCTCACTTAGCTTATTGGCAGCTAGCTCGAACTCTAAAATCCGATTCAACGTCCACATTACATCCTCTCAACCATCCCGATGGTAGTCGCGTTGCTTTCGATGACGATGAAAAGGCCGGGTTGCTGGCCGACACACTGGAAGATCAGTGTACGCTCAGCGCTCACTCCGCGGACCCCGCTCATGTCGAAATGGTGGACAGGGAAGTCGAGCGCAGAGCGTCCCTGCCACCTACGGTCGCGTTACCCCCCGTTACGTCTGACGAAGTCAAAGACCTCATCAAGTTTTCGAAGTCGCGTAAGGCACCCGGCTCCGACGGCATCTCGAACAGAGTACTCTAACTCTTCCCCGCCCAACTAATCTGCTTCTTAGTCACCATCTTTAATGCCGCTATGACACACTGCATCTTTCCCGACGCGTGGAAAGAAGCAGAAGTTATCGGTATACCTAAGATCGGTAAACCCCGTGATGACCCGCGTAGTTATCGACCCATCCGTCTTCTTCAGTCCCTAGGCAAATTGTATGAGCGCGTGCTTTACAAACGTCTCTAGGACTTTGTCTCGTCCGAAAATCTCTTACCTGACGAACAGTTTGGATTCCGCGCCAGACATTCGTGTACCAATCAAGTGCACCGCCTCACGGAGCACATCCTCTCCGGTCTGAATAGACCCGCTAGGCCCGTCTATACGGGCGCTCTCTTCTTCGATATCGCGAAAGCGTTCGACAGAGTCTGGCATAACGGTTTGCTTTACAAACTTTATGAATTGGGATTGCCAGATCGTCTCGTGCTCATCATCCGAGACTACCTGTCGAATCGTTCGTTTCGATATCGATTGGAGGGCGTTCGCTCTTCGTCTCGTCCTATTAACGCCGGCGTCCCTCAGGGCTCCGTGCTAGCCCCCCTTCTCTTTAGTTTATTTACGAGCGATATTCCTCGTACGTTACCCACCTCTCTCGCTCTGTTTGCCGATGACACTGCCGTGTCCTATTCAGTTAGAAACAAGGTATTCATTGCCGAACAACTCCAGGCAGCTGCCACAGCGTTAGGTCATTGGTTCCGGAAGTGGCGTATTGAGGTTAACCCCGAGAAAAGTACGGCTGTACTCTTTCAGAGGGGTTCCTCAAGACGTCTCCCGGCGATGGACTCCCATCGTCGTACTCTCCGGAGGAATGAGACCCCTCCGATCACTCTCTTCGGACATACCATCTCTTGGGTTAAACAGGTGAAATACCTGGGTATTATCTTTGATAGTGCTATGACCTTTCATCAGCACATCAAAACCGTCCGCAATCGCGCCGCGTTCATCCTCGGCAGACTCAACCCCATGATCTGCAAGCGTAGTAAGCTGTCACTTCGTAATAAGTTGACACTTTACAAAACGTGCGTTAGGCCCATTATGACATATGGTAGTGCCGCGTTTGCTCACGCGGCTCGCACTCATATCAACTCCCTTCAGATCTTGCAGAATAGATTTCTGCGTAAAGCCGTCGGCGCTCCATGGTATATGCGTAACGTCGATCTTCATGACGATTTCGATCTCGTCCCTATCACACAATTTTTGAAGGAAACTTCCGAGCGTTACTTCAAAAAAGCAGAGGACCATTCCAACCCTCTCATCGTAGCCGCCGCCGACTACGAACCCGATCCCGCGCACGCCGAGAAATGGTGCCGTCGTCGTCCGCGGCACGTCCTCACGGACCCTCCCGACAAATTATCGGCGCAGCTCGCTGTCAGCGCTAGCGCTAACAGCTCGAGACGACGCGTAGGCTATCTCGTTTGCCGCCGTCGAACTCGACGCAGAGTTCGGCGTTCTACTTGAACCATCATCATCAATTAATCCTCTTTGTCATGTTTAATTCCTACTTGTTATGTTTGATAATAAGTAAATTTAGATCCTTTGTTTTATTCTCGCCAACCCTCTGAGTTTCTTGCTGGTTCTTCTCAGTTGGGTCGGGTTCCGAATCAGTAGTAAATTCATGATGCGCTAATAAGTTGGCTTCGGGCAACTGTTAGTATTCCCATCCTATGCTATACTCAGCCGAGCCCCTCTTGAGCTCGCACCCCATCATGGTGAAGCTGTAAAGGCCCCAAGGGCCAACAGCGATTCCTCCATCAAAAAAAAGGAGTGTTTTAGTTAAAGGGTGTTACAGTTTCACCTAAAATAATCAGTGCTAAGGTCAATTACCTTGTGATCAACATTTTTTTGTACCCCCAAAAATAATAAATCTAGATAATATAATTCTCTTCTATCCTACTGGACTAATCTGGACTCCGGATAACTCCTGTGTCGTGTATATGGTTCCCGTCGAGCAGCTTGCACTTTTACATTGAGTACACGATGGCTAAATGCGGTGCGTGTGGTATATTTTTGTCCAACACTGACTGCGCCAGATGTAATTAATGTTCGGATACATTCCACAAGGGATGTGTAGCTATCCCTTCATCTGGTCGTGCTCCTCCTGGCTAGATGTGTCCCTCCTGTCGGGCGAGGCTTCCGCGCGGAGACAATACCTCAACTCCCGTGAGAAGTTTATCATCTATGTCCACTGGATGTAACTCTGACGATGGCGATCTGGGTATCGAAACACTGAATCAGCCGCTAACTGAAAGCCCTAACCTTGCACTCGAAATCCGTTCTATCAAGGAAGAACTCTTAGGGTTGAGGACCGACATCAGTAAATGCTGTACTGAATTTGCGGCTTTTAAAGAGATGATTGCATCCTGTCATGCCCGAATTGATGCGGTGGAATCACGAGTCGCGAATCTTGAAGCTCGTCTTATGGAGGCTGCCCCGCAAGTTGTAATAGCTAAGTTTGAAACCACCATAACTGAACTCCAGTCACAAATAAATGAACGCGATCAAGACCTTCTAAGAAACGACATCGATATTTTTGGTTTACCCGAGACCCGAGATGAGAGTACTGGTCATCTTGTTAAGATTGTTGCTTCAAAACTCGGAGTACAACTAGACGACCGCGACATAGTGCATGCGGAGCGAGTTGGCTCGGTTAGACGAAACTTTATCGAAGGAGAAATACAACGTCCGAGAATTGTAAATGTACGTCTGGCCATTAAAGGGACGCGACAATTACTATTAAAAAATGCATTAATGCGATCATCCACTCGGTCTCGCGGAGAGTGATGGACAAAGAGTCCATCACTGGGGTCCGCACAGGGGTTGGCGATCAGGCCCCTGTGTCGGGAAATATGACGCAGAACTGGAGCAGGCATATTCTGACTGCTCCAAGGAATCTAAAGGGAGACTCCGGCGCAAGCGGAAATCCGCAGCGCGCCGGAGCTCAGAGACGGGCGACTCGTCGTCTGCCTCCGACGACGAGACGTCGCGGGGGGCGAGACACGCCCGGCGAGTGGCCGCCAAGGCTACCGCCAATACCACCGGAGTGACAGGGGGGGGGGGGGCAGCCAAAGGCGACTGTTGTTGCCACGGCGATGCCCGCCCCTAAATCGAGAAAGACTATAGTCTCGCCGGCGCGCTCGGCGACGTCGTTTGCGTCGGCCCGGACGACTGACGGGGAGATCTCGGAGGGCCCCGTCGTCGTCCTCACGGAAAGCCCCGTCGCCGTCCTCGAGGGCTTGAGGAGGCGAGCTACCTCTGCCTCCACCAGGTACAGCAGCAAGGGGTCCCGGGGTGTTTCGCGGGAGTGGCGCGAGGTGGCGGCCGAGACCAGCAGGATCATGCCTGCTATCTCGGCGGCCATCAGCCGGGACGCCGAGCTAAATACCAAATTGCAGCGGTCGACGGCAGAGGTGGCGCGCCTGAAGGAGAGGTTGGCGTCTCTCGAGGCCGAGCGGCCGTCGCCACCGGCTCCGCGGGTCAGGGTGCGGCAGACCGTCGAATCTCAGGCCGAGATCCGGGCCCTCTCGGAGGAGGCCGTCTCCCAGGGTGGGGTGGCGTTGGCGGTGTCGCTTGACATCGCCAACGCCTTTAACACCCTGCCCTGGTCCGTGATTAGGGGGGCACTGGAGAGGCACGGAGTGCCCCTCTATCTCCGCCGCCCCTCCAGTGTGGGAATGTCATTGGTGTATAGAGCGTATAGGATCGGAGATAGGACACTTCCCTGCGGGACTCCGGCAGAGATCGGGCGTACCGACGATCTTTGGCCCTCGACCGCGACATAGAAGGAGCGACCGTCCAGATAAGACCCGATGAGTCGCACGTAGGCCAACGGCAGGCCCGTCTCCCGCAACTTGTGAACCAGCCCCTCGTGCCAGACCCGGTCGAAGGCTTTCTCGATGTCAAGAAATACTCTGACCGTGTACTGGTTCGAGTTGCGGCAGTCCGCCAAGTGGTGCAGGACCCGGGCCAACTGAAGAGTCGTCGAGTGGCCGGCTCTAAACCCGAATTGTTCGGGTCTGAGGGGAATGTGCGGCGACATTCTCCTCAGGAGCAGCCGCTCGAGCAACTTGCCCACGTGCGACAGCAGCGTAATTGGCCTATAACTGGACGGCCGGCGCCTATCCTTGCCGGGCTTGGGCAAGGCGATTACCTTGCCCAGTTTCCAAATCCCCGGAAAGTGTCCAGTGGCTAGTATGCCGTTGAACAGTCGCGCCATTTCTGCCACTACTGTTCCCGGCAGATAACTAAGGGCCAAGGGAGGAATGTCGTGCTCTCCCGGCGCCTTACGTTTGTTCAGGGACTTGATTACCTCGCGGGTCTCCCCGGGCGTGATGAGATCATCGTCGCCCAGGGGTGGCACCGGAGAGGACATGATCTCCTCCGCGCTCTGATACACCGTCTGATGAAATGCCGCCTCGGTAGATGCCGGGTCGTTAGGTGTGAACTGCCGCTCCAGCGAAGCGGCCAGGATTTCAGCGCGAGCCTGAGCCGAATAGCAGCGGTTCCCCTGCTCGTCCACTAGCGGACAGACAAGGGGACGCTTGCTGGAGAGTTGCCGGCAAAGTCTGTGCAGGGACGTGGCGGTAAAATCGTCCCTGCACTGCTCTATCCTGTCCTCCCAGGCGTAGCCACGGAAGGACTTGACTTGCGCCGACAAGTTCTCCTCCAGCTTGTTCAGCTCGCGCTTGACTCCTGGGCAACGAGTTCTTGCCCAGAGTCTCCTGAGCGACCTCTTCCGGCGGATAAGCGCCTGAAGGCGCGCCGGGAGGCCGCCTTTAAACCCTCCGCTGGGCAACACGGTCACCGAATTAGCGATCGCCCCCTTGATGGAGCCGATGAGCCGTTCGGCCGACTCATCGATCCCACCAGGGGCGATCGGGTCAGGCGTAAAATTATTTGCGTCCCGGAGCTGTGACTGGTCGGCCAGGAGACTAGTAAAAGTCTCCCAGTCGACCCTTGTCCTCCGGGGGGCGGCCTCGACATGAGCACCGCTCACGTCCAGTGTGACCAGCACCGGAAGGTGTACGGTGCTCATGTCGTACAGCACCTCTATAGTCAGAGGGTGCCGTAGCCCCTTGTGAACACACACGTCCAACACATCCGGCCTGCAGGCCGGATTCGTCGGAACGTTTGTTGGTTCGCTGGGGCCGACCACACAATAATCCCCATCATCGGCGTCACAGTACAACTGGCGCCCCGCATTCAATACCAGCCGAGAACCCCACGCGGTATGCTTCGCGTTGAGGTCCCCGACTACCATCACGGGGGACCGGTCGAGCTCCAGGACGCGGCGTAGGTCCTCGAGACAGACTCCACCCTCCGGGGGGCGATACGCGGAATAGATCCTTATATCCCCCCCCGGCAGGCCCACCCTCACCCCGACCGTTCTGATCTGGGTAAAGGCGAGCCTGTCCAACTCATCATGTACTACGTCTCTCCGGAAGAGAGCCGCAGTGCCTCTGAACGGAATCCCGGAAGCCGGAGAGATCTCGTCTCGACGGTAGACATGATACTTAACAATTCTTCTTTTGTTGGTGGCAAACTGGAAGGATCATATCCTACGATTTTATGTTTTAAAAGTTTTTCATTATCATTTTTTGATTTATACCCTTTTTCAAATAACTCATACCGTCCTTTGTTCAGATCATTTTTTGTTTTTAATGAATATATTCTGCATACATACTCTTCAATAGTTTGAACTACCTCACTCGATGTTGTTAATGCTGTATTTTTAATTCGAAGGAGTTGAATAAAAGCTTCTTGAAATTTTTTTGTTAATTTTTTGTTTGATTTACATTGACGATTATAAATTTTTTAACTTCTCGTTAAGTGGAATCTACCAAAAAGTAAATTTTTTTTTTGAGACGCTAAAGAAATAGAAAAAAAAACAGCTGGTTGGTAATCATTTATGTTGACCTCGATATCGATACATGTTGGAAAGAGGGGACTCTTTAATCTAACCATAAATTTTGTCGGACAAATATTTTTTCGAATAATTTAGATTATTATCTTGAGATTTAACAAAAAAAAAACCCAGTTAGTAATAAATTTTTGAAAATAATCAAATCGACATATTCTATGACTGCTACCTCTGTTAGTTACCACAATTGAGAATTTTCGCATAGGAAATTGTTGGGCGACTCATCGAAACCAAGCTATTCACGAAGATTCAACTTGATAGTAATTATTTTTACATCAAGGATGTGTACTACTACTTTTAGGCGTAGGACTGGGATAACGTACCACGAAATTTGTAGGACAATTTATCTGTTAAATTATATAAATATTAGTTAAGTAAAAAAAAAAAATCAGCTGGTTAGTAATCATTTATGATGACCTCGTTATCGATACATGTTGGAAAGAGGGGACTTCTTTAATCCAACCATAGATTTTGTAGGACAAATATTTTTTCAAATAATTTAGATAATTATCATGAGATATAACAAAAGAAAATTCAGTTAGTAATAAATATTTGAGAATCATCAAATCGACATATTCTATGACTGCTACCTCTGTTAGTTACCACAATTGAGAATTTTCGCATAGGAAATTGTTGGGCGACTCATCGAAACCAAGCTATTCACGAAGATTCAACTTGATAGTAATTATTTTTACATCAAGGATGTGTACTACTACTTTTAGGCGTAGGACTGGGATAACGTACCACGAAATTTGTAGGACAATTTATCTGTTAAATTATATAAATATTAGTTAAGTAAAAAAAAAAATCAGCTGGTTACTAATCATTTATGATGACCTCGTTATCGATACATGTTGGAAAGAGGGGACTTCTTTAATCCAACCATAGATTTTGTAGGACAAATATTTTTTCAAATAATTTAGATAATTATCGTGAGATATTACAAAAGAAAATTCAGTTAGTAATAAATATTTGAGAATCATCAAATCGACATATTATATCCTTGCTACCTCTGTTAGCTACCACAATCGAAAGTTTGGTATAGGAAATTTTTGGGCGTCTCATCAAAATAAAAGTACTCAAGGAAAATTAGATTGATAGTAATCAATTACAAAAATTGACCATGGATCCTGGACTATATATAATGATAGTTTGAAATAAATATACAACGTAGTTTTTGTGTAAATGAGAAATAATGTTTGTCAATTTTATAAGTGAGTTTATAGCAAAATTATGTAAGATTTATGTTTAAAACTAGTATTATTAGAAAGATTCATCTAAAATCAAATTAGAATAAACATTAGAAATGTATAGAAGCAAGTAAATAGGGAAATATTAAAGTAAATATGTATAGAGCATACTAGTTGCGTCATACGCGGCGGCCCAAGCGCGACTGAGCGCAGGGCGACGGGGGCCCCACGTATTTATATCGGAGGGCCCGTTACGGACATATGTGAGCATGTTAGAATTAAAAGCACATATGTAACGTGTAGATTAAGGTAAATAATGACATGTACAAAAAGAAAATAAACGATCTATTGTGTAGTGTTTTCCGGGAATTCCGTCGGGGACCGACGCGGGAGCAGTCGCGGCAGGAGAACGGCCGCGTTTCCTCCCGCGTCCTCGCTTGCCGTGTCTCGTCCGTCTGTCGCCAAGATGGTGCGCGCCCGACCGCTGCTTTGGCAGGTTGGCTTCTGCCATAAGCGTGGCGGTGGCGTCTCGCTCTCCTCCGGCGTCCTGGACGGACGGTCTCGCGGGGCGGGCGACTCCCTCCGGGCGAGTGTTCTCGGCCGAATGAGCGCCGGCGGCCGAGCGCGAGGCCCCTCCAGGGATGGTGTCATGGTCATCGGCGATGCGGGCGGCTCCAGCCGACCCGGCGCGCCCGGCGGGGTCAAACGACGCGGCGGGGCTGGCGGGATCCGATGGGCGGCCCGACTCGGACAAGTCCGGGGTCTCATCCATGGGGCGGGCGTCGTCGTCCGTTAAAGTAGCGGCGGCCGGCAGGAACGCAGGAGGCTCCGGCGTCGGCGTCGGCGTGGGCGTCAGGGAGAGTGGGCTGGCGGAAAACCAGTCCTCTCCGGCTGTCGTCGAGGATGTTGATGTTGATGGTGGTGGTGGGCGAGGACGGGCGGCGACAGTCGCCAGGCCCGCAGCGATTGCCGAGGCGATTGCTCCGGCGGATGCGGGTGCGATGCCGCCAACGCGGCCGCGCACATACGTCTTACGACGGTAGGGCTCCGGCCGCGTCGCGCGACGCCGCGTCGGGTGTGTGTGTTTGGCATTTAAAAATGCCCCGACATGCCGACGATGACGGCAGCGATGCGATGGTGGTTTCAGCAGCAGGTCGAGGCAGTCCGCCTACGCGGTCCTAAATGGACCACCCGGCGCCAGCCAGCCATGGGGGTCTTCGTGTCCCCCGTCAGGGGGACACGGACGGGCCTTGGGGGCACCCCGCTGCCCGGGCATAATCTCTCCGCCATTCTAGGCGGAGGTGTAGGTGTTTGAGTGGTGTTTGTAGGCTTTACCCCTTTCTGGGGTTGTTCCCATGGACTGGTCTGCGTTCCTCTGGTTTGACTGTTCTGGGTCACCGCCAGCCCCGGCCAAGTTTTCACCCATTCTGGGCAGACTTGATCGGAAGGCCACAGCAACGAAGAAATGAAGACAACATAATGATTGAAATTTAATCATCGTCCCTACTTTGTTTTTCCCTTTTGTTGGGGTGGGAGAAACCCTTTATTTTATATTTACAATGATAAAAACTTACAATCTAAACACGGAAATAAAAATCTATACAAAACTAAATAACATGTGAAAAGACCAAAACAAAATTAAAACAAAATTTAAACACTATTGTACTAAACAAGGTAAAATAAATGAAAAATAAAAAAATGAAAAAGAAGATGAAAAAGAAAATGTAAATATGTACAGAGGGTTTTGAGGCCCCGTCCAGCCCCCGCCGGCCCCTCCCTCCCACGACAACACCACGAAACGTGGGAAGGGAAGGGCCCGCGCTGAGGTCGGCCGTTCCCTGAGGGGGAAAGGGACCACAGACCAAAGTCTGTAGCGCAAAGGGGCCCTCCGATTGGAGGTCCCATCCCCATAAGGGGGATTGATTGTTCCCATAAGGGGAGAAAAAAGTTTGAAAACTTTTGTCACTCCGCCGTTAAGCGGAGTGACAGACATCTTAATAAAAGATGTACTCCCAAAAGGGGAGTGGGACCCGGAGACGCGGGGCGGAGTCCCGGACAAGTCCGTGGCTCCGTTCCGCGACCCCAGACCTCAAAAAAAGAGGTCCCCAAGCCTAGCTTGGGCGACCCATATCCCTGAGGGGGGAATAGAAGCCCCTTAAGGGGGCTTAATAAAAACAAAAAATAAAGATAATACCCCCACTGTTACGTGGGGGGTCCCCAAAAGGGGGAACAGCTCCCATAAGGGGAGCGGGGTCGCGCCTCCCTACAGGGAGGGTGATGGCAGCCCCCGTGGGCTCCATCGAAGGGCAGACAGACGTGCGGGACGGACGATACAAATATCTCAGTCCCGTAGAGGGGATCGCCTATGTCCTACCACGTTGTTACGCCGTAGGATAGTTAACTCCGAGGAATCTCGGGGGACCAAGCAGCTCCCTAGGCAACGCCGCGCCTTCGGGCGGCCGGGCGTGCAAGGGAGCTATATTGCGGAGATGCTCGTGGGGTCCCCGGTCGGCCCGCTCGTACATGTTACGGGCGAGCCGGACGATGAACTCCTCGAGCGACTCCATCTCGAGGTCCCGGGCGATTACGTCGTTACGGACGTAACGGCCTGCTCCGATGATGACTCGGAGGGAGAGGTTCTGCTGGGCCTGCAACCTTTTCCACTGGGACGGCGGTGTGAGGTGATACCAGGCCTCAGCAGCGTACGTAATACGTGGGCGGATATAAGTCTTGTAGATGGTGAGCTTAGTCCTGATCGGCAGCGCGGACGCGAGAATCGGTCGCAAGACAAACCGCGCCGCGCGAGCCAGGCTAATCGCTCGATCAACCTGTGGCTTCGCGCGAAGCGAACGGTCTATCTCGCACCCGAGATACCGAACACTGGATTTAAACACAACATCCACACCACGAAGACTGAGACGGGGGACGGCTCTGGTGCGGGTCGGACCGCAGAGTAGGGCTTGGGTCTTACCCGCATTGACCGAGACTCTCCACCGGTCCAACCATGGAGGCAGAACATCCAGGAGCCTCTGCATCCTGGAGATGGCAAGGTTAACACTTCTGGAGGATGCAAAATAGGCCGAGTCGTCTGCGAAGAGGGCTTCACATCCTCCTCCCACCAACGGAGATGCCCCTCCAGGGTGGGAATGTCGTTGGTATAGAGGGCGTATAGGATCGGGGACAGGACACTACCCTGTGGTACCCCGGCCGTTATGGGGCGCACAGACGACTTGCACCCCTCGACCGCGACAAAGAAGGATCTCCCCTCCAGCCAAGACCCCAGCAGTCGCCAGTAGGCTTGAGGTAGGCCAGTGGATTGCAGCTTACTGACCAACCCCCCGTGCCATACCCGGTCGAAGGCTTTCTCGATATCGAGAAAGACTGCGACCGTGTACCGGTCGGAGTTACGTTGGTCCGCAAGGTGATGCAATACACGGACTAGCTGTAGAGTCGTCGAGTGGTCTGCTCTGAAACCGAACTGCTCCGGTCTGAGGTGGATATGCGGAGATATCCTCTTCAGGAGCAACCGCTCAAACAACTTGCCGACGTGCGAGAGCAGGGTGATGGGCCTGTAGCTGGAAGCTTGACGCCTATCTTTGCCGGGCTTGGGCAAGACGATGATCTTACCCACTTTCCAGGTCCGTGGGTAGTGACCCGTACGGAGAATGGAGTTGAAGAGTTCTGACAAATTTGCCAGAACGTTGGGAGGGATAGATTGTAGTGCCATGGGAGGGATACCATCGTCCCCGGGAGCCTTACGGCGCTTGAGGGTCTTGATCGCCTGATACACCTCCCTGGGGGTGATCAGTTGATCCTCCTCAAGCGGTGGCATCGGGAGACGAGGGTCTAGGGATTGGGTAACCCCCTCTTCCAAGACACGGTGGAAGTGAGCCATCTCCGGGACCGAGGCGTTCGGAGTGAACTGCCTTTCCAGCGAGCCAGCCAGGACTTCGGCGCGAGCCTGCGGCGTAAAGCACCTTAGGCCCTGGTCATCCACAAGTGGATAGACAGGGCTAGGTTTGGAGGAGAGGCGACGACAGATCCTGTGGAGGGAGGTCATGGTGCGGTCATCACCAGCCTCCCTCACGTACTCTTCCCAGGACTCGCCTCGGAAGGCACGGACCTTCGTCTTCACCTCTTCCTCCAACGCATTAAGCTCGCGCTTGACCCTGGGACACCTGGTGGTCGCCCAGAGCTTCCGCAGACGTCGTTTGCGACGTATCAACGCCTCAATCGACGCCGGGAGTTTGCATCTGGGCCCGCTGCTGGGCACCATAGTCGTCGCTTGGTCTATGGCTCCCCTGATGAAATCGGTGAGGCGGACGGCCGCGTCATCGACGTCACCAGGGGTAGATAGATCCTGGAACGGTGATTGGTCGACTAGCGAAGACTGGAAAGCCTCCCAGTCGACCCTGGGCCTCAAGGGAGGGACCGCGACACGAGTGATCCCCAAACTCGCCGTGACCAAGATCGGCAAGTGAGCGGTACCCATGTCGTACAGTACCTCGATGTTAATCGGGCACCGTAACCCCTTATGAACGCACACATCCAGTACATCCGGGCGATGACTCGCCGTGCACGGGATGTGCGTTGGTTCATTGGGGCCGACCACACAGTAGTCCCCCCTTTCGGCATCATCGATCAACCGCCTCCCCGCCATCGATATACTCCGAGAGCCCCACGCGGTATGTTTCGCGTTGAGGTCTCCCAGAATCAATGTCGGTTGACGGTCATAGTCCAGGACCCGTCTAATGTCTGCCGGCTCGAGGTAGTAGCCCGGGGGACGATACGCGGCATAAATCCGCAGTTCGACCCCCGATACCTGCACTCTCACCCCCACCGTTCTGGTGTCGGTGAAGCTCAGTAGCTCTAGCTCATCGTGCACGACATCCCTCCTGACGAGAGCCGCCGTTCCCCTGAACGGGATCCCATCAGGGGTCAGTTCGTCCCTTCGGTACACGATGTAGTTAGGCACTACAAACCTCGTAGTCAGTCTAAGTTTTGTTTCTCCCAGGAGCAAGACATGCGGTCTGTACTCCTGGGCTAAACGGATGAGGTCCAGCCTGTGAGGTAAGACCCCCCCGGGATTCCAATATATGGCCCGCAGCTCCTCCCTATCCATGCTGCGGGACGAATGGGCCGAATCCCGATATTAGTCCCCCGAGGGGGGCTATGAGGGAAGCGATCGCGCGAATAAACTCGCGGAGGAAGATTTTCCCTTCCCCTTGCCCTTCCATCGCTTTGTCGCACCCTCGGGCTGGGGCCCGGGGGCTGAAGTGCCCGGTACTTGCCGGGGTGTAGGTTGGGGTCTAGTTGACCGCGGTTGCGGTTGAGGCTGGGGCCTCAGGCGGGGATCACCGGAGCGCGGCGGCTCAGGTATGCTTGGTGGGACTACCGTTCCGGTGGCCCGTGCCCTCCGCACAAAGACCGGACATCGCCGGTCGTTTGCAGCGTGGCCTTTGCCACAATTGGCACAGGTCGGGACGGCGTCCCGAGGCCTCGGGCAGTCCGCTACGATGTGCTCACCAGCACATCGCACACAGCGGACCGCTCGGTGGCAATTGACGCTGGAGTGCCCGAAGGCCTGGCAGCGGTTAGAAAAGAAGTAGAAAGTGAAGAACGCATCCAGATCGCGAAATCTAATTTCACACCATTTCCATCAACATCATACCAAGCCAATAAAGAAGGTAAAGAACCTACAGCAAACGTTTTTTGTAACTGATATCTTTGTTTATACTAAGTGGCTTGCTAAATTGTACGACGCACACACGGTTATCCGGTAGATGTGCGGGTGTACTTGGTTTTTTTCAAAAAAATAGTGTATATGTCTTTATTTACGCAACAAAAAACACATAAAAAAACACTTTTTGTTTGAAAAAAAAATTTACCAGATAAAATAAAGAATTCTGGATTCAAATATCCATTAAAGTTAAATTCGGCAAAATGCAGATGTCTTCTTGTTCTTTGCTGCCGTCGATATTATAGTGTACATACATAAATATCTATTGAAATTAAAGTACTTTATCAAATTATAAGTTGTTATAATAATAATTGAATAGATCTTTTAATATAATAATTCCTCTCAATAGTAAGTTTTATTGATCAATTTAATTAGGAATATTGTATAAATTAGCTTTAAGGAGCTAGTATTTCAGTGATACATTCCAAATGCAAGCTGGGCAAAACTAGTATCTAATCCTTTTATTATTCTAAAGTTAGGCTGCGTTTCCACCAGAGATGTGCGATGGAAATGTGTCGTGCGAGGATGTCTAGCTGTGCTGTGAAAATGTGTGGGTGTTTCCACCAAAGCTGTGCGATGATAATGTGCCTACGAGGATGAATATAAAAGTATTTTCTTTTTCCAATTATCCATATTATTATCTATTTTGCGCACTTCTACTTCCAACAAACTCCGTCTATGGACTGGCTGGTACAGTATGCGCAAACCTCGCAACACATCTTTCTCAACACATATTCCTCGCACACTTCCCTCGTACACATCCCGCGCTTGTTTTGTATGCGCAAAAATCTAGCTCCGCTAAGCCGTTTCCACCAGAGCTGTGCTGACCGAGGCAAGGTAAATGAAGCGATCCTATTGGTTCTTTACAAACACATCCCTCGCTATGCATCCTCGCACATCTCTGGTGGAAACGCAGCCTTAGTCACTTACCGTTACCTTGTCAGTTATCTTTTAAACAAAATGACAGTCTCATTATCAGTAGAATGTGATAGCAAAAATATACAACAATTTATTTTAAAGTGAATATATTTATGACTGACTTGAATTTGAATATAAGATAATGTAAACATATTCAAGCAAAAATAATATCTTGAATAGACATTTCAGTTCTACTATTTTATGATTGTTGTTAATTATTTGAAAAACAAGGATCACTGAACCAAATTCCATCCGGGTATAATAGAAACTAAGATACTAAATACTAAATGTATAATAATTAGTTATTTACTTCAAGTTTGATCAAAAATGTTACTTGAGAACTGAAGTGTAGTATCAATAAGACATTAAATTGTACAATGTTATTGCATTAGGACAGCATAGTCATTAAAATGGCTAGTCCATTTCTGTATAGAATAAAAAGAACAATAATATATGACGAAGTCCGAAGCCCCGACGGGTTTTTAAAATAGATGACGTCAGCCCTGCTGACGTCAGTATCTTCCATAAATTGGTGGTCCATTTCCAATAAAAGACTTCTTGAGTTACTTGATGTTTATTGTTCACAATTTGCGTATGTGTTACTCGTAAGGCGGCTCGAACTCGACTGCCTGCAAGCCATTCGGGTCTTCTCTTGAGCCAGTGGGTGGCCCCGAGGTAACCGGACCAGACGATGGTCTGTTGCGGTGGTATCATGCGCCGACTGCAACAACAGCCGGGGACGGGGAGAGGCCTCTCGGCCAGGTGGTGGTGTCTCCTCGACGTAGAGGTGGGGGGCCCCACGAAGTGATGCGATCGAGCCCGCAGGAAGGCACGCCGGCGGGCGATCAGCAGGTCACTCCAGGGGTTGTCAGTCCGGTGAGTGCTGCAACCCACCGCTCGGCGAGGTCAAACCCACCGAGACAAAAGGTGTCCCGGCGGGCATCCGTCCGCCAGCGGTGAGGAGCGTCGTATTCTTCTTACTGGAGAAGAAGGTCACGTGGCAGTTCCCTCATGTCCGCAGCTGGCCGACGGTATGGCGCTATCCCACGAAGGTGGTGAGAATGCGCTCCATCGGCTCGCGCGAACATGTTGGAGCTCAGGCGTCGAACGAAGTCGTCCAGGGTCTCCATGCGCAAGTCTCGCAGGATGACGTCGTTCCGCACGAAGCGTGTTGCGCCGACAATTGTACGCAACGCTTGCGACTGCTGCGAGCGGAGGCGTTGCCGACGTGGTTCGCTGGCTAGCTGAAACCAGGCCGGGGCAGCATAAGTGAGCCGCGAGCGCACGTACAACTTGTACACGCCGAGCTTCGCACGGATCGGGATTGCGGACTCGAACACGGGACGGAGGAGGCTGCGCGCCGCGCGCGCCTGTCCGACGACGTTGTTCACGTGGGGGCCCATGCTGAGACGGCGGTCGATGGTCACGCCGAGGTACTTCGCCTGCGACGTCCAATCGATCTGCTCGCCGTTCAGCGTCAGCGCAGGCGGATTGTACATGCCGCCCACGGAAATCGCCTGAGTCTTGGCCACGTTGACCTTCAGTGTCCAGTCTTCCAGCCACTCGGGAAGGGCATCCAGGGATCGCTGCATCTTCACTGCAGCGTGGGGTGAGTTGAGGGAGGTCGTCACGAGGGCTGCGTCATCGGCGTAAAGCGCCAGCATGGCACCTCCGGCGACTGGGATGTCGTCGGTGTACCACGCGTAGCACAACGGCGAGAGGCAGCTCCCCTGGGGTACGCCGGCTCGCACTGGACGTGGAGAGGAGAGGACGTTTTCGACGGCAACCTGGAAACGCCTGTCCTGGAGAAAGCTGCCCACAGTCTTCACTACTCGGCGAGGAGTAGTAGACGTGGACAGCTTGTACAACAGGCCGTCGTGCCAGACGCGGTCGAACGCCTTCTCCATGTCCAGGAACACGGCGATGACTCTCTCCTTCTTGTTGCGCGCTGCAGTGATGTGATGCAGCACGCGAGTCACCTGGAGCGACGTTGAGTGTTCGGCTCTGAAGCCGAACTGCTCGTCGCGTGGCTGGAGGTGAGGCGTCATATGCAACAGCAGCAACTTCTCGAAGACTTTCGAGATAGTGGGCAGCAGCGTTATCGGCCGGTAGCTTCCCGGCAGCAGGATGTTCTTCCTGGGTTTCGGCAGCATGATGACCCGTCCGAGCTTCCACGAAGACGGGAAATGCCCGGTGCGGAGGATGCCGTTGAAGAGGCGCGTCATCGTCGCGATGACTCGCGAAGGCAGATGACGCAGCGCTTCGTTCGTGACACCATCCGCGCCGGGGGCTTTTCGCAGTTTAGTCCGGAGGATCATCCGCTGGACCTGACCAGGGGAGAACACCACGGGGTCTTCTGTCGGAGCTAACGGCGGCTCGAGGTATTCGAGCACGTGCTGCTCCACTGCTGCTGCGTGTTGCATACTCGCAGTCGGGTTCGGTGAGAACTGCGTCTCCAGGAAGTCGGCGAATATCTCGGCCCTGTCCTCAGCACGGTAGCGGGGGTTCCCGTCACTGGCGAGCAGGGGCCGGATCGGCGGCGTCTTCCCGGAGAGACGGCGGCAGAGACGGTGGATGCCCGTCCAATCTTCGCCGGCTGTCTCGATGGTCCGTTGCCAAGATTCTGTCGCAACCGTCTCCAGTGCAGACGAGATCTTGGCGGCCAGAGCGTTCAGCCGGGACTTCATGGTTGGGCACCTGGTGCGTTGCCACTGTCTTCGCAGTTTCCTCTTCTCCTCGATCATCTTCAGGATGCGGGCGGGGAGCTGGGGCGGTCGACTTCGGGGGGCAGCGGCGTCGATCCTGGACTCATCGAGCGCAGACGTAATGACGGCGCCGAGGTCCAGAGCCAATCGTTCGACGTCCGCTGGGTTCTCCACCCGGAAGGACGGCACCCGAGACAGATCCGCCAGCGCCGCTAGGATCAGCGGGGTAGGATCCCGCTTCTCCTGCAGCGCGGTCAGGACCTTGTGCAGGAGTCCGAGACACGCCATGCGCATCCGCTCGACCTCCGTCTGCGGGTGGAGGGCTAGGGTTTCCTCCTCCTGCCTGGGAGGAGCCTTCGCTCTCCTCGTCCTCCGGGACGTCCTGGGCTGCTGCACCGCTTCCACCGCTGGAGTCGTAGCTTGAGCGGGAGCTGTTATCCGGGTCCGCGTGCGTGGCTGGGCCGCAGCTGGGGTCCGAGTCCGGGCCGGTGCTGGAGCCTTGGCCACGGTGCGAGCCGGGGCTGGCTGCGGAGGAGGCACTGGCGCTGCGTCGCCAGCGGGAGCTCTGTCGGGGACCGACGCGGGGGCAGTCGTGGCAGGAGAACGGCCGCGTTTCCTACCGCGTCCTCGCTTGCCGCGTCTCGTCCGTCTGTCGCCAGGATTGTGCGCGCCCGACCGCTGCTTTGGCAGGTTGGCTTCTGCCATAAGCGTTGCGGTGGCGTCTCGCTCTTCTCCGGCGTCCTGGACGGACGGTCTCGCGGGCAGCCTGGTGACTCTCGACGTCCTGGTAGGCTGAGTCGTCGCGACGGTCCCCGCTCGCCGGTTCCGGAACTCCCGCCGGAACACAGGGCAGTTCGCATTGTTCGCGGTATGCGCTCCTCCGCAGTTGGCGCAGGTGGGTTGGTCGAAGAGGGGGCGCGGGCAGTCTTGGGCGTGGTGCCCTGCGCCGCACCGCACACAGGCCACTGGTCTGTGGCAGTTGTGCGATGAGTGCCGAAAGCCTTGACACCTGTGGCACTGGGCAGGCCCTTTCCTGCCGCGCCACGCCTCCACAACCACGCCGGGCATGCACAGGAGCTCGTGCACCTCGTAGATGGCCGGCACGGTCTCGGACGTCGTCTGCAGCTGCGCAAACATTAGGCATCCCGGGCGTCCAGGCCTGGCCGGAATCGGCCAGACATGCTCCGGGATGAAGCCGAGTCCACGCAGCTCCTCCGCCACTAGCTGGGGGTCGGTCCCGACGGGTAGGCCTCGTATGGCCACCTTGGTGCTCCTTTCGGAGTCCAACTGGTAGGAGTACCAGGATAGTCCCGACTCCTGGTTCCGCTCAACCAGGTATCGTTGGACCACCCTGTACTCCTCGTCAGACTTTGGCAGAAATCGCACCCCCCATTGGTACGGTCTGCCGTTTGGGTTATGGCCGAGGAGGTCCCGCAGCTGTCGGAAATGCACCGGCCTGTCCGGCCAGGTCTCAACCACAAGCGGTGGCGGATGTTTCGCCCGCGCGGTGGGAGCTCCTGGAGCGGCGGCGGCGGTGGTGGCAGGTCCGGAAGTTGAGGACGTCGACGGCAAGGTCTGTCCGGTGGTGGTGGTGTGCGTTGTAGTCGGTTTGGTGAAGGCCGCGGTCCACGCAGGCCAAGCGGCGACGTCCGCGTAGGTAGTCGCGGGAGGCGCCGCCGGGTCCGGGGATGTCGTCGCGACCTCCATCGGCATCTGCAGCGGAGGCATGGAAACCGCGCCGCAATGATGTGCGGCTGCGGCTGCGGCAGCGACGGCGAAGGCGGGCGCTTGCGCAGGTCCCTCGGCGGCGATTGCCTAGGGGCAGGGGTGGGGGCGGCAGCAGCGACGGGCGCTACAGTCGGGCGGGCGGCTCCGGCAGGGCTGGCAGCCACGGCTGGTTGGGCAGTCGGTGTTGTCGTTGATGGTGGTGTAGGGCGGGCGGCTCCTGCAAGGCGGGAAACACCTGCAGAGCGCTCAGCCTCGGCGGGGCGGGCAGCCGCGGCAGAGCGGGCAGCACTGGCAGGGCGGGCGGCCCCGGTGGGGCGGGCAACACCTGCAGGACGGACGGCTCCAGCGGAGTGGTGGGCGCCGGCTGAGCGGTGGGCCGGCGTCAGGTCGGCGATTAGGTCGCCGGTTGAGCGAGCGGCTCCGAGGGGGCGGGCGGCTGTGGTGGGGCGGGCGACTCCCTCCGGGCGGGTGCTCCCGGCCGAATGAGCGTCGACGGCCGAGCGCGAGGCTCCTCCAGGGAGGGCGTCATGGTCATGGTCGGCGGCGTGGTGGGCGGCTCCAGCAGACCCGGCAGGCCCGGCGGGGTCAAATGCCGTGGCGGGGCGGGCGGGATCCGATGGGCGGCCCGACTCGGACAGGTCCGGGGTCTCGTCCATTGGGCGGGCGTCAAAGTCAAAGTCAAAGCCAAAGTCAAATCATTTATTTCAAATTAGATGTGGACACACATACATTTTGAAAGTCAAAAATAAAATAAAATCAAAAGTTCTACCACCAGTTCGCTAAAATTACGCCTCCGCCCTGAGAAGAACCGGCGCAAGAAACTCAGCGGGCATGTCTTTTTTTTAATTTAATATGTTTTTTTTTTTCTTTTTTTTTGAAATATTGTTTTACAATATTTTTGTTTTTAACAAATGTATCAATTGAAATGGCCCGGACGAGCACCTCATTCCCACTCTGTGCAGTCATTTATATAATCATTAAGTTTATAATATGCTTTACTGCATAACCGTTCTTTGATAACTCTCTTAAACCTATTTATAGGCAATGTTTGAACGGCCACTGGGATTTTGTTATAAAGCTTTACAGACAAACCCTGGAAAGAATTACTTATTTTATGTAATCTAGATGCTGGCAACGCAAGCTTGTGTTTGTTCCTAGTGTTAAAATTATGAATATCCGAGACTTTAGGAAATTCATGAATATTTTTATGTACATACATTAAATTTTCATAAATGTATTGGGACGCTAAAGTTAGAATCTTAATTTCCTTGAATTTGTCCCGCAAAGACTCCCTTGAGTTCATATTATAGATTGCACGAACAGCTCTTTTCTGCAGAATAAATATTGTTTCTACGTCGGCAGCATTGCCCCATAACAGAATACCATAAGACATAACACTATGAAAATAACTAAAATACACAAGGCGAGCTGTGTCCACATCAGTGTATGTTCTTATCTTTTTAACCGCGTAAGCTGCAGAACTGAGCCTTCCCGCCAACCTAGTAATATGGGGGCCCCACTGGAGCTTGGAATCCACCGTTATACCAAGAAAGACAGTTGACTCAACAAGCTCCAATGTTTCACCACTAATAATAACATTACTCTTAACTTGTTTAACATTTGGTAACGTAAATTTTATGCATTTAGTTTTCTTACTATTTAATAACAAATTGTTAACACTAAACCAATGAACTACACGCGAGATGGCATCATTCACATCGTCATAGTCAAGTTCTTGACGTTTAAGTCTAAATAATAAAGATGTATCATCTGCAAACAATACAATCTCGTGACGTGCTTCTACAAAGCTAGGTAAATCATTTATATAAACTAAGAACAAGAAGGGACCCAAGATAGATCCTTGAGGGACACCCATTTTAAGCATGACACCGCCGGATCGCTTTCCATTAACATCGACTTTTTGTATCCGTCCTGATAAATAAGAGGTTATAAGATCTAACGAAGCGTCCCTTATACCATAAAAGTGTAGCTTCCTTACTAATGTATCATGATCAACACAGTCGAAGGCTTTGGATAGATCACAAAACACACCAAGTGCATCACGTGATTTCTCCCATGCCTGAAATATATTTTTAACTAAATTTACACCCGCATCAGTAGTGGAACAACCCCTAGTAAAACCAAATTGTTTATTATGAAGCAGGTTATTCTTATTAAAATGAGTTAGAAGTTGGTTAAGGATTATTTTTTCAAAAATTTTACTTAGCGCAGGTAGCACAGAAATAGGCCTAAAATTTGAGGGGTCTGATGTACTACCTGATTTAAAAAAAGGTATTACTTTACTGTGTTTCATTAGGTCCGGAAATACACCAGTTTTAATACATTCATTGAAGATTTCAGTGAGAAACGGTGCAATTACGTCTATTATATGATTAATAACCTTAATTGATATTCCCCATAAGTCAGGAGTTTTTTTAACATTAATAGTTTTAAAACTTTTTATGATATCACTTGTATTAATCTGGCTAAAATTAAAATTGACTTTACATTTATCAACATGATTTTCTAATAGTGATTCAGCAATGGCAGGAGACGAAATCAAGGACTTGGTTGTGGAAGATGGAATATCTGCAAAAAAGTCTTCAAAAACGCTAGCTATCTCTTGTTGAGAATTTATAACTTTATTATTAATTTGCAGTGTAAATTCAGAGTCATTATGTATTACTCTTCCAGCCTCCCTATTGATAATGTTCCAAGTCATTTTAATTTTGTCTGGTGCATTTTTTATTTGCCTAGATAAGTGTAGTGATTTTGCCGCAGCACAGACTTTTTTGAATATTTTTGAATACTTTCGGACATACTGTTGGAATGATTCACTATGATTATATGACTTTTCATAATACAAGTCGTAAAGTCTTTCTCTACTTCTATAAATTCCAATAGTAGCCCATTCACAAAAACTCTTTTTATTTTTTAACTTGAATAACTTAGGCACAAATACATCATTAAATTCTTTATTAATCAAGTCAAAAAAATCGTTATACAAGGTATTGGGGTCCTTGCTGCTGCTCAAATTACACACTTTTGTTGATACATTTCTTCTGAACTTTTCTATACGGTTACAATTTATAGGAACAAACTCAAGTATTTTTACATTATTATAATCTGATTTAAAAATTGACCACAGTGATCAGAAGGTAAATTATTAATAATGTATTTTTGCAAAGGTTTAGTGTTTGTGAAAATATTGTCAATACATGTTGCCGTTGATTGAGTAATTCTTGTTGGTTCATTGAATACATTAACAAAATTATATGATTTGAACAATGTTCTGAGTCTAATAGTGGTGTTACTATTTTCTAATAATAATATTGAAATCACCACAGATAAAAATAGGTTTATTAGATTCAGAAAGTCTTATTAAAACATTCTCCATTATTTCTTCAAATAAATCATATAATGAATTTGGGGGTCTGTAAAGACTTACCACAATGAAGCGCTCTAGTTCTACGGACGCAATTTCAATAGTCCTTTCCACCGAGAGTTCCACTATATCCTTGCGAACTTTACATTTCAAACTTTTATTTACAAGGATTAGTGAACCTCCATGAATCGCTATCTCTCTGCAAAAAGAACTTAACATTTGATGATCCTTAAAATTAAACATCAATTGTGAACTTTTAAGCCAGTGCTCAGTCACACATAAAATATCAACATTGTGAGACTGTAAGAATAATTCTACAATTAGTTCTTTACCCAACATTCCTTGTAAGTTTTGGTATACTATATTAATAACATTATTTTTACCATTTTGTGTTGGGTTTTTATTAATTATTTTATTACTTTTATTGATGCAAGAGTCTAACTCTTTTGTCTTAAAGTTTAATTTAAATAAGGTCTTGGAACGGATTCCAAATTATTGTATAATGTCATATTTGTTTTCTGCTCAATAGAAGCAGTAGGTATTCTAGCCAATTTCAACATAGCTAATTGTAAACAATAATGTAGCGAATGTGCTACTTGTCTAAAGTCAGATTTAATTAATTTATACATGTCATATTTTATTGTTATCAAATATCTATTTTTAACAAATTTATTAACATCAATTAGTTTCAATTGTATGTTTGAAGATGTTAAAATACTATTATTATTGTCAAACATATTATACAAACAGTTATTGATGTTAAATCTTATTTTATTTTCTGCTGGCAAACTGTTAATATATGGAAAAGTAAACATAATAGTATTTTTTATATTTAACAAAGTGATTCTATCAATATAGTTTACTATTTGTTTTTGACTTAAACCATCTCTCCTCCCAATCATAATAACTAGGATTGTTTTTTCACAATGACTTGTGGTCAGGATCTTGTCGAATATTAATGCAGGGTTAACACCTGGCATACAATGATTTATCACTGTCTGTCCCAAACACAAGTCATGTAAGGCTACACCCATATCTTTTCCGAACTCATCACTGTATATTTTTATTACATATTGAGTAGTAGAGGAAGCGGAATCAGAGGTATGGGGGCAGTCACCGATACTGACTTCATAATATCATCATTACCAAGGTTATTTTGTTTTATCTCAGAGGGATTGGATGTAACACTTTGAGCATGTGGTAACACTGGAAAACCTGATGCAGAGCATTTGCAATCAGCATACTGCATTGTCAACGATTCAAAGCGCTGTCGATTAAAATCACAGGCACCAATCAAGCCATCCATTGCCAAGACATGCTCACTTATATCCCTCTGTGCTAATTCATAATTTAATGTTATTTTTTCTAAACTTAACTTTAAAGTGTTTATTTGATTTGTTAAATATTCTATCTCTTCATTGTGCTTCTGATGAACTTGTTCACTATCTTTAGTCATTGAGGCTAGCTTATGCGACAATGAACTTCTTTGTTTACAGATAGATTTAATGTGGCTTTCAGACTTGTAGTTCCTTAACTTTTGTTGTGTCTTATGTATTAATTTACTAACTTTTACATATTTTTTAAGCTTATTCTTGCTAAATACTAACTGAGAGTGAGCTGTAGCATCTGCATCACTACCAGTCAGATCAATTTTAGTTATGTCAAGGTTAAAGGCAGTTGTTGCAGCTACCAAAGCCGGTTCACTCTCAATCAGTTCCGAGTACAATGTTTGTGTTTGCCGAGCCTCAAGATTAGATATCTCTGACCGCAGGTCAGAGACACAATCCTCAGCTTCAGCCAACCTTCGTTTCAACTCAGCATTGTGATCTACTAAATCAAAATACTCATTGCTGCATTGAGAGAAGGTGTCAACGGTACTCTGCAATTGTTTATTTGTCTCAAGAACTTCATTATGCTCAATGAAGAGCTGAGACAACTGTTTTTTAAGCTCCGTGTTATTTTTAATGACTTGTAGTATTTCAACTTCGTTTTCTTTTAATTCTATTTCTAGTTGATCGCATTTTTCGCGTGAAATTTTTAATTGTTGAAGAGTCAGTTGGAGCTGATCTTCAACCTGACGGGTTTTGATACTGCGAGTCATCATTTTGTTTGTGTAAAATATGTAAAATACGAAATAACAATTAAAGTTTTGTCGGTTAGATTACCCGCTATTTACAAAAAAATTAAAACACTCACCGACCAGAAAGACTACTAAAACAATGTTTATCACAGTATTTAATAATAACACTTAACTAACACACTTAATACACTACTTTAATGTATATTCGATGATATTATGAAGTTTTTGTTTATTTTTATTTAAATATTTACGGGAGCAGAGAATTTGACGTTTAAGCGCTAGGAGTGTTGCCAGCAAAAAAAAAAAGAAAGAAAGGTCGCCGCTCGGTGAACAAGCGGCGGCTTTCGTTGAAATGGCGGCGGCCGGCGGGAACGCTGGAGGCTCCGGCGTCGGCGTTGGCGTGGGCGTCAGGGAGAGTGGGCTGGCGGAGAACCAGTCCTCTCCGGCCGACGTCGAGGAAGCTGATGGTGGTGGGCAAGGGCGGGCGGCGACAGTCGCCTGGCCCGCAGCGATTGCCGAGGCGATTGCTCCGGCGGAAGCGACGCCGCCGACGCGGCCGCGCACATACGTCTTACGACGGTAGGGCTCCGGCCGCGTCGCGCGACGCTGCGTCGGGTGTGTTGGCGTGTTAGGCATTTAAAAATGCCCCACCATGCAGCGATGGTGGTTTCGGCAGCAGATCGAGGCAGTCCGCCTACGCGGTCCTAAATGGACCAACCGGCGCGCCGAGACCCGCCGACCGCTCCCCGGGGCTTGCCGCTGGTGGCAGACCGGAGAGGTAAGTCGACGGGTGCGACGCGTTGTTCCGGATGGACCAATAGGGGCGCAGTACTGGGACCCGAGCGATGGTGTGCGCGCACGACGAAGGTGCTTGAACTTCAAGTAGCTTCTGAGTTCTGGTGGCTTCGATTTTCGATGGCTGCTGACACTCGGCGAACTGGGCTCTCCTTGCACTGCCTGCAAGCTGTCGCTCGGCCTCTATTTATACTAACGTTAAGTCTCGCAAATACAACATCTACGGACACGTTTTACTTTTAATTTACACAAACCATAACATTTATAGTTTTGTTAAGTATCTCGTATGAGTAGTTTCTAGTTACATTTTCTTATTAGGAACTATTATGTTGTGAGTTTTATTGAATTATTATTAAATTATTCTTATGTTTTTATGGCTCGCGCCGATATATAAAATAGTCTAAAATAATGAAGAAAGAAAGAAAGAAAGAAAGAAAATACTTTTATTCAGCACACACTTAAACACTACATACAAAGGAAAAACACAAAACATAAGTAAAATAAAAGAAACTGTGCTCAAGATGTGCACTGAAGGGGCGACCAGCTCAGCATACAGCTACAGCTATTAAGCTGTAGCGCTGATTTTCAGCTGGACCCATTGAAATCAGCGCAAGAACTACACTGAGGTCGGTTTCATTGTGTAGGCAAATTAACAATTTTCATTTAAAAGTAAAACAACGTGAACAATAGACGACAATCCATCAACCTAATTTTTACCAGTCCATTACTCCACCATTACTGGTCAACTATAAAAAATAAAAATAAACAGCATAATTTAATAAATAATCTGAAATAACACAGGCCAAGTTGAGTACCAACCAATAAATTGATTATGCTTAAAACAAATGAGTAAGGATGCCATCTTTTTGATTTTGAAGTGCGTGACACTTGAGTTTATAGCGGAAACTAAATATTGATTTAGCTTCACGGAGCGGAGGAGGTAAGTCATTCCATATTTTGGAAGCGGCAAACCGAAAACTACCACGATATCCCTTACTCCTATGCATAGGATATGATAGCAATACTGTAGTTGCTCTGAATCTGTAAATTAGATGAAGCTTTTCATGCAAGTACAGTGGTTTTCTATCACTAATTACACCGAACAGAGCCGTGGCGAAATGCATATAGCGGCGTGACGACATTTTCAGTATGTTATTTTGATTAATAAATGGCGTCACATGTGACCTATATGGTACCTTAAAACAGAACCTAACGCAAGCGTTTTGGACACGTTGGATCAAATTCTGAGTTTTAACTAATAATCTCGGTCCATAAACAATGTCAGCATAGTTTAGTCGTGACAGAACGAGGGTATCCACCAAGCGTAGGCGCAACGGTGTAGCAAGGTAATCACGTACACCATAAAGGATTTTCAACTTATAAAAACAACTTCTGGCCACCTCAGACACATGTCTCTCAAACCGCAAGGTTTCGTACCTCCTGCACCACTTGGATCTCTTCGTTAATTAATACAACTTTGGGTTTTTTGTATATTATCTTAGCGACCTGCACACGTGTTCCCAAAACAATACACTGTGACTTTTTGGGGTTTAAAAAAAGTTGGTTTCGGCTTGCCCAAGCAACAACACGCTCCAGATCTTCATTTATTTTAGAAACCGCTTCATGCGTGTCACTCGGCTTAAAGGAGAGATATAACTGAACATCATCTGCATACAAGTGGTATTTGCAATTTTTAAAACAATTAATGATGTCAGCACTGTATAGGATGAATAGTATAGGCCCCAATATAGATCCCTGTGGTACACCTTTATTGACCGTGTGCAGGGATGAAGTCAACAACGTTCCATCACTATTTGTTACTTCCACTTTTTGTGATCGATTACGAAGATAGCTATTGAACCATTTAATAGTGGAGGGATGAAAGCCATAAAACGTCATTTTGGATAGAAGCATAGAAACGTTAATGGAGTCAAATGCTCGCGAAAAGTCCAATAAAACCAACAAAGTACCCATTCCATCATCTTGGGCTTCCAGGATGTTACTTGTCACATCTAATAATGCCGTGGCCGTACTGCGTCCCTTGCGGAACCCAGATTGGTGTTCTGGAAGTATATTGTGACATTCTAGGAAGTCCGAGAGTTGAGCTGATACTACTTTTTCTAAGATTTTTGAGGCACACGGCAATATACTTATAGGCCGTAAATCTTTAAAGCCAGTTGGATTCGGAACCTTAGGGAGAGGCCGAACAATTGCAACCTTCCACGCGTTTGGAAACTGCGAACTATCAATTGATTTATTAACAATAGCAGTTATAATTTGTAGCGTGTTTGGTAAGATCATCAATAACATATCAAGGGATATTCCGTCACTGCCAATCGTCTTCGATTTGAGACCTCTTATGATTTTAGATATACACAATTCATCGACATTGCGTAAGACAAACGAGCCAATGCCAAACCGATGATACTCATAAAATGTAAAATCCGATATAGGCACTAAGTCTGCAACAGGCTCTGACAAGCCAAGAAAGTGAGAGTTGATATCTTCGGGCTGATTTAGATGTAGAGGAAGATCTGCAGACAACTTTGGTGGTAGAATATTCGATTTAAGTGTTTTCCATAATAATTTTGGTTTGTTTATGTTAGAATTCACAAAATAATTAAAGTACGCTTTCTTTTCATTATGCAGTGCCTGATTGACTAGTGATTTAAGGGACTTATAATTCAAACGATCATTTTCAGTTCTCGTCGAGTAATATTTGTTAAGAGAATTATTTCTTAGATTCATCATGAGTTTCACGTTGTTAGTTACCCAAGGATATGATTTAAATTTAATCAAATGTGTTTTCACTGGGGCGTGCAAATCAAATAAGTCAATGATGAAGTCTCTATACAGGGTGATTTGTTAGACAGGGTACATATTGCAGGAGGGTGATAAGTACTCTTTTCTAATACGGAATATTACAAAAAATAAGTAAAATTACAATTTTTTTTTTTTTTTAAATCTAAATTTGACAAAACTACCTCAAACATAAGCAATTTCGGCTTAAAGAGTGTAGACTAATGACCTCTAGTGATTTCGCGCACCCCACACCTCCGCCACGCCTATCAGCTATCGAAAAACCATCATTTTGCAAGAATTTTAGATATTTTTAAGTTGCGATTACTAAGGCATTAAGCTATATTGTTTGGTAATAATATTTTTACTGGTCGTATATAACCATCAGCTACCATGACCTTCAATATGTACCCTCACTAGGAAATCACCCTGTATAGACTAACCATATCATTTACATTATCCAAAGACAATATAACGTCCCAAGGTATAAACGCGGAATCACGATCAAATTGTTCATCTATTATATTATTGATTGAACGATTACTTACTAACTTCGGGGGGATAGAAGACCTTTTAAAGTTCATCTCACAAGTTATAAATGAATGATTATTCAACTTATTACCAATGTTGGCGACAGGCTCACTCATTGCTATTTACTTGTAACGTCAGACCTTAGACTGTAGGTAGTTTTAAGTTTAGTTATAAATTTACATTTAGTTTTATTTTAAGTAGGTAGATGATAATAAAAGAGAAGCCATGTTCGATACAAACTAGCGGGCGCGTAAAACGACTTGCGCAACATTGTACGTTATTAATTCGATCTATTAGTTTAAAAGTATAAAATCTGTGTAATCTCAATAAATAAAGTGATTCCTAACTGTGTGTGTATATATTTCGTGCTCGGCTGACCCAGAACATCCACAAAAAGTGGTCCATCGAGACGGATCATCATGTTCCACACACCGCCTCAACCGAGCTCTGGAATTAGCCGTGTACGGGATAATGAAGTGCCAGCTAGCATAAAACATTTCAAAACGCCGGCACCTTCGAGTACAAAAAGCGAAAACAATAAATCACGTTCTACGACGTCATCAGCAAGGTATCGACGTTCGCAACTGGTCTTGGAAGCAGCCAAGAAAAAAGCACAGATACAAATTGACCTAATAGATCGACAGCTGGAAGCAGATTTAGCCGAATTACAGGAACCTCTCGAAAATTACAGTCCACACAAAGAAGGATCTTGTGCTAAGCAAGATGTGGAGCAATGGCTCGAACGGAGTCGCCTAGATATGCAGTCCATCCACTTTGATGGTTTACCGACGGATGAGCTGCAACCGGCAATGGCCAAGGCGGCAGATACCGTTGCTCCAACCCCACCTGTAGCAGCGTGTAATACAACGGCACCGATGAAAAAATCTGGCGTCACGGAAATGGTACAGATGTTGGCAAGCGCACTCCGGGACCTCGCACCTGCCACTACGTCATCGAACAACAGCAACCTGTTAACTCGTCTGTGTACACCCAAGGAATTACCACAGTTCTCAGGCGAACCATTGGAGTGGTTGCAATTTAAGCAGGCCTACAATGAATCTACCGAGGTTTGCAAGTTCAGCCCTCAAGAGAACATGTGGAGACTGAGGAAGTGTCTCCGCGGTGCAGCATGGGATGCCGTGTCTGCATTATTCATCTCTGCAGCATCACCATCCAAAGTCATGTCCACATTAGAACTGCGATTTGGAAACCCCGAATACCTAATTTCCAAAATCATCGCAGAAATCAAGAAATTACATCCGATGTCTCACGATTACCACAAAGACATAGTGCAGTTTTCTGTGAAAGTGAGCAATCTGGTCGAAGCAGTGCGAGCGGTCGGACATAAGGAGTACTTACAAGGTATGAGTGTTGTCTCAATTATATTGTCTAAATTCCCACCAATATTATTATCAAGATGGTCCGACTACAGTTTTCCGCTCATAACCACTCAACAAAAATCAAGAATAATAATTTTATCTGATTTCCTGAACGAAGAAGCTATTAAAATATCAACTACTTCTAATATATATTTTAATAACCCTCGCACTGACCAGTATAAATATAAAAACAACGAAAGTTACAATCGCTCACACACTATGTTATTACAAACAAAACACGAAGAAAGTACGTGTCAATTCTGCCGCAAAACAAAACACAAGCTCACCGATTGTAAAATATTCAAGAAAGCATTACGCAAGACTCGATGGGAATATGTGAAACGCAACGGGCTGTGCTACAAGTGCATAGTGTCTCGACATACGCACGACGCGTGCACCGCGCCTTGCTGCGATAAGTGCGACCGTCCGCATCATCCGCTACTACACATCGACGCTAAGGACGCAAAAAACTACGCGACGGCGACGACTTCGGTGACGACATCGACAACGACACCCTGGAACTCAGAGACGTCCCAGGTGGTCCAGAAGTCATCCTGTGAACCTGTAAATAATAATCAAGTAGTTGCGCACATAAACGCGAGTGAAACAACTGTGTTATTAAAAGTGGTGCCAGTCCGTATACATACGTATAACGGCATAGTTAATACATACGCGCTGCTAGACGACGGATCTACAGTGTCATTAATGAGTGCGGGGCTAGCGAGACGCGCGGGTGTGACCGGCCGATGTGAAACTATGCGAGTGCGCGGCGCTTGGAATGATGAAATTGTTTGTAAATCGGTAATCGCTAACGTAAATATATCTAGTATGGACAATAAGGTTTATAATATTAAAATACGATGTGTCGACAACTTAAATTTGCCTGTTCAATGTTATTCTATTCTTAATCATAAAAATGTTAATCATTTACAAAATATGTTAGTTTCTAACGATGTAAAACCTGAGATACGTATAGGACAAGATAATTTTCATTTGTTGTTACCGCTTGAGGTGCGTTTAGGTAATAATAATGAGCCGTCCGCCACATTAACTCCCTTAGGTTGGTGTGTTCATGGCACAGTGCGGGCGACGCGGGTCGCGCGCGCTCCTTGCGTTGGTTCGAATCCAGGATCGAGCCACGCAACTCTGTGCGTGAATACGAACGACGCCGCTGATGTTGCCGCTCCTGCTGTCACCGATGAGGTTCGTTGTTTGCAGAAGTTGCATGAAGAAGTGCGACGGTCGTTCACACTTGATTCCATTGGAATATCAGGTAAGCCTCGTCAAAATATTTTTGACACGTACGCCGTCGCTCAGCTGGAGGCGACCGCAGAGCTCATTGATGGGCGCTGGTGGGTCGGCCTGCCGTGGAGAAGTGACGTCGGTACACTGCCTGATTCTCGTTCCAATGCTGAGAGGAGGTTGCGGGGACTCGAGAGAAAAATGAAACGAAATGAGGAGTTTTCTAACAGGTATCAAGAAAGAATTAAACATTTATTAGATAATAATTATGCCGAAAAGGTTACCGTTGCTCATCCCGCGTCAAGGACGTGGTATCTACCACATTTCGGGGTGGACAACCCGAATAAGAAAAAATTAAGATTAGTTTTCGATGCTGCTGATGAGGTTTATGGTAGAAGTCTCAACCACTATTTGCTCAAGGGACCCGACTTACTACCATTACTACTTGGTATTATGTTACGATTTAGAGAAAACGTTGTCGCGGTAACTGGGGACATTAAGGACATGTTTTTAAGGGTAAAAATACGTCCTGAAGATCAAAGTGCGTTTAGGTTCTTCTGGCGAGACAACTCCGCCGACCCAATAGATACCTATACAATGACGTCACTCATATTCGGAGCCAGCTGTTCACCTTTCGTAGCACAGTTTATTAAAAATCTTAACGCGCGTCGATATGAGTCATCGATGCCGACCGCAGTGAATGCAATACATAACTCGCATTACGTTGACGATTATATAGATAGTTTTGCTAATGACGAAGATGCGATACAAATGGTAAAACACGTTTCTTTTATTCACAATAGCGGCGGATTTGAAATGCGTAACTGGACTAGTAATAGTGTTGCTGTTTTAAATAGTGTTCCGAAGGAGACGCTGGGTAGTACTGCGGTCAGGTTTAAAGTCGATACAGACTATCAAGGTGAACGAACCTTAGGACTTATTTGGTACCCTAACGAAGATAAGCTCGGTTTCGATCTCACCTTCAAACGTATTCCAGAAAATATTATTAGCGGTAACGAAAGGCCTACCAAAAGAATTATGTTACAAGTAGTTATGTCAATTTTTGATGTTTTCGGATTTCTGGTGCCATTCACCATTCAAGGTCGTCTGATGCTTCAGGATACGTGGCGTCAAAATGTAGGTTGGGATGACGTCATTAATGACTGCATCTACGATAGATGGCGCAAGTGGATTGAGTTGTTGAAGAAATTAAATAAAATTTGCATTCCTAGGTGCTACTTGCAAAGTGAGAGCGAGAACACGGGCGAGAGCGAGACAGCAAGAGAGGCGGATAGCGTAGCGGACGTAGCGGTCGAGACCTTCGCTACGGCTACGAGCTCCACGACGAGCAGGCGGGCTACGAGTGCAGACACTGTGCCATATACTGGAAACGCAAGTACAACTACAAATAAATATGATGACTTGCAGCTGCATACATTTTGCGATGCATCTGTTAAAGCAATGTGTACTGTGGCATACTGGCGTTGGCACAGTAATGGGAAGGTTTGCGTTGCATTTATAGCTAGTAAATGTCGCGTCATGCCAGTAAAACCTCTGACCATTCCTCGCGCAGAACTGCAGGCGGCCGTACTCGCTGCTCGACTTGCCGATACTGTGCTCAAAGAACACAGATTAGTACCGGAGCAAAAATATTTCTGGACCGATTCTACTACGGTTTTGCAGTGGATTCGGAATAACACTCGTTCATATAAAACGTTCGAGGCTAACCGTTTAGGAGAAATTGATGAGCTCACTCGCATCGCGGAGTGGAATTATGTACCTACGAATTTAAACATAGCCGACTTGGGAACCCGAGAGGAATTTGATCAGACCATATTTGAAGGTCAATGGTTCTCAGGTCCCGATTTTTTGCATAGACAACAATCTTCGTGGCCCATAGATATTGTGGGGTCAACTACTGGGGATGTGAACGCGGAATATGTAACTGTTATACATAGATCGTCCATTGATTTACCGGTACCAAATCCAGAGCACTTTTCATGTTGGTTGCGCTTATTGCGCGCCACAGCTGTAATGTTAACATTTATAAACAGATGCAGAGGAGTCACATGTGAAGTGGATTGCGACGCTATGGCTCGAGCTGAGGTACTCCTACTGAGAAAGGTTCAAGCAGACTCATTCGCCAATGAGATATCTGCAATAAAAAATAAAAAAATCTATCTCACGGGAAAGTAAATTACTTACCTTGTCACCCTACATCGATGATGACGACCTGCTCCGACTTGGTGGCCGTATTGATTCCACTTCCGGCGTTAACATAGAGGTAAAAAGACCAATTATATTAGAGGGAAAGCATGCTATTACGCGACTGCTTGTTAAACACGCACACATCAAAGCTGCACACGGAAATCAGGAGATGGTCGTGAATAATCTGAAACAAAAATACTGGATTATTAGAATGAGACCAACGGTGAAACAAGTAGTGTCAGCATGCATGCTGTGTCGAATCAAAAGATGTGTACCTGAAATACCCAGGATGGGAGACTTACCTGCGGGTCGAGTAGCTCACCATCAGCGACCATTTACGCACTGCGGATTGGATCTGTTTGGTCCAATGGAAGTGTCAGTAGGGAGATCGAGACAAAAAAGGTGGGGTATTATTTTCACCTGTCTCACAGTACGTGCCATTTCCTTGGACACAGTCCATTCGTTAACGACCGACTCACTGATCATGGCAATACGCCGCATGGCGTCGCGACGTGGTTGGCCTAGTCTCTTGTACAGTGATAACGGAACTAATATGAGGGGGGCAGATAAAGAGTTGCGCGAATCTATGAAAGAAATCGATATCGATGCTCTCAAAACCGTCGGAGCGAACAACGCTATGAAATGGCACTTTGTTCCTCCGCTAACACCTCACTGGGCAGGAGCATGGGAGCGTTTGATTCGCAGTGTGAAGACGGCTCTGCGAGTTGTACTCAGGGAACATGCTCCACGAGATGAAGTGCTGATGACGTTCCTTGCTGAAGTGGAAAATATAGTAAACAGCCGACCGCTGACTCATGTTTCTGTCGATCCTCAAAGTTGTGAAACGTTAACCCCTAATCATTTTCTTTTAGGGACTTCTGGCCAGTTACCACAACTTGGCGTCTTTAACCATGCTGATTTAGGTCTAAGGAAACAGTGGCGCAAAGCTCAAGCATTGGCAGACATGTACTGGTGCAGATGGGTCAAGGAAGTCTTGCCTGATTTACTTCCACGACGAAAGTGGAACGAAGAGGTAAAGCCTCTGCAGGTAGGTGATCTCGTATTTATTGCCGATCCAAACAGTCCACGGAATACTTGGCCGCGAGGTGTTATTCAACGTATTTTCCCTGGTAAAGACGACAGGGTACGATTGGTCGAGGTAAGGACTAGGACTGGCGTTTGGAGGCGGTCAGCGGCACGTGTCGCTCGCATTTCTGTCATGGAGTAAGTAGTGCTGTTCCAGCACTAGGGTGGGGAATGTTGGCGACAGGCTCACTCATTGCTATTTACTTGTAACGTCAGACCTTAGACTGTAGGTAGTTTTAAGTTTAGTTATAAATTTACATTTAGTTTTATTTTAAGTAGGTAGATGATAATAAAAGAGAAGCCATGTTCGATACAAACTAGCGGGCGCGTAAAACGACTTGCGCAACATTGTACGTTATTAATTCGATCTATTAGTTTAAAAGTATAAAATCTGTGTAATCTCAATAAATAAAGTGATTCCTAACTGTGTGTGTATATATTTCGTGCTCGGCTGACCCAGAACATCCACAACCAATAACATTATTTGTAATATTTCGCATCCGACCGTCTGTGCAAATCAAATCAATAAGAGTCTCACTATGTTCCGTGAAATGGGTAGAATCAGAAACAACTTGTTTAAGTTTATATAAGTTCAAAAGCTCTAACAATTTAGCTGTATTCCCCCTTCCATTGTCTCTTAAATCAATGTTAAAGTCACCCATTAGAATGATGCAATCACAATATCCGAATGAGCTAATTGAGTCGACCAGAGCATCGAAGAATAGATTAACATTAACCCATGGTGCATGATAAGCAGTCCCAATTATAATTTTATGCTTATTAACAGTGAATCTGATCCACATCTGTTCTACAGACTCACAGATTGGATGGTCGCACGAGCGAACTGCTAAGCCCAATCTGTGCCACAGTTGCAGGTCTTGGGACACTCCGCAACCTATAACCGGGTATAACCGTAAGATATTGGCAAGATAAAACGAGAGGTACCGATTTTCTTCAATAACCAATAACATATAATTTATTTATCAATAATGAATTTACTCAACAGACAAACTGACAAACGTCCGACCTCAATGAGCTCCCAACGCTGAATTCCTTAAGATGTTAAATAATGTTAAATATCTTAAGAATGCCAAATGAAAAGTATAGACATTATAGACCTTGAATGTCTGGGCATTCTTGAAGCTAAATAATGTGATCGTTTACAGCTTCTGAGCTAAAGTTATCCTGTAGGTTACATTACAAAAAAAAAAAAAAAGATCTCTACAGGGTGTGCTGCATTGTTGCAAATACAAATATTTAATAAATGATAGCTCCTGTAGTTTATCAGTTTATTTTAGACAGTGGAACCTTAGTAAAAGGGTGTTTCACAACACAAAGTTTGAGCTATTTCTTACAGCTGACGCTGCGAAAGCGTGCATTAAAATAATATGCCTTTGTGTCCGATAAATTGGAGTCAAAGCCAACGAAAGTTGCACTCCTACAGTTGTTGCAGTGTCTATGACGTTGTCCCTCATGTTGCGCAGATGAGAATGGTCTTGTACTGATTCAATCAGACTACTGAAAACTGATAGCTTTTCATTAAAAGCAAAAGAGGCACACTAGCTTTTCCTAGCGCTCACTAGTATTCTTCTAACTATAACCGAGCAGTTCTAAAACTGTCGACATTCACCTCTCGGGGAGGTTGTATGGAATTGAAATGGCTGTCATTCAGACGGAAGACAGGTATTTGAATGATGACTTGCAGGGATTGCTTCTCTGCAAATCCATTGCGATATTTTAAACTGTAACTGAAGCTTTCAACTTAAAAATACAGTGGATTGGTTGTCGTTGAAATTCAAACTCACGGGATCAATGCTTTAGGTGTTTCCTTCACAGTTTGCATACTCATAGTACAGTAGTTTGGCTGAGCGGTCACAGATCGAGAGCTTAAATGGTTCCTAAAATCTGATAATATGTACTACACTATGAGCAATATTTCGGCTAGTCCACCTGGGTTCGATAGCCTCAATATACTTTGACTTGTCGATCTCAATTCGAAAGCCTTAATAGACCAGTTCCCGACAGGGGATCTGCGGAAGATCGGATCGGATCCAAATTGATCGTATAACCATAATGGGAGAAAAAAAAAATTTTTGGGCTAGTTGACCTCAGTTTGAGAGCCTCAATGGTCCCTATATTCTGATTATCCCACAATGGGAGTAATATTCTTTGGCTTGTCGATCTCAATTCGAAAGCTTTAATGGACCAGTTCCCGACAGGGGATCTGCGGAAGATCCGATCGGATCCAATATGCCCCTCCGCAGGCGGACAAAATGTTCCTCCAGGCCTGAAAAACAGGGGGGGACAGACCAGAGCAAGAGAGCAAGTCTGGAGTAAATTTAATTCAAAATAAGTTGGCAAACAACTTCAACAAATTCTCTATGCTTATAATCAGTGGTGGGCAGTTCATAGTGCAAATATGCATTGCAGAACTTATCAAATTTCACTGAGAATAACTCAAATTATTGATGTACAAATTGGTAAATAATTGAATATGGAGACTCAAATTAAAATAACACTAAAATGTGTTAATGAGTAATAAAAGATAGGGTAAGTACCAGCACATTCAAGCCACTAAACAAAATAGTAATTTACAAGAGGTTCGGCGGGGGCTGCCGTCACTAGCGTCCGTGGGTTTACCACCTCCCTCGGAGGCTGACCCCACACGTGGCCCCCGGGTGGTGCTAAATTAGTGACGGGTGAGCAACTGGGCGTGATCGCATTAATGCGATCAGTCTCGCGGAGAGTGATGGACGACGAGTCCATCACTGAGGCTCGCACAGTGGTTGGCGATCAGGCCACTGTGTCGGGAAACGCCACTGACGCAGAACTGGAGCAGGCATATTCTGACTGCTCCAGGGAATCTAAGGGGAGACTCCGGCGCAAGCGGAAATCCGCAGCGCGCCGGAGCTCAGAGACGGGCGACTCGTCGTCTGCCTCCGACGACGAGACGTCGCGGGGGGCGAGACACGCCCGGCGAGTGGCCGCCAAGGCTGCCGCCACTACTACCGGAGTGACGAGGGGAGGGCAATCAAAGGTGGCTGCTGTTGCCACGGCGATGCCCGCCCCTAAATCGAGAAAGACCGAGCTACCTCTGCCTCCAGCAGGTACAGCAGCAAGGGGTCCCGGGGTGTTTCGCGGGAGTGGCGCGAGGTGGCGGCCGAGACCAGCAGGATCATGCCTGCTATCTCGGCGGCCATCAGCCGGGACGCCGAGCTGCAGACCAAATTGCAGCGGTCGACGGCAGAGGTAGCGCGCCTGAAGGAGAGGTTGGCGTCTCTCGAAGCCGAGCGGCCGTCGCCGCCGGCTCCGCGGGTCAGGGTGCGGCAGACCGCCGAATCTCAGGCCGAGATGGCTGCCCGCATCCGGAAGGAGATCGTCATCGTCATCGCACAACGCATCCGCGGTTGGGAGGTGTTTGTGGGGGCGGAGACCTTGTCGGATCATCGGTATATCCGGTTTGATCTCTCCGCCCCCGCGGCAACCGCGGTCGTCCGCGGAACTGCACCCCGGTCATTCCCCAGGTGGGCATTGAAGCTCCTGAACAAGGAGCGCTTGATGGAAGCCTCTACGGTGGCGGCGTGGACGCCTATGCGTCCACATCCAGTGGAGGTCGAGGCGCAATGGCTCCGGGACACGATGCATCGCATTAGTGATGCTTCGATGCCCCGGGTCGGCCCTCGGCCTCCTAGGAAGTCGGCGTACTGGTGGTCGCCCGAGATAGCGCAGCTTCGTGCTGTATGCGTCCGGGCGAGGCGCCGGTGCGCCCGGCATCGCCGCCGTATCCTCGCGCTCCGCGACGATCCCGTCGCGTTCGCGGAGGTGGAGGCCCGGCTGTATGGCGAATACTGGCGAGGCACGGAGTGCCCCTCTATCTCCGCCGACTGATCGGCTCCTACCTGGAGGCCAGGTCGGTCGAATGTACCGGGTACGGTGGGACCTTGCACCGGTTCCAGGTCGTGCGCGGTGTTCCGCAGGGGTCCGTTCTTGGACCCCTCCTGTGGAATATTGGGTACGACTGGGTGCTGAGGGGCACCCTCCTCCCGGGCCTTAGCGTAATCTGTTACGCGGACGATACGTTGGTCGTGGCCCGGGAGGATGACTACAGAGAGTCTGCCCGTCTTGCCACAGCGGGGGTGGCACTCGTCGTCGGCAGGATAAGGAGGTTGGGCGCTGTCCTGCCCCTGCGGTTTTGCAGGGGCAGGACAGCGCCACCGGTCGACGCCCACATCATGGTTGGAGGCGTCCGGATCGAGGTCGGGGTGCATCTTAAGTACCTCGGCCTCGTGTTGGACGGCCGTTGGACCTTCCGACAGCATTTCGAGGACCTGGTCCCCCGACTGGTGAGGACGGCCGGCCACCTTGGTTGGTTGCTCCCGAACGTCGGGGGACCCAGTGACGCGGTGCGCCGCCTCTACGCGGGGGTGGTGCGCTCGATGGCCCTGTACGGTGCGCCCGTTTGGGCCGAGCCTCGTATCCGTGCATTTTATGACGGGTACCTGCGCCGGCCACAGCGCATCGTAGCCATCAGGGCCATCCGCGGATACCGCACCGTCGCGTTTGAGGCGGCGTGTATTCTGGCAGGGACGCCGCCCTGAGAACTGGAGGCGGAGGCGCTCGCCGACGATTATCGTTGGCGATGCGACCTTCGCTCCCGGGGCGTGGTGCGTCCTCTGCCGGAAGCGGTCCGAGATCGGAAGGTTCAATCTCGACGGTCCGTCATGGAGTCGTGAGAACGACGATTCGCCAACCCCACTTGGGGTCTACGGACCGTCGAGGCGATCCGCCCCGTCCTCAGGGATTGGGTGGGTCGTGGCAAGGGACGCCTCACCTATTGGATGGTGCAGATGCTGACCGGGCACGGGTGCTTCGGGAGGTATCTGCACCGGATCCAGGTAGAGCTGACGGCGAGATGCCATCACTGTGTGAGTTGCGACCAGGACACGCCAGAGCATACGCTCGCGCTCTGCCCCGCATGGGAGCGGCAGCGTTGTGTCAGGAAAATAGGACCGGACTTGTCGCTCCCGGGCGTCGCGGTGTCGATGCTCGAGAGCGACGAGTCCTGGAAGGCGATGCTCGACTTCTGCGAGTCCACCATCTCGCAGAAGAGAGTGGCGGGGGGTGCGAGGGAGCGCTTATACGCTTCCCTCCGCCCAGCAACAGCAACCCGCCGCCGTCGAGCAGGGGGCCGGAACCGGGATGTCGCCCGGAATCTGGCCCCCTAAGAGTTTCCGGTCCCCAACGCATGTGAGTGCGAGCGGGGACCCAAGAAGGCGTCGTGTCTCGCTCAGCACGCGCCTTAAGCAAGAGCGACCGGGGGATGGTATACCGCGCTCCCCGACCCACGCTGGTTCTGACCCAGCGGGGTATTCCGTGGGAGGGTGGCACGCGGTCCCATCTTGGCGGGCTTCGGAAAGCCCGCCGACCGAGAGAGCCGGTGGCCGTATTCGCCGGCGGCTACCGGTTCGGCGTCTGGGGACGGAGCGACGGGAAAGAGTGCTGATGGCGTAACGCGTCGCGCCGTCCCTCCAAACCCCGTGCTGGGTTCTGGCCTCAGCCGGGGTTCGGACGCTGAGTGTGAGCGGTTGGAGGTTTTAGTGCAGTTCAACTCCCACATACCCCGCCCGCGGGGCGGGCGGGGATCCGGTGATTTCCTCCAACTGAAAAAAAAAAAAGAAAAAAAAGAGGTTCGGCACCTCCAATTAGTTCGTAACCATTAACAGTATCAATTTTAGAAGCCAGCTACTAGTACTGGCTAGATTCTTGCAGATTTTCACTTGATGTGTAACTAGCTGTATATCTTTATTAATATTCTCCATAAATCTGCACCTGCTACAGGTTATGTGCAACTGAACCCTTTTTTCTATCAAGCCTTTAAGGTAAAGGAAGAATATGAAGGCAATTAGCCTCCTGTCTTGTGATGTTACTCTTTTTAACCAACTAGATGCAGTCTTTGTAATAATTAACCTTTTGATTCCTCCAGAGGATCTATAAATATTTCTAATAGTTCTCTAGTAGAGTTCATGAATTGACCGTACTAAACACATGACAATGCTATAATTGAGAACAAGTAATATTATGACCAGCATTGGGTCAAAAACTGACATCATCAAGGACAGACAATCGGTATGGTGCCTATAAAACAGTTAGAGAACTCCAAGAATTCACATATATGACCTAGAGGTCCAATTAAATAGAATAAAGTGAGCTAAACAAGATGTCCTATGAGGTTCATCAAGCAATTTATCTCATTATAGCAAATGATCAGGTAAGGCTTATTTTATTAGTTATTAGTTTATTTCAAGCATAGTGAGACAAGGATTACAAGGATAAGTTAGATTCCTTTTTATAATAAAAATGAAACAGTACCATTAAGAACAGTTTTAAAGATATGTCATTTGAAGAAAAATTTTGAAAAAATAAATCAAAAAGATTATATATTGTAAGCAAACTGGTAAAATAAGATTGAAGAAAACAAGATTATAATATTAATATATTAGAAAATAATCTAGTGTTTATCTCTATCTACAAAAGAAGTGAACATTTGATTTATTTTGACTGCAATTTATTTTTAATAGTAATATAGTCAGCGGTGGTACTCTTTATCTTCCCTACTAATTCGGATATTTGTATGTTAATCTAGAACTCAACTGGGTTAAAAAGTTTGATGAGACTGGATCAACGCTGGATAAATCAAAATCCGGGCGACCTAGGTCATCAAGTACGGTAGAAAACGTGGAGAGTGTTAATCAATCTGTACGTGACGATCCGAGCCTTTTAGTTCGGAAGTGCGCGAGTGCTTTAAATGTGCATAGATCATCATTACATCGCATTATGCACAAAGATCTAAAGCTGCACCCCTACAAAATTCAATTGGTGCAAGAATTAAAGCCCCAAGATGCCGGTCAGAGGCTTAATTTCGTAAATCAGATGATTGAGCGATTTTCAACGTTTACCAATATTTTGTTTTCGGATGAAGCTCATTTTCATCTTAATGACCACGTAAATGCCCGGATTTTGATTTATCCAGCGTTGATCCAGTCTCTTCAAACTTTTTAACCCAATGTCGAATGAGAGGAAGGCTTGGCGCATCATTTAAGTGGCGAAAACCTCGAATACTGCAGAATTTTCTACGCGCGACAGTTGTCGAATCACCGTTCTTGTAAAACTCTCGCACGCACAACGCGCGGTCTGCTCCCGAGAAACGCTCCATAGTGACTGAATCCCCAAGAGCCAAGCTACCAATTGACATAACCCCCGTACCCCTCAAGTACGCAGCGTTCACGCAGTAAGCTAAACAAATATAAAATTTCTTTTGAGACACCTTGTACAATAAAATCACTTACCGAAGTATCAAGTTTCGGGCACTTTTAACAGAATGACTTTTAACATTCAATTAATACTGACTTCTGCACTACTGTCTCTTAAATAGATCAGATAGTTCTTCAATTTAAAACTTGCCTTATAATGAAGGACAAGATCAAATGCTCAAGCTTAAGTACTTTTGACGAACAAAAGATGCATACATTTACCCGTCTTTGGTCGAATGTTACATCGAAATTACCCACATTTACAATAATTTTAGTGATGGGCTATAAATTTAGTGTAGTGAAAAGGGTTCGCATTCGGTTTACGAATGGTTTCGGGAAATTTTCGTAAATATTAAATTTTGATGTTACAATGATCTATTATCAATAGAAATGAGTATTATTAAGATCGGTTGTTGAAATGCACAGCGTAACAACGTCTTGTTAGTAGATAATAGAAGCAGGTGTTGTAAAAGACGCGTGCGAAAAGATGTTAACTTGGTGAATTGATGATAGGTAGGTAAATAATAGGTTTATAATGGAATAGACTCACAAATTGTAATCCCAATCCAATCAATCGTTTTGATGTAGGATTTTCTATTGTGTGCTTGCGTAAGTTTTGTCTTGTTTGTTCGTTCTAGGCCTCGCTTCAATTATGGCTTCAATTTCCTTCAAATTGTAATTTCCATGGCTCGTAGGACCATTTTGTTTGGTTGTCGTAAGATATAATTAAGAGTGGACTGTAAATAATTGAGATGTTTATTGATTTGTACAATATTTGACTCCCTCCAGAGGAGGGCTGTTCGGATCGTTGAGGAACCCAAGCTCACGGATCGACTGGAACCTCTGAGTGTGCGGAGAGATTTCAGCTCTCTGTGCATTCTGTACCGTTTGGTCCATGGGGAATGCTCCGAGGAACTCTTTGAGATGATCCCTTCATCTCCCTTTTACCATCGTACCACACGCCGCAGGGGCAAGGTTCACCACCTTTACTTGGAACCGCTGCGATCTTCCACGGTTCGCTTCAGAAGATCATTTTTGCCCCGTACCATTCCGATTTGGAATGGACTCCCATCCGTGGTGTTCCCGGAGCGCTATGACATGTCCCTGTTTAAACGTAGATAGGCGGTAGAGGTAGGCGATAAATAACAGCCCCTCATTGCCCTGACTTTGCAGAGGTTCATGAGCGACGGTGACCGCTTACCATCAGGTGGGCCGTAGGCTCGTTTATCTATCACGCAATAAAAAAAAAAAAATTGATTTTACACGTTATGTTTGTTCTTCGAATTATTGTCGGAATATGGCGTCGCTAGTGATGAGGGCACGCTCCGCGCGTGCAGTTGTGCCTCATTGGTAGTGATGTGCTTCAGCAGGTTGTGATGCGCTTCAACACCCATATTGATGGGATTGATAAAAAGTACGTTATCCGCCATTTTGTAGCGGCCGCCATCTTGAATTTATAATGATAATGAATAAACATAATTGTATTGTCACCAATACAAAACTGTCACAAAATCCAAAGTGTATACAAAATTTCAGATTAATCGGTTGAAAGGAAGAGGGTGAAATTTGAATTACTAGATTTGACGCAAGAATAAATAATAAAGAAAAATAAAACCGTTTATAAAAGAATAAAAAATAAAGAACAAAACAAACGGGGTGAGCTAAATAAAACCGTTTAAAAACAATGATTACATGAATCATCACTAGAATTAATAATGTGGATATATTTTATTTGTTTAATTTTCTACTTTAATAAAGTATGTAATTATTAATTAGTCACATTGGCGTCTGGTTCACCAGGCGATAACAAACAATGTCTCAATATTGTTTAAAAGGCCTCGAATAACGGCGGAAGGACATAATAGCAGAGTTTTACCTACCATTAAAACTCATATTATGTCTGGAGCCTTATTCGAGGCCTCACTTTAATCTCTGCCTGGTGTTAAGTTATAAATAAAAAATAAGTTTTAAGCTATTGAGACCACAATGAACAGAGCTCCGTCAAAACCCACCTGGTGAACTTGGGGGGGCGCAAATTCACACGTTTCCGTTTCCAAAAGCGGAAGATATCATCTCAATATTGTTTAAAAGGCCTCGAATAAGGCTCCAGACATAATATGAGTTTTAATGGTAGGTAAAACTCTGCTATTATACATATAATTTAAAACAAGTATATGGACCATATTATTATGCCTCTATTTAACGATTTTTGTTGTAATCATTATATTTATTTTAATTAGATTTAAATTTTTGTATAAGTTATCCTTACGAAATTCTCCGAAGACTCCTGCAGAGCCCTCGGATAATTTCTCTCTTGGAGGGAGGAGTTAAGGGCCCCCGTTCCCACCAAATAAGCTTTGTCAGCAAGCTCAGCGGTAACGAACATCGACAATGCTGACTAGTTATTAAGTTAGTATATAAGTAATTATAATTCATAATTAAGACAATTGATTCTTGTATTTGATCCTGTAACGTTCTTTTAATGGACCGTATGCGGAGCGTATACGGAGCGTATGCTCCGGTATGTCCTGGTCACACCCTACACAATGATGGCACCTCGCCGTCGGCTCGGCCTTGATCCAGTGCAGATACCGCCCGAAGCACCCGTGCCCGGTCAGCATCTGCACCATCCAAAAGGTGAGGCGTCCATCGCCACGACCCACCCAATGCCTTAGGACGGGGCGGATTGCCTCGACGGTCCGTAGATCCCAGGTGGGGTTAGCGAGACGTCGCTTCCACGCTTCCATCACGGACCGCCGGGATTGGACCTTCCGATCGCGGACCGCTTCCCGCAGGGGACGCACCACGACCCGGGCGCGGAGGTCGCATCGCCAGCGATAGTCGCCAGCGAGCGCCTCCGCCTCCAGCTCCCAGGGCGGCGTCCCCGCCAGCACACACGCCATTTTAGCCCCAGCATATGCCTTCGTCATTAGTAGACGGTGTTGTTCTAATCATTATGGATTGAGCCGGGAAGCCCCCAACGAGAATCCCATCTGTCCCGACCCTCGCCTTCCGCTGGCGGCATTGGATCAGTGATGGTATGTGTCTGTCCAAGATGTTCTAGCGGGATTAAGCCAAAGGAGCAAGCTCCGGGGGAAACAGACAGGGCCTGATCTACACCCCTCACCAGATAGCCGTATCGGCGAGTCAACCGATGGTCACGAGGTTGTGGTCATCCGATTAAACCTGGTCCAGTTCATGTGAGATCCCCTCAACGCCAATATTGGTATGATCTCAAGTGTTGGATTGGTCAACCTTGGATTTTAGATCCCTAAAGGAAGCTAAACTCCAAACACCCCTCCAGGAGATAGTGCAAGAAGTAGATGTGATGCACTCACTGTTGGGCAATCCTAGTCTACCTGCAACCATCTGGACTAGCTCCACGTGATTCCCGTATTTATTACGTTTCTCACGATGGAGATCATCCAGACGCCGCTGGCCCGAGACCACCTGTACATCCACAATCACTCCCACACCATCCCTTTTGGCGATGATGTCGGGCTTTCTCAATCCAACCGACGTACGCAGTTTCGGTTCCAGTTCAACCGTCCACTTGCCCCGCTCCATGGCGCTCGCCACGAAGCGGGCAATTTTGTTATGGCGTTCAATGCGGCCGCCGTGCGTTCTGTGACACTGCTGAATGGTGTGAGCCGTTGTCTCCCTAACCATGCAATTTGCACGGCAGTTCAATTCCGACTCAACACCACTCCTACGTCCTCTGGACGTACGCATCCTTGAGGGGAGTGCGTTAATCTGAGTGTGCACAAATTGCACGAAGTCCCGGCCGCTAACCTGCGTACACCGCTCCCGCATCTACTTTGTGAACGCAGGAACTTTGGTCGACTCTCTGAGTTCGTACCCATCGACCGATGTATGCAGGGCTTCACGCCAATACAAACGCACAGATGGTAGGTGCGTTGTGGGGTCATCCCGGCTAAACTTGCGGAATTGCTTTCCAGCCCACTGCAGTTTCTTTCGAATCCTCGAAGCGACGGTGCGGTATCCGCGGATGGCCTTAATAGCTACGATGCGCTGTGGCCGAAGCAGGAATCGGGCGATTGTTAACCGAAAGCGTGCGTGGGCCCAGACGAGCGCACCGTATAGGGCCATCGATCGCACCACCCCTGCGTAGAGGCGGCGCACCGCGTGGCTGGGCCCCCCGACATTCGGGAGTGGCGCCACCCCAGCCCCGTGGAACCACAGGGCCTGGGATTTATTTAGCACCACGTCGAGGCCCAACCTCTTTATTTTGCCGACGACAAGGGCCAACTCCGCTGTGGCAAGACGGGCAGACTCTCTGAAGTCATCCCCCCGGGCCGGAAGTTATGTTGAGTATAAAACGCAAAAAAAATATACCGAATGCGAATAACAACATTGCGAGTACTGTTTGAACCGCTTTGTGACGCAGACGAAGTTGCGGGGGTCATCTAGTTCCAAAAATAAAAGTGGTTCTAAGTTTTATTTCAATAGGTCATTAATCCCACGTCAGATTGACCAAAGTTACAGATCCACCCTGTATGCTTGTATAATAACATATACATTCAAGATATTATACTGTTTCTCTCCAAATCGACCTATTCTCGAGATCGAGCAGTTCCTGGACGGGCTCGGAGCGATTACTCAGCGCTCCGCTCCTCGTCCTGTGATACTGGCGGGAGACCTCAATGCGAAGTCAGTCGCTTGGGGCTGCCCCCGCACCGAACCTCGGGGTAGGCGATTGGAGGAGTGGGCGGTCGCGGCTGGACTCTGTGTCTTGAACAGAGGGTCGGTCGCGACTTGCGTGCGGTGGCGGGGCGAGTCCATCATGGACGTGACGTTCGCGAGCCCTGTCATCGCACAACGCATCCGCGGTTGGGAGGTGCTAGTGGGGGCGGAATCGTTGTCCGATCACCGGTATATCCGGTTTGATCTTTCCGCCCCCACGACAACCGCGGTCGCCCGCGGAACTGCGCCCCGGTCATTCCCCAGATGGGCATTGAAGCTTCTGGACAAGGAGCGCTTGGTGGAAGCCTCGACTGTGGCGGCGTGGACGCCCATGCCTCCACACCCAGTGGACGTGGAGGTCGAAGCTCCGGAACACGATGCATCGCATTAACGATGCTTCGATGCCCCGGGTCGGCCCTCGGCCTCCTAACAGGTCGGCGTACTGGTGGTCGCCCGAGATAGCGCAGCTTCGTGCTGTATGCGTCCGGGCGAAGCGCCGGTGCGCCAGACATCGCCGCCGCATCCTCGCGCGCCGTGACGATCCCATCGCGTTCGCAGAGGAGGAGGCCCGGCTGTATGGCGAGTACGCTGAAGCGAGGAGCGCCATGCAGCTGGCCAAGGAGAGGTACATGGAGTCACTCTTGGGGACGCTCGACGATGATCCGTGGGGGCGCCCGTATAAAGCGGTGCGCGGCAAGCTGCGCCCGTGGGCGCCTCCCCTGACCGAGCGTCTCCCGCCTCAGCAGCTGCGGGACATCGTTTCGGCGTTGTTCCCGCAGGAGCAGGACGGATTTATTCCACCTGCTATGGGTGAACCGCCGGATCACACCCCGACCCACGCTGGTTCTGACCCAGCGGGGTATTCCGTGGGAGGGTGACACGCGGTCCAGCCATCTTGGCGGGCTTCGGATAGCCCGCCGACCGAGAGAGCCGGTGGCCGTATCGCCGGCGGCTGCCGGTTCGGCGTCCGGGGGCGGCTTGACGGAAAAGTATGCCGAGAGCGTTACGCGTCGCGCCGTCCCTCAAAGCCCCGTGCTGGGTTCTGGCCTCAGCCGGGGTTCGGACGCTGAGTGTGAGCGGTTGGAGGTTTTAGTGCGGTTCAACTCCCACATACCGGTGATCCGGTGATTTCCTCCAACTGATAAAAAAAAAAAAGATATTATACTGTACTCTAGTGAGAAGCAAACTTGAATACTCGTCACAAATATGGAATCCAACGTATAACATTTATATAAATCGTATAGAAAATATACAAAGATTTTTTTTTTCTTTTTTTACTTTAAAATGAATAGGAGTTTTAAATCAGATGATTATCTCAATATTTGCAAAGGTCAACATCTTCTACCGCTTCCAACTCGTCGCGAAATCAATGATATTGTCTGTTTAATGCAAATAGCAGTTGGCTGTGTCGACTGTCCTGATCTGCTCAGTAAGCTAACACTATGTGTTCCTATTAGATCTAAACGCTATAATCCCTTACTTCATGAACAGCAAGTGAACACCAAATATAGACGGAATTCCTATTTGATAAGAGCCGCCAGTTCATTCAATCTCATTGCAAGGAATGTGGATTTGGATTTGTTCTACACATCCCCAGCTAGAGCCAGGCGTTTAATAAGTAATCTGTTTTTTTTCTTGACATTGGTATAATTATTTATTCTAATTAAGTTACCATTTAAATTTAATTATTTGTTTTATTTATTTATTTAAAGGAAGACCTACAGCTAAAATTACATGATCAAATTTACAAAGGTAGAAACAGAAAGACAATTAATTAGTCTATTGGACACACCACAACAATCGGCTAACTTGGTCAACGATTACTTTGCTAACGTAGGTAAAAAGCTTGCCGAAAAGATAGGCTGCAGTGAACACGACTCAAGCCACCTCAGCAGTAACAGTAACCAATCTATGGTTCTACTACCAACGAATGAATCTGAAGTCTCAGGGCTAATTTTAGGTCTTAGGACCGATTTTTTTTTTTGCTGGCAACACTCCTAGCGCTTAAACGTCAAATTCTCTGCTCCCGTAAATATTTAAATAAAAATAAACAAAAACTTCATAATATCATCGAATATACGTTAAAGTAGTGTATTAAGTGTGTTAGTTAAGTGTTATTATTAAATAGTGTGATAAACTTTGTTTTAGTAGTCTTTCTGGTCGGTGAGTGTTTTAATTTTTTTGTAAATAGCGGGTAATCTAACCGACAAAACTTTAATTGTTATTTCGTATTTTACATATTTTACACAAACAAAATGATGACTCGCAGTATCAAAAGCCGTCAGGTTGAAGATCAGCTCCAACTGACTCTTCAACAATTAAAAATTTCACGCGAAAAATGCGATCAACTAGAAATAGAATTAAAAGAAAACGAAGTTGAAATACTGCAAGTCATTAAAAATAACACTTAGCTTAAAAAAACAGTTGTCTCAGCTCTTCATTGAGCATAATGAAGTTCTTGAGACAAATAAACAATTGCAGAGTACCGTTGACACCTTCTCTCAATGCAGCAGTGAGTATTTTGATTTGGTAGATCACAATGCTGAGTTGAAACGAAGGTTGGCTGAGGCTGAGGATTGTGTCTCTGACCTGCGGTCAGAGATATCTAATCTTGAGGCTCGGCAAACACAAACATTGTACTCGGAACTGATTGAGAGTGAACCGGCTTTGGTACCTGCAACAACTGCCTTTAACCTTGACATAACTAAAATTGATCTGACTGGTAGTGATGCAGATGCTACAGCTCACTCTCAGTTAGTATTTAGCAAGAATAAGCTTAAAAAATATGTAAAAGTTAGTAAATTAATACATAAGACACAACAAAAGTTAAGGAACTACAAGTCTGAGAGCCACATTAAATCTATCTGTAAACAAAGAAGTTCATTGTCGCATAAGCTAACCTCAATGACTAAAGATAGTGAACAAGTTCATCAGAAGCACAATGAAGAGATAGAATATTTAACGAATCAGATAAACACTTTAAAGTTAAGTTTAGAAAAAATAACATTAAATTATGAATTAGCACAGAGGGATATAAGTGAGCATGTCTTGGCAATGGATGGCTTGATTGGTGCCTGTGATTTTAATCGACAGCGCTTTGAATCGTTGACAATGCAGTATGCTGATTGCAAATGCTCTGCATCAGGTTTTCCAGTGTTACCACATGCTCAAAGTGTTACATCCAATCCCTCTGAGATAAAACAAAATAACCTTGGTAATGATGATATTATGAAGTCAGTATCGGTGACTGCCCCCATACCTCTGATTCCGCTTCCTCTACTACTCAATATGTAATAAAAATATACAGTGATGAGTTCGGAAAAGATATGGGTGTAGCCTTACATGACTTGTGTTTGGGACAGACAGTGATAAATCATTGTATGCCAGGTGTTAACCCTGCATTAATATTCGACAAGATCCTGACCACAAGTCATTGTGAAAAAACAATCCTAGTTATTATGATTGGGAGGAGAGATGGTTTAAGTCAAAAACAAATAGTAAACTATATTGATAGAATCACTTTGTTAAATATAAAAAATACTATTATGTTTACTTTTCCATATATTAACAGTTTGCCAGCAGAAAATAAAATAAGATTTAACATCAATAACTGTTTGTATAATATGTTTGACAATAATAATAGTATTTTAACATCTTCAAACATACAATTGAAACTAATTGATGTTAATAAATTTGTTAAAAATAGATATTTGATAACAATAAAATATGACATGTATAAATTAATTAAATCTGACTTTAGACAAGTAGCACATTCGCTACATTATTGTTTACAATTAGCTATGTTGAAATTGGCTAGAATACCTACTGCTTCTATTGAGCAGAAAACAAATATGACATTATACAATAATTTGGAATCCGTTCCAAGACCTTATTTAAATTAAACTTTAAGACAAAAGAGTTAGACTCTTGCATCAATAAAAGTAATAAAATAATTAATAAAAACCCAACACAAAATGGTAAAAATAATGTTATTAATATAGTATACCAAAACTTACAAGGAATGTTGGGTAAAGAACTAATTGTAGAATTATTCTTACAGTCTCACAATGTTGATATTTTATGTGTGACTGAGCACTGGCTTAAAAGTTCACAATTGATGTTTAATTTTAAGGATCATCAAATGTTAAGTTCTTTTTGCAGAGAGATAGCGATTCATGGAGGTTCACTAATCCTTGTAAATAAAAGTTTGAAATGTAAAGTTCGCAAGGATATAGTGGAACTCTCGGTGGAAAGGACTATTGAAATTGCGTCCGTAGAACTAGAGCGCTTCATTGTGGTAAGTCTTTACAGACCCCCAAATTCATTATATGATTTATTTGAAGAAATAATGGAGAATGTTTTAATAAGACTTTCTGAATCTAATAAACCTATTTTTATCTGTGGTGATTTCAATATTATTATTAGAAAATAGTAACACCACTATTAGACTCAGAACATTGTTCAAATCATATAATTTTGTTAATGTATTCAATGAACCAACAAGAATTACTCAATCAACGGCAACATGTATTGACAATATTTTCACAAACACTAAACCTTTGCAAAAATACATTATTAATAATTTACCTTCTGATCACTGTGGTCAATTTTTAAATCAGATTATAATAATGTAAAAATACTTGAGTTTGTTCCTATAAATTGTAACCGTATAGAAAAGTTCAGAAGAAATGTATCAACAAAAGTGTGTAATTTGAGCAGCAGCAAGGACCCCAATACCTTGTATAACGATTTTTTTGACTTGATTAATAAAGAATTTAATGATGTATTTGTGCCTAAGTTATTCAAGTTAAAAAATAAAAAGAGTTTTTGTGAATGGGCTACTATTGGAATTTATAGAAGTAGAGAAAGACTTTACGACTTGTATTATGAAAAGTCATATAATCATAGTGAATCATTCCAACAGTATGTCCGAAAGTATTCAAAAATATTCAAAAAAGTCTGTGCTGCGGCAAAATCACTACACTTATCTAGGCAAATAAAAAATGCACCAGACAAAATTAAAATGACTTGGAACATTATCAATAGGGAGGCTGGAAGAGTAATACATAATGACTCTGAATTTACACTGCAAATTAATAATAAAGTTATAAATTCTCAACAAGAGATAGCTAGCGTTTTTGAAGACTTTTTTGCAGATATTCCATCTTCCACAACCAAGTCCTTGATTTCGTCTCCTGCCATTGCTGAATCACTATTAGAAAATCATGTTGATAAATGTAAAGTCAATTTTAATTTTAGCCAGATTAATACAAGTGATATCATAAAAAGTTTTAAAACTATTAATGTTAAAAAAACTCCTGACTTATGGGGAATATCAATTAAGGTTATTAATCATATAATAGACGTAATTGCACCGTTTCTCACTGAAATCTTCAATGAATGTATTAAAACTGGTGTATTTCCGGACCTAATGAAACACAGTAAAGTAATACCTTTTTTTAAATCAGGTAGTACATCAGACCCCTCAAATTTTAGGCCTATTTCTGTGCTACCTGCGCTAAGTAAAATTTTTGAAAAAATAATCCTTAACCAACTTCTAACTCATTTTAATAAGAATAACCTGCTTCATAATAAACAATTTGGTTTTACTAGGGGTTGTTCCACTACTGATGTTTAGTTTAGTTAAAAATATATTTCAGGCATGGGAGAAATCACGTGATGCACTTGGTGTGTTTTGTGATCTATCCAAAGCCTTCGACTGTGTTGATCATGATACATTAGTAAGGAAGCTACACTTTTATGGTATAAGGGACGCTTCGTTAGATCTTATAACCTCTTATTTATCAGGACGGATACAAAAAGTCGATGTTAATGGAAAGCGATCCGGCGGTGTCATGCTTAAAATGGGTGTCCCTCAAGGATCTATCTTGGGTCCCTTCTTGTTCTTAGTTTATATATAAATGATTTACCTAGCTTTGTAGAAGCACGTCACGAGATTGTATTGTTTGCAGATGATACATCTTTATTATTTAGACTTAAACGTCAAGAACTTGACTATGACGATGTGAATGATGCCATTTCGCGTGTAGTTCATTGGTTTAGTGTTAACAATTTGTTATTAAATAGTAAGAAAACTAAATGCATAAAATTTACGTTACCAAATGTTAAACAAGTTAAGAGTAATGTTATTATTAGTGGTGAAACATTGGAGCTTGTTGAGTCAACTGTCTTTCTTGGTATAACGGTGGATTCCAAGCTCCAGTAGGGCCCCCATATTACTAGGTTGGCGGGAAGGCTCAGTTCTTCAGCTTACGCGGTTAAAAAGATAAGAATATACACTGATGTGGACACAGCTCGCCTTGTGTATTTTAGTTATTTTCATAGTGTTATGTCTTATGGTATTCTGTTATGGGGCAATGCTGCCGACGCAGAAACAATATTTATTCTGCAGAAAAGAGCTGTTCGTGCAATCTATAATATGAACTCAAGGGAGTCTTTGCGGGACAAATTCAAGGAAATTAAGATTCTAACTTTAGCGTCCCAATACATTTATGAAAATTTAATGTATGTACATAAAAATATTCATGAATTTCCTAAAGTCTCGGATATTCATAATTTTAACACTAGGAACAAACACAAGCTTGCGTTGCCAGCATCTAGATTACATAAAATAAGTAATTCTTTCCAGGGTTTGTCTGTAAAGCTTTATAACAAAATCCCAGTAGCCGTTCAAACATTGCCTATAAATAGGTTTAAGAGAGTTATCAAAGAACGGCTATGCAGTAAAGCATATTATAAACTTAATGATTATATAAATGACTGCACAAAATGGGAATGAGAGGCTCGTCCCGGGCCATTTCAATTGATACATTTGTTAAAAACAAAAATATTGTAAAACAATATAAAAAAAAAAAGAAAAAAAACATATTAAATTAAAAAAAGACATGCCCGCTGAGTTTCTTTCGCCGGTTCTTCTCAGGACGGAGGCGTAATTTTAGCGAACTGGTGGTAGAACTTTTGATTTTAATTTTGACATTCAAAATGTATGTGTGTCCACATCTAATTTGAAATAAATGATTTGACTTTGACTTTGATTCTGCTACGGGGTGTTTTTTTTTTTTTTTTTGACGGGAGGAAATCGCCGGACTTCCACTCGCCCCGCGAGTGGGGTATGTGGGGGTTGAACCGCACTAAAACCTCCCGCCAATCGCGCTCGACATCCGATTTGTAGGGGTGACAGGACGCGTTCGCTATTGTCGCTCACGTATCGCCCCGTCACCCACGGACATCGAACTGGCAGCCGTCGGTGACACGACCACCGGCTCACTCGGTAGGCGGGCCAAAAGCCCGCCGAGATGGAGTCGCGTGATGAAAGGTCTCCCTCGGCTCAGGCTGGGTCGGGACCAGCCCGGGTCGGGGAGCACGGCTGGCCATCCCCTGGTAGATGGTACATAGGGTGCGCGCTGATGCCTAGCGCAGCACCCCTCGGGTCCGGTGTTGGTGGACCCGGTACTCTTAGGGGGCCAGATCCCGGGATACCTCCCGAGGCCGGGCCCCCGCTCGACGTCGGCGGCGACGGGGTCGCTTGGGGAGGGAAGAGCTCTCCCTCTCCCGTCCCGCCGCCTCCTTCTGCGAGATGGTGGACTCGCAGAAGTCGAGCATCGCTTTCCAGGACTCGTCGTCGAGCATCGATGCTACGACGCCCGGCAACGACAAGTCCCGCCCTACTTGTGCGACCAGGATACGGCGCTGTTCTTCCCATGCGGGACAAACAGCGAGCGTATGCTCTGCCGTGTCCAGGTCGCTTGTGCAATGATGGCACCTGGCCGTCGGCTCAACTTGAATCCGATGCAGGTACTTCCCGAAGCAACCATGCCCGGTCAGCACCTGCACCAGACGAAAGGTGAGGCGTCCCTCGCCGCGACTCACCCAGTCATCCAGGACAGGGCGAATCGCCTCGACGGTCCTTAGGCCCCAGCTGGGGTTGGCCAAGCGCCTTGACCAAGCCTCCAGCACGGACCGCCGAGATTGGGCCTTACGGTCCCGTACCTCGGCTCTGAGGAGTTCGAACAACGCCCAGAGCACGGAGATCGCAACGCCAACGATAGTCGTCGGCGAGCACCTCCGCCTCTAGATCCCAGGGCGGCGTCCCCGCCAGCACGCACGCCTCCTCGAAGGAGACGGTGCGGTATCCGCGGATGACCCTGATAGCTACGACGTGCTGCGGCCGGTGCAGGAGCCGGACAACGGTTGCTGTCCGGTTTCCCGGTCCGGCCCAAACGGGCGCGTCGTACAGGGCCATCGAACGCACCACCCCCGCGTAGAGGCGGCGCACGACACGGTTTGGTCTCCCGACATTCGGGAGCAACCGGCTCAGTGCGCCCGCTGTCCTCATCAATCGGGGGAAGAGTTCCGTAAAGTGGGCCCGGAAGGTCCAACGGCTGTCCAGTATGAGGTCGAGGTACTTCGATCGCACCCCGACCTCTATTGGGACGCCTCCTACCACGATCCGGGCCCCTGCAGGTGGCGTCACCCGAGCCCTGTGGAAACACAGGGCCTTATTAGGGATTTATTGAGCGCCACAGCGAGGCCCAATCTCCTAATGCGACCGACGACGAGGGCCACCCCCGCTGTGGCGAGACGGGTAGCCTCTCTAAAGTCTTGCCCCCGGGCCATGACCAACGTGTCATCAGCGTAACAAATTACGCTCAGGCCCGGGAGCAGGGCGCCTCTCAGTACCCAGACGTACCCGACATTCCAAAGGAGAGGTCCGAGGTCCGTCTCTAAAAGGCGTTCCGCGTGCTGTTCCTTGGCCATCTTGATGGCCAGCCGCATGGCTCCCATCGCCTTTTTGTATAAGCCATGCAGCCGGGCCGCCTCCTCCGCGAAGGCAACGGGATCGTTGCGACGCGTAAGGCGGCGACGGCGGTGTCGTGCGCACTGGCGCCTCGCCCGGACGCATACAGTTCTGAGCTGCGCTATCTCGGGCGACCACCAGTATGTCGACTTCGTGGGAGACCAACGGCCGACCTGGGGCATCGAAACGTCGCTAATGCGACGCATCGCGTCCCGGAGCCAGAGCGCCTCGGCCTCCACGTCCACGGGGTGTGGACGCATAGGCGTCCACGCCGCCACCGTAGAGGCTTCCATCAAGAGCTCCTTGTTCAGGAGGTTCAATGCCCACCTGGGGAATGACCGGGACGTACTCCCACGGGCGTCCGCAGCCGGCGTGGGGACGGAAAGATCCAACTGAATGTATCGGTGATCCGACAACGATTCCGCCCCCACCAACACTCTCCAGCCGCGGATGCGATCCGCGATGGCAGAGCTCGCGAACGTAACGTCCACGATGGACTCGCCCTGCCATCGCACGCACGTCGCGACCGAACCCCTGTTGAGTACACAGAGGCCAGTCGCGACCGCCCAATCCTCCAGCAGCCTACCGCGAATCGTAGAGCGGGGGGAGCCCCAAGCGACCGATTTCGCATTGAGGTCCCCCGCGAGTATCACTGGACGGGGGGCGAGGCGAGTGAGCAACCGCCTCGAGCCCGTCCAGGAACTGCTCAAACTCGACAGTAGGCCGATTTGGAGAGAAATACGCCCCGATCACGACGGTGACAAATTGTTACCGCGACGAACCCAGAACCCTTTTTTTTTTTTTTGTTTTTGTTGGAGGAAATCGCCGGATCCCCGATTCCGGTATGTAGGAGTTGAACCTCACTAAAACCTCCAACCGCTCACACTCAGCGTCCGAACCCCGGCTGAGACCAGAACCCAGCACGGGGTTATGCGGGGTGGCACGACGCGTTACGCACTGCGGCACACTTTCCCGTCGCGACACCCCCGGACGCCGAACCGGTAGCCGCCGGCGAACACGGCCACCGGCTCTCCCGGTCGGCGGGCTTTCCGAAGCCTGCCAAGATGGGACCGCGTGCCACCCTCCCATGAAATACCCCGCTGGGTCAGAACCAGCGTGGGTCGGGGAGCGCGGTCTACCATCCCCCGGTCGCTCTTGCTTAAGGCGCGTGCTGAGCGAGACACGACGCCTTCTTGGGTCCCCGCTCGCACTCACATGCGTTGGGGACCCGAAACTCTTAGGAGGCCAGATTCCGGGCGAGATCCCGGTTCCGGCCCCCTGCTCGACGGCGGCGGGTTGCTGTTGCTGGGCGGAGGAAAGCGTATAAGCGCTCCCTCGCACCCCCCGCAACCCTCTTCTGCGAGATGGTGGACTCGCAGAAGTCGAGCATCGCCTTCCAGAACTCGTCGCTCTCGAGCATCGACGCCGCGACGCTCGGGAGCGACAAGTTCGGTCCTATTTTCCTGACCAGGACACAACGCTGCCGCTCCCATGCGGGGCAGAGCGCGAGCGTATGCTCTGGTGTGTCTTGGTCGCAACTCACACAATGATGGCATCTCGCCGTCGGCTCCACCTGGATCCGGTGCAGATACCTCCCGAAGCACCCGTGCCCGGTCAGCATCTGCACCATCCAAAAGGTGAGGCGTCCCTTGCCACGACCCACCCAATCCTTTAGGACGAGGCAGATCGCTTCGACGGTCGGTAGACCCCAAGTGGGGTTGGCGAGTCGCCGTTCCCACGACTCCATGAAACCCAGAACCCTTGGCCACCATTACCAAAGGCGGGATCGCCGCGGCTCTTCTGATGTGTATGGCCGCCAGGCCGCAATCGTCCCTGAATCAACAATCGTCAGCTGGGGGAACGGAATACGGCTCGGCGACCACGGCAATATCGATGGACCACTCCGCCATGCTCTGGAGCAACATGTCCTGAGCTCTGACGGAGTGGTTCAAGTTACCTTGGAGGAGGCGAAGGGTGCGTGGGTCCATTAAGGTCGAACCACATCCATCGCCTCCCCCCTTCCTCCATCGCCCCCGCGCCACAGCGGGGTCTAAAACGCCGGCCGGTGCTTTTCCGGCCAACTTCTGCTACGGGGTGTGATCAAATTCCAAATTATTTACTTCAAAAATACGTTGACGTAAAAACTCCACCTATGACCCACGTGTGCAATCTTGCACTCTGCTCAGGAAGGTTTCCTAATATATTTAAAAAGTTCATTATACACCCGTTACACAAAGCGGGTGACAAAGGAGAAGTGTGTAATTACAGGCCAATTGCTGTTCTGACAGGTTTTTCCAAGGTTCTCGAAAGGTTAATGAATAAGAGACTGATTGCATACTTGGAAAAATATGAACTACTCCCTACTACGCAGTATGGATTCAGGATCGGCAAATCCACTTCAGACGCCGTACATGACCTTACGCAATTCATAGTTACTGAACTAGACAAAGGTCAAAAGGTTTTAGGAATTTTCTTGGACCTTACCAAGGCCTTTGACACGGTGTCCACCCAAATCTTAACAAAAAAGATTGAACAGCTTGGAGTGAGAGGTACTCAACTTAAACTTTTTGAGAATTACTTGTACGGACGCTCACAGTGTGTGAAAATTGGGGAGTATACTAGCGATAAATGCCCGGTCTCGTATGGTGTCCCGCAGGGAAGCGTTCTAGGGCCGACTCTCTTTCTGATCTATGTTAGAGACCTAGGGCTAATGAATCTTTCCCACGGCAACATCTATAGTTTCGCTGACTACACTGCATTGTTATTCAGTGCCGAAACCTGGGACGATGTCTATAAATATGCTCAGTCTGGTTTTAACGTTATATCGGAATGGCTGAAGTCTAACGCACTCACCCTTAACACAACGAAAACTAACTACATGTGTTTTTCTCTAAAACAAATTTCATCTATCCATACAGGGCACTCGATCTTTGCCCACTTTTGTCAGACACCCTCGGACATGAAGACGTGCGGTTGCCCCAGCCTACATCAAGCGGAATCCGTAAAATACTTAGGTATTTTACTGGACAACAAACTGCGATTTCAACACCACATCACCACGCTTAGTAGTCGAGTGCGCAAACTGATACACGTCTTCAAGTCTTTGCGAGATGTAGCAGATGAAAAATTAAAAAAAAACAGTTTATCTAGCTCTTGTCCAATCCCTACTGACATACTGCATAACCTCTTGGGGTGAAGCTCCCAAATCATCTTTGATCGAACTGGAACGAGCACAAAGAGCCGTCCTGAAGGTCTCTATGCGCCTACCTTTTCGCCATCCCACTAACTTGGTATATCGTAAAGCAGAGGTATTGTCAGTTCGTCAACTATTTATACACCATACTGTAATGAGGCAGCAAACTCTTATATCCTTTAACCCTGCACTTTTCTGCTTGGGGGTGACGGGGCGATACGTGAGCGACAATCGCGAACGCGTCCTCTCACCCCTACAACATTAGTGCGGTTCAACCCCCACATACCCCACTCGCGGGGCGAGTGGAAGTCCGGCGATTTCCTCCCGTCAAAAAAAAAAAAAAACCACCTGACTGCTTGTAGATATGTTTATTTTACTACCAAATTTTCTAAACGCTTCTTCTGCCACCTTGGCCACAATCTCTACCAAAAAATAAACAGAATTCTCAAAATTTATCATCTCAATAAAATTCAGTGCAAGATGAAACTATTCGATTGGTTACTTAAGCAAAATTATGAACAAACAGAAAAACTACTAGAGGTCATAAATTTTTAAAACTACTTTTAACTTTTCCGTTTCTTTTGTTATTATCTTTAAGTTGTATTCTATTTTTTTGTCAGTATCAGATTGTGATTTAGACATCACTCGAGCGAGCACTATTCTTTTTTTATTTTTTTTTCATTTTTATTTTTAAATACATTTTTGTACCAAGTATTAACCATAGCAATTATTATATTTGTAACTTTGTTTTCCACTAAATCTAAAATACACTGTACAGTTTCTGAACTTAATAACAATGAATATTACTAAGGTGGAGTCCTGGTGACCTGAAATACAGGCCGCAAGCCTAGTTTAGGCACAGTACCCACACATACATTTTTGTAATACGCATGATAAACTTGTAAACTGTGTAAACTGTGGTGAGAAAACAAAGATTCTTATTATTATTATTATTAATTTGTCCTATTTACAAATCGGGAAACAAGGATGACTACCGCAACTTTAGACCGATTTCACTACTTCCAGTATTGTCAAAGATCCTCGAAAAACTAATAAATAAATAAAAAATTGATATCCTCTCAAAAAATCAATTTGGGTTCATGGAAGGACTATCAACAGATGACGCAGTATCCACTATGGTATCATATTTAATTGACAACATTGACGGTAACAAAAAATGCCTAGGAGTTTTTCTGAACTTGGCGAAAGCCTTCGATACCGTTTCAATACCTTTGCTTACCAAGAAACTTGAGGATATTGGCATCAGAGGCCTAGCACTTGACTGGTTTTGCAGTTATCTATACGGAAGAACACAAACTACAAGGATTGGTGAATATATCAGTGAGCAAGTGGAGGTGGTTTCCGGTGGCCCTCAGGGCAGTATACTGGGTCCTACATTGTTCCTTATTTATATCAATGACTTATGCGACCTGTTCCTGATGAACGCAAAGATCATTTCCTATGTCGATGACACTGCCATTATCTTTACTGGTAAAACTTGGACGAAAGTGGAAAAGACGGCAAATAGACAACTCCCTATTGTACAGGCTTGGTTGTCGAGAAATCTCCTTGCTCTCAACAAAGACAAGACGAAGTGTGTAACCTTCACAATTAACTCTAAAACAGAACCGAGTGGAAATCTTAGTGTGAAGTTACATACACGAGTCATGTTGTGGTGTTGAGAAACGCTGCGATTGCACGGGGCTAGATTTTGTTGACACCATTAAATATTTAGGTGTCAAAATCGATAAAAATCTTTCTTGGGTACCACATATAAACTGTTTGTCCAGTAGATTACGCAAATTGATTTATATTTTTAAACATCTCAGGTACATCGCACCCCTTGAATTAATAAAAACAATTTCACATCATGGGGTATAGCAGCAAAGACTCATTTAATACAAGTCGAAAAAGCTCAGAGAGCATTATTAAAGGTTGCTCTGTTTAAATCAAGGAGGTACCCCACTAAGCTTCTGTATAAAGAAATGTCTATACTCACTGTAAGACAACTTTACATTAAATCAATAGTTTTAAAACAACATTTAAAGGTAAAAATAGAACACATAAAGAAAAGTAAAAACAAACGACGAAAAGACTTAATATTTCCAGTAGCAATTTCGCGTACTCTTTTTGGGAAAAAAATCATTAAATAAAATGGGTCCTTTTCTTTACAACACAATAAGTAAAGAAGTTCCAATCCTTCTCCTTAACAAATACAAGTGTAATGAAACAATTACTAAGTATCTACTTACACTAGATTATAACGAAACGGAAAACATAATTTCAAAACATTAGTAGGTTATAGGTATACTATCTTACGGTAAAATATTTCAGGGTTTATTTTATTTAGAAATTCAGAAACTCCTTGGAATTAAAATTGCACTTATAGGCAAATTTTACTATCATGTGACTTCCAATTATGATAAAATATTCATACAACTACATTCACACACACACACACACACTCACACACACACTCACACACAGACACACACACAAAGAAAGACGTTATTATGTTGTTTTACTAATTTGTTTTTTCTTTTTGTTTTTTTGATATATATATTTTTTTCTTTCTCCTTTTTTTCCTAGTGTCTCATAATATATTGTGATTATTATGAGATAGTAAGTTACTAGAACTTCTAATAGTTTCATTTTCAACTTATTTTTAATGTATTATTATTATATTCTTTTGTTTTTTTGTGGTAAAATGTCTTCAACTACAACTTTGCTACATTTGTCTGATCTTAAGTACTTTGTAAACTTACCACCACTTGTAAACTCTTATTTAAGTTTGTGACTTAACTGTATTAAGACTTGTAAACAGAAGATGAATAAATAAATTATTATTATTATTATTAATGACCGTATCCAGAGCGAAGTAAGTAAATCTCATTCTTACTTCATAGAACAACAATTTGAGAAAACATTTCAAGCATATGAGGCAACCAAGGGTTTGATTAACGAGCAGTATCAAAGACTGTAACTAGTAAGTATCTTCCGGGAGGAGGAGGAAGTGGTGCTCGGTCGAAAACACCAGCTAATATCAGATCTTAACAACAACAACAACAACAACAAACAACAAGAAACAACAACAAAAACAACTGGAGAGGCAGGACCTAGTGGTCAGGGTCAGCTTGAGGAAGTAACAAAACATCAGGGGACTAGTAGTAAGATGGATGAATTGATAAAACGTCAATATGCAAACTTCAAAGCATTCGTGCGAACAACATCGAACATTGAGGTCGACCTGATCTCTGAAAAGTGGGAGTTTAAAGATTCTTTGAAAACTCTACACGAAAGATGGTCTGCTATTGATAACCTGCACTGGGAGATCGAGGCAGACATGGATGGAGAGAACGAAACATACGCTGCCATGTACGACAGGTACGAGAAAAAATTCAACTCTCTTAAAAGGTCTTTAAATACGAAAATGTGATCCGTAGCTCATAGATCAAATGCTACACCACAACTTGAAATAACCGTCTTCAACGGAAACTATAGTGAATGGGTGTCATTCAAAGACCTATTCTCGGAAGTTATCCACAACAACCCATCACTATCCAACAGTCAAAAGATGCAACATTTGAAAGGCAAAATCCGCGGAGATGCGGAGAAACTTATTCAACATCTACAGATAAGTAGCGATAACTATTTAACATGCTGGGATATTTTGACTCATCGCTACGACAGCAAAAAACTGATCTTCTCGTCACAAATGAATATCTTATTAGGTCTCCCAACTATGACACAACAATCTTTACAACAGATAAAGCGAATGCATGACACCACCCTAGTATGCCTATATGCCATTAAATACTTAGGTGTGAACATACCAACATGGGACCCGATAATTGTTCATATACTAGGTCAAAAACTAGACTCCGACAGCTATACTGAGTACATACAATCATTGAAGAATTCCAGAGAACTGCCAATTTTAAAGTAATTTCTGGAGTTCTTAGAAACAAAGTTCTTCAGTCTAGAAGCCTCCCGTCGCAAACAAGAACTAACATCTCAAATACCTCTTAATCAAACAAACTATCCTCAAACATCATTCAACTATCGAAAAAATAACTATAATTCGAACAAATCAAACAATTTTAACAAACAATTGTATGGAAATAAACCGATTGCGAAATCAATGCATGTTTCAAATATCAAATGCCCGCTTTGCAATAATCAACATGGACTTTACAATTGCAAGAATTATTTATTGTTGAATACCGAACAGAAACTTAAAACTGCAAATAAATTAAAACTTTGCACAAATTGTCTGTTTAGTCATAATGGAAATCCATGTATTTCAACACAAACTTGTCGGAAATGCTTAGCTCCGCATAACACTCTCTTACACGAAGCGTTTGCGAAACACATAAATTCTACAGCTCCGATGTCTTATGAACAAAGGAATGTCAAACAAACAATGAAAGAAAGAGAGAACGTTTCGAGAACCTCTCATGCCTCCTTAAACGAAAACTCAGAAATATTGTTAGCCACTGCTGTGGTGAAAGTTAAGGGTTCTGATGGACTCTTCTACAACATGCGAGCTTTATTGGATCAAGGATCGCAAATATCGTTGATTACGGAAACAGCCGCCCAAACATTAGGGATAAAACGGCAAAGATGCAAGGGAGTGATATTTGGAGTAGGCCAGAACGAAAACAGTTCCAAAGGGAAATTAACAATTGAATGCTCCTCAATTAACAACGACTTCAAATTTGAAGTCGAAGCTCTCATTATGAACAATTTAATCAAAAATCTGCCCAACAAAACATTTTCAAAACCGACATGGTCATACTTAAACAACATAAACTTGGCCGATCCTGAATTTTATAAGAGTCGGCCCGTAGATTTGCTGCTGGAAGCAGATGTCTACGCTAACATTATTCTTGGAGGAGTAATTAAGGGAGAAAAGTTACAACCAATAGCTCAACAATCTAAATTAGGGTGGTTCTTATGTGGAAGCGTTAAAACGTATCAGTGTAAAGTTGTCCTGAATAATATAGAGGAAATACAATTTTTTTGGGAAATCGAGGAAATAAACGAAACCTCAAGCATATCAGTAGAAGAGCAACAATGTATCGAATGGTACTCCACAACAACACGACGCACTGAAAGCGGTCGTTATGAGGTTCGATTACCTATAAAGGAGGAACTAAAACATAAATTGGGTCAATCAAAACCAATGGCTATTGCCCAATTAAAAAAATTAGAATGTAGATTCGAGAAACAGAGAGATTTAGCAGAAAAATACAGAACATTTATGAAGGAGTATGCTGACCTTCAACATATGATCCCGGAAGTAAAGGGAAACATAAATCTCGAATGCTACATGCCTCATCACGGTGTATTGCGCGAAAACTCGTCGTCATCAAGGTTGAGAGTTGTATTCAACGGGTCAGCTGCAACATCATCTAAATGGAGCTTGAATGACATTATGCATAAAGGCCCCAACCTGCAGAAAAACTTACAAGTACTTTTATTGGAGACAATTTCCAATATGCATTCACTGCAGATATCGAGAAAATGTATCGTCAAATTCTCATAAACAGTGAAGATCAACATCTACAAAAAATTGTATGGAGACAGTCACCAGATCATCCTATACAATCGTTTCAACTAGCAACAGTTACATACGGAACAAAGGCGGCACCCTTTTTTATTATTATTATTATTATGACTTACATATATCATACTCTCCCAATTCATTTGGGGTTTACCATTTCAGGGGGCTTTTGGCCAAGCTTGAAATGGTTCATTTTATAAATAGTATAAATGTTTTTGTGAATGCGTTTATATGAATGAATGTTGTGAGAATGTTAAACTATCAGGATGTGTAGATGTTAATTAGTCTAATGAGAGAAATTTTCTGACTATTCTGCAGGTGTTTAGTATGGTTGCTTTTTGAAGTAAAGTGTAAGTGAATTTATGAATGCCCAAGAGTGTCAAACTAGTATGTAATGTGTGTGGTATGATCCCCGTGGATGAAAGAACGATCGGTATAGTTTTTACGGTTTGTACTTTCCATTGATTTTTTATTTCGATTGATAATTCTTTGTACTTAGTTATTTTTTCAGTGTGCGTTGATGTGAGATTGTGTGTGTTAGGTATAGCTATATCTATGAGGTATATAGTACTTTTGTCCTTATCGTAGAGTAAAATATCAGGTCTATTGTAATAAATGGTTTTATCTGTAATTATTGTTCGATCCCAGTAAATTTTACAGTGTTCGGATTCTAATATTGTTTGAGGTTTATATTTATAGTATGGTACCTTTTTTGTGATGAGTGAGTATTTGTGAGCAAGGTATTGATGTATGATTGCGGCTACCTGGTCATGGCGATGTTTGTAGTCTGTTTGGGTTATGGATTTGCAGGCTCCAGTGATGTGTTGTATGGTTTCCGGGCTGCTGTAACAATGTCTGCAAATATCCGATGTCAAATTTTTGTCTCTTATGATATGTTTTCTGTAGTTTTTTGTGTCTATTGTCTGATCTTGAATAGCAATTATGAATCCTTCTGTTTCAGGAAACAGTTCTCCACGTGTAAGCCACGCATTTGATGCTACTTTATCAATGTTAGGGTTAAGTAGATCTTGCCGGTGTCTGCCGTGAAGAGATTTTTGCATCCAAGTATCAAATTTGTCGTCGTTAGATATCAATTTTTAATTTTTTTGTTGTGTGTGGTCTGATAAGTTTAATGGTGTTAATTTTATGTCTAATTCTGTTATTGTTTTATGCAATATGGATTTTTCTGTACAATTTTTAAAAAAAGTGCGCATTGAAGTTATCTGTCTATTGTGAAGGTTCTGAATATCTATAAGGCCCCTGCCGCCTTTTGTTCTTGGAAGGGTTAGACGTTGGATACAAGATCGTGGATGGTGCTTTCTATATTTAGTAAGTAAAGTGTTTATTATATGTTGGAGTCTTTTCAAATCTGTTTGCGACCATGTAATTATTCCAAAGGAGTACGTAAAGATCGGAATAGCATACGTATTGATGGCTTTAATAATGTTTCTGGAATTTAGCCGGGTATTTAAAATTTTGTGCAGTCTGTTCCTAAAGTTGCTTTCTAAATTTACTTTGGTTTGTTTTTGATGTATTTGCTGCGATTGTTGAAAGCCTAAATATTTGTAACCCGTAATGATATCTATTGAGTCTATTGTTTGATCATCATTAAGTTTATAATTATTTGGCACTAATTCACCTTTTTTGACAGATTGTATTTTACATTTATCGATACCAAATTGCATATGAATGTCGTTAGAAAATTGTTCGGTTATGTCTACTAATGTGTTCAACTGATGTTGGGTGTTTGCATATAGTTTGATATCATCCATATAGAGCAAATGAGATAGGGTATAGTTACTTGTAGTACTAGATATGGTAAAGCCGTTATTGGATTTAATAAGAAGATGTGAGAGTGGATTTAAAGCTAGGCAGAACCACAGTGGACTAAGGGCATCTCCTTGAAATATACCTCTCCGTATCTTTATTGCTTCAGATTGAACGAGTTTGCCTTCATTATATTGTTTAATTGCGGTAGACCAGTGGCGCATAGCGTGTTCTAAGAATTTTACAAGTGTGGGGTGGATTTTATATAAATCTAGAATATACAGGAGCCAGGAGTGAGGGACAGAATCGAATGCTTTTTGGTAATCTATGTACATTGTAAATATATCACATTTTTTGTTTATTGCATGCTTAGAAATTATTGAATCTATTATTAACTGTTCTTTACATCCTTTACTATTTCTCTTGCAGCCTTTTTGCTCTTCGGATATTATATTATTTAAGTTTATATGTTTGTAGATAGTTTGTGTTATACATGATGTCATAATTTTGTATACTGTTTGTAGGCACGTTATTGGTCTGTATTTTGCTGGATTATCTTTATCACTGGGGTCTTTGAGCTTCATGTAAGTGGTTCCTTCAGTGATATATTTTGGCATGGAAGTTGGATTTTGTATGAAATTGTTTATAAAGTTGAGTAAGTATCTGTGAGCGTAAGTAAAATGTTTGTACCAGTAGTTGTGTAAATGGTCTGATCCAGGGGTTTTCCAATTATGTAACTTTTTGACAACGTCATTAAAAACTTCTTTGGGGATATCTATGAATTCCATCATTGAATAGCATTTACTTTCCTCTTGTAAAGTTTTGATCCACGTAGCTTGACTATTGTGCTGGACTGGTACATCCCATATTTTCTGCCAATAATCTTTTAATTTTTCAGGTGGTAGGCTACTATCATTACTTACATTATGATTTTGTTGTGCTGTGTTGGTGAGTGAGCGATAAAATTGTTTTTCATTTGTCTTAAATTGTGTATTCTGAACTTTACGAAGGGTACAATTTTTGTATCGTTTCAGTCGATTCGTTATTGCGCTGAGTTTTTGTTTAAGTGTATCTAGGAAATGGGTTAATTCTGTATTTGGGTCTTCATGTTTTGAGTGTATTTGATATTGTTGGCATATTTTATTAACATGTTTTGTGATGTGTTTACTTCTATTTCCTCTTATGTATTGTGTTAATCTGGCAATTTTGGTTCTTAAGTCTTCAATTCGTTTTTCTAATCTAATTTGCCATTTTGGCTTTGAATTTATCCGTTCTTTAGTATTTTGGGGGGTAAGTGAAAGCTTTGCTCCATTGCATTTTGCAGCTGTCTAGGCTGCGCAATAGACTATTGTTTGGAATGTATTAAAATCTAAATCTTCTTTTAAATACATTGGTAGCAAGGTATCGTTAAAATACTGTACTGTGATTATTAGTTTTCTTGTTATCCGTTGCTTCGGAATGTAGGTTCTTTTACAAGGGTGGGTGTCTGTGAAATAGGTAAGTACTTCTTTGAACTGTTCATGGATTTCTGATGTATATTTAGGGTATCTCTTATAACGAAAGAGAGAATCCCTTTATTAATTATTGCATTGCGTCCCTACATATATATTTGAATTTCATTCGAGTCTACCTGTATGTTAAGAGTTTCGTTACATGTCGAGGTGTTCATATTAGACTGAGACCACATAGATACCACAAATGGGCTGACTTCTGAAGTGGGATTTAGTGCTCTTGTAAAAGTTGTGTCTGTGCTTAGTAGGTTTTCAGTGTTGTAAGTGGATTGCGAAGGACCATTTTCGTTGATTTCTGTTGGTGACTCCATGAAAATATCTACAGAATTACCGAGTTCTGTATTATTAGGATCTGTAACTATTTGTGTAACGCTGCTATTAGTTTGCCTGTCTTTAACATTTAACTCTTTTGCGACGTCCTGTTTGATTCTAGCAATTGTATCATCTGTTAGATATTTATTATTTATTATAGCTCTCCTTTGATCTGCCACTCTTTGTTCGGATATGTGTGATAAGTGAGGAAATATTTTAATGAACTCATAATGTAGATGTTTTCTGTACATGGTTTTATTTTTTTCTAAGTGTGTAATTTTATAATAGGCTTTTATTATCGCTTCATTATGTTCGTCTGTCCAGCTCATACGCTGGTTTATTTCTTGAGAGTTTAGAGTTTGTGAATATGTTGTACCTGGTATGTTAGCGGATTTTAATGTGGTTTTAACATCATTGTATATTTTATCTAAAAGCTGTTGGGGTAATAATTTATTACGAACTATTGCCCTGCGCTGATCATCTATTCTTTGTTTGGATACATGAAAGTGTGGGAATTGTTGTATAAAATGTTGGTATAAGGGATCTAGATAGCCTCTCATTTTTGTCTCTAATTCGGTAATAGTGAGATAAGTGTGCTAAATGAATTTATTCATTTCAGTCGTCCATTTATTACGCACACGTTTGTTGCTAGTGGTGGGTACAGGGCTTATGGCGAATGCCTCCTGCACAACATCCGCTAGCATTGATGATCTAGATGAATCAGATAGATGAAATGGTGAACTAAGAGATTGAAATAAGCTATACGAGGATGAAGACGATGGTGATCGAAGGGGTGATAGGGGACGATTTTGTGATGAAGATGATGATGTTAGTTCAGATGATAATGATGATGTCATTAGTGATTGTGAAGCGGTATGTTCGGCCTCTGTTGGACGTTAATTGCAAACATATTGCATATGCTATTGGTGATGATGTTGGTGATCGTGAAGAGATGTGTTCGGCCTCTATTGGACCGTTTGTTGCAACTGTGTTGCATTTAAGTTTTTTATTTTTTAATCGAGTATTCATCGTATTCCCACGAGTAGCTAGGGAGTAGTGGTCACCCGCGGCAGAGCCCTGCGTTCACCGCGGGAAGGGTAGGATGAAACGAGAGTTCCCCTGGTCTCTCGAGTTCGCATACTAGCGACTAAGCTCTTCCTTAGCCATGCAGCTCTCGGCGTATGCTGTTCCACCTTAGCTTGGAGTAGGAAAAGGATAGGATAAAATGGACAGGGTAGGGTGTAAAGGATTTGAGGGATGAAAGAAGTGGATAGTAGGAGAGGGATAGGGAGGGGGGATAAGGAATACTTCTGATCTGGGAGTGGATCAGAAGCAGTGTCTTGCTTTGTCTGGCTCCTCACATCTAACCTTGCCGGGATGAGTGGCTCTACCGCTATAGCTTAAATGATCATCGTAGCACGCAAGCCCCACCACGACGGCAACGTGAAGACATATTGGTGGGGTTATTATTATTATTATTTCGTATAAATCAACTATGATACTCCCAATAGATTTGGGGTTTACCACCTCAGCGGGTTTTTGACCAAGCTTGAGGTGGTGTATAATGAATATAATATGAATGAGAAAGAATTAAAAACATAAAATAGAATATATATAACTTTTAATTAGTTTAGCGACAGAAATTTTCTTACAATTCTGCATGTGTTTAGTATGGTTGCCTTTTGTAGAAGAGTGTATGTTAATTTATGAATGTTTAGTAATGAGAGACTGGTATGCAATGTTTGTGGTATTACACCTGTGGATGAAAGAACTATGGGTATGGTTTTCACGGTTTGCACTTTCCATTGCTTCTTTATTTCTATCGATAGTTCTGTGTATTTGGTTATTTTTTCTGTATGTGTAGATGTGAGATTGTTATTATTATTATTATAAGCTTGAAATGGTTGGTAGGTAAAATTTGTATGTTTAAAATAAATTGTTACGTGTCTATTGACAAAAATTTCCTAACGATCCTGCAGGTGTTTAATATGGTAGCTTTTTGAAGTAGTGTGTATGTTGACTTATGAATACCTAAAGAATCCAAACTGTTATGTAGAGTATCGAGTATTACCCCCGTGGAGGATAATATAATAGGTATTGTTTTAACTTTATCTACATGCCATTGGTTTTTTAACTCTATCGATAATTCTGTGTATTTTGCTATTTTTGTAGTGTAGGTGGATTGAATATTATGCGTATTAAGAATTGCTATGTCAATAAGGTATATGGTGCTATTAACTTTGTCATGAAGTAAGATGTCTGGTCTCTTGTAATATATTGTTTTGTCTGAGATTATGGTACGGTGCCAGTACAATTTATAGTGTGACGATTCAAGGATTGTTTGTGGTGTATATTTGTAATAGGGTATTCTTTTCGGTATCAATAAGTATTTATGTGCTAGATATTGGTGTATTATGGCTGCAACTTGATCATGAGGGTGTTTGTAATCTGTTTGTGTTATTGATTTGCAGGCACCGGGGATATGCCGAATGGTTTCTGGACTACTATGGCAATGTCTACAAATGTCTGATACGAGATTTCTATCTTTTATGATATACCTTCTATAATTTCTTGTATCTATAGTTTGATCTTGGATAGCTATCATAAATCCCTCTGTTTCGGGAAACAAGTCCCCCCTCACAAGCCATGCGTTCGATGACGTTTTAACGACGTTCGACTTTAGAAGGTCTTGACGATGTCTTCCGTGGAGGGATTTCTGTATCCAAGCATCAAGTTTCTGGCTATTGGAAATTAGGTTCTCATTTTTTTGTTGGGTGTTATCAGATAAATTTAGCGGCGTAAGTTTAGTATCTGCTTCGACTATAGTTTTATGTAGTGTAGATGTGTGGCCTATAAAAAAAAATCGTAGAGTAGATATTAGCTTATTATGTAGGTTTTGAATATCTAACAGACCGCGTCCACTCTCGGCTCTTGGAAGTGTGAGTCTTTGAGAGCATGACCGTGGGTGGTGTTTGCGATATTTAGATAGTAAGGTATTTATTATGCGCTGTAATCTTTTAAGATCTGATTGTGACCAACGGATAATGCCAAACGAATAAGTAAGGGTCGGTATAGCGAAAGTATTAATGGCTTTAGTTATATTTCTAGAATTAAGTTGTGTATTTAAAATTTTCTGTATTTTACTTTTACATTTTTTCTCTAAGGTTATTTTAGTATCTTTTTGATTGATTTGTTGCGTCTGTTGGTATCCTAGGTACTTGTATCCTGTAGTATTATCAACTGGTTCTATTATTTCACCGCTTTGAAGCTCATAAAGATTTGGTTCTATTTTACTACTCGATCGACGAGCATACAGAGTGGACGTGTTATGAATTTTTCTAAATATTTTAGTCGCATCGTTACGCTAAAATCAACTTTAAAACACAGTTTATTGAATAAGTAATTTCATTAGCAATTTCACCGGTTTTTAAGACGTTACTACTGTCGTGAAGAGCCGTTGTGACGAAATCAGCCCTCTTCACCCCTCGGGTAAGCAAGACAAGCTCTTTCATTTCGTCGCACATTGACGGGGTTAGATCCAAACTTGCTTCACTCACAGGTGCAATACGCCGTATTGTAGGATGTTTACCGCAACGCGTAAAGTACCTAATATACAACTCTTTAGTGAAACCGCACATTGATTATTTAATCGAAGTTTGGGGCTCGGCCAGTAAATCTCATATAGACATGTTACAAATTGCACAAAATAAATTAATTAAAGTTTTATTTAATTAAAACTATCGAACTTCAACAAAGAAAATATATAAAGAAACGAAAGTAATGAACATTACGCAAACGTACACCTACAATACATGTCTAATAATCAGAAAAATACTAAATAAGGACATTCTTTCCAACATTAATCTTATAAAAACGCAAAGTATACGAAAGCGTTCTCTTCGTAATCCAAACAATTTAGTACTCCGTCCTTCTCGCACAAACTACGGTAGGAAAAGTTTGGTCTGCGAGGGCGTGCAGTTTTATAATCAATTACCAAACTATATCAAAGACTTACAATCAATAACCTCTTTTAAAAAAAAAACTATTAAATATCATTTACTAAACAAAATATAAAATAAAATATATATTCTTTTATTGTTGCGATCAATGCCACATCTAGTTGTCAGTAATTCTTGTTACTTCTATCGTACTCATCGGTTAAACTTGTTTTCACTACCCACATAATTATACATAAAAATATTGAACTGATCACTCAAACGTTTTGTTAAATAAGTTATTAATTAAAATTTTTGTTAAAGCCGTTAATAAGTGTGAAATATAAAATTGTGTTTTGTGATTTTGTGTAAAACGAACTTGATGTTATACATATGTGCGAAACTTTGTATGTTTGTTGTGCTGCTTTTTTTGCTGTTATTTCTCATGTAAGTGAATTTTATGTTCTTAATGAGAATAAAAATCTTTAAACCTAAACCTTTTACCATTCTTAACAGATTGAATTTTGCATTTATCAATGCCAAAGTGCATGTTGATATCTCTGGAAAATTCTTGTGTTATGTCTGCTAAAGTATGTAAATTCTCTATAGTATTTGCGTATAATTTTATATCATCCATGTACAGTAGATGCGAGAGAGAATAACTGTTTTCATTATTTGACATTTGGAAACCGTTATTAGATTCGATCAGAAGATGGGAAAGTAGATTGAGAGCTAAACAGAACCAAAGAGGACTTAGGGCATCTCCCTGAAATATTCCTCTACGTATCTGAATCGGTTCAGTCTGTGTTGCTATTCCGTGAGCGAATTGCTTTATTACTGTAGACCAGTGGCCCATGGAGTATTGTAAAAACTGTGTAATAGTGGGGTGGATTTTATAAACATTTAATACATACAAGAGCCATGAGTGGGGGACAGAATCAAATGCCTTTTGATAGTCTATGTACATTGTGAAGATGTCTTTCTTTCTGGTGATGGCGTACTTAGAGACCACTGCATCTATAGTCAATTGCTCTTTACACCCTTGGCTTGACTTTCTACATCCTTTTTGCTCCTCATACAGTATATTATTTTTGATGATAATATGTTTATTAATGGATTCTGCGATGCATGAAGTAATAATTTTGTAAATAGTTTGTAGGCATGTGATGGGTCTATATTTCCTAATATTTTGGGTGTCTTTGGGATCTTTAGAAGTCATATATGTGGTTCCTTCGGTAATGTATTCAGGCATAGTGCTTGGGTTATTGACAAAATCGTTTACAAATTTATATAAGTGTGGGTGAATAAAAGTAAATTTCTTGTACCAGTAATCATGGATCCCACCCGGTGGTCCCGCCTTGTCGTGGCGGTGGGCTTGAGCGTGCACCCTCGCACCCCGCAGGGTGTTTTGTTGGCAAGAGGGTGCCGCGACTAAGCGCACCACACGGAGCTCCTCTCCCCATACCGCTCGCAGGCCCGGCTACCTACCGGGCCTGCGAGTGGCAACGACACCGATGCCCGGGCCCAGATCGTTCCGTTCAATTGGGCGGACGAGATGGGGTCGGAGGCGGAAGAACAGCCGATGGATGCGGGACCGGAGCCGATATCGCTGGGGAGTACCACCCCCAGCGATGTCGACTCTGGAGAGCAACAGGCGGGAAGGGTCCTCCGCAAGCGGAAGTCCGCTACGCGGAAGACCTCGAGGAGCGGCTGGTCCTCTCGCGGTGAGAGGTCGCAGAGGACGAGACGCTCGGGGAGGCTGGCCGCCAAGAGCGGCGGCGCCGGGCCCGCCCGAGACTCCTCGGCTCGGCCGGCTCAGAGGGAGCTCGATGAGCACTCGCTCATCCTGCAGAATCTGGGGCGCAGGGCGCTTTATGCAGCCAGCCGGGCCTCAGGAAAGGGGGCCAGGGAGGAGGGGCAGCGGCTGCGAGCGATCGCCTCCGATGCCCGCAAACTGGTGCCGGTGCTCTCGGCGGCTGTCAGCCGAGCATCGGCGCTGGAGGCGGAGATCGCTGGTCTCAAATTGAGGCTAGCGGCGTTGGAGCGGAAGGGGCCATCGCGCTCGTTCCGAAGGGAGCGGCGCACGCCTACACCAGGCCCTAGCCCGGGGGATGCGTCTGCGCATCGGTCCCCTCCTGCTCCAACGAGCGACAAGCAGCCAGCCTTGCCCCCTCCCGAGGAGGCGACAGGGCCCAGGCGGAAGCTCCCCAGAGGGGTAGAGCGCCCGCCACCCCCACCAACCGGACTACGACCACGGCGGCCGTGGCTGTTCCCCAACAGGGTCGAGCACCGGCCGCCAAAAACAAAAAGAAGAAGAAGCCCAAGAAGAAGGGCCCGCGCGCGCCGAAGTCGGCGGCAGTGGTAGTAACACTGCTGCCAGCCGGCGAGGCCAAAGGTATGACATACCCAAATGTCATGGCCCAGGCGCGCGCGGCCATCGACTTGGCCGAAATAGGAGCGGGGGAGGGCCTCCGCTTCCGGACGACCGCAAACGGGGCTCGTCTGCTGGAGTGCCCCGGTACCGATAGCTCCGGCATCGCGGACCTCCTGATGACGGGCCTCCGAGCGGTCCGGCCGGAGGAGGTGGTGAGCGGTCCGGCCGGAGGAGGTGGTGCGCGTCCACAGGCCGGTGAAGATGGCGGAGGTCAGAATCACCGGTCTGGACGACTGCGCCACCAAGGAGGAGGTGGCAGCAGCAATCGCTGCCCAGGGCAAATGTGCCCCGGAGAACGTAGTCGTGGGCGAGCTTCGCCCCGGCTACTCCGGGGCCAGATCGGCGTGGGCGCGATGCCCCATTGAGACGGCCACCTCTTTGGCCACTCCCTCGCCGGGACGACCGGCTGGACACCGGTCGCGCGCCTGGCGGTGCCTCCGGTGCTTCGGCACTGGACACAGCATCGCCAGGTGCACGAGTACGGTTGACCGCAGGGAACCTTGCTTCCGCTGCGGTCAACCTGGACACAAGGCGGCCATGTGCTCGACCGCACCGCACTGCGCTTTGTACGCGGCGGCCGGGCGCAAGGCTGATCACCGGGCGGGGGCAAAGGTTGCTCCCCGTCCGGCTCCAACACGGAGCGCAACAGGCGCCGCAACAAGCGGCGCCTGAAGAAGAAGTCGGCCGGAGGAGCACCGGCCGGCGTTTCGGCCCCCGCTGTGGCGTCTTAGGCGCCCGTACTTTGTTCCCCCAGCCGACGATTGTTGGTTCGGGGACGATTGCGGCTCGGCGGCCATATATATTAGGAGGGCCGTGGCGATCCCGCCCTTGGTAATGGTGGCCAAGGGTTCTGGGTTCGTAGCGGTTTCGGTGTTAGATACCGTCGTGATCGGGGCGTACTTCTCTCCGAGCCGGCCTACCGTCGAGTTTAAGCAGTTCCTGGACGGGCTCGAGGCGATTACTCACCGCCTCGCCCCCCGTCCAGTGATACTCGCGGGGGACCTCAATGCGAAATCCGTCGTTTGGGGCTCCCCCCGCTCTACAATTCGCGGTAGGCTGCTGCAGGAGTGGGCGGTCGCGACTGGCCTCAGTGTACTCAACAGGGGTTCGGTCGCGACGTGCGTGCGGTGGCAGGGCCAGTCCATCGTGGACGTAACGTTCGCGAGCTCTGCCATCGCGGATCGCATCCTCGGCTGGAGAGTGTTGGTGGGGGCGGAATCGTTGTCAGAACACCGCTATATTCGGTTTGATCTTTCCGTCCCCACGCCGGCTGCGGACGCCCGTGGGAGTACGTCCCGGTCATTCCCCAGGTGGGAATTGAAGCTCCTAAACATGGAGCTCTTGATGGAAGCCTCTACGGTGGCGGCGTGGACGCCCATGCGTCCATTCACAGTGGACGTGGAGGCCGAGGTGCTCTGGCTCCGGGACGCGATGCGTCGCATTATTTATTTATTTATTTATTAATTAAGCAAACCAACAATGTAGTTACAATAACAAAAATACACAACAAAAAAAAAATAGACTTAAGATATCATTCTAAGCAACTACACTAATTATAGGTAAGCATAACATTCATGGTTGCGAATTGCAGCAGATCAACGTTAATCAAAATGAAGTTAACATTACTACATAAAATTAAAATAATATCAGATTAGAATAAAATTAATTTAAATGAAAATATAATAAAAATTGTTTAAAAATGAAGTCAATTAAATTGATTAAAATGAAATAAAAAACCGAACATTACACAATTTATACCCCCATGCAAGTCTTCCCATAAAACTTACAGAGAATATTTTTAAAGTGGAAGAAATTCATTGAGAATATGTCGAAGTCAACTGTATTCAAGTCTAGATTAACCGAGACGTCGTTGTACAGACGGGCCAGACGCGGTGCTGGACTGTTCGCAGAACTATTTAGTCTGTGGAAATCGGTTGCAAAGACTTGGTGTCGTCTGGAGCTCCAGAGACCCTTAACATAAACTCATCGACCAGTATCGCATCTGTAGAACCATTAATTATTTTGTGCAGGAAAAGCAGATCACCTATACTACGTCTATCCTGGAGACTCTGGAGATTGAAACGTATCAGTCTATCAGAATATTCAGGGATCAATTTGCGTTCCCTTGTTCTATTACACAAGTATCTAACAAAGCGCGCCTGAATCGATTCAACTCTCGAAATATGAGTGGAGTAGTGTGGAGACCAGATCGGCGAGCAGTACTCGAGAGTACTTCTCACCAGAGCCTTAAACAATGTGATGGATGATAAACAACGCCAAGACCCTTAAATGGTTTAGTGATTCTCATTACAAAGCCTAACATTTTGTTCGCCTTACTCACTATATGTTGAATATGATCGCGAAAAGACAAGCTGGAGTCGAACAAGACGCCCAGATCTCTGATCACACCCACACGTTCTAGGGTAATTCCTTGAACGATGTAGTTATTAGTGAGGTAAGATTTTTTGTTTGTGAACGTTATAACGTGGCATTTCTTTGCGTTCAAGGACATGCGGTTGGCAGCACACCAATCATTGATGAGATCCAGATCACTTTGGAGTCTTAAAGTATCATCAATCTGAGTTATGCGTTGAAACACTTTTATATCATCAGCGTATGCCAGACAATTGCATCGGAGACTTCCCAGCAGGTCATTAATGAAAATCAAAAACAAAAGAGGCCCAAGCTTAGAGCCCTGAGGAACGCCGGAGGTTGGGGTGAAAGGCACAGACTCGAAACCAGCGAGAGCTACCAACTGAGATCTATTGTTGAGGTAACTCTCGAACCACCGAAGCAGTGTACCGTGGATTTCAAAGTGTTCAAGTTTTCTTACTAGCAGGACAAAATCAACAGAATCGAACGCCTTGGAGAAGTCCGTATCAACCTGCCCCCTGCTATCAAGAGCCTTAGCTACGTAGTTAGTGGACGTGAACAAGTTAGTCATTGTGGAGCGTCCAAACATGCTGGCTGCTACTCAGCAGATGCCTGCAGTGACTGTAAACAGTGTTGTATAATAGACCCTCAAACAATTTAGCGAAACAGGACAGTAATGAAATAGGCCGATAATTAGAGACGTCACTTTGATTACCAGATTTATGGATTGGGACGATAAATGCAGTCTTCCAGAGCTGGGGAAATGTTCCCGCCATGAGAGATTTATTGAAAATCATGTGAAGAGGTCTAATGAGAGCTGCGGAACACATACGCACAAAAATTGGCGGAAGTCCATCGGGACCCGGTCCCTTTTGAAGATTTAGTTTTTTGATTGCCAATTTTATTTCATTCTCGGAAATGTAAATATTAGGTATGGTATAATTGGAGCTTGGAAAGTTTAAAGGTGACTCGTCCTTAGGTCCGCCCTTAGCATACACTGATGCAAAATAAGTAGCAAAGAGGTTGCATATGTCAGAACCGTTATCAGCAATGGTAGATCCCAACCTAACTTGACTGGGGATGCCAGACTTGGTAGATTTAAGCTTACTGAATTTCCATAAGGGTTTTAAGCTAGATCTTAATTCTTTTTCTATATTTTGAATGTATGCGTTATAACAGTGTTTTATGAAAGATTTGGCTCTAGTACGTAGGACGACAAACGCGTCGTAATCACGGGGATTACCGTGCTTGCGGTAACGTACTCTAAATTTGTTTTTCTCCTTAAGTAGACGGATCAGCGACCTACTATACCATGCAGGGTATCGGTACCTACCACCTGAACACCTTGGTGTATGTTTATCAACTTGGATCCATATTATATCGTATAATTTTTGCAAAAGCTCATTACATGAAAGTGAGTAGAATTCATCCCAGTTAATTACTGAAATCTCACTAACACATGACATAAAATCAGTCTTGTGGAATACATATCGAGTAACGGATTTATTAATACTAAGACTTAAATTCTTGGAGTATTTTATTTCCAATTCAAAGGGTGGGTGGTGCGGATCAAGTTTGCTTATGGGTACCGAATTATTAATTGTAATGTCCTGTTTAATATTTGTAATGACAAGATCAAGCGTATTTTTACTGACATTGAGTCCCGAGTGGACCTGACAAAAACCAGTTACATCTAAAAAGTCAAGCAGTGCTCGCGATCTACTTTTAGTCACTCCTTTGAAATTTTCGGGATCATCCCATGTGATATTAAGTAGATTAAAATCGCCCAATATAATTGTAGACATTAGAGACACAGATCCTCACACCCTCTCAAGAATACATCAAAAACATCACACGATATGTACGAAGGAATATAAACCAAACAAAGATTAAGTTGAAAATTCCCAAATTTCAAAGAAACCCACAAATCCTCAACCTCGGACCTCCAGACCCCCCTATCAACAAATTTAAACTTATAGTTAATTGCTAGTAGAATACCCCCACCATGAGCCTTGGAATACCGTTTCTTAAATTCAGGACTTCGGTCCCTGCGGATCACCGTATAGCGCTGATCGAAGAATTCATTAGACGAAAATGAATCGTCCAACCACGTCTCAGTAAGACAAATAATGTCATAGTCAACATTTAAAATAGCAAGCATAAAATCAGATGACTTCGACCTAATACTTCTTACATTTTGATAATAAATTGAAATATTCATAAAATTAAGTAATAAGATTAATTAACTATATATAAAACATTAAAAGAGATGTAAAATTAATAATAACAATGCAGCGTAATATAACAGTTTTCTCGTATTAACTATTTAATTTTAGACAAACTATCATTATCTTTAATTAGTATGGCACCGGTATTTTCATCCTTGCCCACGTAAATTTTGCCGTATCTCACCCAGACGAATTTGTAAAGACGTTCTTTGGCCTTCAAACGAGCGGCAGCGTGCAACAATTTAACTTCAGGGCATAAATGCTCCGAAACATACACCGGACGCTTCTCACCGGTTATACCAAAGTGAGACGTATTGATTTTGTAATTTCTGTGTGTTCGATTAAATCTTGTAATAGCAGAGAACATCTCATCGCGACATCTAGGGCTTCGCAATTTAATAATTACTGCACGCGGTCGGGACTTGTCCCCGCTGATACGAGCCACTCTAGTACACTTCAGGATGTCGGAGTCTTGTAATGGATATGACACAGACTTGGCTAGTTGACTTAGGACTGTTGGGAGTTGCTCGTTCTTATTCTCGGGGAGCCCATTTATTTCTAAATTGGCGTCACGCAACGTCTGATCTAGAATATTGAGCCTTTGGGTTGTTTTGCTGAGTTTTACATTCAACAGTTCGTTTTCCGAGATCAGTTTAGCGTTCTCCTGGCGAACTTTACTTAACTCGACCTTTAAGCCGTTGTTCAAAGATAAATCGAAAGCACAAGACGATTTCAACTCATCAAGTTCCCTTTTCATTGCATCGATATCATCAGCAATCAACTCCTTAATAATTTCGCGTAATTCAATTCTCAGCGATGTACGAATTTCGGTCCTGATAATACTTTTGAGATCATTATTATCTTTTATGGAGTCGTTATCTGAATCCTCTTCACGAAGACCAGGCGAGCACCGAACGGGCGTATTTGAGTTATTGCCCCGTGGTTCGTTTGCAAAGCAGATAGGACAAATCCAAGACGAGCGAGCAGACTTAGTAAGTTTTTTGAACGATGTGACGTTTAAGTTTATGCACAAGTGATGATAATTCTTTGCACATTTGGAACAGGTAATCGTCTCCGAAGTTCTCACCGTTTTACCGCAAGCGTCACATGTGGACATATTAACAACTGGAGATTCTAACAACAGATATGCGAATAGAAAATAAATAATCGCTTTTTTTTTTTTTTTTTTTTTGATGGAGGAATCGCTGTTGGCCCTTGGGGGCCTTTACAGCTTCACCATGATGGGGTGCGAGCTCAAGAGGGGCTCGGCTGAGTATATGATAGGATGAGAATACTAACAGTTGCCCGAAACAAACTTATTAGCGCATCATGAATTTACTACTGGTTCGGAACGCGACCCAACTGAGAAGAACCAGCAAGAAACTCAGAGGGTTGGCGAGAATAAAACAAAGGATCTAAATTTACTTATTATCAAACATAACAAGTAAGAATTAAACATGACAAAGAGGATTAATTGATGATGATGATGATGGTTCAAGTAGAACGCCGAACTCTGCGTCGAGTTCGACGACGGCGAACGAGATAGCCAACGCGTCGTCTCGAGCTGTTAGCGCTAGCGCTGACAGCGAGCTGCGCCGATAACTTGTCGGGAGGGTCCGTGAGGACGTGCCGCGGACGACGACGGCACCATTTCTCGGCGTGCGCGGGATCGGGTTCGTAGTCGGCGGCGGCTACGATGAGAGGGTTGGGATGGTCCTCTGCTTTTTTGAAGTAACGCTCGGAAGTATCCTTCAAAAATTGTGTGATAGGGACGAGATCGAAATCGTCATGAAGATCGACGTTACGCATATACCACGGAGCGCCGACGGCTTTACGCAGAAATCTATTCTGCAAGATCTGAAGGGAGTTGATATGAGTGCGAGCCGCATGAGCGAACGCCGCACTACCATATGTCATAATGGGCCTAACGCACGTTTTGTAAAGTGTCAACTTATTACGAAGTGACAGCTTACTACGCTTGCAGATCATGGGGTTGAGTCTGCCGAGGATGAACGCGGCACGATTGCGGACGGTTCTGATGTGCTGACGAAAGGTCATAGCACTATCGAAGATAATACCCAGGTATTTCACCTGTTTAACCCAAGGGATGGTATGTCCGAAGAGAGTGATCGGAGGGGTCTCATTCCTCCGGAGAGTACGACGATGGGAGTCCAGCGTCGGGAGACGTCTTGAGGAACCCCTTTGAAAGAGTACAGCCGTACTTTTCTCGGGGTTAACCTCAATACGCCACTTCCGGAACCAATGACCTAACGCTGTGGCAGCTGCCTGAAGTTGTTCGGCGATGAATACCTTGTTTCTATCTGAATAGAACACGGCAGTATCATCGGCAAACAGAGCGAGTGAGGTGGGTAACGTACGAGGAATATCGCTCGTAAATAAACTAAAGAGAAGAGGGGCCAGCACGGAGCCCTGAGGGACGCCGGCGTTAATAGGACGAGACGAGGAGCGAACGCCCTCCAATCGATATCGGAACGAACGATTTGACAGGTAGTCTCGGATGATGAGCACGAGACGATCTGGCAATCCCAATTCATAAAGTTTGTAAAGCAAACCGTTATGCCAGACTCTGTCGAACGCTTTCGCGATATCGAAGAAGAGAGCGCCCGTATAGACGGGCCTAGCGGGTCTATTCAGACCGGAGAGGATGTGCTCCGTGAGGCGGTGCACTTGATTGGTACACGAATGTCTGGCGCGGAATCCAAACTGTTCGTCAGGTAAGAGATTTTCGGACGAGACAAAGTCCCAGAGACGTTTGTAAAGCACGCGCTCATACAATTTGCCTAGGGACTGAAGAAGACTGATGGGTCGATAACTACGCGGGTCATCACGGGGTTTACCGATCTTAGGTATACCGATAACTTCTGCTTCTTTCCACGCGTCGGGAAAGATGCAGTGTGTCATAGCGGCATTAAAGATGGTGACTAAGAAGCAGATTAGTTGGGCGGGGAAGAGTTTGAGTACTCTGTTCGAGATGCCGTCGGAGCCGGGTGCTTTACGCGACTTCGAAAACTTGATGAGGTCTTTTACCTCGTCAGACGTAACGGGGGGTAACGTGACCGTGGGTGGCAGGGACGCTCTGCGCTCGACTTCCCTGTCCACCATTTCGACGTGAGTGGAGTCCGCGGAGTGAGCGCTGAGCGTACACTGATCTTCCAGTGTGTCGGCCAGCAACTCGGCCTTTTCATCGTCATCGAAAGCAACGCGACTGCCATCGGGGTGGTTGAGAGGAGGTAATGTGGACGTTGAATCGGATTTTAGAGTTCGAGCTAGCTGCCAATAAGCTAAGTGAGATGGTTTGATTCCTTCCAAGAAAGAACCCCACCTCTCATTCCGATGCTCCGCAATACGACGCTTCACATCGCGCTGCAAAGCTCGCATACGAAACCGGTTTGCTACGGTAGGATACGAGTCGTAGGCCCGGATCGAGGCATTTTTGGCTCGCATGAGCTCCCTGATATCATCAGGCAGCTTAAAACGAAGAAAAGCATCAGCTTCAACCTGTCTCGATGCCCTATCTACACGGGACTTGATGTCAGACGAGAAGGCGTTAAGCGCGTCAATGGTGTCCTGAGGGGACGGAAGAAATAAATCCGAGCCTACAGGAAGAGACGGAGGAGTAGCATCTGCCAGGCTGGCGCCTAAGACGTGCCAATCGACGACAGTTTTCATAATGGGTTCCGCTGAAGGCGGGGGACCTAATTGCATGATTACCGGACGGTGATCCGAGTCTAGTTCGGAATGCACCTCTAAAGAATGCAAGCGCAGTGTCACATTCTTAAGAAGGGCCATATCTAAAATATCCGGTCGATGAGCGACATTGACCGGATAGTGAGTCGGACTAAGAGGGGCGATGATATCGAACTCTAAATCGTCTATTAGATTGTCGAGACGTCTACCGTTCGGGGTCGTGGTGACACAATTCCACCTCGCATGCTTACAATTGAGGTCACCTGCTAGAATAACAGTGCCTCCCATACCAAGAAGCGCCTCAACGTCGCTTCTCAATACGGGCTTGTCAGGTGGAAGATAAACGGACGCGATGACGATGGGCGCGTGTCCCGTCAGTGCGATGCGGCACACTGATGCTTCGATATTAACAAGAGTGGGGGGATCGAGAGGGACGCAGTGCAAGACTCTCCTATAGTAAATGGCAGTCCCACCCCCGCGGGAGGTGAGTCTGTCGTTCCTAACCATGATGTAATTCGCAATCCTAGGATCACGTGTCGAGGGCTTCAGGAAAGTTTCCTGCACTAAAAAAATATCAACTTGATGACTTCGTAAGAAGTCAGCAATTTGATCGCGTTGATTATAGATACCGTTGGCGTTGAAAAATCCAACGGTCAGGGAGCGGGGTCTAATCCTTTGTGGTGCACTACCCATAATTAATTATTTTATGTGTGGCACGCAAGCGGATGCGCTGGTGGTGATAGAGTCATCTAACCCGTAAGAAAATGCATGCCAGACGTCGCGGTACGCAAGAAAGAGTTTAGCACGAGTGCCTTTGTCACCAGCGACGCGATATGAATCGAAAAATTCATCGAGACGCTCCGTTGAGATGGTATCGAAAACGTGCAGGAGTGCAGCGTTATCGTCCTGAACGACGGAGGAGTTCGCGGGCCTCTGTGGACCAGGAGCACGATACGCCGGTGGGGTTGAAGGAGCGTGAGACGCCGACTGAGCAGGGAGGATGCGAGTTAATGGTTGCCCAACGGGCACTTGAGTGTTACCGCCGGGGAGGGGCCACGCGTTAGTGGCGGGTAACGGCGCCGCGATGAAGGTTTCAGTCGGGGGAGCCCTAATATTGTTTTGGCGTGCGACACGCTTATTGGGCTTGGGTGCCACCGGGCATCCTCTGTAGTTGGCCGTGTGGCCGGTTTGCCTACAGTTGATACACGACGGTGGTTCGGTCGCGGTTTCCTTACGACGAGGGCAGTCTGCCGTCGCGTGATCGCTCGTGCATTTCACGCAACGAGGGCGCGAAAAACAGTTTTTTGACGAGTGCCCATAAAGTTGGCAATTGTGACATTGCCCGGGCATGTCCCTCTTATGAGGGGGTTCAAATCGAAGTCCCGAAAGACGGCAAACCGATTTTAGGTTGAAAATCGCTTTACCCTCTTTTGTATTTTCCACTATGGCGAGAACCATATTGTAAGGAAGCCTGCCTCTGGCGCTGTACATTCGGTGAACTGCAAGTGCCGGGATGCATTGTGCGATGAGATCTTCCTTAATAAGGTCGACCTCGAACTCTTTGGGAATACCGCGGATGACAACGCGGAGGTCACGCTCCTCCTGGAGAGTATACGTGTGGTACAGTATACGCTCCTTTCGGAGAAATTGAGAGAAGGCGCGGTGATCAGTGGGAGTGGCCACTTTGACCTGAATACCATCGGCTATGTTTCGCGCCGAGACGAACTTAATGTGGTTTTCGTTTAGGTAGCTGGAAATCGTATTCCATCTACCTTTTTCATGAATAACCAGTGGTGGCGGGGGTGGACCGTCCGTTCGACGGGGTGGACGCGGAGAGGGAGAGGCTCGTGGAGAGCATGATGATGATGACGACGCTGGCCTCGGTCGCGGACCCGAGTCAGCCTTCGTGACTTTAACTGCAGCTTTTTCGCGGGAGGCGGCCGCACGTTTCTTCCCCTTGGAAACGACTTCAATGAAGCCGTCGCCTTGGGAGACTATCTCTTCAACCTCCATGTCGAGTAATTCGACGGAAGGTGAATCGGAAGGGCTAGATTGCACGAGCGCGCACGTAGATACAGCAGTGCGACGGATGATGCAACGGGGCGTGGGGTGGGGGACGCGACGGGACGCGGGTCGGGTGACGCGGTGGGGCGAGGGGCGGGGCATGCGGCGGCGAGCGAAACCGGTTTTGCGGCGGCGAGCGAAACCGGTTTTATGACCTTGGGAACGGACGCCGGAAGCGGCTCGGGACACTTAACGGGTGCAGGACACTTACGAGGCGCGGTTTTTGAAGCCGCGGGTGACTTAAGGGCTGCTTTTTTGGTACTAGGTGTTATAACCGTAGCGTTCGCGGATGCAACGGCGGGGTTTTTACGCGGATCTCTAACCGCGGAGGGGGTTGATTGCGCCAAGAAACGCTGATACTCTTGCCAAACTTCTGGTCGGGTGCTCCTCAGGAACTCAGCAATGCCCCTCTCCGCTGGGAGAGAGGCCATGCTGTAAACTAACCGCCTTAAAGAAGGCGCCTAGCTTGAGAAAGGCGCCTAGCTCCCTGGGCAGTATAGTGCTACTGCAGGCGATACGCAGGGAGGCAACCCGCCTTGAAAAAGGCAGTTTGAGAAATTTCCCTACCTAACCTAACCCTCAGGGCAGTAAATGGTACTGCGGCCGATGCCTGAGGGGCCTTAGTGTCTTGAAAAAGACAATAAGAAAGAGAATAAAATAATAAAAGGATAATACCGGGTCAGCACACAGCAGCCACAGTGAACAATACACGCACAAAACACGACTGCACACGATGACAACAGCGAACGGACTGGCTTGTCGGGCGTACGAACACAGCGGGCGCACAGTAAGGAGCGTACCAGGGCACACGACCGTACTGGACGACGGTTGGGAGCGGACTGAATAAATAATCGCAAAAACTACTCGCAAGCTCGGATTCGAACCGGAGCACTTATACTCGCTGCGTGTCTTGAATGCGCGGACCTCGAGACCAAACGTACCATGCAAATAGCATTGAAAGTATCGGTTGCATGTGTCTTAGTAGATAACTTGTCGAACAGCTGATCGAAGGTAAACAAGAATAATAGTAAGCACAAACAATTGCAACAAAATTATCGTTTTAAAAAGTCTTGAAAAGGATTCATTTGTCTTCACTTTTCGGGCGTCATTGCGAATTGGACACTTCCTGGGTGAGTGGCATCAGTGGCAGCGAGTGAAATGAACAGACAACAGACACTTAATATGGTTATTTTGAATATTTTTGTGAGAGAATGTAAAACACGTCTGCCTTCAACAAAATTATTTGACACATTATGAACTTATTAGCGACGCTTCGATGCCCCGGGTCGGCCCTTGGTCTCTCACGCGGTCGACGTACTGGCGGTCGCCCGAGATAGCGCAGTTTAGAACTGTATGCGTCCGGGCGAGGCGCCAGTGCGCTCGACACCGCCGTCGCCGCCTTCCGCGTTGCAACGACCCCGTTGCCTACGCGGAGGAGGAGGCCCGGCTGCATGGCTTGTATAAAGAGGCGAGGGGAGCCATGCGGCTGGCCATCAAGATGGCCAAAGAGCAGCATACGGAGCGCCTTTTGGAGACGCTCGACGACGACCCTTGGGGGCGCCCATACAAGATGGTGCGCGGCAAGGTGCGCCCCCCCATAACCGAGCGTCTACCGCCTCAGCAGCTGCGGGACATTGTCGCGATATTGTTCCCGCAGGAGCAGGAGGGATTTGTCCCCCCTGCTATGGGTGAGCCGCCGGAGGACACCGGCGGCGAGGCTCCTGCTGAGGTTCCCCACATCACCGGGGAAGAGCTTCGTGTGGCCGTAGTCAGGATGAGTGCCAAAGACACGGCACCCGGACCGGATGGCATCCATGGCCGGGTTCTGGCCTTGGCCCTCAATGCCCTAGGGGACCGACTCTTGAGGCTTTACGATTCTTGCCTCGAGTCGGGACGGTTTCTCAGGAAGGAGGGGCGCCCGGCGGATACAGCCGCCGGTTATCGTCCTATCGTGCTGCTGGACGAGGTGGGCAAATTGCTGGAATGCATTCTGGCTGCCCGCATCGTCCAGCATCTGGTCGGAGTGGGACCCGACCTGTCGGCGGAGCAGTACGGCTTCAGAGAGGGCCGCTCAACCGTGGACGCGATCCTTCGCGTCCGGGCCCTCTCAAATGAAGCCGTATCACAGGGCGGGGTGGCCTTGGCGGTGTCGCTTGACATCGCCAACGCATTTAACACCTTGCCCTGGTCCGTGATAGGGGGGGCACTCGAGAGACATGGAGTTTCCCCCTACCTCCGCCGGCTGGTCGGCTCCTACTTGGAGGCCAGGTCGGTAGTATGCACCGGGCACGATGGGACCGTTTACCGGTTTCCGGTCGTATGCGGGGTTCCTCAGGGGCGGTCCTCGGACCTCTCCTTTGGAATGTCGGGTACGACTGGGTGCTGAGAGGCGCCCTGACCCCGGGCCTGAGCGTGATTTGTTACGCTGATGACACGCTCGTCATGGCCCGGGGTCAAGACTTCAGAGAGGCTACCCATCTCGCCACAGCGGGGGTGGCCCTCGTCGTCGGTCGTATAAGAAGATTGGGCCTCGCGGTGGCGCTCAATAAATCCCAGGCCCTGTGGTTCCACAGGGTTGGCGTCTTATACGTCCCCTCAGAGCCGCGGTACGGGACCGGAAGGCCCAATCTCGACGGTCCGTGCTGGAGGCGTGGTCAAGACGCTTGGCCAACCCCAGCTGAGGTCTAAGGACCGTCGAGGCGATTCGCCCTGTCCTGGAGGACTGGGTGAGTCGTGAGTTGGTGCTGACCGGGCATGGTTGCTTCGGGAAGTACCTGCACCGGATACAGGTCGAGCCGACGACGAGGTGCCATCATTGCACAAGCAACCTGGACACGGCAGAGCATACGCTCGCTGTCTGCCCCGCATGGGAGGAGCAGCACCGTGTCCTGGTCGCACAAGCAGGGCAGGACTTGTCGTTGCCGGGCGTCGTGGCATCAATGCTCGACGACGACGAGTCCTGGAAAGCTATGCTCGACTTCTGCGAGTCCACCATCTCGCAGAAGGAGGCGGCGGGGTGGGAGAGGGAGAGCTCTTCCCTCCCCGACCAACCCCGTCGTCGCCGACGTCGAGCGGGGGGCCGGCCTCGGAAGTTGTCCCGGGATCTGGCCCCCTAAGAGTACAGGGTCCACCAACATCGGGGACTCGAGGGGTGCTGCGCTAGGCATCAGCGCGCACCCTCCGTGCCATCTATCCGGGGGATGGCAAGCTGTGCTCCCCGACCCGGGCTGGTCCTGGGCCGGCCTGGGCTGAGGGAGACCCTACATCACACGGCCCCATCTCGGCGGGCTTTAATTGGCCCGTCTACCGAGTGAGCCGGTGGTCGTTTCACCGACGGCTGCCGGTTCGACATCCGGGGGTGACGGGGCGATACGTGAGCGACAATCGCGAACGCGTCCTGTCACCCCTACTACATCGGATGTCGAGCGCGAGAGGCGGGAGGTTTTGGTGCGGTTCAACCCCCACATACCCCACTCGCGGGGCGAGTGGAAGTCCGGCGATTTCCTCCCGTCCAAAAAAAAAAAAAAAAAAGTAATTATGGATGTGATCTGAGCCAGGTGACTTCCAATTATGTAATTTTTTAACTACTTCATCAAAAATTTCCTTGGAGATATCGGCAAATTGCATTGATTCATGTCCCATATTATGTCTTTCCAGAATTCGTGAAATGAACTCGTGAACTCGTGAATAAGTGAAATTTTAGCTCCGTTAATTTTTGCGGCTGTCCATGCCGCACTATTTAGAATAATAATAGTCTGAAAAGTGTAAAAATCTGTGTTTTCATTTATATGTTTTGGTAGTAAGATGTTATTTAAAATTGTACTGTAATTGCTAGTTTTTTAGTAGCTCTCTGTTTTGGTGTGAATGTTCTTGTTGGAATGATATATCAAAATAACAAAAGTATTTATCTGTATTAAACTACTGGTAACGCCATCTCTTGCAGTGCAGAGTAAACAATATATAGATAAGTGATATTTTAATTTATGGTACAATGTCAACCTTCTAAATCTATGCTTGTCTATGTGTAATTTTTGAATAAACCAGTTAGTCTGTTTCCGGCATTCACTTGTTTCATTATAGATTATGGGCTTATTTGGAAGTTATCAGGTTTATTTTGTTTAAAATAGATAATTAGTGAAAGTTGTATCGCGAAAACATGACTACGAACTATATTGCCAGTGTTCCTAAACTAAAAGGAAGGGAGAACTATGACGAATGGAGCTTCGCGGCTGAAAATTTATTGTTGCTCGAAGGTATGGACAATTACATCAAACCGATGCCAGTTTTTGAAATTAAGCCAGTGGACGATGCTAAAACAAAGGCAAAGCTAATATTGACAATAGACTCATCATTGTACGTGCATGTAAAGAACACCAAGAGCTCATTAGAATTGTGGACTACATTGAAGACTATGTTCGATGACTCGGGTTTCTCAAGGAAAATAACATTGCTGCGACATCTGATATCCATACGACTAGAAAACTGTGATTATATGTGACTCAAATGGTCGAGACAGCACAGAAATTAAATGGCACAGGCTTTATCATAACCGATGAGTGGGTTGGCTCATTATTATTAGCAGGTTTGTCTGATAGTTATACCCCCATGATCATGGCAATAGAACATTCTAGAATTTCGATAACTGCAGATGTCATCAAGTCGAAATTACTTGACATGGAAGTGACAAGTAACAATGATAGCGCGGGAACTGGAGCTGCATTTGCCGCGCGAAACAAGTTCAACTCGGGGAACAATAATTATAAGCCAAAGAAATATGGCGGCCCCTCAACGTCGAACAAGAAGACAGTGACAGCAATGACAGATTCATCTTCGAAATCAATAACATGCTACAAATGCAAAGAAGATGGTCATTATCGAAGTCAGTGTCCGTTATTAAAAAGAAATAATAACAAATGTGTATTTAATGTCGTTTTCCTGAATTTGTAGATTTAACAAAACAGAGTGGTACGTGGATTCTGGCGCAAGCGCACATATAACCGCGAATGAATCTTGAATTAAAAACAAGAACAATACACCGTGTTTACCTGAAATTGTGGTAGCAAATGAATCAAAAGTGCCAGTTGTTTGTTCCGGAAACGTCGACATTGTTTCTGACTTAAAATCGATCGACATAACTGTGAAGGATGTGTTGTGCGTGCCTAGTATAACGACAAACTTATTCTCTGTGAGTGAACTTCCATTTTTAATAAGAATGGAAATAATGTCAGTTTTGATGAAAAACACTGCTATATCTATATACTTACTAGCTGCCCCACGCAACTTCGTCTGCGTCGAAAAAATAAAAAAAAAATTAGGGGTGGACTACCCCTAACATTTAGGGGGATGAAAAATAGATGTTGGCCGATTCTCATAGATACCGGATAAGCACAAAAAATTTCAACAAAATCGGTCAAGCCGTTTCGGAGGAGTTCAAGTTCGAACACCGTGACACGAGAATTTTATATATTAGAAAGAAAGATAATAAAATCGTAGAGAGGTCAATTCTGTACATTGAAAATATAAAAAAAAAAACTAGCAGGGGGTGTTTGGTTATCGATTCTGATGCCAAAAATGCAATTAGATTTTTTTTGTCTGTTTGTCTGTTTATCTGTTTGTCTGTTTGTCTGTATCTTTGCGAACGCTAATCTCCGAACCGGCCGAACCAATTTAGTTGGGGTTTTTTGTAATGTATTATGGCAAGTCTCACTTAACATTTAGTCGTTGTTTTATCAAAATCGGTTCAGTATTAAAAAAGTTATAAGCGAAATAACGTCGATGGGTATTACGTTCGGAGATAGTTATTTATAAAAAATGCTTTAATAGCGCGACTTGGCGAGAAAATTATTATTTTATGGCATAAAAATAGAGAACTATGATAATTTAAAATGTTTTAAAAGTAAAAATTAAAAAAAAAACGGCAGAGCATACGCTCGCTGTCTGCCCCGCATGGGAGGAGCAGCACCGTGTCCTGGTCGCACAAGTAGGACGGGACTTGTCGCTGCCGGGCGTCGTGGCATCGATGCTCGACAGCGAAGGCGGGGCGGGTGAGGGAGAGCTCTTCCCTCCCCGACCGACCCCGTCGCCGCCGAGGTCGAGCGGGGGGCCGGCCCCGGGATGTGTCCCGGGATCTGGCCCCCTAAGTGTACCGGATCCACTAACACCGGACCCGAGGGGTGCTGCGCTAGGCATCAGCGCGCACCCTCCGCAACATCTACCGGGGGATGGTCAGCCGCGCTCCCCGACTCGGGCTGGTTCTGAGCTGGCCCGAGCCGTGGGAGATCCACCATCACGCGGCCCCATATCGGCGGGCGTTGATTGGCCCGCCTACCGAGTGAGCCGGTGGTCGTTTTCACCGACGGCTGCCAGTTCGGCGTCCGGGGGTGACGGGGCGATACGTGAGCGTCGATAGCGAACGCGTCCTGCCACCCCTATTCCATGCGATTTCCTCACGTCAACCAAAAAAAAAAAAATGTCAACCTTCTAAATCTATGCTTGTCTATGTTAATTTTTGAATAAACCAGTTAGTCTGTTTCCGGCATTCACTTGTTTCATTATAGTTCTTGTGATTGGGTTTGTGTTTGTGAAATATGCAAGTATCTCGTTCAATTTCTCATCGATTTTTAGACTGTCATCTTGATCGATTTGTGTTGTAGGTATTTCATTTGCTGTATGTGTGCTCATAATATTATTATCTATTTGATTGATGTTGGTAAGCTACCCATCTCGCCACAGCGGGGGGTGGCTCTCGTCGTCGGTCGTATAAGGAGATTGGGCCTCGCGGTGGCGCTCAATAAATCCCAGGCCCTGTGGTTCCACAGGGCTGGGGTGACGCCACCTGCAGGGGCCCAAATCGTGGTTGGAGGCGTCCCAATAGAGGTCGGGGTGCGATTGAAGTACCTCGGTCTCATACTGGACAGCCGTTGGACCTTCCGGGCCCACTTTACGGAGCTCGTCCCCCGACTGATGAGGACGGCCGGCGCACTGAGCCGGCTGCTTCCGAATCTCGAGGGACCAAACCGTGTCGTGCGCCGCCTCTACGCGGGGGTGGTGCGTTCGATGGCCCTGTACGGCGCGCCCGTTTGGGCTGGACCGGGAAACCGGACAGCAACTGTTGTCCGGTTCCTGTTCCGGCCGCAGCGCGTCGTAGCTAAAAGGGTCATCCGCGGATACCGCACCGTCTCCTTTGAGGCGGCGTGCGTGCTGGTGGGGACGCCACCTTGGGATCTAGAGGCGGAGGCGCTCGCCGACGACTATCGTCCGTCCGTCCCCTCAGAGCCTCGGTACGGGACCGGAAGGCCCAATCTCGACGGTCCGTGCTGGAGGCGTGGTCAAGACGCTTGGCCAACCCCAGCTGGGGTCTAAGGACCGTCGAGGCGATTCGCCCTGTCCTGGAGGACTGGGTGAGTCGTGGCGAGGGACGTCTCACCTTTCGTCTGGTGCAGGTGCTGACCGGGCATGGCTGCTTCGGGAAGTACCTGCATCGGATACAGGTCGAGCCGACGACGAGATGTCATCATTGTACGAGCGACCTGGACACGGCAGAGCATACGCTCGCTGTCTGCCCCGCATGGGAGGAGCAGCGCCGTGTCCTGGTCGCACAAGAGGGGCAGGACTTGTCGTTGCCGGGCGTCGTGGCATCGATGCTCGACGACGACGAGTCCTGGAAAGCTATGCTCGACTTCTGCGAGTCCACCATCTCGCAGAAGGAGGCGGCGGGGCGGGAGAGGGAGAGCTCTTCCCTCCCCGACCAACCCCGTCGCCCGTCGAGCGGGGGGCCGGCCTCGGGAGTTGTCCCGGGATCTGGCTCCCTAAGAGTACAGGGTCCACCAACATCGGACCCGAGGGGTGCTGCACTAGGCATCAGCGCGCACCCTCCGTGCCATCTATCCGGGGGATGGCAAGCCGTGCTCCCCGACCCGGGCTGGTCCTGGGCCGGCCTGGGCCGGGGGAGACCCTTCATCACACGGCTCCATCTCGGCGGGCTTTGATTGGCCCGTTTACCGAGTGAGCCGGTGGTCGTTTTACCGACGGCTGCCGGTTCGACGTCCGGGGGTGACGGGGCGATACGTGAGCGACAATCGTGAACGCGTCCTGTCACCCCTGCTACATCGGATGTCGAGCGTGAGAGGCGGGAGGTTTTGGTGCGGTTCAACCCCCACATACCCCACTCGCGGGGCGAGTGGAAGTCCGGCGATTTCCTCTCGTCCAAAAAAAAAAAAAAGACTAATTCCCGATGAGTTTGGTTGGTTGTTAAAATACTGAGATGAAGTGTTATTTTCAGTAAATAGGTTGTTTCAGAAGTATAGTTTTGTGCAGTAGTGTTGCTGACTTGTCTTTCGCTGGTATTAATATGTAGCTCTCTAGCAATGTCTTGTTTAATGTTGTGAATTTTTTCATCAGTAAAGTACTTATTGTTAATAATGGCTCTTCTTTGATCTGCGACTCTTTGCTTTGAAATGTGTGCCAAATGAGGGAATGTATTGGTAAACTCGTCATGTAAATATTTTCTGTATGCTGTTTTATTAGTTTCTAGCTGTGTTATTTTATAATATGCTCTAAGTATAACTTCATTGTGGTCATCAGTCCATTTCATTCGACAACCAATATCTTGGGTAGTAAGTGTTTGGGCATGACTTAAATCTTGTTGCAGTGTAGACTCTAATTTAGTTTTGACATCATTATATTTTTTTTCTAGTTGACTGTTTGGTAAAAGATTATTTCTGATTATTGCTCCACGTTGATCTCCTACTCTTTGTTTCGAAGCACTAAAATGGGGAAATTTCTGTATGAAACGCTGATATAGTCTCTATAGCAAGGTAGCCTCTCGTCTTAGTCTCTAATTCGGTAATTGTAAGGTAGGTGTGCCAGATGAATTCATTCATTTCAAATGTCCATTTGTTTCGCACACGTTTGTTGCCATTAGTGGGCGTAGGGTATTCGGCGATTGCCTCCTGCGCAACATCAGATGGCGTCGATGATAGGGGCGAGTCGGTTGGATTAAATGGTGAGTTTCTGTTGTCGTTTTGATTATGTAAATTGACTCTATCGCTATGTTTTTTTAATACTCTTTCTGTAGTGCAATTAGAGTCAGTATTGTCATTGATGGACACAAGAGAGGTAGCATAATTTGCTTCTTGTGTAACATGCGTTGACAAAAATGATTGTGGTGATGAGATAGGGGATGAAAAAAAACTGCGATGATAGTGATGATGATGATGGAGAATGTGAAGTGCTGGGCTCTATTGGCCCGTTATTTGCAATTGTATTGCAGTTAAGTTTTTTAATTTTAGATCTAGTTATCATCGAGTTCCCACGAGTAGCTAGGGACTTGTTGTCACCCACGGCAGAGCCCTGCGTTCACCTCGGGAAGGGTAGGATGAAACGAGATTTCCCCTGGTCTCTCGAGTTCGCATACTTGCGACTAAGCTCTCCCTTAGCCATGCAGCTCTCGGCGTATGCTGTTCCACCTTAGCTTGGAGTAGGAAAAGGACAGGGATAGGGATACGGAGCGTTAGGTTAGGAAGTTAGGGCTTTGATGGATATAAAAGGACTTGGGACAGGAAATAAGGGAAAGGGAATACTTCTGATCTGGGAGTGGATCAGAAGCAGTGCCTTGCTTTGTCTGGCTCCTCACATCTAACCTTGTCGGCATGAGTGGCTCTACTGCTATAGCTTAGATCATCATTGTAGCACGCAAGCCCCACCACGACGACAACGTGAAGACACATCGGTGGGATTATTATTATTATTAGTTTCGTCTCGTAGGACGGGTTTGTTATGCTGGAAAATACAGTTTGAGACTGACATATAAGACGATTAGAGCTTAACTTAGAACATTGTTGCATGTTATCGAATAAGATGTAATGTAATCTATCATCCGTTAATGCGATATAAGATTTTGTAGGAATTATTAATGCAAAAGTTTTAGGAATGGTTTTTTCATGAGGAGTAGGAAGTAGAATAATTTTATATACAGTATACTTAATAGGAACTATAAGAGGAATTTGAAGGACAAATATTATCTTATCTTTATAAAACTTTGATTTAACTTTGAAATTGTGGAATTAAATGAATTTATTGTTGATTTTACTATATGAATGTTATCTTTCATTATATTAAATATTTTATTTTCATTATTCTGACACGCGTCGATGGCGGCGTTATACTTTCGAGCATCGTCTGCGTCAAGAGTTCCGAAGAAGAATTTTAAGATTTCGCCACCAAATTATAAAGATCTTTTGAAAAAATTTGGGGCATCATTTGATATTATATGCTAAAGAGAACGAGATTTGATAATTCCAAGATCACTTCGAGTGGGCTGAAAACATCCATGCAATTAGAATAATTTACAGGACGAGATTTTTCACATAAAAGGGATGTTTTTATCATAAGCTTATAATTATTTTTTCTAGTTGAGGTTCAAGAGATTTCACATCAACATGTGTTATAACATTCCAGTAATCATTATAAAAATAAATGTTTGTTGTTTGATCGAAATATAATCCGGGAGTATGAACAATAGGAGTTATTTCTGATTCCGATGTGACTCTGAAAAGATGACATAAAAGTATTTCGTAAAATAGGAATTAAGATTGATTAAGAGTGTGCGGGTTTAAGAATATTTGTATGATACCTAACGTGTTTTCCGTTCACGGCTAAAGTTACATTATGTTTTATTTATTTATTTATTTATTCATGGAAAACTTACAGCCTAATTAACAATAGTAGTACAAAGAATGCAAAGAAACTTACAATAAGTAAAAATTACAGGGCCAGTTACAAGTCCTCACCAATAGAGGTTAAAGAATAATTGTAAACTTAAAATCTAAGTGCGCTAAACTTACATGCCTATATAATATAAAAAATATAAAAAAATATATAAAAAAATAAAAACCGTTATACCCTTATCAATGCAGCAAAGTAATTAAGGTTCAACAAATATGACACACTCAGTAAAAAAGTCACTACATAATTGTTTTTTAAGTACACATATACTATCATGGAAAACATCAAATTTCGTGATTTTGGAGATTCTGTTCAAAAGCTCAGAAGTACGCCAGAAGAAAGCGTTACGTTTATATTAACTTTTTTACCAGTGGCAGTGCAAACAGCGTACGAGACCTTGATGAGAAGGAGGGCACCCTGAGATTTATTTTAGAGACGAGGTCCGCCGAATCGATGTTTCCGCGAGCAATATTAATAAAGTAAATTTTATCAGATATTGATCGACGAGTCTGTAAGGGTAAGAGGTGGTGCTGTCTACACGTGAGAGCATAGTCTGAGAATTTCCCCCCAGATTTAAAACTTAAATACCTTACAATTTTTTTCTGAACCCTTTCAATATTAGAGATGTCACAGTTATATTTATTTATTTTATTTAATTCTTTATTGTACACGACAGAAAAATAAGTTATATTAAAAAAATGTTCACAAAAGGCGAGCTTAACTCAATACTGAGTTTTCTTACAGCAAACCCAAAATAAAACATACAGTAAGTAGTAAGTAGTAGTTATAGTGCGGGTTCCACACTTGAGAACCAAATTCTAAAATGTTTCGAACATAGGAACAATATAAAATTTTTAATAGTTTCAGGCTGTACTGGTTACAGGTAGGTTACAGGTACGAGAGATGAACCCTAAGGTCTTAAACACGACGTGTAATATGTGAGTTTAGAATCGAGAGTGATACCAAGATCTCTAATATCGGAAACTCTGGATAGAATTATTCCATTTAAGGTATAATTATTAGAGGTTGTGTTGTTCTTACGGGAGAAAGTTATAACATTGCATTTATTAATGTTAAGGTCCAATCTGTTTGAGCGACAATAAGTTTCTAGAGCAAATAAATCATCCTGCAAATTAGCTATATCATCGGGTCCCGTAATGTATGTAAAGAATATTATAATTTTCTTTATTTAAATATTCCCGCGCACAAGCGCGTGACATGAAGATACACTCCGTATTAGCTATGGAAAACATAACCTAAAAACATCGCGGGGGATGTTATGCGAAAGCAACGCTTTATAATTTTATAAAATTACTAGCTGCCCCACGCAACTTCGTCTGCTTCGAAAAAATAAAAAAAAAATTAGGGGTGGACTACCCCTAACATTTAGGGGGATGAAAAATAGATGTTGGCCGATTCTCATAGATACCGGATAAGCACAAAAAATTACAACAAAATCGGTCAAGCCGTTTCGGAGGAGTTCAAGTTCGAACACCGTGACACGAGAATTTTTATATTAGATTTTAAAGAGATTAAGGACTGACAGTAAATAAAAACATTAAATGTCGTTTCTTTACTTTTACAGGTATGTTAGTTTGTTTTAGTTTGTACTAATTACTAAGTTTTAAATGTTAATTTCATTCTAATAAACTTTACTTTTACAGAAACTCAATTGTGTTTGACTTGTCGTCCTAGTCACAAATTAATAGGAGAAATCTTATATGTATTTAAATATTTTCATATCACCTGCGAAAAGAAATATAGAACAATGTCGAACACAAGAACGTATTTCATTGATGAATAATAAAAATAGCAGTGGGCCTAAGATGGGACTCTGCGGAATTCCCGAAGGTATGAATCGCCATTGAGAAGTATAACTACAAAGAACAATGACCTGCAACCGCCGTTCCACATATGATGAAAACCATCTCAACAAATCACCGTGGATACCCACCATCCCCAGTTTCTGCAGCAAGATACCATGATCCACATGGTCGAAAGCCTTACAGAAATCGGTGTCCATCCATGGGGGTCTTCGTGTCCCCCGCAGGGGGACACGCACGGGCTTTGGGGGCACCCCGCTGCCCGGGCTTGATCTCTCCGCCATTCTAGGCGGAGGTGAAGGTGTGGTGTGGCGTTGAGTTATTCCCCTTCTTGGGGTTTTCCCATGGAATGGATTGGCGCATTCGCGCCTCTCAGGTCTGGTTCTGCTTCTAGTTGCTGCCAGCTCCGGCCGAATCCGTGGCCATTCTGGACTAGTTTCTGATCCGAAGGCTACCGCAGCGAAGAACAACATAATGATTGGAATAAACCAATTTGGTTTCCAGATAAAACTATTATTTGTTTTTCCCTTTTAAGGGGGATGGAATATCCCTTTATTAGTTTAAAGTATTTACAAATATTTACAGTAAAAAAAAGAAACAAAAGCAAAACCAAAGAATAAAAACTGGAACTAAACAAAACAAAAACTAATAAAAACAATAAGATTAATAAAAACAAATTAAAAATGAAAACAAGAATTAAAAATAAAATGAAAATGACCAAATAAAAGGAATAAAAACAAAAACAAAGCGAAGTGAAAGTGGCCCCGTCCAGCCCCCGCCGGCCCCTCCCTCCCACGACAACACCACGAAACGTGGGAAGAAAAGAGCCCGCGTTGAGGTCGGCCGTTCCCTGATGAGGAACGGGACCGTAGGCTTAAGCTCACGGTACTAAAAGGGGCCCCCGATCGGAGGTCCCATCCCCTGAAGGGGCATTGTGCTCCCGGAAAGGGAGAAAAGTGGGTTTAGACTTGTCACCCCACCGCTAGATTGGGTGACATGTATCTCTAACAAGAGATACAGCTCCCTGACGGGGAGTGGGACCCGGAGACGCGGGACGAAGACTCGAACTAGTCCGTGACTTCGTCCCGCGACCCCGGACCTCGACGAAAGAGGTCCCAAAACATAGTTTGGGCAACCCAATCCCATGAGGGGGAAATACCGATCGCTGGATTTAAACTGTTAACTGTTGATCCACACGACGAAGACTGAGACGGGGGACGAATCTGGTGCGGGTCGGACCGCTGAGTAGAGCCTGGGTCTTACCCGCATTGACTGAGACTCTCCACCGGTCCAACCATTCAGACAGAACATCCAGGAGCCTCTGCATGCTGGAGACGGCGAGTTTAACACTTCTGGAGGATGCAAAATAAGCCGAGTCGTCTGCGAAAAGGGCCAGTTTCACATCCTCCTCCCACCAGCGGAGATGCCCCTCCAGGGTGGGAATGTCGTTGGTATAGAGGGCGAATAGGATCGGGGACAGGACACTACCCTGTGGAGCCCCGGCCGTTATGGGGCGCACAGGCGACTAGCACCCCTCGACCGCGACAAAGAAGGTTCTCCCTTCCCCACGACCCCAGTAGCTACGATCCCACGACCCACGCAGTCGCCAGTAGGCATGAGGTAGGCCAGTGGATTGCAGCTTGCTGACCAACCCCCCGTGCCATACCCGGTCGAAGGCCTTCTCGATGTCGAGAAAGACTGCGACCGTGTACCGGTCGGAGTTTCGTTGGTCCGCAAGATGGTGCAATACACGGACTAGCTGTAGAGTCCTCGAGTGGCCAGCTCTAAAACCGGATTGCTCCGGTCTGAGGTGGATATGCGGAGATATCCTCCTCAGGAGTAGCCGCTCAAACAACTTGCCGTCGTGCGAGAGCAGGGTGATGGGTCTGTAGCTAGAAGCTTGACGCCTATCTTTGCCGGGCTTGAGCAAGACGATGATCTTGCCCATTTTCTAGGTCCGTGGGTAGTGTGGAGAATGGAATTAAAAAGTTCTGACAAGTTTGTCAGAAGTGCCATGGGAGGGATACCATCATCCCCGGGAGCCTTACGGCGCTTGAGGGTCTTCATCTTCTGATACACCTCCCTAGAGGTGATCAGTTGATCCTCCTCAAGCGGCGGCATCGGCAGATGAGGGTCTAGGGATTGGGTAACCCCCTCTTCCAAGACACAGTGGAAGTGAGCCATCTCCGGGACCGAGGCGTTCGGAGTGAACTGCCTTTCTAGCGAGCCAGCCAGGACTTTGGCGCGAGCCTGCGGCGTAAAGCACCTATTGCCCTGTTCATCCACGAGTGGGTAAACAGGGCTAGGTTTGGAGGAGAGGCGACGACAAGTCCTGTGGAGGGAGGTCATGGTGCGGTCGTCACCTGCCTCCCTCACGTACTGCTCCTAGGACCCAACCCCGGAAGACGACGGACCTTCGTCTTCACCTCCTCCTCCAACGCATTAAGCTCGCGCTTGATCCTGGGACACCTGGTGGTCGCCCAGAGCTTCCGCAGATGCTTCTTGCGACGTATCAACGCCTCAATCAGCGTCGGGAGTTTGCAACTGGGCCCGATGCTGGGCACCATGGTCGTCGCTTGGTCTATGGCTCCCCTGATGAAATCAGTGAGACGGATGGCCGCGTCATCGACGTCACCAGGGGTAGACAGATCCTGGAACGGTGATTGATCGACAAGCGAGGACTGAAACGCCTCCCAGTCGACCTTGGGCCTCAAAGAGGGAGTCACGACACGAGCGATCCCCAAACCTGCCGTGACCAAGATCGACAAGTGAGCAGTACCCATGTCGTACAGCACCTCGATGTTAATCGGGTGCCGCACACATCCAGAACGTCAGGGCGATAAATCGCCGCTCTCGGGATGTGCGTTGTTTCATCGGGGCCGACCACACAGTAGTCCCCCTTTTCGGTATCATCGATCAACCGCCTCCCCGCCGCCGATATGCTCCGAGAGCCCCACGCGGTATGTTTCGCGTTGAGGTCTCCCAGAATCAGCGTCGGTTGACGGTCATAGTCCAGGACGCGTCTAATATCCGCCGGCGCGAGGTTTGGGCCCGGGGGACGATATGCGGCATAAATTCGCATCTCCACCCCCATTACTTGAACTCTCACTCCCACCGTTCTGGTGTTGGTGAAGCTCAGCAGCTCTAACTCGTCGTGCACAACGTCCCTCCTGACGAGAGCCGCCGTTGCCCTGAACGGGATCCCGTCGGAGGTTAGTTCGTCCCTTCGATACACGAAGTAGTTAGGCACCACAAACCTCGTCGTCGGTCTAAGTTTGGTTTCGCCCAGGAACAAGACATGCGGTCTGTACTCCTGGGCCAAACGGATGAGGTCCATCCTGTGAGAGAGGACCCCCCCGGGGTTCCAGTAGATGACCCGCAGCTCCTCCCTATCCATGCCGCGGGGCAAATGGGCTGAGTCCCGAAACTAGCCCCCCGAAATTGCACGAATAAATTCGCGGATCGCCTCCGACACTCTCTCCCACAGCTACAGCAGCGTTGCGTCGGAGCGGGGATACCCTAAGGCTATCCCTCCGTTGCGCCGCTGAAGCCGTGGTCGGGCTCGAGGATGGACCGTCTGGTGGAGGGATGGGGTGGCAGCCGACGGAGCCCCCGTTGGAGTCTGCTCGAACCCTACCTCCATGGGTTCGTGTTGGAGGGGCTACAGCCTCCAATACTGGTCTCTCTCCGGCACGAGGTGGCCGAGAGGGACCCGGGGCCGATGTAGCGGCCACGGACTGCATCTGCGCAGTCCGAGTACCCACCGCCGTAGGTTGGCTGCCCTTCGACTTCTTTTTTTTTTCTTCTTCTTACTCTTCCTCGCTGGCGACGCCACCTGGGTAGCAGGAGCCGAGGAAGAGGGAGGAAGCGTCGTCGGTTGGGCAATGGCCGTCACCCTCTTGCGGGGTCTGGGTCTTGGCGGCCTCACGGGGGGCGTTTGCCTCCGCCATAAGCGTGGTCGCCTGTGGGTCTGCAGGGACCGATGGGGTCGGAGTTGGGGGCAGTGGCGCGGGTCGGGAAGCTTTTTCCTTCCCTTTTTGCCTTTCCACTTCTTGGTCGCACCCTCGGGCTGTTGCCCTGGGGCAGAAGTGCCCGGTAATGACCGGGGCGTGGGTTGAGGTCGGGATGGCCGCGGTTGCGGCTGAGTCTGAGGCCTGGCTGGCATTGGCACATCGGTCGGCGAAGGAAACACATTTTCCCCCGATCCGATGCGCTGAGCCCCCTGGCCCTCAGAGGAGGGCCCTGCCCGAGGAGCGGAGGGATCGACTACCGGGTCCGACCCGGTTGAGCAACGGGAACCACCTCCCGAATCTGGTTGGTAAAGATGTCGCGTACCACGACCACCTTTTTAATTTTTCGTCTGCGGCGGGACAGGCCGAGGGTACTGACAAGGGGGGGAGAGTCCCCCCCGGGCATGGTTTCGGCTCCACTTACTATTAGTTGGGTCCCATAAGGTTCCCTAAGCTAAACTTAAGCCTAGAAATAAACTTATAACTAGAGGAGGGCTCGAACCTCCTGGAGCGCACGTGCGGGTCTTTGGCTGACCTCACCCCCTCTGCAGGGGGGGTAAAGGTGGTTGACACTAGTCAGGCAACTCTCAAATTGGCGCTGGAGTCCCTAATTTTAACATTAAAGGATAAAACAGGGACACAGCTACAACAGGGTGAAGACTACCACCCGTAAATGCACTTAAATAAGAATAAAAAGTTTCTCCACTCACCTGTGTCACCGGCTCCCTTGCTCCGCTGTCCGGAATCGCCGAAAACGCCGGTCCCGGGGCAGCAGCAGCGACTAGGCACGCACATTTGGCCGCGACAAACTCGGTGTAAATAGCATCAACCTGATAACGTCTTGACATTCCGTCGACAATGAAGTCGTTGGTTAATATGAGATTGGATATAGTTGATCTACCCGTCAGAAAACCGTGTTGCTCTGGTAAAAATAGTGGTTTAAATGCAAAGCTAACCTGTCTATGCATTATCTTTTCAAAAACTTTAGCAAAAACAGTTTTCGACCTGTGTCTTTGCTCCCTTTTTATGTATGGGGGATACAAAAGCTGATTTCCAAACCTTGGGCATCATCCCTTCGCCCATAGATCTTTTGAATAGTATCGACAATGGCAGAGACAAGGCCTTCACACATCTCGCCCCAAAAATCGGTGGTATAAAATCGGGACCCGCAGACTTATTGATATCCAACCCTTCCAGCAATGTTTTGATTTCATGGGATGATATATCAACCGTACCCAAGACGTTAATCACTTGATGACTACTGGTAGTTGAAGTAATAACTTCTCAACGAAAAGTCCGATTAGAACAAAACAAACAGTAATTTACTTTTAAATTAATTCTCTTGATAACATAATACTTTATTTGGATAAGGATTAATATAACAATATTAATTTAACGTTAAATTTATTCTTCGGACGAATTAAATTTTTTTTTTTTACATAAAAGCAGTTGTTGTGACTAAACTATTATAGTTTGATATATGCTCTAGCGGACTTTTTTGTTAGTCTTACTGAGACCTAAAAACCGGTAGTACATTATTTTGTTCTATTGTCAATAGTTTTTGCAGCGTACGCATAAATAGGTTTTCGATATTTCACCTTGGCTTACAAATTCGATATTTTCATACGGATCCCTAATTTTTTTCAAAATAAAATATAGCCTATAACCTTCCTCGATAAATGGACATTCCAACAGTGAAAGAATTTTTGAAATCGGACCGGTAGTTTGTGAGATTAGCGCGTTCAAACAAACAAACAAACTCTTCAGCTTTATAACATTATTATAGTATAGATTATTTTGCACATTTTTTTAAATATTTTCTGAAAGAGTTTAGGATTGTTCATTTTTATACTTAAAATCGCATTTTAACTTGCATCAAGGTGATTTTTAAAATTTTCAATAGATTTTGAGAATATTTCATTCAAGAGTGAAGTGAGGAAAATATTCTATTTCTAACCAATCGATATTATTACAAAACACTAAATATTAGTAAATTTAGATTCTGTAAGTTTATTTTATACATTTATAGAAATGAGAAGAAAAGGGACATTAATTTCTTTAAAATTAAAATAGAATAGAATTAACAGTTTAATTATTCATAAAAAACGGTTGTGTCTTCATTCAGCAATTTTTAATTTTCTTCATAGCTTCGGATATACAGGGTGGATCTGTAATTTTGGACATATCGAAGCGGGGTGAATGTCCTATCGAAAAACAACATAGAACCACAGTCATTTTTGGAATCGGTGAAACTCCCACACATAACCTCAAGCTGAGTTCGGACCACAGCCGGGGCTCGGAGAATGAGGGTGAACAATTAAACAGGAAACTGAACTCGTTTAAAACTAAACGGAAAATTGCTTGGAATGAGAGGAATTCTAGGTATAAAAACAAAATCACCCGCTCCTTATCCTGCAACTGGTGAGAATAGAATTGTAAGGCTGATATTTTTTTATTATAATTAATTATTCTAGTGCTTGGACTAACTTGGTACAATTCGAAATTGTATCCGTCTTCTCCATGACAATGTATCATAGGATACTGGAGCGTGATAGATTATTTGAAAAATTAGGCCTCAATCATGAAATTTATAAGCTTAAATATGTGTGTTCGATTGGTATAACATATCTTGTCAAAATGTACGTGAATAAACTTAATTTATCACGTGTTTTGTTACATTTTACATCACTATTATTTATAGGTTATAACTTGACATGATGTTGTTAATTATCAATTGTTTATGTGGTATTTAACATGTTTAAAACTAAAGAATAAATAAGACATAATTTTAGAAAGATTATAAATATGTGATAGTGGCTCAAATGTGATTTTCTAAAACACGTGGCCGCCCCACTTCTCAGCCACACATCCTATAAAAGGAGAATGTGTGGGGGTGAATGGACACTTCTCTGTGGACCGGCGAACCGTACGGAGCTCCGTCATTGTGCTGCTACCTACCAGTTAAGTAAATATTGTTAAAATTATATAACAGTAATAATGTAAATATAATAAATGAGTCGTGGTGGTCGAGTGGTTGAAGCGCTTGCCTTCCGTACGGGAGGTCGCGGGTTCAAAACCGGCCGGCTTGTACCTCTAAATCTTAATATGAAAAAGATTTATGTGTAATTTTTCACAACACCACTGGCTAAAAACGGTGAAGGAAAACATCGTGAGGAAACCCGCATATCGGAAAAGGGTTCTAAAAATCCTTTGAAGATATGTGAAGTCCCCAATCCGCATTAGGCAAGCGTGGTGGACTATGCCTAACCCCTCTTCGGAGGAGACCTGAGCCCAACAGTGGGCAGTAATGGGTTGTTACAGTAATAGTGGCTCAAATGTGATTTTCTAAAACACGTGGCCGCCCCACTCCTCAGCCACACATCCTATAAAAGGAGAATGTGTGGGGGTGAATGGACGCTTCTCTGTGGACCGGCGAACCGTACGGAGCTCCGTGATTGAAATTTTTAGAGGGGTGTTATTTTTCGTTTCATAGATATGAATTTTTGAATTTTGACAAAAAAAAAATTCTATTTTATAATTTTTTTTTGTTAAATATCATTATTCTACTACATGATTACTAAAATTTGAGGTCTAAAATATTTTTTTTATGTTAATGGGATGTGAAAACAAAAATATTTCAAAATTGTATTACGTGTAATTATCTGCTTATTTAGAATACTATTTAACATTTAAGGCTTCCGTGATCAAATGAAAGGATTAAAAGCATAAAGGAAGTATTTAATTTTTAAGACTGTAATTCCTCTTGTCCTTTCAGAGTTTGCTGCAGTTTATTTCGTACGACGTTTTTTGGACACTCCCTTTTCTGAGGTTGATGTCTCAGACCTTTTTCTCAATCTTGAAAGAAAGAAATGATATCAATTTTTCAGGCCAAAATTTTCCCGCGGTGGGTACTTTTCGCGATTTTGAAAAATTCAAATTTTTTTAATTTTGATAATTTTCAAAATTTTTTTTCAAAAAAATTTTTTTCTCATACCTCTAAGTATCTTCTGAAAATATACCAGTTTTTTTTTTAATACTCGGTAGTCTCTGAAATATTAAATAACTAAACTCATAAAATCGGAAAAACAATGAAATTTTTGATATTGAATATCTCTTAGGAAACATTTTTAAAATATTTTTCCTTTGGCAGAACTTCGTTTTATAATGAGACAAAACTCTCCACCAAAAATCATCCGAATCGGTGGGGGTCGCGTCCAACTATTTGTCGATTTGACATGGAATGACCCATTTACTACTTATGCTAAAATACCAAGAAAACGGCCGTTAGACCACAAGGCTGACAAAGAAGGTCCTTCGACTTCAATGCAAAGTTCTAATAAACGACCTAGAACAGAGGATAGACGTTGTTTTATCTGTAATAAACCTGGGCATACTCGGAATCAATGTTTTCAAAAACCGCGATAGACCGCAAAGCCAACCGCTCCAAAACTCCTAGCTCTTCATCAACAAATCATCCGGTGCAATGTACTTTTTGTAAAAAGATAGGACATGAGGAAAAGGTGTGTTTCTTTAAGCAGCGAGTTGCTAGTTCTAATAATACTACACCTAAATTGTTTTGCTAACGATGGAAATCTTAAATTAACGAGGATTAATATTCAAGATATTACTTTGTATGCTCTTATCGATACCGGTGCTACGTGTAGTATTATTAGAGACTCAATAGCAAAAAAACTAAACTGTAAACTAGATCCTTAATACACCACGCTTGGTGGTATCGGAAATGGTATCTTACATATTTTTAGTAAGATCATTGTACCTGTGAAGTTTGATGAGACCTGTATTGAAATAGAATTTAATGTAGCAAGAGATACTGAATTCAATTATGATTGTTTGATAGGTCGGGATATTTTACAATATTCAGGTATTTCGCTAACGATGGATTCTAGTGGTTGTAGAGTATCTCGCGAGGCGGCTTCACCGTCGACAGACGTTGTTAACTATATAGACGGTAGTACTGACGACTCGGGACTGTTAGATAATTTGATTGGACATTTACAGAACGACCTTCAAACTAAAATTAAAACAATTTTCGAAAAATTTCCATCTGTATTCCCTTCGGAACATAACATTGGTACGGTCAAAACTGGCGAATTGCACCTACGACTAAAACGGGACGAAGTTATACATTATCTACCTAACAGACTGACACCCGTTGAGAGAGAAAAAGTCAATGAAGTTTGCACAGACCTTTTGAACAAAAATATAATCAGAGAAAGCAATTCCCCCTATGCCAGTCCTGTTTTACTGGTACAAAAGAAAGACGGTACTGATCGTATGTGTGTGGATTTCGCAGGACGCGTTCGCGATCGACGCTTACGTATCGCCCCGTCACCCCCGGACGCCGAACCGGCAGCCGTCGCGAACGGCGACCACCGGCTCACTCGGTAGGCGGGCCAATTAACGCCCGCCGATATGGGGCCGCGTGATGGTGGATCTCCCCAACTCAGGCCAGCTCAGAACCAGCCCGAGTCGGGTGGATGTTGCAGAGGGTGCGCGCTGAAGCCTAGCGCGGCACCCCTCGGGTCCGGTGTTAGTGGACCCGGTACTCTTAGGGGGCCAGATCCCGGGACACATCCCGGGGCCGGCCCCCCGCTCGACCTCGGCGACGACGGGGTCGGTCGGGGAGGGAAGAGCTCTCCCTCACCCGCCCCGCCGCCTCCTTCTGCGAGATGGTGGACTCGCAGAAGTCGAGCATCGCCTTCCAGGACTCGTCACTGTCGAGCATCGATGCCACGACGCCCGGCAGCGACAAGTCCCGTCCTACTTGAGCGACCAGGACACGGCGCTGCTCCTCCCATGCGGGGCAGACAGCGAGCGTATGCTCTGCCGTGTCCAAGTCGCTCGTACAATGATGACACCTCGTCGTCGGCTCAACCTGTATCCGATGCAGGTACTTCCCGAAGCAACCATGCCCGGTCAGCACCTGCACCAGACGAAAGGTGAGGCGTCCCTCGCCGCGACTCACCCAGTCCTTGAGGACGGGGCGAATCGCCTCGACGGTCCTTAGGCCCCAGTCGGGGTTGGCCAAGCGCCTTGACCAGGCCTCCAACACGGACCGCCGAGATTGGGCCTTCCGGTCCCGAACCGCAGCTCTGAGGGGACGCACAACGCCCCGAGCGCGGAGGTCGCAACGCCAACGGTAATCGTCGGCGAGCGCCTCCGCCTCCAGCTCCCAGGGCGGCGTCCCCGCCAGTGCACACGCCGCCTCAAAGGAGACGGTGCGGTATCCGCGGATGGCCCTGATAGCTACGACGCGCTGTGGCCGGCGCAGGCGCCGGACAACGGTTGTTGTCCGGTTTCCTGGTCCGGCCCAAACGGGCGCGCCGTACAGGGCCATCGAACGCACCACCCCCGCATAGAGGCGGCGCACAACACGGTTTGGTCCCCCGATATTCGGGAGCAACCGGCTCAATGCGCCGGCTGTCCTCATCAATCGGGGGACGAGTTCCATGAAGTGGGTCCGGAAGGTCCAACGGCTGTCCAGTATGAGGCCGAGGTACTTCAGTCGCACCCCGACCTCTATTGGGACGCCTCCAACTACGATCTGGGCCCCTGCAGGTGGCGTCACCCCAGCCCTGTGGAACCACAGGGCCTGGGATTTATTGAGCGCCACCGCGAGGCTCAATCTTCTAATACGGCCGACGACGAGGGCCACCCCCGCTGTGGCGAGACGGGTAGCCTCCCTGAAGTCTTGCCCCCGGGCCATGACCAACGTGTCATCAGCGTAACAAATTACGCTCAGGCCCGGGAGCAGGGCGCCTCTCAGCACCCAGTCGTACCCGACATTCCAAAGGAGAGGTCCGAGGACCGACCCCTGAGGAACCCCGCATACGACCGGAAACCGGTAAACGGTCCCATCGTGCCCGGTGCATACTACCGACCTGGCCTCCAAGTAGGAGCCGACCAGCCGGCGGAGGTAGGGGGGAACTCCATGCCTCTCGAGTGCCCCCCCTATCACGGACCAGGGCAAGGTGTTGAATGCATTGGCGATGTCGAGCGACACCGCCAAAGCCACCCCGCCCTGTGATACGGCCTCATTTGAGAGGGTCCGCACGCGAAGGATCGCGTCCACGGTTGAACGGCCCTCTCTGAAGCCGTACTGCTCCGCCGACAGGTCGGGTCCCACCCCGACCAGGTGCTGGACGATGCGGGCAGCCAGAATGCGTTCCAGCAATTTGCCCACCTCGTCCAGCAGCACGATAGGACGGTAACCGGCGGCTGTATCCGCCGGGCGCCCCTCCTTCCGAAGAAGGACGAGTCTACCCTCCCGCCACAGCGAGGGAAACCGTCCCGACTCGAGGCAAGAGTCGTAAAGCCTCAAGAGTCGGTCCCCTAGGGCATTGATGGCCAAGGCCAGGACCCGACCATGGATGCCGTCCGGTCCGGGTGCCGTGTCTTTGGCACTCATCCTGACTACGGCCACGCGGAGCTCCTCCCCGGTGATATGGGGCACTTCAGCAGGGGCCTCGCCGCCGGTGACATCCGGCGGCTCACCCATAGCAGGCGGGATAAATCCCTCCTGCTCCTGCGGGAACAGAGTAGAAACAATGTCCCGCAGCTGCTGAAGCGGTAGACGCTCGGTTATGGGGGGCGCCCATGGGCGCAACTTGCCGCGCACCATCTTGTATGGGCGCCCCCAAGGATCTTCCTCGAGCGTCTCCAAAAGGCGCTCCGCGTGCTGTTCCTTGGCCATCTTGATGGCCAGCCGCATGGCTCCCCTCGCCTCTTTGTACAAGCCATGCAGCCGGGCCTCCTCCTCCGCGAAGGCAACGGGATCGTTGCGACGCGGATGGCGGCGACGGCGGTGTCGAGCGCACTGGCGCCTCGCCCGGACGCATACAGTTCTGAGCTGCGCTATTTCGGGCGACCACCAGTACGTCGACTTCGTGGGAGACCAAGGGCCGACCCGGGGCATCGACACGTCGCTAATGCGACGCATCGTGTCCCGGAACCAAAGCGCCTCGGCCTCCACGTCTACTGGGTGTGGACGCATGGGCGTCCACGCCGCCACCGTAGAGGCTTCCATCAAGAGCTCCTTATTCAGGAGCTTCAATGCCCATCTGGGGAATGACCGGGGTGTACTCCCGCGGGCGTCCGCGGCCGGCGTGGGGGCGGAAAGATCAAACCGAATGTATCGGTGATCCGACAAAGATTCCGCCCCCACCAACACTCTCCAGCCACGGATGCGATCCGCGATGGCAGAGCTCGCGAACGTAACGTCCACGATGGACTCGCCCTGCCATCGCACGCAAGTCGCGACCGAACCCCTGTTGAGTACACAGAGGCCAGTCGCGACCGCCCACTCCTCCAGCAGCCTACCGCGAGGTGTTGAGCGGGGGGAGCCCCAAGCGACAGATTTCGCATTGAGGTCCCCCGCGAGTATCACTGGACGGGGGGCGAAGCGGTGAGTAATCGCCTCGAGCCCGTCCAGGAACTGCTCAAACTCGACAGTAGGCCGGCTCGGAGAGAAATACGCCCCGATCACGACGGTGTATAACATCTATACCGCGACGAACCCAGAACCCTTGGCCACCATTACCAAGGGCGGGATCGCCGCGGCCCTTCTGACATGTATGGCCGCCAAGCCGCAGTCGTCCCCGAACCAACAATCGTCGGCTGGGGGAACGAAATACGGCTCGGCGACCACGGCAACATCAATTGACCACTCCGCCATGCTCTGGAGCAACACGTCCTGAGCCCCGGCGGAGTGGTTCAAGTTACCTTGGAGGAGGCGAAGGGTGTGGTCCATTAAGGTCGAACCGCCTCCATCGCCTCCTCCCTTCCTCCATCGCCCCCGCTATCGGGCGTCTGAGACGCCACAGCGGGGGCCGAAACGCCGGCCGGTCCTCCTCCTCCTCCTCTTCTTTAGGCGCCGCTTTTGTTTGCGGCGCCTGTTCCGCTCCGTGTTGGAGCCGGACGGGGAGCAAGCTTTGCCCCCCGCCCGGTGATCAGCCTTGCGCCCGGCCGCCGCGCACAAAGCGCAGTGCGGTGCGGCCGAGCACATGGCCGCCTTGTGTCCAGGTTGACCGCAGCGGAAAAAAGTTCCCTGCGGTCAACCGTACTCGTGCACCTGGCGATGCTGTGTCCGGTGCCGAAGCACCGGAGGCACCGCCAGGCGCGCGACTCCAGCAGGCGCACGTGGGCCGCAATCCAGCCCACGCGCAACCTGCCAGGGTGATTTGCCGGTCTGCCCGGCGGGGGAGTGGCCAGGGAGGTGGCCGTCTCTATAGGGCATCGCGCCCACACCGAGCTGGCCCCGGAGAAGCCGGGGCGAAGTTCGCCCACGACAACGTTCTCCGGGGCGCATCCGCCCTGGGCCGCGATAGCCGCCGCCACCTCATCCTTGGTGGCGCAGTCGTCCAGGCCGGTGATCCTGATCTCCGCCATTTTCACCGGCCTGTGGACACGCACCACCTCTTCCGGCCAGACCGCCCGGAGGCCCGCCATCAGACGGTCCGCGATGCCGGAACTTTCGGCACCGGGACACTCCAATAGACGAGCCCCGTTGGCGGTCGTGCGGAAGCGGAGGCCCTCCCCCGCTCCGATCTCCTCCAGATCGATAGCCGCGCGCGCCTGGGTCATGACATTAGGGTATGTCATGCCCTTGGCTTCGCCGGCTGGCAGCAGCGTCACCACTACTGCCGCCGACTTCGGCGCGCGCGGCCCCTTCTTTTTCTTCCCCTTCTTGTTCTTGGCGGCCGGTGCTCGACCCTGCTGGGGAGCAACCACGGCCGCCGCGGTCGTAGTCCGGTTGTTGGGGGTGGCAGGTGCTCGACCCTGCTGGGGAGCTTCTGCCACCGCCCGCGTCGTAGTCCGGTTGGTGGGGGTGGCAGGCGCTCTACCCTTTTGGGGAGCCTGTGCCACCGCCTGCGTCTTCGCTGGTTGAGAGGGGGCCGCTGCCCCCTCGGATGGTGAGGCCTCCGCCGCCATCGAAGGGGCCACGACCTTGGCCCTCTTGTTTCCCCGCCGCACTACCTCCGTCCAGCCGTCGTCCATATTGGACGGCGCTGGCGGCAGCGGGCGGGGCTTCGGTGCTGGCGCGACCACTGCTCCAGCACCGCGTCCTCTCCGGGTTGGCCCCGCAGGCGCCTGCCGGGCCGACTGACGAGTGGTGGGACGCGACGGGGTGACGGGAGGTGGCGCCGCTGACGCAGCACCACGCAGGGCGGCAAGTTCCGCCCTGAGTTCGGCAATCTCCTTGCCGAACTCTCCCATCAGCTCCCGCCTGATGCGCCCCTCCAACTCGGTCGCCTCCCTTATCTCCGCCCTTGAGCGGGGCGAAGGGTGGCGCCTGGGTCCTGTCGTCTCCCCGGGAGGGGGCAAGACCGGCTGCTCGTCACTGGTTGGGGCGGGAGGGGACCGATGCGCCGCTGCATCCCCCGGGCTAGGGCCCGGTGTCGGCGTGTGCCGCTCCCTCCGCAGCGAACGCGATGTCCCCCTCCGCTCCAGTGCCGCCAGCCTCACCTTAAGGGCGGCGACTTCTTCTTTTTGCTGAGCGGCCTCCTTTCGGAACCGCTCAGCTTCGGCTTCTAATGCCGTGGCTCGGCTGATGATCGCCGAGACCACGGGCATTAGTTTTTTGGCAGAGACTGCGATTCCTCGCAGCCTCTGCGCTTCCGCCTTTACTGGGGCCCGGTTCGACATGTATAGCGCCGCGCGCCTCATGCCCTCGAGAACGGCCGAAGGGCTCTCAGAGAGCTCTCCGCCACTCGGAGCAGAGGCCGCGGACGCCGCGGGCCCCTTGTCGCCGCCCTTGGCGGCCATCCTCCCGGAGCGTCTCGTCCTCCGCGGCTCCTCACCGCCGGAAGACGATCCGCTCCCCGAGGTCCTCCGCGCAACGGACTTCCGTTTGCGGAGGACCCTTGCACCTTGCTCTCCAGTGCCGACATCGCTCGCGGCGGTGCTCGCCAGCGATGTCGGCTCTGGTCCCGCATCCATCCCCTCTTCCGCCTCCGAGCCCATCTCGTCCGCCCAATTGAACGGGACGATCTGGGCCCGGGCATCGGTTGCCGTGTCACTCGCAGGCCCGGCTACCTGCGAGCGCCTTCCAGGGGTCCTCTCCTTCGTAGGGGCCTGGTTACCCACCCCTACGCGGGCTTCGGTCGCATACTTCGCGCTCGCGGGCCCGGATACCCGCGAGCGCCGGGTGCCTGGGGCCGGATCGTCCGGCAAGGCACTCACATTAGACGACATTTTCATATTTTTACGATTTTTTGGGTGATTACTCGCACCACTTACCCAAGGTGGTGCGGTCGCACTTTCTGGGGGGGATTTAGTCCCCCAAGGCTCGCGATCGCCTGGGTGCAGGTTACCCGCCGCCTGCGGTTCGGCTTCCTCCTCCGGTGGCCCACCAGCCACCCTCCTCGTCCCCGAGGGCACCGCTTGCTTAACAAGCGGTGTGGGGAGAGGAGCTTCCTGTGGTCCGCTTAGTCGCGGCACCCTCTTGCCAACAAAACACCCTGCGGGGTGCGAGGGTGCACGCTCAAGCCCACCGCCACGACAAGGCGGGACCACCGGGTGGGGTGACATTGACCTTAATCAATATACCATTATTGGCGACTTGTTATATTTCAAAACCAGTTCCGATGATGTACCAAAATTGTTTGTTCCAAAGGGATATAGACTAAGTATACTGCGACTTTGCCACGATGAAAATTGCCATGTAGGCTACGACAAAACACTCGGTAAGCTCAAACAGTATTTCTGGTTCCCCAGCATGGCGGCTTTTACAAAAAAATATATCTCTCACTGTATCGTTTGTGTTTCACGAAAAAGTTATTCGGGAACCAAAACAAGGATTACTTCATCATTTAGTGAAAACCATTCCCTTTCATACATTACATCTCGATTGTGTTGGGTCATTCCGCCCGTCTGCGGACGGATATAAGCACATTTTGTTAATTATCGATGGTTTTACGAAGTTCTGTATACTAAAACCGCTTAAAAATTTAGGAGGACAAGAATTAGTAATTGTTTTACGTGACACAATAACATTATTTGGCACACCTTCTTTAATCATTACAGATAGGGGAACTAACTTTTCCTCAAATAATGTTCAGGCTTTATTTCGAGAGTTGCAAATACAACATCATATGACATCTACCGGTACGCCTCGCGGCAACGGCCAAGCCGAACGATATGTAGGTACTGTTTTAAATATGCTCACTACAACATTAAATGAAACTACAGAATGGCCAAACGTCCTTTGGAATATACAGCAATCTCTTAATACTACCATTCAAAAAACTACTGGATTTACACCGCTTAGGCTACTGATCGGTAAAGAAGGAAACATACCTCCCATACAAGCTTGCTTAGATGATGTGATAAATACATCTAATGAACCCCACATAGATATAAAAACTGACAGAGACATAGCTCGACAAAGACTAAATGAAAATGCTGCTAAATTCAAGAATCGTTTTGACACTATGAGACGTGACAATAAGACTTATTCTATTGGCGATAATGTTTACGTCAGCCAAGATCACAGACGTCACGACAAACTTGCGCCTAAATTTAAAGGCCCTTACGAAATAATAGAAATCCTAGACTATGACAGATTCAGATTACGCGGACTAAATAATGCGAGAGCTCTCATAGTAGCTAAAGAGAAATTACGAGCCTGGCCGGGCGAATGGGTGGATCAAAATATTTCGTTTGAAGAATCTTTGTAAACGCTAGTTCCGTGATAGATTATTTATATAACATCCCATTATGATTTTGGGTATTAAATATAATATTTGATTATGATTCTATGTATAATTAAATTAAACTCAATTGATCAAATGTAATAGGACTATAGACTCAAAAATAATGATAATATTTGTTAATTGATTTGCTTATGTTTTCTTTTTGCGTTTTAGTTATAATAACGGGTGATTTTTTAAGAGCTTGAGAACTTTTTTAAACAATAAAACGCATAAAATTTGCAAAATCTCATCGGTTCTTTATTTTAAACGTTAGATTGGTACATGACATTTACTTTTTGAAGATAATTTCATTTAAATGTTGACCGCGGCTGCGTCTTAGGTGGTCCATTCGGAAATTCCAATTTTGGGCAACTTTTTCGAGCATTTCGGCCGGAATAGCCCGAATTTCTTCGGAAATGTTGTCTTCCAAAGCTGGAATAGTTACTGGCTTATTTCTGTAGACTTTAGACTTGACGTAGCCCCACAAAAAATAGTCTAAAGGCGTCAAATCGCATGATCTTGGTGGCCAACTTACCGGTCCATTTCTTGAGATGAATTGTTCTCCGAAGTTTTCCCTCAAAATGGCCATAGAATCGCGAGCTGTGTGGCATGTAACGCCATCTTGTTGAAACCACATGTCAACCAAGTTCAGTTCTTCCATTTTTGGCAACAAAAAGTTTGTTAGCATCGAACGATAGCGATCGCCATTCACTGTAACGTTGCGTCCAACAGCAGCTTTGAAAAAATACGGTCCAATGATTCCACCAGCGTACAAACCACACCAAACAGTACATTTTTCGGGATGCATGGGCAGTTCTTGAACGGCTTCTGGTTGCTCTTCACTCCAAATGCGGCAATTTTGCTTATTTACGTAGCCATTCAACCAGAAATGAGCCTCATCGCTGAACAAAATTTGTCGATAAAAAAGCGGATTTTCTGGCAACTTTTCTAGGGCCCATTCACTGAAAATTCGACGTTGTAGCAGATCGTTCGGCTTCAGTTCTTGCAGGAGCTGTATTTTATACGGTTTTACACCAAGATCTTTGCGTAAAATCTTCCATGTGGTCGAATAACACAAACCCAATTGCTGCGAACGGCGACGAATAGACATTTCACGGTCTTCAGCAACACTCTCAGAAACAGACGCAATATTCTCTTCTGTACGCACTGTACGCATTCGTGTGGTTGGTTTAATGTCCAATAAAGTAAACTGAGTGCGAAACATGGTCACAATCGCATTAATTGTTTGCTCACTTGGTCGATTATGTAGACCATAAATCGGGCGTAAAGCGCGAAACACATTTCGAACCGAACACTGATTTTGGTAATAAAATTCAATGATTTGCAAGCGTTGCTCGTTAGTAAGTCTATTCATGATGAAATGTCAAAGCATACTGAGCAAATAATAATGCATGAAAATCATAACCTCAAAAGATCTGAGCAAATACTAATGCATGAAAATCCTAACCTCAAAAAAATCACCCATTATATTAAATTGAAATAAAAAGAAAATTTTTATAATGTATATTTATTCATATACTTAAACAATTTTAAGGCTTGTAAAAGAAATAATAAATACTACTCCTGATTAATTTGAAGTTTTTTTTTTTGCAGGAGATTTATAAAGTTATTTATACTATGTAATAATCATAGAATATAAATTTATTTGTTTTGTAAATGTATTGTTAAAAATAGAATAAACAAATATACAGATAAATATAATATAATAATATAATTTTCTCACCACAATAACTTAACAATTACAAACAAACTTAAATATCAGATATTACATATAAATTATTATAACATAGATATTGTGGGAGACTGATGCCTAAACTAGGCGGGGAGCCTGTGTTTCAGGACACCAGGATCACCACCCAAATTACAAAAAAAAAAAAAAAACAATATTGAGTAGTATGACATGAAATAGTACCAGTGTAAATATAGTACAGCAACGACTAGAATTAAATAAAATGACAAAAAATATGCATATAAAATGTAAAATAAAAGTAAAATATGTATGATATGTATACTGCAGGTTAACACAGCAGGTCCGATGGTCGAGCTTTGCCCTGATACCTCACTGATTATTCACCGGCAGCGGGTGATAGGTGCTTGTATGCCAAGGTCAAAGATCAAAGATAAAAATACTCCTAGTTAACGTGAAGGTTAATACAGGAGGTGTATAAAATATATTGTAATAAATACTGCTCGTAAACGGAAGGTTAACGTAGCAGGTCCGCTGGTCGATCTCTGCCCTGATACTCCACTGTAGTTCACCAGCAGCGGGTGATAGGTGCTGTATGCCAAGGTCAAGGATCAAAGATAAATACTTTTGGTTAACTAGAGGTTAACGCAAGAAGTGTATTAAATATGTGTATAATGTATATAAAAACTGGTTAACTAGAGGTTAGCTCAGGAGGTGTAATAGGGATATGTTTACATATGTATATAAATGAAAACCTTTTTGGTACTTCGAGAACGAAGTGCAGGTCAGTCTGGCCGTGATAGATTATTTGAAAAATTAGGCCTCAATCATGAAATTTATAAGCTTAAATGGGTTCTTTTCAAATTTGTGGCGCCGATTGATTTATTTTGCACTTTTTTACAAAAGTTTTATTTTCGGACTTTTTTTGATGTAATTCTATTGACATTATCATAATTATAAGGAATTAATGGAAGGGAACAAGATTTAGACAAAATTGAATGAAATACAGCGTTTCAAAAAAATGGTCTCACAGGTTAAAGTGAAAGTATGCAGGTAAATGAGAAAACCTTATTAGAATACATAGAAACATACTATTTTCTGAAAGAATAAACAATGTAATCGTAGAAGTCATCGCTTAGTATACTATAATAGTTAGGTTGTTGTGTTAACAATGGAATTTCGGGACGTTTTTCGCTATTTACCTGCAATTTCTTCAAATTGAGAAGTTTAAAGAAAGAAAAAATAATAATTTCAATTACTTTTTGTAGCACTCCTGAATACCTATATATTATATTATTATCATCATTATTATTTTATAGACGTTCACTGTTGGACATATGCTTCCCTCAAATTTCACCATAACGACTGATCTTGCCCCATTTTGTGCCCAAACAACTCCAAGTTTTTCCGGCTCCATTCAGCATCAGCTGCCACACTACCACTTCAGAGTTAGGATCTTAATGTTACAAACTTATTCAAATACTTGCGGTTTTCTTCATATTATTTCAATTGTTTTGGTTCTTCAGCAGATCTTTTAATTTCTGATGCGATCTCGCAGTTAAACTAGAAGCTTAACCCATTCCATTGCATTCCATTCCATTTTAGAGTGACTCGAAGCCACACGGTTAGATTCACTGTGAGCGTGAAGTCTTACGTAATATGTAAGTCATCACTGTGAACACACATTAGTCTTGAATCGCGGTATTGAATTTTAAAAAATCCCAAACGAGTGAGAACAGATAAGAAGGAAACAAAAAGGCGACATAAACATTTCAAATGAGTTTCTTCTTTTCCTCGTTATTTTAAGGCCCACTTCCAAATAAATTTTGTTGATATCATTGAGAACTGAGAGAGAGAGAGATTATGCCTGGCCATTGTAGAGAACTTAAAGCACAAGTTCACTAAAAAGACAACAACATCCGCAAATCAATATTGAAATTTAAATTCGCTGTTTATTTTGATGTAATTATTTTTACTTTATCTCCTTATCTCACATTACCTTATCTCACGCTTTACGCGGATTGGTTTTGGGTCTAACTCTGAAATTAGACTGACATGGTGGCTTTTTCGTACAGACACTTTGCCTTATTAGTTTAGCACTGTTGAAGGTACTGCAATACAGCCCAACCTTCGACCTAATCAAGACCTTTTCGTAGTTTTCAAAACTATATAAAGTGGCAAGTCCTCGATCTACTGTATGATATATTGCAGCGTATGAGTTTTATCTACGATATTATAGTCTTTTTAGAAACCAGCTTGACAGAACTAGATATCGTCAACCGTGAATGTGAGACGATTCTTAGGACGCTAGAAAACATAGCTTCAAGACATGGCTCAGAAGCCTAATGGGTGTACGTCAGTGTTCAAAAGGGTATTATCACCCTATTTCAGACATAATACGACTGAAATTCTTTTCCTGCTTTGCTTTCAGCATTATACTAACACTGGAGTTTCAGAGGTAGTCCATTTCAGACAGGGCTAATTTTGTACACAATGTATGAGGAATACATACAAATTCATTTGGGTACTACTATAATCTTTGATAACAATAAGTACATAATAAAGAACAAGAAAACTATTGTCATCAGGCCTAAAGTAACTCAAAATATCAAGCTATAGCCACAGAGTATTAAAGACACTCTTCATTTAGATAACTGGATTTTGTTAATTCTCCTTCTAGTTATCTTATAAATATTATAAATTTATTGTTTTTCTACATTTCTTCTTAGAAGTTAAAGCAGAAGTAGGTCAAACATTACCTTAAAAGTTTAAGTGGGTATGATTAGTTCCATAGCTTTGGCTATCTTTTTAGTATTATTAATGCAAATTTTAGTATTTGTTCTAGATATTGAAGCCTAATTATATCTTTATTCCCTTAGTAACAATGTTTTTTTTTTCTATAATTAAGAGGAAATAACTTTAACCTGGCAAAGATCTCTTTAACCTGTGCATTTTAACAGGAGAAAGAGAGACAGGTTAATGAGAAAACGTGGGAAAATATTGAATAACATTTAAATGGGTCGGTTGTTTAATATACTACTTAAGGGATCATAAATAGATACTAAATGTCACATTTGTACGTATGAATTGTTAAATATTTCCATACACAAACTAAAAAAAATGCGCCAGGACATAGATAACATACCGGTTACAAAATCCGATTTTGATGTCTGGATGTATATGGTAGGAAAACGGTCAGGATTATAGCACTTCTTTCTTTACAAACGTTTAACTAGATACTGTAACTATATTTTGCACTGGAACGGGGTATCATAAACATAATAGTTTTATTATAAAATTCATTAGTTTGCGAGAACAGAAAATGGAGAAAAAGTCCCCGGACAAAATTTGATCATGAATAGCTCCAAAACTATTTAAACTATTTAAACAAGCCGTACTCCAAACAGTCTAAACTATCATGTTATCAAGAGTTGAATTTAATTTTTTTAACTGTCTATTGAAAGTATTGAATTTTTTATTTCAGTTCAAAGTCAGACACATAGCGTTCGGACACGACAAGTTACTGAGAAAACGACCTTACAATGTTGTTTTGTACAAAACCTATCACTTTAAACTTCTTGTTATTACCAGGCCTCCCTTAGAAAAGTCTCTTTAAATACAATCACGCTCAGAACTGTACGAGCTACCTTAAAAAAAATTGTAATATCGACCAAAAACTGCCTGACAGGTTACGGCGCCACAAATATGAAGAATGGTCAATTTATATGTGTGTTCGATTGATATAACATATCTTGTCAAAATGTACGTGAACAAACTTAATTTATCACGTGTTTTGTTACATTTTACATCACTATTATCTATAGGTTATAACTTGACATGATGTTGTTAATTATCAATTGTTTATGTGGTATTTAACATGTTTAAAACTAAAGAATAAATAAGACATAATTTTAGAAAGATTATAAATATGTAATAGTGGCTCAAATGTGATTTTCTAAAACACGTGGCCGCCCCACTTCTCAGCCACACATCCTATAAAGGAGAATGTGTGGGGGTGAATGGACACTTCTCTGTGGACCGGCGAACCGTACGGAGCTCCGTGATTGTGCTGCTACCTACCAGTTAAGTAAATATTGTTAAAATTATATAACAGTAATAATGTAAATATAATAAATGATTATTCATTTATTTAATGTGTTTATTTAATTATAAAAATCAATAATCTCATTATAAAAACATGAATACCCTCGGATTTAATAATACTTGATAGTTTTATCCACGAATTATCTTGTTGGATTTCGTGCAGGTAGGTCAATAAGGTTACAACGAGATTCAGTGTGTAAGTGATTTTATTTTATACAGGCGCCGTATTTATACAGTTTTGGTTCGTGACAATTTATTGCTGTGGGTATATAAAAATTAATATAGATAAATAAAAGGTAAAAATACAATTTGAAATAAGTGCTGCCACAGTACACCCCCTCAAGCGAAGTGTACTACGGGTTTGATGATTCTTCCATATGTCGTTCTTGGCATATCTTCGTCTTTTTCAGTCATGACGTAAGCTGCCTTTAGCCGGTCGATTGAAACGTTTTGAGTTCGTCCTGGTAACTGAATTTTGTAAAATTTTTCGTTTCTTTCTAACACAGGATACGGGCCTTGATATGTTGGTTGCAGTGATTTCTTGAGGCAATCATTACGTAGAAATACCTTGTCGCAAGTACGTAGGTCGTTATGTACGAAAAATTTTTGCTTGTTATGATGTGTGAACTCTGCTGGTCTGTATGTATTAATTGTTTGACGCAAGTTCTCCACGTAATTGTAATCCAAGTTGGTTGCCTTTGTTTCAACGAAAAATTCACTTGGTAGGCGCAGCGTTGTCCCATAGGTATATTGGGCTGGGCTGATTCCAGTGTCACTGCGCGTGGCTGCACGAAGTCCAAGCAATACCGTAGGTAACTCATCAAGCCATTTTCCGTTTGATTTTGCTGTACATCGAGCGGTCAGTGCATTCTTCAATGATCGATGCCAACGTTCTATAATTCCATTGCTGACTGGGTGATAAGCGGTGGTTCTTGTTTTTTCTATGCCGAAGAATTTCGCTAAATCTTGAAATAGTTGACTTTCAAATTGACGTCCTTGATCGCTTGTTAAAGTTACTGGACATCCAAATCTTGCTATCCAACCTTCATATATTGTTTTTACTACCGTTTGAGCCGTGATGTCTTGCAATGGGAATGCTTCAGGCCAACGCGTACTTCGGTCTATGATGGTAAGTAGGTATCTATGTCCATGTTGTGACAGTGGTAAGGGTCCAACAATATCCACGTGAATGTGTTGAAATCGTTCACATGATGGGAACGATGCGATTTGACTCATTGTATGACGTCCGACCTTTGACCTTTGACAGGCTTCACAGGTTTTCGTCCATTGTCCAACGTCTTTGTTCATAGATGGCCAAAAGTATTTTTCACTCATGAGTTTTCTTGTGGTCCGTATTCCAGGATGGCTCAGGTTGTGAATATTTTCAAATGCAGATCGACGAAACGATTCCGGGAGATATGGTCGTATATGTGACGTAGAAGTTTCACATAATATCTTGCAGTTTGAGTTGGGTACAGTCATCGACTTCAGTTGTACATTACTTCGGCTTCGTAATTTTGATAACATAGTGTGATCTTGTTTTTGTTCCGCAGCGAGTTTTTTGTAATCAATTGAAGTAGGGCAACTGATGGTTTCCATGTTAATTCTTGATAATGTGTCGGCAACTATATTTTCTTGACCACTTATATGTCTTATGTCGCTTGTGAACTCACTTATAAAGATAAGTTGACGAGTTCGTCGAGGTGTTTCGCTTGAAGACGGCGACTTGCTGAGTGCATAAATTAATGGCTTGTGATCGGTGAATATAATTAAGTTTCTACCTTCAAACATTTTTCTGAAGTGCTTCACTGCCATGTAGATTGCTAGTAGTTCTCTGTCGAATGTGCTGTATTTTTCTTGCGCGCTTGATAGTTTCTTCGAAAAATATCCTAGTGGTTGCCACTTGTTGTTAATATATTGCTGTAATACTGCTCCAGCACAATTGTCAGACGAATCGGTCATCAGTGCCATGGGTGCATGATGCGAAGGATGAGCTAATAAAGCTGCATTTTGTAGGCAAACTTTACAGAGCTCGAATGCATTCTTAGCTTCTTGGTTAAACGTTATTATTGTTTTGTCGCGTTTTTTGCAGTTGTGCAGGTACGCATTTAGTGGTGCTTGAATTTTCGCTGCTGATGGAATGCTTTCACGATAGAAGTTTACCATGCCGAGGAATCTTCGTAATTGTTCTACGGTTGTAGGTACTGGATAATTAGTGATGGCTTCAACTTTTTCTTTTGGAGGTTTAATGCCGTTTTGATTTACTACGTAGCCGAGGAATTTGATTTCTTCTTTTCCTAATACACATTTTGAAGGGTTTATTGTTATCCCGTAGTCATTCATTCGTTGTAGGACTGCTCGTAAATGCTGTCTGTGTTCTTCTTTATTGTTTGAGCTTATGATGACGTCATCTACGAATGGATAGGCAAAGTTCAGTCCATTTAGAACTTCGTGGATAAATCGTTGAAATGTTTGGCCTCCATTCTTCAATCCTGCGCAAACACGTGGAAATTCGAAAAGACCAAAAGGTGTGATGATCGCTGTCTTCTCGATGTGGTCTTCTTTGACAGGAATTTGTTGGTAAGCTCGATTTAAGTCCAGTGTTGAAAAAATTTTCTTCCCGTGTAGATGGTACGTAAAATCTTTCATTCTGGGTACTGGGTATCGATCTGGTTTCGTGACGGCATTTAATCTACGATAATCACCACAGATTCGTAGATCACCATTTTGTTTAGGTACAACATGTAATGGGCTAGCCCAAGGGCTCTTGCTTGGACGGCATAATCCTTGGTCAATCAGCTTCTGGAATTCTTGCTTCACTTCTTGATGGCGATGTGGTGGCAATGGACGGGCTTTGCAGTACAGCGGTGGTCCAGAGGTTTCTATGTAGTGCTCGACGTTGTGTTTTGGTGTGTTCTTTATAGTAGACAATCTCATGATATCCGGGAACTGTGATAGGATGTCGTGGTACTCTAATTCCATGTCGATGGTTCTGATTGTCGGTTCTGAAGATTTGCAAATCGCAGCTTTTACTGATATGTTGGTAGTCTTGTCAATTAAACTTTTCCCTGCGATGTCCACCATAAGGTTGTGATAATTGAGGAAATCTGCTCCAATTATGGGTTTGCTGACAGCTGCAACTATGAATTTCCATCGATATGGTCGTCTTAGATTTAGGTCCAGGTCCAGTGTCCTCTCTCCATAGGTAGATATTTGAGTGTTGTTGGCGGCGTATAGTTTGAATGCAGTCGGTTGTAGTATTTCGCAACGCTTTCCTGGGATGACAGAGATATTTGCGCCAGTGTCTATCAGAAAGTTCAGATTTGTCTTCTTATCTTTCACAAATAGACGGTGTGATTTATCCCAGATGTCGGTTCCCGTCGTCTCCAACACCTGCTTTAGTTTTCCGACGACGTAGGATTTTTCTCTTCATATGAACATGGTCTTGTGCACTTGTAAGCTTGCGAACCAAATTTTCTATGGAAGTAGCAAATTGATGAATCTCTGAATGCGGCCCTGTGTTGTTGAAACCGGTTGTGCGGTGAGCGATGCGCGCTATTCGATCTACGACGCGCTGAGTACCAGTTGCGTTTGCGCTGCCGGCCGGTGAAGTTACGGTCACGATGCATTTTTAGTTCCGCAATTTCTTTGGTTAACATGTCAATTTTTTCGTGAAGTGATGTATTTTCATGATTTTTAGCTGCCGTGGACATGTTCGTCGTGCTTACTGGGAAACTTGCTATCGCGGAGACTTGGTGATGAAGTTGTTCAAGCATTTTATCTGCCATCAGTGCTAACTCGTTGAGGTCGGTTTTGCTTGATATTGTTTCGCTGACAGCTAAGATTGCGCGGACCGATGGAGGTAGATGTTTCGTCCATATTAAACGCAGTGTTTTTTCGGCGATGTTGTTTCCAGCAAGGTTTTGCATTCGGCGTAGTAGTTGTGATGGTTTCAGGTCCCCTAGTTCGACGTTTGACAACAGGCGCTCGAGTTTCAGGTGCTCGCTCTCGTCGTAAGTTTCAATAAGCCGTGACTTCATGGTGCTATATTTGTTGTTCTGTGTGGCGAATTTTGGGTCGAACATGATGTCTTGAATTTCATCCAGGTCTTGGAGTTCCAGATGACGAATGAGCAGCTCAGATAGTTCCTTGTCGTTTAGTTTTCCAGCTGATACGATAGCTTCAAACTGTAGGAACCATAGCTTGATCCTGTTTCGCCAAATGGGTGGAATTCGCTGGTTGTAGGAGACTGCTGATAATTCGTGGCTTCTTTCTTCTATATCTTTCTGCATTCTTGAAGTAGGCTCCATATTTTGAATGATGCGAATTGATCACTGTTGTTTTGGTAGTCGGGGTCACCACTGTTGGATTTCGTGCAGGTAGGTCAATAAGGTTACAACGAGATTCAGTGTGTAAGTGATTTTATTTTATACAGGCGCCGTATTTATACAGTTTTGGTTCGTGACAATTTATTGCTGTGGGTATTTTTACCTTTTATTTATCTATATTAATTTTTATATACCCACAGCAATAAATTGTCACGAACCAAAACTGTATAAATACGGCGCCTGTATAAAATAAAATCACTTACACACTGAATCTCGTTGTAACCTTATTGACCTACCTGCACGAAATCCAACAGTGGTGACCCCGACGTGATTTGAACACGCAACCTTCTGAAAAAAAAAAAAAAAAAAAAAAAAAAAAAAAAAAAAAAAAAAAAAAAAAAAAAAAAAAAAAAAAAAAAAACTGTGGCAGCACTTATTTCAAATTGTATTTTTACCTTTTATTTATCTATATTAATTTTTATATACCCACAGCAATAAATTGTCACGAACCAAAACTGTATAAATACGGCGCCTGTATAAAATAAAATCACTTACACACTGAATCTCGTTGTAACCTTATTGACCTACCTGCACGAAATCCAACAGGTATATAAAAATTAATATAGATAAATAAAAGGTAAAAATACAATTTGAAATAAGTGCTGCCACAATCTTAATAAAATATTTACACTAAAAGTATTAATTTTCTACCCACATTACAGTTCACAAATTAATTTAAAATCACGAATTTCGACATTTCGATATAATTACAAGCTATTAATATCACTAAACAATCTATGGTATATCTTGATTGCCTCTATTGGCATTTGAGGCGCTTGGAATAAAAATATTATTTTTAATTAAAATGAAAAATCCATTAAGCGCATCATAAGCACGATGTGTTTTCGTAAATACGTTGTAAGCGATTATCATGACTTCGCAACGCAATGTCACGTCTGTCGCATTCTTGATCAATAAGAATTACTGCTACTTCGTCTGCAACGGGAACATTGTACCTTCCACGGTGTTCCTCTGCAGGACGTCTATCTGCCTTAATAACAACTTTGTAATTGTTACTTTGGTCACGTTGAATGGAGTCTAATGCGGCTTTAAAACTTGCGACGTACGGATTTATTTGGTGTAGCATATTTTGAACAGTGATACTCGCGGGGGATCTCAATGCAAAATCTGTCGCTTGGGGCTCCCCCCGCTCTACAGCTCGCGGTAGGCTGCTGGAGGAATGGGCGGTCGCGAATGGCCTCTGTACTCGACAGGGGTTCGGTCGCGACTTGCGTGCGATGGCAGGGCGAGTCCATCGTGGACGTTACGTTCGCGAGCTCTGCCATCGCGGATCGCATCCGTGGCTGGAGAGTGTTGGTGGGGGCGGAATCGTTGTCGGATCACCGATACATTCGGTTTGATCTTTCCGTCCTCACGCCGGCTGCGAACGCCCGCGGGAGTACGCCCCGGTCATTCCCCAGATGGGCATTGAAGCTCCTGAATAAGGAACTCTTGATGGAAGCCTCTACGGTGGTAGCGTGGACGCCCATGCGTCCATACCCAGTGGACGTGGAGGCCGAAGCGCTCTGGCTCCGCGTCCATACCCAGTGGACGTGGACGCCGAGGCGCTCTGGCTCCGGGGCGCGATGCGTCGCATTAGCGACTTCACTTCTCCCGCGCGCCGCACAGCTGACAGTTTACTTTGTTACGCTCGGGTTTTTAAAAAATTATAAATAGTGTTTAGTGCAATTGTTTTGTGGTAAATAGTATTTCAATAGGATATTATTATCATAAACCTTTCATTTAGTGAGTTTCTCTGGTTTTTATTATCTCTATCTGGTATTCCAAAGCGCGTTTTTATTGAACGAAGTACGTCGTATGCGTGCCCGCACTACTTATCAATAGTATTGTCAATACTTGTGTCACAAGTATTGACAAGACTTTCGTCAATAAAATACCCCGCATACGTACAATACTATTGACAATACTTTTATAGGGATTTAGCTCCGATGTTGCCAATGTGGAGCTTTTAATTTTACACTTGGGGCTGAAATGGATACAGCGTGGTCGACCCATTGAACCACTCAACTGGGAACTTCAATTTTCCCTTAGAGAGTTGAGTTGCTTTGGAGAGTGGACTTGCTCGCGTCCGTAGGAATTACCATCTTTTAAGACTTACCCTACACATGCTCTCTGGGTGGTGCAAAACGAGTAACAACGCCGAGTCTCAGGCGGCGGTTAAACAACCTGACTAGCGAAAGCTTAAATTAGGTGATAGGAAATGATCACCAACCCGTAACTCTGTGATCATGTTTCGCAGAAGCGGGGGTCTTGGCTTAGTTGCCCGGATTAAGAGGCTGTTTTCCTCTATAAATCTAAACCCCAATCCCACGGTGGGATACGTGCCAAAAGGATGAATGACTGATAGGATATCATCCGACAACGCCAACCTCAATGGAACCGGCTCACATTGTTGTATAGTGCCTTCACGCGGGAATGGGCGTCACCCTGCGTGCGACCTTTTTATACCGACCCTACTTGTGGGAACAAAATGGACAATACTAGAATAACCCCTTTAAAAACCCTTCATCCATCACTACTCGAAAAAGCTGCTAACAAGCAAATGCAGCATATTTTTCACAGTACAATATCTACTAAAAAAAAACATTATCACTGAACAACTTAGACAAGATAGCCTCTAGCCATGTAGACAGGCGGGCTTCGGAGAGCCCGCCGACCGAGAGAGCCGGTGGCCGTATTCGCCGGCGGCTACCGGTTCGGCGTCCGGGGACGGAGCGATGGGAAAGAATGCCGATGGCGTAACGCGTCGCGCCGTCCCTCCAAACCCCGTGCTGGGTTCTGGCCTCAGCCGGGGTTCGGACGCTGAAAGTGAGCGGTTGGAGGTTTTAGTGCGGTTCAACTCCCACATACGGATCCGGTGATTTCCTCCAACTAAAAAAAAAAAAAAAAAAAAAAGCCATGTAGACACAGCTGCTACTGCGAATGAGCAACGGATAGAGGTCTAACCCAGAAAAAGACAGAGATAAAGTCCAGAATCTGATAAGAACTTAAAACAAACAAAACTTGACACTTACTGGCTTAGTCAAGATATTTCAATATCGAATAGCTTTGCTGAACTCGACAGGACAACTCAAGATCAGGAAACAAATCAAAACAATGGAAACTCGATCAAATCTCCACCTATTTATGTGGATCGAGTTGGTAATATACAGCCATTGATAAAATTACTTGATGAGGTGGCTGCAGAAAACTACGAAATCAAAGTTCTTCGTGATGAACAAGTTCGGATTCAACCAAAAACGTCTGAAATCTACACAAAAATAGTAAAAAACCTACATGAGAAAAACACAGAATTCTACATTTACAAGCCCAAACAAGATCGTCATTTCAAAGTTGTGCTAAAAAATCTCCACCCTTCTACAGATTTGGAGGAGATAAAATATGAATTAGAGAATCATGGGCACAAAGTAACAAATATCTGGAATGTTAAACAAAGAGGAACTAAAAAACCCTCACCAATATTTTTTGTAGAAATAGAAACAAATAACAATAATAAGCAAATCTACAACATTAAAACCCTGGTGCATTGCAGAATTAAAATCGAACCTCCTAGACCTAAACGTGAAATACCTCAATGTGGGAACTGTCAACAATATGAGCACACCAAAAGATACTGTTTTAGAAAACCCAAATGTATTAAGTGTGCTGGTGACCATGCATCTGTTGACTGTCTGCGTAAGGGAAGATCAGACGCAGTTAAATGTATCCTATGTGAAGGTAACCACCCTGCCAATTACAAGGGATGCTCTGTTTACCAAGAACTTCAAAAAATTAAATATCCCAATCCACCTACCAAACGTCAATTCAAACAAAAGATACAAAAAGTCTTCCACTCCTCGAATCAGATGAATGCAGAGAATCAAGTCGGAAGAAACATGCCCTCTTACAGTGAGGTGTTAAATGACAGAATGAAAAATAAACAAAACGAGGAAGAACAAACACAAACTCAGCCAAACAACGACATGAAAGAATTACTTAATACTATGACACAACTTATGCAACAATTAACTTCTATGACAAATTTATTATGCAAATAATGTCCAAACTAAATCATTTAGCAAACTAAAAATAGCAATTTGGAATGCCAATGGTCTCTCTCATCATATTCTTGAGGTGGAGACTTTCTTAAAACTGAACAAAATTGATATTATGCTTGTTTCTGAAACACAGTTTACAAGCAAAAATTACTTGAAGATCCAAAATTATTCTTTTTACCATACGATGCATCCGGATGGCAGGGCTCACGGGGGATCTGGGATCTTTATAAAGAATAGCCTTAGACACCACGAGGTTAACCCTTTCCGAACTCCTGAAATACAAGCAACAAGTATAGTACTTGAAGACTGGCGAGGAGAACTCGTTATTACTGCTTTATATTCTCCACCAAAACACATACATAATCAAAAAGGAAGACTATATTCACTTCTTTAAAAGTCTGGGCCACAGATTTATAGCTGTCGGTGACTATTATGTTAAAAATACTGATTGGGGCTCCCGATTGACCTCACCTAAGGGAAGACAGCTTCAGGCGGCTTTGACTGAACTGCATCTGAACGCAATATCGAGCTGTACGCCTACTTATTGGCCTACAGATCCTAAAAAAATACCAGATCTAGTGGATTTCAGCGTAGTTAAAGGTATTCACATGAATCATTTTAAATGTACATCTTCCGAGGATCTCTCTTCAGATCATAGCGTTGTAATATTGGATGTGTACCGGGAATTTGTATCCGTTGAACCTCCTATAAGGTTACATGGACGTAGAACCGACTGGGATGCTTTTCGCGCTTTGGTGGAACTCAGATTGGAAATAAATCTGCCTCTTAAAAATCAGGATGATATAGAAAATGCAGCACTTCAACACTTGTATTTAGAATGCCGCTTGGGAAAGTACACCACCTATCAATCGCCATAACGAATGCTACCGCGTTTCGGGTTCGATTCGTGGATTATTGACTGACAAAAGACTGGTGCGTAAGCAGTGGCAGATCTCAAGATACCCCGGTGACAAAAGACGATTGAACTATCGCACGGCTAAACTCAAACTTCTTTTACGGATGGAAAAAAATGAACGTGTTGAGAAACAATTGACTGATCTAGACGCAACGGCTGCAAGTGATTACTCACTATGGAAAGTGACTAAAGCAGTAAAGACGCCTAATGTTGCTAAACCTCCATTACGAAAAAGTGATGGAACCTGGGCCAGAAATTACTACGAAAAAGCGGAAACCTTTGCATCTCACCTCGAGAACGTATTTGTTCCCAACCCCTCACTGTTACCAGTTCCCGACGGGGACGCCGCCCTGGGAATTGGAGGCGGAGGCGCTTGCCGACGATTATCGTTGGCGATGCGACCTCCGCTCCCGGGGCGTGGTGCGTCCTCTGCCGGAAGCGGTCCGAGATCGGAAGGTTCAATCTCGGCGGTCCGTTATGGAGTCGTGGGAGAGACGACTCGCCAACCCCACTTGGGGTCTACGGACCGTCGAGGCGATCCGCCCCGTCCTCAGGGATTGGGTGGGTCGTGGCAAGGGACGCCTCACCTATTGGATGGTGCAGATGCTGACCGGGCACGGGTGCTTCGGGAGGTATCTGCACCGGATCCAGGTAGAGTCGACGGCGAGATGCCATCACTGTGTGTATTGCGACCAGGACACGCCAGAGCATACGCTCGCGCTCTGCCCCGCATGGGAGCGGCAGCGTTGTGTCCTGGTCAGGAAAATAGGACCGGACTTGTCGCTCCCGAGCGTCGCGGCGTCGATGCTCGAGAGCGACGAGTCCTGGAAGGCGATGCTCGACTTCTGCCTGAAATAGCTATAGTATTCCTTACGCAGCTCTTCAACTGCATATTAACAACATGTATCTTTCCCCAACAGTGGAAAGTGGCTCAAATTATAATGGTGTTGAAGCTTGGTAAACCCCCGGATCAAGTGTCCTCATATAGGCCAATTAGCTTAATGCCTGCTCTGTCAAAGCTGATGGAGATTATGTTTTTGAAGCGACTAAATTCTGAAATAACAACGCTCAATATTCTACCTAATCATCAATTCGGATTTCGCCAGGGGCACGGCACTGTAGAGCAGGTCCATCGCATTGTTGAAATTATCCATAAGACCTATGAGAAGAAAAGGTACTGCTCTGCGGCCTTCTTAGACATATCTCAGGCCTTCGATAAGGTGTGGCACGATGGTTTGCTTTTTAAGATCAAGTCTCAGTTCCCAATTGAATATTACTTATTCCTGAAATCATACCTCACCGAAAGATACTTTTATGTCAGACAAGGGGAGGATAAAACTGATCTTCGCAGTATCAGGGCTGGAGTGCCTCAGGGCAGTGTGCTTGGCCCTACTTTGTACCTGATTTATACTGCTGACTTGCCATCCACGGAGGGAGTCGTAATGGGCACTTTTGCCGATGATACAGCAGCTCTGGCTGTACATGAGGATCCAGCTACTGCTAGTCACTTACTGCAACGTTCCCTGAATAACATCTCAGATTGGATGTCAACATGGCGAATAAGGGCTAATGAGTCTAAGTCAGTCCAGGTTACTTTTGCCCTGAGACACTCTGTTCCCCCGTATTGTTTAACAATGTACAAATCCCTCAAGAAAACGAAGTCAAATACCTGGGAATTTATCTGGATTCTCGTCTAACTTGGAAAACCCACATATTCACCAAAAGAAAGGCTTTGAGTCTTCAACTCAGGAAACTATACTGGCTTTTAGGGAGACACTCACAGCTATCCATGGAAAACAAACTACTCATCTATAAAAGTATACTTAAACCAGTGTGGTCCTATGGGATACAGTTATGGGGAACCGCTTCCAACTCAAACATCGAAATCCTCCAAAGGTTCCAACCCAAAATGCTCAGAATGATAACTGATGCTCCATGGTTTGTAACAAATGATCAGCTTCACAGGGATTTAAAGATCAGACCAATTAGGGATGAAATTGAACATTTGTTTGGGTATCTTTTAAAAATATTTCTACCATAAAATTTTAAATTAGATTTTAACTTAACCACTCAACTGGAATCGGCATCAAAATTGTTTTTTTTTCTTTTGCCAAGTCTGGCAGGAAGCAAAATTGAGCATGACGTCACATTAGTTCAGAAACTTGTTTTGTTTACATTTTATTATCGTCTCTTATTTTTTGGAGATAATATTTTTTGATCCAACATATATCACAGCGTACCTGTTTTAAGAACAAATAATTACAAGAATATAAGGTATAACCACTCGTCTGGGAACATAAATTTTCGCTCCATGACGAAACTGGGGATTTCGCCGGAATTGAGTAGGGTAGCCAACCAATGTAAGAGTGATGTCCAATTATAGGTAACATTGCAAAAAAATAATAATTTAAATAATTTATGATTAATAGGTATTTCAAAATAGTATTTTTTATAATAATAATTGTCAATAATTATATTCAATGATTTACTAATAAAATAATAATTTAAAATCAGGCTGTTTATAACGTTATATATCCAAAATTTGGACGCAATCCGATAAAAAAAAATCCTGGGAATTTACAATTTTAGAATGCGAAAAGCATTACATTTTTCTTGGAAAAGAATTTGGATAAGAGTTTAAAAATTCCACCCTGTAAATGTCATCGTTATTATTATCATTGTTTTTGTGCTTAATAAAAAATAGAAAATGTGTAGTAAAATTATGCAGAAATAACAAAAAATGATTTAATGCAATAAAAAAAGACTTTTTATCAGTTGATTAGGTTACGCGTGAAAGCGTAACAAACAAACTTACATTCTCATTTATATTTATTTTCCGATACACATATACATTCCTCATGTAGTATTTATAAGAATGCCGCATCAAAATAACATTTCGGGCTTTCTTCTTTTTAAAACTTGATGTCGAGAATAAATCTGCTTTAAATCTGGCAATACCCGAATATTGTCAAGATTACAAATATTTTAAACATTATTGACGATATTGACAATATGCCCCGCAAATTTACAATAGTCTTGTCAATACTCTAAATATAGACAACACTTTTCTAGGTGTGCGGGCACGCTATAAGCTTTGTTTTACGAATTTGGTTCGCACCGTTAACATAATGTCGAGCAAAAATGTTGACCCACCGGATCCTTTTAAGAAGTCTAGTACTACGCGCTCACCAAGTAATAAGCGTAGAATAAAGATAGTTATAAAGATACGTCTTCACCCTTTGTATTTTCGAACGAAAAGCGTATACCGCGAACTATTTCTGATGAAAATATTATAAGAACTCTCGACTTAAACGATGATTCTACGTGCGACTATTAAGACCTAGTCCAGGAGGCGTCAACGTTCTTATCAAAAATAAATGAAATAGTCAACGATCAAGGCACTCGGATTATTGCTGCGAATAAAGCGTCCATTAAGGATATGACACAAAAAGTAACAGCTATTGTGTCGTTGCTCGCGATTCGTTCTTCAACGGTCGAAACGAAACTTGCCAATGCAGAGCGTAATTTGGCCCAGTGCGCCAGGCAACCCGTACCCGTAAACGTAAACGAGAAACCAAAGTCGTACGCAGATATTTGCAGATAAAAATTTGCGAAATCGGTCCCGTATGTTGAAACTCGCGCCCCTCTTCCGTGTGTTATAGCTGATCCGTCCCAGGAACGTGCAGCAGAATTACAAACGTCTTCGGCTACTAAAAATGCACTAATGAAAGCAATAAACCCCACTGATGACGGATTTCAAATAGTAGGTGTTAAAAAAACCGCGAAGGCAGGTGTAGTTCTTCGTGTGAGCAATGAAAACCAGCTTAAAAAATTACAATCAGTCGACGCTATTAAAAACGCGGGATTGCGCTTAGAAAAACCTCGCGGACGCAGGCCTCGCCTCCTAGTTAAAGACGTTCCCGGTTCAATGGAAGACAACGCGTTCTTAGTTGCGTTATATTGCCAAAATATTAAAGACGAAATAAAAGTCAAAGAAGACTACTTTATTCAATCTACAAGAAAAGTTCGTCGCCGCGTTCTAAACAACAATAGGAAATGGATAGGTATTGAACTTGATCACACCATTAGAAATTATCTCGTAAATACCAAAGAAAAACTTTTCATCGATTGGGCAACATGTCGGTTTGTAGATGACATCGAAGTGGTACGTTGTTTAAAATGCCAGCAATATGGGCATATTGCCAAATATTGCCACGAAAAAACACCTTGCTGTGAGCACTGTGCTGGTCCACATGAGATCAAGGACTGCAAACAGAAGGACTCCTCTCCTGTTTGTGCTTCTTGCAAACGTTTTAAAAAACCGTGTGATCAACCTACCGGTTCCACTGAGTGTCCTTCACTAAAATCCAAACTATAGCAACTCATATTAAATACAAACTATGGATAAAGTTATCATAGGTCAATTAAATACATATTGAAAGTATATCAACCAAGGCTATGAAAAGCCTTGGCTTCCTTATAAGAGTTACGAAAGACTTTCAATCTTCAAAAACTTTAAAAGTTCTCTTTTGTTCGATTGTTCGAAGTCACATCGAATATGCGTCCCAAGTCTGGAATCCATGTTATGATAAATATATCGATATTCTAGAAAAACCTCAAAAAAAGTTCTTACGATTAATTAATTTCAAATTTAAAATCAAAGACCGTGATTATTTGTCAAGTTGTAAACTCCACCATATCTTGCCTTTAGCATTAAGACGTGAGGCGGCTGACCTAACTTTTCTGCACAATATTATAATCAATATTATAGACTCATCAACTCTTCTGGCAGAAATCTATTTAATAGTGCCCTACAAATCTTACTCTCGTAGAAACTACTTAAAGTTGTACTGCCCTTCGTGTTCTACCAAATATCGTCGCAACTCATTTTTCATACGCTCTGCAGACCTTTTCAATGATAAATATTCTAAGGATGTAGATCTTTTTACAATGAAACAAAATTATTTTAAATTAATGATTAGTAACAATTTCTTCAATTGAATCTTATTTCGTTTTATTCAACTTTTAATCTTATATTTTATATTTTCATATTTGTGCAGACAATATTAAATTTTTGCCATTTCTTTGTATGCTGGTATTGCTTCTTAATTTTTGCTTTGCATATTAAATTATGCAATAATTAACATCTAATACTAAATTAGTATGGCTTTGAATTGATTTACTTTCATTTAATTTGGCTTATTGTTAATTTCTAATAATAATAATAAATAAAATAAAATGAAATGAAATGAAATGAAATGAAATGAAACGAAACGAAACGAAACGAAACGAAACGAAACGAAACGAAACGAAACGAAACGAAACGAAACGAAACGAAACGAAACGAAACGAAACGAAACGAAACGAAACGAAACGAAACGAAACGAAACGAAACGAAACGAAACGAAACGAAACGAAACGAAACGAAACGAAACGAAACGAAACGAAACGAAACGAAACGAAACGAAACGAAACGAAACGAAACGAAACGAAATGAAACGAAACGAAACGAAACGAAACGAAACGAAACGAAACGAAACGAAACGAAACGAAACGAAACGAAACGAAACGAAATGAAACGAAACGAAACGAAACGAAATGAAACGAAACGAAACGAAACGAAACGAAACGAAACGAAACGAAATGAAACGAAACGAAACGAAACGAAACGAAACGAAACGAAACGAAACGAAACGAAACGAAACGAAACGAAATGAAACGAAATGAAACGAAACGAAATGAAACGAAACGAAACGAAACGAAATGAAACGAAACGAAACGAAACGAAACGAAACGAAACGAAATGAAACGAAATGAAACGAAATGAAACGAAATGAAACGAAACGAAACGAAACGAAACGAAATGAAATGAAACGAAACGAAACGAAACGAAACGAAACGAAACGAAACGAAACGAAACGAAACGAAACGAAACGAAATGAAACGAAACGAAACGAAACGAAATGAAACGAAACGAAACGAAACGAAACGAAACGAAACGAAACGAAACGAAACGAAACGAAACGAAACGAAACGAAACGAAACGAAACGAAACGAAACGAAACGAAACGAAACGAAACGAAACGAAACGAAACGAAACGAAACGAAACGAAACGAAACGAAACGAAACGAAACGAAACGAAACGAAACGAAACGAAACGAAACGAAACGAAACGAAACGAAACGAAACGAAATGAAATGAAATGAAATGAAATAAATCTCCATAACGATAAATCAGCTACATCGGAATTAGATAACTTCGTAGTAGAATACAAAATAGGTATAGTATTAATTCAAGAACAATATCAACGGGCTGGCTAACGCAGTAAAGTAGTGCAATTTGATAACAAAGCGCGAGCTGGTATTTATGTCGCAAATAATAAATACACAGTAACATATATGCATAATATATCGTGGTCTCACTGTGCGGTGACGGAGGTCTCAACTTCTACCTTCAACTTATTTGTTGTGAGCTGTTACTTTCAATTTTCTGAACCCGTATCTCCTCATTTGAATCACCTACGCTCAGTTCTGAGAGCGCTTGCAGGTCAGAAGGTTGTCATTGGTGCTGATGTCAATGCCTCATCACCTCTGTGGTTTGGTAAGAGTTTGTTCGCGATAATATCAGCTTCAGAACATGCGGAACTTATGAATGACACGTTCATGTACTGTGCTGATATTGCTTTGGGCCGATCTGCGACTCTCAGGGCTCGCAGATGTGATTGGTGGTCTGGTTTACTAGTAGATTTACGCCGAAAATTTCGTCGCACTAGACGTAAAGTAAATAAGTTAAAAAAGTCTGTTATCTTTGATGAACGAATGGAGGATGCGCGCTTAACACTAAGATGTGCCAGGTCCCGTTATCGAGCTGCGGTTATTCAAGCACAATCGAACTTACTCCGTCAAATAGTAAATAATCTAGAACGAGAGGGTCCTTGGTCTCCCTTGTATCATGAATTTAAAGCTAATAAACTTGTAACAATGGCTTACTTTTCTAACATAAAAATAAACGATACACATACAACGGGTATAGAAGAGACAACGGAAACTTTGTTAAATGTTCTTCTTCCGGACGATAATATTAGCGACTAGCTGCCCCGCGCAACTTCGTCTGCGCCAATCTCAATTAAATGTCAACTATTAGATTTTTTTCTCGCTGTAAATACCATCCTTGAACTTCATCGATAATTTAAAAAAAACAACAATTTCTAAAATTAATATAGCCTAAGTACCTCCATATAACATAAACTATCAGTCATTGAAAGCCAGCCCGTCCGAATCGGTCTAGCCATTCCAGAGATTAACCAGACAGACAGTGGCCACCTTCCAGCTCCATCATCAGACCTTGACATTCATCCTCTACGCAAAAAACTCATAAAGACGCTTCATTAGAGTCTAAACGCGATGAGGTTATCTTGCTTATTGACAGAGTTCACATAGCCATCTTAGAGCTCCATCATCAGACCTTGACATTCATCCTCTACGCAAAGATCTCATCAAGACGGTTCATTAAAGCCTGAACACGATGAGGTTATCTTGCTTAATGACGGAGTTCCCATAGCCACCTTCCAGCTCCATCATCAGACCTTGACATCCATGCTCTACGCAAAGAAATCATCAAGACGCTGCATTAGAGCCTAAACACGATGAGGTTATCTTTCTTAATGACGGAGTTCCCATAGCCACCTTCCAGCTCCATCATCAGACCTTGACATCCATGCTCTACGCAAAGAACTCATCAAGACGCTGCATTAGAGCCTAAGCACGATGAGGTCATCTTGCTTAATGACGGAGTTCCCATAGACACCTTCCAGCTCCATCATCAGACCTTGACATCCATGCTCTACGCAAAGAACTCATCAGGACGCATCATTAGAGCCTGAACACGATGAGGTTATCTTGCTTAATGACGGAGTTCCCATAGCCACCTTCCAGCTCCATCATCAGACCTTGACATTCATCCTCTATGCAAAGAACTCATCAAGACGCTGCATTAGAGCCTGAACACGATGAGGTTATCTTGCTTAATGACGGAGTTCCCATAGCCACCTTCCAGCTCCATCATCAGACCTTGACATTCATCCTCTACGCAAAGATCTCATCAGGACGCTTCATTAGAGCCTGAACACGATGAGGTTATCTTTCTTAATGACGGAGTTCCCATAGCCACCTTCCAGCTCCATCATCAGACCTTGACATTCATCCTCTATGCAAAGAACTCATCAAAACGCTTCATTAGAGCCTAAACATGATTGGCTGGGTCGATTTGGATGGGACTTTCAATGGCCGAGCTTATGTAATAAAGACTAACTTTTTTTTTTTTCAGTTGTAGGAAATCACCGGATATGTGGGAGTTGAACCGCACTAAAACCTCCAACCGCTCACACTCATCGTCCAAACCCCGGCTGAGGCCAGAATCCAGCACGGGGTTTGTATGGACGGCGCGACGCGTTATTCGCTCGGCACTCTTTCCAGTCGAAATACGAATTACTCAATATCACTGGTTCCGCCGGCCACTTTAGTCAGAGCTCCAGTTCCGACGATTCACCATATAAATTGGAGATCTTTTTATGTTGGCCAAGAAAACGTAATACCCATCGACGTTATTTCGCTTATAACTTTTTTAATACTGAACCGATTTTGATAAAACAACGACTAAATGTTAAGTGAGACTTGCCATAATACATTACAAAAAAACCCCAACTAAATTGGTTCAGCCGGTTCGGAGATTAGCGTGCACAAAGATACAGACAAACAGATAAACAGACAAAAAAAATTCTAATTGCATTTTTGGCATCAGAATCGATAACCAAACACCCCCTGCTAGTTTTTTTTTTTGATATTTTCAATGTACAGAATTGACCTCTCTACGATTTTATTATAAGTATAGATGACAACGAATATCACTTACAGATTAGACAACATATGACGGACTACCGGTTACTAGCGAATCGGATTTACCTAACCTTTTTGAATTCACTGAAGTTATTAAATCATTATCCATTAATAAAGCATCAGGCCAAGATAAAATATCAAATAAAATGATAAAAGAAGAGTGTAAAATGTCATCTAGTTCTATCCTGTATGTATATCAACGCTGCATACACGAAGAAGTTTTTCCTAAAATTTGGCGTAAAGGATTTATAAAATTAATACCAAAAAGCGGTGATAAACCCAAAATCATATAGACCGGTAACATTATTGCCTTCGCTAGGTAAAGTGCTAGAACGGTTGAGCGTGCCTAGGTTGCTTCCGGAGGGCTTAAAATTTAACCCAAACCAATTCGGCTTCACAAGCGGCAAGTCTACAATCAATGCAGTAATGTCGGTTAGAAAAATAGTTCAGTCTTCATCAGCGAAGTATGTTCTCGGCATATTTTTAGATATATCCGGAGCGTTTGATAACGCTTGGTGGCCCATGCTTCTTCTTAAACTTAAACTAAGAGGTTGCTATAAAAACATATCGACGCCCCCCTGCAAAAACTCGGTAAGTGCAAAAATGAAATTTTAGAGGAAAAAAGATTTAGTGTTTTTCGCTTATAACTTTTGTAAAAAAAATAATTATAAAAACATTTTTATACCTACAGTTCAGTGTCATCTGCGTGACTGTTGAATTTAAAGGAAATAAGTAATTCATCAAAACTCAAAATACCGAAAAAATAATCATATTTTTTTTTAAACGGTTTTATTTAGCTCACCCCGTTTGTTTTATTCTTTTTTCTTTATTTATTATTTATTCTTCCGTCAAATCTAGTAATTCAAAATTCACCCTCTTCCTTTCAACCGATTACTCTGAAATTTTATATACAATTTGGATTTTGGTGACAATACAATTATATTTATTCGTTATTAAATCCAAGATGGCGGCCGCTACAAAATGGCGGATAACGTAGGTTTTATCAATCCCATCAATATGGGTATCAAATGAACGGGCTCAACAAGCAGAATACAATGTACTATAAAAAATTGAAATCCAAGATGGCCCTCGCTACCAAATCGCTGATAACAATTTTTTATCAAACTAAAAACTAGAAAATAAAAATAAGTAAAAAACTTTTTAAGTTAAACGGTTTTATGTTAAACATACATTGCAATGTTTAAGATAAATGTACTAAAAACCAAAAAATACTAAAATAGATACAGTCGTGGGAATTATAAAACCGTTGGGCACGTCAATTTTCTACAATCGTTGTTGTCTTAATTATAATGTAACATTACAAAATAAATATTTTAATTAACGATTGTAGACAATTGACATGCCCAACGGTTTTATAATTCCCACGACTGTATCTATTTTATTATTTTTTGGTTTTTAGTACATTTATCTTAAACATTGCAATGTATGTTTAACCCTTAATCAAACAAAAATATAAATAACCCTTAATCAAACAAAGGAATAGTTTCCCAATATTTGATTAAGGGTTAACATAAAACCGTTTAACTTAAAAAGTTTTTTACCTATTTTTATTTGGATATTGATTCATTAAGTTTCAACTTTTTAATAATTTTTCGGGCAATGTTTACTTACTATTTTTTTTCCGTAAATTCCTGTGAAATCATGAACATAATATTACTTTACTGGTTTTTTGACCGTATTTATCATATATCGAGAGTGTTTGTAATATTCAATTACCTAAGTTATTGCGGTAAAAAAATATTTACCAAATAAACATAAAGCCTTGTTACAGGTTTATTGCGGGATATTTTTTGCAAACATAATTTTTGTAATCACTATTTACTGATAATGAATGGAACATTTCTGATTGGTATTATTCAAGGAATAATTTAAAAAATATGAATTGTATTTAAATCATTCATTGTTTTGAACAAAAATGATTTTGTGGGGATAGTTTAATGAATAATGATCATAATTAATTAGTGTATGAACAATTAATCTCGATAATAGTATAAAAAAACAGGGATTAATCTGAGTTTTCAGTGAAATAATCATTATATTCTTATTTACTGATTCCTGCAGATTTTAAATATTCCAAACACCGGTGGATGTACCTTAAATGTACTCCACTGTTGTACAAAGATATTAAACCAGATAAAACGGTCTACTTCTCGGAAAAGGTTGACGATAAGAAGGTTTGAATCCCATATCAGTCTTCACTAATGCACTCGTTTTAGACTTCTGTTACTTGGTTTCATTTGAAATAAATTAGACTAGTCTAGAATGAATAATTTAGTATATGCTTTATATTCTTTCATGACGTTCGTCATGGCAGAAGGAGTCTATATAGCCTTGTTTGACTACGAAAAAGCGTAAGAGTGGTGTCCTCGCTCATAAATAACAAGAGTTTCATTTGCTTAATAAAGAATACCCCAAACTAATGTTTCTTTCTTAACTCATGCATGGACTAGTGGTCTATATAGTTTCTATGTAAGCCAAGGCAGTTTGGCTCCATGAACACACCGAGCTTGATAGTGCTAAGGCAAAATATTTTCCAAAGTGAAAGCCTGAGTCACATGTGGTTTTGTTTAAATCTTATTCCTCTAAACACATTGTTTGCATATTCAATACTAAGCTACTAACTTGAGGATTAAGTTAAGCCTAAAAACATTTCTTGTCCAGTGATAAGCTTACGCATTTGCTTCTAAAAAACTTGAAGTAATATTTACTCAAAATAACAGTCAAATTTTGTCAATAAAATCGTGATTAGACAGTTGTATTAGGTCTTTTTCCTAGTTGACTGCCGGTAAATCGAGGTGTTGAAATTTCTGTACAATATCTCAATAGCAATTTTGAGGTAGTACCAGAAACAGATCCTTTTAAATCGCATTGTAAGAATCATTCTTATCACCAAAACGAAAGTTGATAGCCGAGAACGTAGTGGAGACTCTCTGTATACTCTATGATCTCAGTAGAGCTTTTTTTAAATGTAGATTTTAAAATAAACACAAAAATGTTCGATGTCTAACATACCTTCTACTGTAAGGATCGAAGCCATCGATACATACGTTAGAGAAAGAGGGGAAAGATTCCACTTTACACCGGGTGAATTTGAATGAAGAATCTAACCTACGCTAACTAGGCAGCTTTCAGAAAGCTTCGGTTTATTAAAAAAATATCTTATCCCCAGCCAGTAATGACATACGTAGCAGATTTGTTCACTCTCTGCACACTTTATAAAAAAAATTAGAGCTAAGGTTAGACAGAGGTCCATGAGCAACGGTCACCGCTTACGACCAGATGACCCGTTAGCTCGTCTGCCTACGAGGCAATAAAAAAAGGAGACTAAGAACAAAGGATGACTTTACTTCTAGTTTCTGTGTGATCTAATAAGAAAGAAAGAGTTCAAGAGTGACAGCCACGTACTGACCAGTGCAACTTGGATACACAAGTGGACCAACGAGATCTCTGGGAAGGCACACTAGCGCAACTTACCCTGTTTAAAGAAAGATTCACTACGTCATTTGTTTGTATTAGTGTGAGAAAAGTGCATTATTAGCAAAAGGACTTTGCTGAGTCATGAATTTAACGCCAATACTTTTAACAAACGTCGTGAATTACTACTGTAACTGATTGTTATCGAAAATATCAAATTAAAATTTTACAATAATAAACCTGTAATCGCATTAACCGAAAGTTTTCAAGAAATATTTTGCAGTAATAGTTCTTAACCGAGAACAGAACCACCAAACTGAATTTCAATAACATATTATAGAGTTTATGCTGTAAAAAAAAAAAAAAATCCGTTGAAAAAAAGTGTTCTTAAAAAAATCGTTGGAAATAACCGCAGGAAAAATCTGAAAAAAATTGGGTAGATGCATCCAGACCCATAGATTACGAAAATGCAATAACAGCAATAAGTCAGTAATAGTGCTTTACGGGGTTTTTGCAGGGGGGCGTCGATATATTCTATCATATACTCTTACCTTAGCAATGGAACAACTACGTTGAAACTTGGCCACCATGCGTGCTCAAAGGCTTTGGATTTGGGATGTCCGCAAGGCTCCGTCTTGTCACCGTATTTGTGGAATCTAGGGTTAGATGATTTCCTCGCGCTACCTCTCCTGACGGGATGTTCCATCACGGGTTACGCGGATGATGGTCTTTTGTTAATCGAAGCAAACTCGCTGTCCGAAATCGAACATAAAGGAAAAACTGCTATCCTATATATATATATATATTATATATATTAAGTTTAATATCGGAATGGGGTAGTCGAAATTGCCTCGCTTTTGCATCGCACAAAACTTTTCAACTTCTCCTAAAAGGTGACTTGGTAGCACCACCGTGTATAAAATTTCATGGTGTAAACATTAAATCGAAAAATTCCGTATGTTATCTCGGAATGATTTTAGAAAAAAAAATCACCTTTATTGAACACATTCAACAGATAGGCGATAAAGCGAAACGTTACTTCTATGCTTTGACGAGAATATCGACTGCTACGTGGGGTCTTACTTTTAATGTATTGTTACGAGATTCGAAGACGCATTATCAAACAATAGAAACAACAGACACAAACAATAGGATGTTGGTTCCCACGAGAACAAAGGCGCTTCGCTATTTATTTGTAGAAAAACATTTTTTTTTTTTTGTAATGTCTCGAACTTTCTAAGCTTCCTGACTCGGAATATAAATATCGGAGCGGTCCCTCGAGAAGGCAGTAGCCGGTGCATCGGTACTGGTCGAGACTACACTTTGCTTCGGTGCTGGCAATAGTGTAGACCGGAGACTTAAACTGAGGGTGGTGCGAATCTCGGTTTTTCCGCTCCCGTTGCGACTAGTGTGCGTGCCCAGTCCCTGCTGCTGCCCCGGAACCGCCGACTTCGACGATTCCGGACAGCGGAGCAAGGGAGCCGGCGACACAGGTGAGTGGAGACACTTTTTAATCTTATTTAAGTGCATTTACGGGTGGTAGTCTTCACACTGTTGTAGCTGTGTCCCTGTTTTATCGTTCCATGATAAATTAGGGACTCAAGCGCCAATTTGAGAGTTGCCTGACTGTGTCAACCCCCTTTACCCCCCCTGCAGGGGGGGTGAGGTTAGCTAAAGATCCGCACGTGTGCTTCCAGGAGGTTCGAGCCCTCCCCTAGTTTTAATTTATTTTTTAATTAGGCTTAGTATTAGCTAGGGACCTCATGGGACTCAGCTGATAGTAAGTGGAGCTGTAGCCATGCCCGGGGGGGGACTCACCCCCCTTGTCAGCTCCCCCGCCCCGTCCCGGTGTAACATCAAAATTTAATGTTTCCGAACATTTCCCGAAACCATTCGTAAACCGAATGCGAACCCTTTTCACTACACTAAATTTACAGCCCATCACTAAAATTATTGTAATTGTGGGTAATTTCGATGTAACATTCGACCAAAGACGGGTAAATGTATGCATCTTTTGTTCGTCTAAAGTACTTAAGCTTGACCATTTGATCTTGTCCTTTATTATAAAGAAAGTTTTAAATTGAAGAACTATCTGGTCTATTTAAGGTAAGGAGCCTGCTTTAGAAGCTTAAAAAAAACGATTTTTTAGACATTTTTTTTGGGAATGAAGGAATTATTTGATTGAAATGAAACTTTCAGGTTTTATTATTATGTATTTCAAGAGTCTTCTCAAATTTTTTCATCAAAATATATGTCATATTATGCGCGGTACAAGCATTTCGCCGAGGCGCCTCGAGTATGCATGTGTCGTGCGGCGGGAAAGATGCAGGTCGCAATTTTCATCTGAAACTAAAAAACCATAAAAAAAAAATAATTTTCAATAGTATAGCTTCTAGTTAAACCAAGAAAATTTAAAAAAAAAAGTGAAAAATTCAATTATTTATCGCAATTTAAAAAAAAAATCATTTTTTTTGCCCAGATGTTCGAGTCTGCGGGCTGATCTGGCCTCTTTATTTTCCAATTAATGAAATGAGCGATCCGGTCGCTCGTATACCTGTTGGACGCTTGCTCACTATTTCTTCTGTAGCTCCGAAAATAATTTGAATTTGCTTTTGATATTTTAGAGGCATATTCTTGGATAGTTTGGGAAGACATTTATGAAAAAAAAAAAAAACGATTTTTTGAAGCCTCTAAAGCAGGCTCCCCCCTTAAGAGACAGTAGTGCAGAAGTCAGTATTTATTGAATGTTAAATCATTCTGTTTATAAGTGCCCAAGGCTTGATACTTTGGTAAGTTATTTTATTATATTTAATTATGGCTGTATTTAAAAGTTAGACTGTTTCTATATAGTAGTGTAACTATACCGTGTAGTATACGTGTGATTTAAATTCATTTTAGGGTCCAAGAGTCCCGTTATACGAGACCATTTATTGTAATCGTACATATTACATAACTCAATCCACGGAACGTTCGTGATTTGTCGTCCTGGAATTGGAGTAAACTTGTATCCGAAGAAAGAGGTTGAGGCGCCTTGCCTTGTAATCACAACAATAAGTTACGTAATCTACTTTTGCATTATATAACTTTTATTTTATACCATAGTACAGCCATCATAGTATCTATAATAATTTCTTGAATGTCTAATTTATGTGCTTGAATAAACTTATAATAACTCGTATACATTTTTTATTGGCGCCCTGAGAAAGTTTCGAGTCACTTGTTCCCGCTAGCAGCTACCGGTTAGGGTAACAATTAATAAAGATCAACTTTATATGTTACAAAATTGGCCCCCAACTGCGAAGCCGACATAAAATAAATTTATGTAGTAGTGTGGTATCGATACGTCACTATGATCGGAAACGTGGCGAGCTGACAGCCGCATAGCAACAGATACCTGGCTAGTTATTCAAGCACATTTATTTTAATTGTAACCTAGTTTATATTTTGTACTTAGTTCATTACACCATGTCTTCATACAGGTTGCCAATATTTCATTTGTTAAAAGATGAAATCATTTTTGAAATGAGTCATCTTGGCTTTTCCAGCGATCCAGAGACGTCCCGTAATGCACTTCGTAAGCAGCTGAAACAGGCACTTCGTCTTCAGAAACGAGGTAGCCTGAAGGTCGAACAGAGGTCATCTGACGATCTCGAGGTGCTATCTGGCAAAGTAGCTGAGTTGGAATGCAGCTTGGAGAAGGAAGGATCTCCAGAAGGATCGCGCAAAGTTCGCATGAAGGAACGAGCTAAGTACATTCTACACAAGCTAAGTACATTCTACACAGGTGTCAAAGATTGAAGGATGTGTCTGTGATAGATTTAAAGACTAGGTTAGTTAGGACCCACCCGGTGGTCCCGCCTTGTCGTATTTTCTCCATATTTCTTGGTACATGGTAGGGAGTTTTATGTTAAATTACATGGAGATGGTAAATTACACTTATCATCGGATGAACCTATTCCTCAATGTGATGTTCAGGTTTCGGATTCTTTACCGTATAGTCAAAAACTTAGGGAATTAATTAATATTTTTCAGAAAGTGTGCAAACATATTAAATCGGCTCATGATCGTAATGAAAAACATTATAATTTAAGAAAAATAAATATCGAACTTGAGGTTTTCTAAAGCGGAGAAACGCTTTACGAAAAAGTTATCTCCTAAATTTGAGAAGTGCATTGTAACCGAGAAGCTTTCTCTTTTGGTATATAAACTGAAGGACATGAATGGTAGAGATCTGGGGAACTATCACATCAAGAATATTCTCAAGTAGGATGTTCGAAGTAAAATGTGCGAGGTGTTTGTATGGTTGTGAATGAAAGAGGATGGATAAAGGAAATGATGAAAAAACTATGGTACCTATGTTGCGTGAAGTATGCTAGTGAATGTTAGATGGAATTATGATAGTAATAATTTAATTTATTATTGAATGATGATGAATGTATGCATACACTTCATTCACTATTCACATCACTATCCTATCTCCGAGTTCTATTCATATAGTTTACGTATTCAACCCTATTAGTACATATCTATGTATATATTAATTACTGTAAAATTATTAGGACACTTGGAAGTGTTTTGTCGAATGACTAACTGTAACATTAAACATTTAACTTTATTTATGATATATAAAACATTTATCTTTATCTATGTCATAACTTATATATTACTCTATGTCAACGTTTTTCTAATTTATGGCCTAGACGCCGACCGAATAAAAGTAGTGATTTCAAATGAAGTTTAATTAAATAAAACCTGTTATAAAGTTACATTACATGGTGTCAGAAGTGTCTACTATAAAAAGAAAACTTAAAAATGGCATCTAACAACAACGCAGCCGCCTCCGGAATCAGGCCGCCCGCTTACTTGAACATAGAATCGGACAACAAGGCGACCTGGAAAAGATGGCGACAACAATTCGAATGGTACGCTATTGCAACACAGTTGGACAAGAAAGCTCCTGAAGTCCAAGTAGTAACATTTATGTCGAGCATCGGTCCCGACGCAATCGATATCTATAACAGTTTTAAACTACGTAAAGCTGAACTACCATACATCATCGAAGCATTCGACGAATATTTCGCGCCCAAAAACAACGTCTCCTTCGAAAGATACATTTTCTTCAAGATCGAACAAAACGAAGACGAACCTTTTAACGAATTCCTAACAAGAATAAAAACACAAGGCAATAAGTGCGAATTTGGCACCCTCCTTGATGAAATGTTGAAAGATAACATTGTTTTTGGAATAAAATCGAATCAAATACGTGAAAAATTGCTGACCGATGACAAACTCGACCTATCAAAAGCAACAAACATATGCAAAACTAGCGAACAAGCCTCAAAACAACTTAACGAATTTGAAAACACAAACAAAGCGCATAAAATACTGGCCTTCAGAAACAACAAATACACACAAGAAAAATTTGACTGCAAAAGATGTGGTTCAAAACACAAAGCAAGAGAATGCCAAGCCTTTAACAAGACATGCACAAAGTGCAATAAAACTGGTCACTTTGCCAAAATGTGTCGCACTAAAAATACAAAGAAATTCAAAAACAAAATCAACACCTTTAAAGAAATGTCAAATTCAGATAACTGTGAGTCAAATGAATCATTTATTGGACTGGTGAACGCTGGCAAATCAAAAGATTGGTCTGAAAGTGTCCAAACTGGAAACATTACATTCAAAGCAAAATTGGACACCGGTGCAGAGTGCAATGTCCTCCCAAAATTTATAGTAGATAAAACAAACGTCAAATTATATCCAAGTCACACAAAAAACTTAATTAGTTATTCTAACAACAAAATGTCTGTACTGGGAGAAGTCAAGTTAATATGTAATTTAAAAAAAGAATCTGCAAAAATTTTATTCAAAGTAGTTGCTGAAAGAGTAACACCAGTTCTTGGACTAAACACATGTGAAAAGTAAGGACTTATCGCACGAGTAAAGACACTGAAACAATGCTCATACAGTGAAGAAATATTTGATGGATTAGGTTGTTACAAAAATTTTGAATATGACATTGACCTCATTGATAATCCCAAACTTGAAATAAAGCCTACCAGAAAAGTTCCGCACGCTATAAGAGATGAAGTTAAACAGGAATTAGACAGAATGGTCAAACTAGATGTCATCACACCTATAACCGAACCCACACCAGCAGTAAGCCCGATGGTAGTGGTAAAACAAAAAGGAAAACTGCGTATATGCATAGACCCATCAGATGTAAATAAAAACATCCTTAGAAGACACTTCCCACTTTCAACGATCGAAGAAATAGCAGCTGATATCAAAGGATCAGAATACTTCGCTTTACTAGACTGCACTAAAGGGTTCTGGCAAATCAAATTATCACGAAGAACACAAAAATTCTGACTTTTTCCACACCATGGGGAAGATATTCATTCAAGAGGCTCCCGTTTGGAGTCTCCTCGGCTCCTGAAATATTTCAAGAAATCTTGACCAATCTACTGAGCAAGTTTAAAAATGTAAGAGTATCAATAGATGACATTTTCATTTTTGCAAAAAATAAAGAAGATCTACAGAAAATAGTAAGTAAAGTGATAGACACATTAAAAACAGCAGGCTTTAAACTAAATCAAAGCAAATGTATTTTTGAAGCAAAAAGAATAAAAATTCTGGGACACATAGTCTCAGCCAAAGGTCTAGAAGCAGATCCTGCAAAGGTTGAAGCCATACTATTCGGGACTAACAGTTAGTGTTACAGTGCCGGTATGCGAAATCATGTGAAGTGTGTAATATAAGTAGTACGTGAAGAATATTAATATTGTTTACTAACATTAAGATGTTCAATTCGTGACAAAATTGTATGTAACTAGTTAGATAAGCATCAATATAGCATTGTAACAGATTGATTCTTGACTGTTGACTTGAAGGAGCGAGAGCACTAGCGGCAACGTTCCCGCGTATCATATATAAAGAGGCGCGTTTTAGCGCAATCTTCGCAGCCCAGACTACGACTTCAACCGTAGCCGAGACCACCGCGCGAGCTCATCACCACCCTACCCCGACAGCGGACCAAGGAGTGACCAAAAAGACCCGGCAGGAGGTGACTGCACCCAAGCTGACCGCGGCGGAACGCATGCGGGTCACATGCATCCGCGTCTTGCAGCAGGTGCTGATTGCGTTACAGGAGGGACGGGATCCTCTCCCGGCTCTCCTGGACGGGATGGCAGACCTTTGCAGATTCGCGTGAACCCGTCTGCTGACAGCACTTTCGCTGCCAACGTCGTTCACTGGAACGCCGACGGCCTTTCACCCCAAAAGGCTCGTCTCCTCAAACTGCTGCTAGCTGAGCGTCACGTGGACATCGGCCTGATTAGTGAGACTCACCTCAGACCGGTGGACCGGTTGAAGATCCCTGGATACCACGTCTACCGGGATGATCACAGCTCGCCGATCGAGACCGCCTATAGGGGACTGGCGGTTCTGGTGCGTCGGAATATCATCCATCAAGTGCTGCCAATACCACAGCTGCAGACGTCGTACGCCCTGGGCGTGGAGGTCTGCATCGAGAGCCAGCCCACGCGTGTCTTTGCGTTCTACAAGCCACCGACGAGTCGTCTGGCGGTGTCCGATGTCCGCTGTCTCCTGGACTCGACACTGCCGACGATCATAGCTGGCGACTTCAACGCGAAGCACACGGCGTGGAACTCCAACATCATCAATCCAGATGGCAGACGCCTTCTGGATGATGCAGACCGCCACGGGTACAGGGTGCTCGGACCAGAGGTTCCGACGCACTACCCGTACTGCGCAGCACACACTCCAGACGTCATCGACATCACGGTGGTGCACGGCAACATCGCCGTATCTTCGATGGACGTCCTGGACGACCACATGATCTCCGACCACCAGCCTGTCCACGTGACGCTTGCGCTACCAATAACCAAGACGAAGACCCCTCCTCCTCGGTCCCGCCAGGATTGGCGAAAGTTCGCCGAAAGCGTGTCGACGCGGGTGCCGTCCTTCAGGGTGGAAACCCCTGCGAACGTCGATCGTCTCGCCTTGGACCTCAACGCGGCCATCACGTCCGCGTTAGAGGAGTCCAAAATCGACGCCGCAGCCCCCCGAGGAAGACAATCCCAGCTCCCCGCTCACATCCGTGGCAAGATCGAGGAGAAGAGAAGACTGCGTCGGCAATGGCAGCGCTCCAGGTGCCCGACCATGAAGACCCGGCTGAACGCTCTAGCTGCCAAGATCTCGTCAGCACTGGAAACGGTAGCGACTGAATCGTGGCAGCGCACCATCGAGTCCACCGGCGATGACTGGTCGGGCATCCATCACCTGTGCCGCCAACTCTCCGGGAAGCGACCTCCGATCCGGCCTCTCTTGGCGAGTGACGGGAACCCTCGTTACCGTGCCGAGGATCGGGCGGAGATCTTTGCTGACTTCCTGGAGACGCAGTTCCAACCGAAACCTACTGACAACGTGGAGCATGTAGCAGCTGTCCTCCGACACCTAGAGGACTACCTCCAGCCGCCGTTAGCCCCGACAGAGGACCCCGTGGTGTTCTCCCCTGGCCAAGTCCAGCGGATGATCCTACGGACTAAACTCCGCAAGGCCCCCGGTGCGGATGGTGTCACGAATGAGGCGCTACGTCACCTACCGCCGCGAGCGATCGCGACGATGGCGCGCCTCTTCAACGGCATCCTTCGTACCTGCCGGGAAGCTACCGGCCGATCACGCTGCTGCCGACGACCTCGAAGGTGTTCGAGAGGCTGCTGCTGCTCCACTTGTCACCCCACCTCCAGCCACGTGACGAGCAGTTCGGCTTTAGGGCTGAACATTCCACCACGCTCCAAGTCACCCGTGTGCTGCATCATCTAACTGCAGCGCTGAACAAGAAAGAGAAAGCCGTCGCCGTGTTCCTCGACATGGAGAAGGCGTTCGACCGCGTCTGGCACGAGGGCCTGTTGTACAAGCTGTCTACATCCACTACTCCTCGTAGAGTAGTTAGGACCGTGGGCAGCTTTCTCCAGGACAGGCGGTTCCAGGTCGCGGTCGACGAGACCTTATCCTCCGAACGTGTCGTAGGAGCCGGCGTACTCCAGGGAAGCTGCCTATCTCCGGTGTGCTATGCATGGTACACCGACGACATCCCGGTCACCGGAGGTGCCATGCTGGCACTTTACGCTGACGATGCAGCTTTCCTAACAACATCGCTGTCGTCTTGTCACGCTGCAGTGAAGATGCAGCGTGCCTTGGATGCTCTTCCTACGTGGCTGGAGGACTGGAGACTGAAGGTCAACGTGGCGAAAACTCAGGCGATCTCCGTGGGAGGCGCCAAGGTCCCGCCCCCACTGGTGATGGCTGGCGAGCCGATTGCGTGGGCCTCGAAGGCTAAATACCTCGGGGTCACCATCGACAGCCGTCTCAGCATGTGCCCCCACGTGAACAATGTGGTCGGTCAATCGCGTGCAGCGCGATGTATCCTGCACTCCGTGCTCTCGTCAACCCTGCCGCTCCGCGCGAAGCTGGGCGTATACAAGTTGTACGTCCGCTCGCGACTCACTTACGCTGCCCCGGCATGGTACGCGCTTGTAAGCGACCATGGCCGAAATCGATTGCGTGTCGAGCAATCGCGAGCGCTGCGTACCATTGTTGGTAACCCACGCTTCGTGCGGAATGACGTCATCCTCCGGGACTTGCGGATGGAGAGCCTAGACGACCACATTCGACGCCTGAGTTCCTCGATGTTCGCGCGAGCCGACGGAGTCCAGTCCCTGCACCTGCATGGGATAGCGCCATACCATCGGCCACCGACGCACAGACGAGGACTGCCACGTGACCTTCTCCTACCTGGACTTGCCCGCTCCTCACCGCTGGCGGACGGATGCTCATCGGGACCAATTGTCCCGGTGGGTTTGACCTCGCTATAAAGCGGTGGGTTGAAGCTCCCCGGATTGGACTCAACCCGGACATACACCACTGAGGTGGCTCGCCGATCGCTGACAGGGCACCCGCCCTGTTGGTTGGATCGCGCCGCTTCAGCGGGCAACCTCTCCTAACTAGGGGACCTGCTTGAGGAGCCGAAGGGCCCACACCCCCGTGCTGCGCTGGCCCGTGAGACGACTTCTTGTGTGTGTGCATTCTTCGCAGTCCGGCGCTCGCTCTCAAACGGAACAGACATACGGAACAAGTCAAGCATCAATCTGGAACCGCCATAATAACAGTGTATTTATAGACGAATAAACGAGGATTCTATAATCATCCGGATTTTTATTGGAGCCACGCCGTGAAGTACAAGAGCACTTGAACTGCTTACTACAGCGTCGAAATTCTGCAATCCAACGACTCGGGAAGGAACGTTGTCGTCGTCCCGAACACATACAATTTATGAAAACTCCCCAGAACAAGAAAGAACTACAAAGAGTCTTTTTTTTTTTTTTTTGACGGGAGGAAATCGCCGGACTTCCGGTCGCCCTGCGAGTGAGGTATGTGGGGGTTGAACCGCACTAAAACCTCCCGCCAATCACGCTCGACATCCGATAGAATAGGGGTGACAGGACACGTTCGCGATCGACGCTCACGTATCGCCCCGTCACCCCCGGTCGTCGAACCGGCAGCCATCGGTGAAAACGACCACCGGCTCACTCGGTAGGCCTTAAGCAGGCCCGCCGAGATGTTCCCGGGACAGCTCCCGAGGCCGGCCCCCCGCTCGACCTCGGCGGCGACGGGATCGGTCGGGGAGGGAAGAGCTCTCCCTCTCCCGTCCCGCCGCCTCCTTTTGCGTCGTCGCCGAGCATCGATGCCACGACGCCCGGCAACGACAAGTCCCGCCCTACTTGTACGACCAGGACACGGCGTCGGCTCAACCTGTATCCGGTGCAGGTACTTCCCGAAGCAACCATGCCCGGTCAGCACCAGACGAAAGGTGAGGCGTCTCTCACCGCGACTCACCCAGTCCCTGAGGACAGGGCGAATCGCCTCGACGGTCCTTGTAGCCGGGGTTGGCCAAGCGCCTTGACCAGGCCTCCAGCACGGACCGCCGAGATTGGACCTTCCGGTCCCGAACCGTAGCTCTGAGGGGACGTACAACGCCACGAGCACGGAGGTCGCAGCGCCAACGGTAATCGTCGGCGAGCGCCTCCGCCTCCAGATCCCAGGGCGGCGTCCCCGACAGCACGCACGCCGCCTTGAAGGAGACGGTGCGGTATCCGCGGATGACCCTGATAGCTACGACGCGCTGCGGCCGGTACAGGAGCCGGACAACAGTTGCTGTCCGGTTTCACGGTCCGGTCCAAACGGGCGCGCCGTACAGGGCCATCGAACGCACCACCCCCGCGTAGAGGCGGCGCACGACACGGTTTGGTCCCCCGATATTCGGGAGCAACCGGCTCAATGCGCCGGCTGTCCTCATCAATCGGGGGACGAGCTCCATAAAGTGGGCCCGGAAGGTCCAACGGCTGTCCAGTATGAGGCCGAGGTATTTCAGTCGCACCCCGACCTCTATTGAGACGCCTCTTACCACGATCTGGGCCCCAGATGGTGGCGTCACCTCAGCCCTGTGGAACCACAGGGCCTGGGATTTATTGAGCGCCACCGCGAGGCCCAATCTCCTAATTCTGCCGACGACGAGGGCCACCCCCGCTGTGGCGAGACGGGCAGCCTCCCTGAAGTCTTCCCCCCGGGCCATGACCAATGTGTCATCAGCGTAACAAATTACGCTCAGGCCCGGGAGCAGGGCGCCCCTCAGCACCCAGTCGTACCCGATGTTCCAAAGGAGGGGTCCGAGGACCGACCCCTGAGGAACACCGCACACGACCGGAAACCGGTACACAGTCCCATCGTGCCCAGTGCACACTACCGACCTGGCCTCCAAGTAGGAGCCGACCAGCCGGCGGAGTTAGGGGGGAACTCCATGTCTCTCGAGTGCCCCCCCTATCACGGACCAGGGCAAGGTGTTGAATGCATTGGCGATGTCAAACGACACCGCCAACGCCACCCCGCCCTGTGATACGGCTTCATTTGAGAGGGCCCGCACGCGAAGGATCGCGTCCACGGTTGAGCGGCCCTCTTTGAAGCCGTACTGCTCCGCCGACAGGTAGGGTCCAACCCGGACCAGGTGCTGGACGATGCGGGCAGCCAGAATACGTTCCAGCAATTTGCCCACCTCGTCCAGCAGCACGATAGGACGGTATCCGCCGGGCGCCCCTCCTTCCTGAGAAGGACGAGTCTACCCTCTCGCCACAGCGAGGGAAACCGTCCCGACTCGAGGCAAGAGTCGTAAAGCCTCAAGAGTCGGTCCCCTAGGGCATTGAGGGCCAAGGCCAGGACCCGGCCATGGATGCCATCCGGTCCGGGTGCCTTGTCTTTGGCACTCATCCTGACTACGGCCACGCGAAGCTCCTCCCCGGTGATGTGGGGCACCTCAGCAGGGGCCTCGCCGCCGCGGCCTTCCTCACATGTATGGCCGCCAAGCCGCAGTCGTCCCCGAACCAACAATCGTCGGCTGGGGGAACGAAATACGGCTCGGCGACCACGTCAATATCGATTGACCACTCCGCCATGCTCTGGAACAACATGTCCTGAGCCCTGGCGGAGTGGTTCAAGTTGCCATGGAGGAGGCGGATGGTGTGGTCCATTAAGGTCGAACCACATCCATCGCCTCCTCCCTTCCTCCATCGCCCCCGCTATCGGACGCCTTTGGCGCCACAGCGGAGGCCGAAACGCCGGCCGGTGCTCCTCCGGCTGACTTCTTCTTCAGGCGCTGCTTTTGCTTGCGGCGCCTGTTTCGCTCCGTGTTGGAGCCGGACGGGGAGCAAGCCTTGCCCCCCGCCCGGTGATCGGCCCTGCGCCCGGCCGCCGCGCACAAAGCACAGTGCGGTGCAGCCGAGCACCGAGTCGCCTTGTGTCCTGGTTGACCGCAGCGGAAACAGAGTTCCCTGCGGTCAACCGTACTTATGCACCTGGTGATGCTATGCCCAGTGCCGAAGCACTGGAGGCACCGCCAGGCGCGCGACTCCAGCAGGCGCACGCGGGCCGCAATCCAGCCCACGCGCAGCCTGCCAGGATGTTCTGCCGGTCTGCCCGGCGGAGGAGTGGCCAGGGAGGTGGCCCTCTCAATAGGGCATCGCGCCCACACAGAGCTGGCCCCGGAGTAGCCGGGGCGGAGTTCACCCACGACCATGTTCTCCGGGGCACATCCGCCCTGGGCCGCGATAGCCGCGGCCACCTCCTCTTTGGTGGCGCAGTCGTCCAGGCCGGTGATCCTGATCTCCGCCATTTTCACCGGCCTGTGGACACGCACCACCTCCTCCGGCCAGACCGCCCGGAGGTCCGCCATCAGACGGTCCGCGATGCCGGAACTTTCGGCACCGGGACACTCCAATAGGCGGGCCCCGTTGGCGGTCGTACGGAAGCGGAGGCCCTCCTCCGCTCCGATCTTCTCCAGATCGATGGCCGCGCGCGCCTGGGACAAGACGTTAGGATACGTCATGCCCTTGGCCTCGCCGGCTGGCAGCAGCGTAACAACTACTGCCGCCGACCTTGGCGCGCGCGGCCCCTTTTTCTTTTTTGGTTTCTTGGCGGCCGGTGCTCGACCCTGCTGCGGAGCAGCCACGGCCGCCGTGGTCGTAGTCCGGTGGGTGGGGGTGGCAGGCGCTCTACCCTTCTGGGGAGCTTCTGCCACCGCCCGCGTCGTAGTTCGGTTGGTGGCGGTGGCAGGCGCTCGACCCTTCTGGGGAGCCCCTGTAACCGCCTTCGTCGCAGCATGTTGAGGAGGGGCCGCAGCCTCTCCAGATGGTGAGGCCTCCGCCGCCATCGAAGGGGCCGCCACCTTAGCCCTCTTGTTGCCCCGTCGTACTACCTCCGTCCAGCCGTCGTCCATATTGGACGGCGCTGGCGGCAGCAGACGGGGCTTCGGTGTTGGCGCAACCGCCGCACCAGCATCGCGTCCCTTCCGTTGCGTTGGCCCCGCTGGGGGCTGATGACCCGACTGACGGGTGGTGGGACGCGACGGGGTGACAGGAGGTGGCGCTGCTGAGCTACAAAGAGTCTTAGGAATGATAACATACCTAAACAAATACATACCTAACATCTCAGAACTAACAGAACCACTGAGAGATTTATTACATAAAAATACAGAATTATATTACATAAAGAAATGGGATTTTTATCATGATGAAGCAATTTGTAATATCAAAAGAACGAAGAAAGTAACATTAAGTGTCGACGCCAGCTCAAAAAATCTTGGTCCGGCACTACTTCAAGATGGACAACCAGTAGCTTACGGAGCCAGCCAACGGATTATGATGAGCCTAACACCATACTCACCCAACATCAAGTTCAAAAAAAGCACAGAAATACTATTAGCAGATTTCTTAAGTCGTGATTGCGACACCTCCAAGCCAAATGAATATCAGGAAGAAGATTTGAAAGTTGCAATAATACTACCAACAAATTTTAATACAACAGATGATCTTATCAAAGCAACAAAAGAGGACTCACATCTGCAACTACTCCTAAAAACTATTATGAAAGGATTTCCTGACAGGGTTGAAAACCTCCCAAGTGAACTTCGCCACTACTTTAACTTCAAAAAAGAGCTAACACATGTTAAAGGATTAATATTCAAAGGTCACAAAATAGTAGTACCAAAAGCACAAGTACCCAATATGTTAAAATTGATCCACCAAGGCCACCTTGGAATCCAAAGCTGCTTGAGAAGAGCACGACAGTTGCTTTATTGGAAAGGTCAGTATGAAGACATTGTGAAAATAGTTACAAACTGCACATCATGTGAAAAAAACACAAAAAGACAAAGTTATTGTCAAAAGAATTCCAACACTCCTTGGCAAATAATAGCATCTGATCTATTTGAATGTAAAGGAAAAAACTACATTGTAATTTATGACAGCTACTCAGGTTACATTGCCTTTCAACCACTTAAGGGTCAGTCATCACATGAAGTAATACATCATTTAAAACAGTGGTTTTCTACTCATGGCATACCTGAGCTACTAGAAACAGATAATGGTCCACAATATACGTCCAGGGAATTCAAAGAATTTACTAAAGAATGGCATTTTAAGCATACCACATCCAGCTCACACCACCATCAAGGCAATGGTTTAGCTGAGAGAGCAGTCCAAACTGCCAAGAATTTAATAAGAAAATGTAATATTGACAACTCAGATATTCAGCTGGCTTTGCTTAATTGGAGAAATACCCCAAGAAATGACAAACTAGGATCTCCAAATCAACGTCTCTACAGCAGGATGACAAGATCCTTGATACCTACAAGCGAGAAGAACCTAAAACCAAAAATAATACAAAATGTCACATCTGAACTTTTCTACCTACGAAACAACCAGGCTAATTACAGCAACAGACACCGCAAGCAGTCAACAAGTTTTGAACTCAATGACAAAGTCAGGCACAAGGTGGGTCACCGCCAGTGGGAACTAATCCAAGATCAATTACAATAAAAACTGAAAAGGGCCAGATATTCCGCAGAAATCTAGGACACCTACACAAAACTTCGGCAGATCTATCAAAGGAAAACAAAATATTAGTGCCTGACATAACACTCCCAATGAATACAGAACAGGAACAGCTGACTGAAGAAATACTCCCAGCACCTGCTCACCAAGAACAGTTGCCTGAATAAATACATCCAGCGTCTGCTCCTCACGATCAAACCATCAACACAAACTCTACAAAACATTCGAGATTTGGAAGACCTATCAAACCCGTCATTAGACTGGACCTATAAATCATAAATATAGTTAGTATAGTTTCAAATCATTTCAATTTTTTTTTTATATTTTCAAAGAAAAGGAGATGTAACATTAAACATTACATAACTGGTTATTTTGGCTTGACGTATGCCACTAGTTAGTCTTGCAAGCTAATAATTTTCAGTTTTAATTTTATTTTTGAAATGTCAGATATTAACAACACTTGCACTAAGAATTCAGACTTCTTCTGTTTCTTTTCACTCTTCATACACTTACAATACAGTAACACTCCACATAACATCCATCTATTCCTTCGGCTGGAATTATTTCTTTTTTTTTTTCAGGCTGTGTTGCAATTCACTACTTTGTTAGAATAACGTTATCTCTGTATTGTTGGAATTGTATGAACATGTGGTGTAGTGTAGTTGATAAGCTTAAATTTAACATCAATAGTACCTAAGTACTGAATTTGCTTTTATATCATTTTTGATTAATTTAGAGTCATTAACCTTAATTAATTTTAAGTAAGCTTAAGTTTTTCTAACTTCGAATAGTTAAAAAAAAAAAAATAATTTAAACATTTAAATTTTTTTTTTTTTATGTAGCGAAAGGGGTTGTGTAACATCAAAATTAATGTTTTCCGAACATTTCCCGAAACTATTCGTAAACCGAATGCGAACCCTTTTCACTACTCTAAATTTATAGCCCATCACTAAAATTATTGTAAATGTGAGTAATTTCGTTGTAACATTCGACCAAAGACGGGTAAATGTATGCATCTTTTGTTCGTCTAAAGTACTTAAGCTTGAGCATTTGATCTTGTCCTTCAATATAAGGCAAGTTTTAAATTGAAGAACTATCAGGGGGCCTACCACGACCTCTTATTGCCATCCAATTTAGGACCTAAACTGAATTGTTTTGTTATTTCGTACCACAACGTCTAAATTGCGATCGACTTTACTGTCAATTCTTGTATAGCGATTCAAGAGTGAAGTTACACCGCTATTTTTATTTCATTCGTTCAATTGCGCTACAATCCGTACCATGACCTCTTTTCAGAACCGACACTGAGTAGCTATTCTGTCAAAATTAGCGATTCTATAAAAGTTACTACTTTACTATCGTAAACTGAATAGTTCTCTGAAATATAGTGTTTTAATAAGAATAAGTTGTTAATTCCATTAAATATAAGGAGAAAAAGTAAGTATTGAAACGTAAATTACAGTAAATTTTAGTAAATTCATAAATAAATACAGAAATAACCTTATTTTACAGACGTCTGACGAATTGACTCTGTTTCGACTTTTCGCCAGTAATTAGCTTGGAAATTCGTCTAAAACGCAAAACAGACTCGAATTTCGATCTAGCGGACCAATTTCTCTTGGAAAAAGTGGAGTTTATACAATAGACTCTGAACCTGTGTGACGAGAGAAAACCAATGTTTAAGGAGTCTGCAAACTTGACTGATGGATCAATAAGAGAAAAGGTAACTGTAGTGTTCATAGCTATAACTAAATCATAGTTATAGACATTGTCTCGTGCTTATGGTATGGTGAGGGTAACACGGTCAGTAATGCGAGAGCCACGGGCGAGAGCAGACGTGTTAACACGCACATATGATAATTTGTCGAGTCAGTGGAGTAGGTACATAATAGGAGTACATTACAAGTGGCGACGAGGATAAAGGTCAGTGAAAACTATTAATAAACAAAAAAAAAAATACGAAAGGGAAGTCAATGTGTCGCGCAATAATTTCGAGGCATTCAAAAAAAAGACAGAATTGTAAATACATACTTATTGATTCTTGAAGGAACTACATATAATCCTAATTCAATAAACAACTAAAATACATTGCGCCTGTGTGTGTATTTTTGTTAGTGAAACCGGTCTATGCACCGCTAACAGCAGATAAGTATACATGAGGGTATCTACTACTAAGTCCAGACGGGTGTTCGTTAATTAATGTCCAATAACGTAGATAGCTGTGAATTTGAAACCAATAAAATATGATGTATAGGATGAGTTGTATTTATTTTAGAACAAGTTATACAATTACTTACTTTGATGTTATGGATGTTTAGGATAGATAGATAGATAGATAGAAAATTCTTTATTGTACACCACATAGCAACAACAATAATAGTAATTTTGTACAAAGTATACAGTGTAACAATCGGCGGCATCTTCCAGGCAACCTTATAATTAAAATAATAGAATTATTATTGGATGAATTTTTACGAGAAACACTTTAATTAAATAAATTTTTTATTAGGGTGTTATTATTATTTTTCAACTAAGTTATTATTTATTACAAAACAATATTTTACATAAAAGAAAAAAAAACGTATTTAAAATTATAAATTAGTAAATTTACAAAAGGATCACCATGTGTAAGTAATAACGTAAATAAAATTAGCCAAGATCGCTTTTGCAAATTATTTCATTTAATGTACCTATTTTGAAATTATTGAACATATGCACAACAAAGAGTTTATCTACCTATTTAAAATATGCAATTGCATGAGTTACATAAAGAATTTACTTAAATGTAAAACTACCTGTCTTTAATTAATAATTTATTTGTTAATAATATTATGAATTAAATTTAATACAATTTGAAATAAATGGATATGATCTGTGATTAAAATAAATAAAATAGCGTTCATATAAGGGTGCTCGAGGAATATTAATAGCCAATCATTATCGTAGGAATAGAAAAAAAAAAAAAAAACAAATCGTTTACGTACGACGTATGACTTATAGCTTTTTCTCTGTAATAATTTAATTACTTAGACATCAACCTCAGGAAAGGGAGTGACCAAAAAACGTCGTACGAAATAAACTGCAGCAAACTCTGAAAGGACAAGAGGAATTACAGTCTTAAAAATTAAATACTTCCTTTCATTTGATCACGGAAGCTTTAAATGTTAAATAGTATTCTAAATAAACTGATAATTACATACAATTTTGAAATATTTTTGTTTTCACATCTCATTAACATAAAAAAAATATTTTAGACCTCAAATTTTAGTAATCATGTAGTAGAATAATGATATTTAACAAAAAATAATTATAAAAATAGATTTTTTTTTTTTTGTCAAAATTCAAAAATTCATATCTATGAAACGAAAAATAACACCCCTCTAAAAATTTCAGAATATCTTTAGATAAGTTATAAGTATAATATAAAAAAATTTCAGGCCAAAATTTTCCCGCGATGGGTACTTTTCACGATTTTGAAAAATTCAAAATTGTTTAATTTTGATCATATTCAAAATTTTAAAAATTTTTTTTTTCTCATACCCCCAAGTATCCTCTGAAAATATACCAGAGTTTTTTTTTTAATACTCAGTAGTCTATGAAATATTAAATAACTAAACTCATAAAATCGGAAAAACAATGAAATTTTTGATATTGAATATCTCTTAGGAAAATTTTTAAAAAATTTTTCCTTTGGCAGAACTTCGTTTTATAATGAGACAAAACTCTCCACCAAAAATCATCCGAATCGGTGGGGGTCGCGTCCAACTATTTGTCGATTTGACATGGAATGACCCAGTAATAGTTTTAAACCTAATTTCCAAGATACAGAGGTTACCGGGGAGAGATGCTTTTCATCGACTGAAAACACCACAAAAAGAGAAGTAAATTTTAAAGAATTAATGAGTAGGATAAAATAATTTTTTTTTTAAAAGAAGTAACAATGCAAACTAAAATTCACAACATTATAAAAACTATTGTGGAATGGTTAGTTTTAAGATCGGTGGAAAGCATATCTGATTGGCCCATAATAAGCAGTGTTGTAGAATATTTTTATGGATAATAGCTCTAATACTAAAAATCAATTACATATATATAATACAATGGAATGCACAATCGATTAAACCTAAAATAGCTTCATTAGAGAGTGTTCTTTTTAAGGAGAAAATTCACATTGCCGCCGTAAGTGAAACGTGGTTGATTTCTGACTATGAGTTAAAAATAAGCAATTATAACATAGTACGTAAAGACAGATTGGACGGATATGGTGGTGTTGCGATTTTGACTCATAAATCCGTTAAAGCTAAACTACACCCTTTGACCTTTCCAAATACTCCATTTGAGATTATTTGTGTAAAACTGTACAACTGTGACTTCTTAGAGTATGTAGTTAGTGTTTATTGTCCTCCATCATTACGAACTAACCAACGAGATTGGGATAGACTATTCGCTCTTTTTAATACTAAGTGTTTAATATTAGGGGATTTTAATGGCCACCATACGAACTGGTCATGTAAGACTGATCAGCGAGGTATACAAATCGTGGATGCTCTAGTTGATAGTTCGTTCGTCGTTCTAAATGAAAGCGTACATTTCACTCGGATAAAATTAGTAAACGGTATTTTGCAACAATCTTCTCCCGACATATCTCTAGCTACATGTGATATAGGGTTGCGATTTAACTGGTCGGTTCTTAATGAAACACTGGGGAGCGATCACCAAATTATTAAGCTCAAATCGGATAATATCTGTCCAACAAGTCCCATTCTTAAAAGGAATTTTAAAAAAGCAGATTGGGAGCAATACACCAAAGAATTAGAAAATCTATTTATTCAGTTTAAAATATCGAATGACCTTCAACATGACTATGATACATTAATTCATTATATAAACTTTGCTGCAGAAAAACATATACCTTACTTCAAAATAAGCAAAGATCCTGAAAATAGATTTTCTCCTAAACCTTACTGGAAGCCTGAGCTATCTAAAGCAGTGGCCGAGCGTCGTTTAGCTCTTAAAAACTTAAGAAGATGCCCCACTCCATAAAATCTACAAATTTTAAAAAATAAAATACGTGATGCTCAGGACTCTATTCGTAAAGCTAAAAGTGAGAATTGGCAAAAGTTTTGTAGTGATGTAAATCAAACCACATCATCTAATGAAATGTGGACTCGAATGAGATGGATGAAAGGCCATAAAGCCCCCCAACGTACCATCGACGAAAATTCTGCTCTAGACCTTCTTTGTAGCTTAACGCCTGATTACGTTTCTCCAGACGAATTCATACCTCTCAACAACAATTCTGAATTGGAAAGCTCAATCACCTTTCAGGATTTAGTAAAATCTATTCGTTCCAAAGATACTACCCCTGGATTTGATAATATATCATACTCAATGATTGATCGACTACCAAAAAGTGGTAAAATTGCCCTGATCAAACTATATAACGAATTTTACAAAAATGCTTTCGTACCAAATCAGTGGAGAAATATACTAATTATGCCCATACCAAAACCAGGAAGAGATCCCCAGTTATCTTCTTCTCTAAGGCCGATATCTATGATATCTTGCCTATGTAAAGTTTTTAATTCCATTCTAGTGAAAAGATTAGATTGGTATATTGAAAAACAGAATTTATTATCACCTTATACAACAGGGTTTAGAAAGTGTCGATCAGTGCTCAATAACTTGAGTAATATTGTGTCTAGAATCCAGTTAGGTTTTTCCGAAAAATTTATTACCATAGGTTGTTTTTTAGACATCGACAATGCCTACAACAATGTTGACGTAACATGTCTCATTAAAATATTGGACCACATAAAAGTAGGCAAAAACATGTGTTCATATCTCTGGCCCTTTTTTTTTTTTTTTTTTTTTTTTTTTGTTTTAGTTGGAGGAAATCACCGGATCCCCGCCGGGTATGTGGGAGTTGAACCTCACTAAAACCTCCAACCGCTCGCTCACACTCAGCGTCCGAACCCCGGCTGAGGCCAGAACCCAGCACGGGGTTATGAGGGACGGGGCGACGCGTTACGCCATCGGCATTCTTTCCCGTCACTCCGTCCCCGATATCTCTGGAGCTACCTCAGTGAGAGAAGACTTATTGTGAATATTAATAACTCTTCCATTTGTCGTAATACAAGACTGGGATTACCACAGGGGGATCCTTTATCTCCAATTCTATTCAACATTGCCACTATGTACATCTGCAAAAATTGTCCAAGTGACGTATTTATATCGCAATATGCTGATGACTTTGCAATTTATTGTTCAGACAAACAAAAAACAGGTCCAACACAAAAATTACAAAGAACTTTAGATATTATTTCTAATCACTTACAATCTATAGGTTTGGTAATTTCACCTTTGAAAAGTAAAGTCTGTGTGTTTAAATCCGGTTATACTTGTCAAACTAACAATATACATCTAAAAATTAATAATATGAACATAGAAGTGGTCGATAAAGTTAAATACTTAGGTTTGTGGCTAGATAAATCCCTCCGATGGACCAAACAAATTAATGAAATGAGAGAGAGGATTCTAAAATTTATTAATATCTTTAAAATTTTAACGGGATCGGGTTGGGGTGTACACCCCATTCACTTAAGAAGACTATATTTGTCCGTGGTTCGTAGTAAGATGGATTTCGCTTGTTTCCTTTATGACAACAGTTGTCGCACTAATTTAGATAAACTACAAAAAGCACAAAATCAATATCTACGCCTCATAGGTAGTTTCATTAGAAGTACTCCAATACATGTAATGGAAAGCGAACTTCACATTCAGCCTTTGCATGTTCGAAGATATTTCTTGGCAGCAAAATTTTTCTTTAAGGCTAAATCAATGCCGTACGATGACTTCATGGCTATAATATTAGAACTAAGTAACGTTTGTCGAAATGTATTCTGGCGTAATAAAAGGACTCCCATTTTAGTCACTGTAGCTCAACAATATCAATCCATATCTATCTATTCGAATTCTCAATTAGAAATGTTTTCCTTTGATACGTGGGTGAGCAATGTGAATTTATCCGAAATTGTACTCTCAGATGTTAAAGGCCTCCAGAGTAAACGCAAAAGCGATGCACCAACACTAAAGAGTTTATGTGAAGAGTATATCTCTGCTAATTTTAATGACTATTATCATATTTACACAGACGGATCTAAGTCATCTAACGAGGCTGGTGCAGCGTTCTTTGATCCCCAGACTGCTACCTCAGTTAAATTTAATATAGACAACAACAATATTTCTATTATGACTGTAGAATTGATTGCCATATCTGAAGCTTTGTCTTATGCTAATTCTTGCGATTCAAGGAAATATGTGATATTCACAGATTCTAAAAGTGCAATATTACATGTGGCACGGTGTACCTCGGGAATCCGAGGAACACCGATTGCCTATGGTATCATGCAGTCAATTCAAAATTTGATTTGTCAGAATAGAATAATAAGACTTCAGTGGATCCCTGCACATGTTGGACTAGAGGGCAACGAAATCGTTGATCTCTTAGCAAGAGAAGCAACAATCCATGGCATACCTTACAACTATACCACACATTATCCAGACCTTTTACCAATGGTGAAACGTCGCTGTGCTGACATGTGGAGGGAACACTTTGATGAAAGATCTCTAAGCGCAGGCATATGGTATAAGACCATCCAACCACATCTAACAAAACTCTTGTGGTTTGGACAAAAACAGCTGACAGCCTCGGAGATTGTCACGGCTCTCCGGCTTCGTTCTGGACACATTCCACTTAATAATAATAATAATAATAATAAAAGCCTTTAATCGCTGACCAAATATAAGTACAAAAATTCTTAACTACGACTTAACTTAATACACGAAAGATTACTAACATTACAAAGTTTACTAATTAATAAAAAAAAATAAAAAAATCTTAATTGAATATTTCAGCAATCTATACTATGCTCTTAGTCAGGTTGTCTGTCGACATAGGCCTCCCCTAGTTTACTCCACTCGTTTCTGTCACGAGATAACCGTCTCCAACCTTTTGGTAGGTCATCTTCCCATCTTTTTATAGGTCGTCCTTTTTGTCTTTTGCCATTCCTAGGATACCATTCCACAATGTCTTTTATCCATTTATCTTTCTTTGATCTCATTATGTGTCCCGTCCAATTCCATTTTAGACGTTTTATTTTGAAAAGAACATCGCTAACATTTGTCCTCTTCCTTATTCTTGATGTTTTCCACCTATGACTCAATCTTATATTCAGCATACTGCGCTCCATACTGCGTTGACAAACAATCAATTTTTCATTGTTTTTTGTTGTAGATGGCCAAGTTTGGCAACCATATGTAAGGCATGTAAGGACGCATGAGTTGTATAGTTTGCTTTTGATTTTCATTGGCATTGCCTCATTTTTAAATATTTCTTTGAGTGTCCAGTATCGTTTCCAAGCGTTGCTTATTCTTCTATCAATTTCCTTTGAGTATTGGTCTTTTGTAGAAATTAGTTGTCCCAAATAAATATATTCGTCTACAAACTCGATTTTTTCTTGTCCTATTTCTATGTTTTCTCTAGTTGTGTTTGTCATTATTTTAGTTTTCGTAGGATTCATTGACAGTCCTGCCTTTTTGCTTTCGATGTCTAATTGTTGTAGCATGTTTTGTAACATGTCTGGTCTTCTAGCAAAGATGACAATGTCATCGGCGAACCTCAAATGATTTAAATTTTTACCATTAACATTTATTCCGTATTCATCCCAATCTAAATTTCGAAAAACATTTTCTAGCACTGCTGTAAAAAGTTTTGGTGATAGAGGATCTCCCTGCTTCACGCCTCGCTGGATACTAAATTCTTCTCCTAGTTGATCAAGTTGAATTTTGGCAGTAGAATTTGTATACATTTCTTTTATAATGTTTATGTACTTGCTTTCTATGCCTTGGTTTCGTAATGTTTTCCAGATATACTTATGATTTAATGAGTCGAAGGCCTTAGTATAATCTACAAAAGCAATGTAATATTTTTGTCCGTATTCGTTAAGTTTTTCAATTATCTGTTTCACTACATGAATATGATCAATGGTGGAATAGTCAGTGCGAAACCCTGCCTGTTCTCTCGGTTGGTTTTCTTCAAGAAGTTTCGTTATACGTACCAGTATTATTTTTGAAAACAACTTATATACATTTGATGTTAAACTTATGGGTCTGTAGTTGTTTATATCGTTTTTGTCGCCCTTCTTATGTAATAATACAATGCTCGATTTTGTCCACTGAATTGGTATTTGATTATTGTTCAGTATTTCATTAAATACATAAGTTAAGGGTTTCGAAATCACAGACAAGGTATTTTTCAATAATTCGTTAGAGCTTTTCCACTTAATAGATTCCACTTAATAGCTTTACATATATGATGAGGAAAACACCATCCCCCAACTGTTCTGAGTGTGATAAAAGGGAAGACGTATATCACATACTGGTTGAATGTGTCCGTAATGAGGCTGAGAGGCAGGAATTTCAAAGGAGGAGCAGGCTGACGTTGCACCACCCTGGAGTGTGTAACAGCATTTTGACCCAGCCTTTATCAGTTACCGCGAGAAATCTGTATCACCTGGTCGCGGTTGGCCTAAGGGCCAGACTAGTCTGACCTTTGTCCCGGCATGTTGTGTTCCATTCTTCTATAATTTGTTAATTTACTATTGTTTGTTACTTTACTATGATTTGTTAGATTAAGTATGTTACCAACGGGAGTGACATGGTCACTAAGTGACAAAACTCCTTTTCTTTAAAAAAATAAAGAGAAAAAAAAAAAAAAAAAATGTACCTCCATTAAATTGGAAAACTTTGTTACAAATGTACCCCCATTAAATTGGAAAATATTGGTACAAATGTACCCCCATTAAATTGGAAAACTTTGGTACAAATATTTTTTTTTTTTTTTTTTTTTTTTTTTTTTTTAATTAATATCTGCGATCAATCATAAGATTATGAGCAGATGGTAATAAATGTAGGAGGCGTTCAGAGACAATCGCCCAATGGCGAGAGCTCTCCAATTTTAGACGAATCTTTTGTCCAAGTCCAGTACTGCGTGTCGCTTCAGGCGACGCTTGTGTTTTTCATGAAGGAGATTTAGAGCTAGTTGGTTGGGGTGGTTAACCAGACGCCCTTTGTATTTCAAGAAATATTTTGTTATTTCCTCTTTCACTGTCGGTATGCAGAGAAGTTTGTGTATTTCAGTATTCGTGATGAACCATGGTGCGTTCGAGATGGTTTTTAATATTCCATTCTGGAACCTTTGCAGTATGTCTACGCTAGAGTTGCAAGCACAACCCCAGAGTTGGATGCCATACGTCCATATGGGTTTTAGGATTGCCTTGTAGACTAACAATTTGTTATCTAATTTGAGTTTGGATTGACGTCCCAAAAGCCATATCAGGTCTCTGAATCTGATCCCTAGTTCATCCCTCTTAGCTCTTATATGGGCTTTCCAAGTGAGCCTGCGATCCAGGTACAAATATACCGCCATTAAATTGGAAAATATTGGTAAAAATGTACCCCCATTAAATTGGAAAATATTGGTACGAATGTACCTCTATTCAATTGGAAAACTTTGGTACAAATGTACCCTCATTAAATTGGAAAATATTGGTCCAGATGTACCTCCATTAAATTGGAAAATTTGGTACAAACGTACCCCCATTGAATTGGAGAACTTTGGTACAAGTGTACTTCTATTTGATTGGAAACGTAAGTTGCAAATGGGTTTTGTATTCTGTTCAAAGCGCCTCAATTCACCATAATGTAAAACAACTTACCTAACTAAGAAAAAGTCGATCTTGAAGGCGACAATAACTCCATAGAACAAAGATGGAAAAATGAAAAGGTCTTTATAAATTTATTCAGAAGCAGCAGAGATACAGATAAAAAAAAAAGACAGAGAAATACTTGTGTTGCTAGAAAAATGTCTTTCTGTGGACTTGAGGAAGAAGATTTTGAAAATTGGAGATAGCATAAGAAAATTACGAAAGCTAGCACAGCTAGCTAGAAGTGGAGAATCGACAATTACAAGAATGTGGACAGACAATCAATGATCAAGATACACGAGTCTACGGCCCACCTGATGGTATGAATGACCAGAGAATGCGGCAGGTGTGGGAATTCCAGACAAACTTCAGACGACGACAATTGTCCAGCAAAAGGAAAATAATGCTATATTTGTGGAAAATCAGGCGTTAAAATATTTTAGGCAGTATTGTAAAACCCAAGGAATTCGAAAGAGCAAATTAGAAACAATTGCTAATCACGAAGAAAGACAACCAAATATTTGTGTAATTAAGGAGGGATCGAGAAACTTACTCGGAAAAGATATAAGTGCTATCCGTCTTGGCGTTCTTTATTTAATACTTTATTGTACACGACAGAGAAAACAAGTTATATTAAAAGAATGTTCACAAAAGGCGAGCTTCACAAAATAATTAGATAATGACATAACAGAAGAAGTTCGTGAACTATCTAAATGTATATCCCCAATTGTACCAATTACGAAAGACAATGGTGAACTTAGAATTTGTATTGACATGAAACGCGTAAATGTTACAATCAGGGAGAAAACCATCCATTACCCACTATGGAACATTTATTACCCAAGTTTAGAAAAACAGTATTTTACTAAGTTGGAGATAAATATGCCTTTTCTTGGTAAAATACAATTACACCAAGATCACGGCATGTTACAACATTTATTACTTCCAAAAGGCTGTACCGGTATAAACCCTTAATGTACGGGACTACTTGTGCACCGGTGTTACTCCAAAACATTCTCGGGAAAATGCTCCTCAATTGCGAAGGAGCTGTAAACTTTATGGACAGCATATTAATATTTGGATGCACAGAACAAGAACATGATTCGCGCCTTCAGAAAGTACTACAAGTATTAAAATAAGATAACGTTTTATTGAATAATGATAAATGCCTGTATAAAGTTCAGAAAGTGAATTTTTGAAGCATTAATTGACACAAATGGTGTTAGGAAAATGAATAAATATATAGAAACTAGAAGAAAGTATTTAAAAAAAAATCAGAATCGTTGAGCCTATTGAGGAATTACAGAGGTTCAGGTTAGAGCTAGGTTTGGTCAAAAAAAAAAAAATATATATATATACAGGGTGATTTCCTGGTGAGGGTACATATTGAAGGTCATGGTAGCTGATGGTTATATACGACCAGTAAAAATATTATTACCAAAGAATATGGCTTAATGCCTTAGTAATCGCAACTTGAACATACCTAAAATTCTTGCAAAATGATGGTTTTTCATCAGCTGATGGGTGTGGCGAAGGTGTGGGGTGCGCGAGATCACTAGAGGTCATTAGTCAACACTCTTTAAGCCGAAATTGCTTATGTTTGAGGTAGTTTTGTCGAATTTAGATTTAAAAAAAAAAAATGTAATTTTACTTATTTTTTGTAATATTCCGTATTAGAACAGAGTATTCATCACCCTCCTGCAATATGTACCCTGTCTAACAAATCACCCTGTATATATAAATAAACTAAAAATAAATGAATACCTAACCTAGCCACAATTTCGGAACCATTAAGAATAAAGATTGTAAAGGATACTAAAATTATACAACATTGGAAAACACAACAAGAATACGCTTTCACAAAATTAAAACAAACACTTGACTATTAGGATATCAATGACCAACGACAAAACCCAAGTTATCGCCGAGGTAACTTGCAAATCCCGTTGGGTTAGGTGCAGTACTGGTTCAGGGTGATAATAAGGGACCACGAGTTATTGCCTACGGTAATCAGACCTTTATTCACTGTGAACGCAGATACAGCCAGACGGAGGAAGAGGCTCTAGCTCTAGTGTGGAATGTATAGAACATTTTGACATTTTCCTCTTTGCAAAGGAATTCGATCTGATATCGGAACATCAAACCCGTAGAGGTTTTGTTCGGCGTTAAGTCCAAGCCATGTGAAGCGAATGTGAAAGAAAATGCAAAACCACAAGGAGTTTCAATGACTGAAACACTTCTGCACTCAGAGAAGGATCCGGAAACATACAGGGTTAAGAAAAGGATGATTGGGATGACTCAGATAAAAAAAAAAAAAAAATTGAATAGAAGTTAACTGACTGTAACGTTCTTCTTAGAGGCATAAATTAGTTATACCTAATACTCCGGAAAGAGGTTCTAGATGCAGCATACGGAGGCCACCCAGTTATTGTACCCATGCAAGGGCGTCTAAAAAGCAAGGTTTGGTGGCCAAGGATAGACAAGGATGCCGAAGCTTTGGTAAAAGGCTGCAGAAGGTGTACCTTAGTCAGTTTACCAAACCCTATGTGTTCTATGAAACGACGCGAACTACCAGGGAGCCTCCCTGGGTGGATGTAACCATAGACTTATTAGAACCTTTGCCAAGTGGTGTCTAACTGTTGGTGATAATTGATAGTCGTTATAAAAAAGAGAAAATTACAAAAATTAGGCTACACACGTCTGATATAGGAAGACAGTTCATAAGTGAGGAATATAAGAGGTTTTGCAGAGAATGTAACATAATACTCCTCAATACTGTGCCCTACTGGCCACAACAAACGGTGAAGTAGAGAAATAAAACCGTGATGTACTGAAACGTCTGAAAATGAAAAATTGAAGGAAAGCACATACATAATAGTTTATAGGAGTACTTAATGATGTACAACTCCACGCCTCATAGGGTTACAGGAAAAACACCTTCAGAATTGTTCTTCAACAGACAGAATAGGAAAAAGTTTTCAACGTTACAGGACATACACCACAAAAGATATGACACAGAAATCAGGGACAGAGACAAAGAGCAGAAGGAAAAAAGAAAGGAATATGCAGATAGAAATAGGAACTAGAGAGTTAGAGTTGAAGAAAGGTGATAAAGTATATATTAAAGAAATGAATAAGGCAAGCAAACTTACTGCTAACTATAATACCACATCTGGTAACACCACATCTGGTAGAGACAATTAAAGACGACGATAATTAAAAACAAAGACACGGGACAAGCACTGAGATGAAACGTCGTTCATCGACGTAGTGTTCATAGCTATAACTAAATCATAGTTATAGACATTGTCTCGTGCTTATGGTATGGTGGGGGTAACACGGTCAGTAATGCGAGAGCCACGAGCGAGAGCAGACGTGTTAACACGCACATATGATAAGTTGTCGAGCCAGAGGAGTAGGTACATAATAGGAGTACATTACAGTAACAATTTAAATATATTCACTACAGTTTTTTTAAATATTATTTAGCAAAAAACTGTCCACGGTGTTCCATAATATCTATACTTCATCAGTATTATAAAGCTGTAGAGTTTGTTTGTTTGTTTGAACGCGCTAATCTCAAGAACTGCTGGTCCGATTTGAAAAATTCTTTCACTGTTGGAGTTGGAAGTCCATTTATCGAGGAAGGCTATGTTGGATCTTTCTGTGATGCAGAAAAAGTTACGCAGGTCACCTAGTCTTAAAATAATACTAAAACAAGTTTACATTATTTAAAAAAACTTTATTATTTAACATGTTTTCATTTGTATTAATACTATTAAGATAGTTACTGAATGACAAGTAATACAAATTGTAATAATTCAAGTTACATAAATAACATATTAACATTAATTACAAATGAAATGTACAAAATATGTTCTCTATGTTCTTATTATTTTAATATTTATGAACCTTCCACAGATTCGTCGCTATATCTTCTAAGAAGAAATAATCTGATGACATGCATAGTGAAGATGCCACAGGCACATCAGATTGACGCTGGCATGTATCCCAGATCCGGAATATAATTGAGAAGACGACTTTCCACCAGGGCTGCTTTGATAAGGAACCTGAAAAGCGCTATGACTTGTCCTTCAAACGAGGCTTGAGGAGGGTCCTTAAAGTTAGGTCGTAGGTAGCGACCCCTCAGTATCCCCTGACATTGCAGAGGTTCATGAGCGACGGTAACTACTTACTATCAGGTGGGCCGTTGGCTCATCTGCCTACATGGCAATAAAAAAAAAAAAAAAATTGATTTCTACTACCTTGATTTATTTATTTACTATTAAGCTAACCAAGAATGCAGTTACAGTAATAACATTCATAATAACAATATCTTAATTATAACATTTTCACCGACTACACTAGTTACAGGTGAGCATAACATTCACATTGCGTGTAGTAACCCAAGCAGTTTAACAGTCTGTACCTGTTTTACGCCAACGTCAGTGTCGTCTTTTAGAGCGGAGTGTCCACCACCTAAGTAGAACATAACGACGGCAGCAAAGAACAAACAGATATCTACAAAATCGTTAGTTTCCAGGAGAGCGTTTTTTGTGAGAAAGTTTGATAACTTTTACTATAAGAATGCCAGGTTTTTCAAATTTGGAATGTGTAAATAAAATAATGTTTCGCAGCAGATAGCGACATATTTTAAATAAATTATTGTTTTTTTTTTGTATTACTGCAAATGTCTTTTTCTACATCGCATAGAAAAATAAATAAGATGAGTCAACTGCCATGTATTCGTTTCTACGTAAGACTTTTTCCTTAGAAAAGAAGTAAAAAGTGAAGAACGCATCCAGATCGCGAAATATAATTTCACACCATTTTCATCAACATCATACCAATCGAATAAAGAAGGTAAAGAGCCTACAGCAAACGTTTTTTCTAACTGATATCTTTGTTTATACTAAGTGGCTTGCTAAATTGTACGACGCACACACGGTTATCCGGTAGATGTGCGGGTGTACTTCGTTTTTCTTCAAAAAAATAGTGTATATGTCTTTGTTTATGCAAAAAAAAAAAACATAAAAAAACACTTTTTGTTTGAAAAAAAATTTTTACCAGATAAAATAAAGAATTCTGGATTCAAATATCCATAAAAGTTAAATTCGGCAAAATGCAGATGTCTTCTTGTTCTTTGCTGCCGTCGATAAGGTAGCAAGTTTTATCATGATTAAGGGCCAAACCGTTAATTTTAAACCAACGTTCCAGTGCTCTTAAGGTTTTTGGCTTTAAGTTTTGCAGCACTTAAGCCGTAACCACTACAGCCACGTCATCAGCGTACATAAATACCTCTGCGTTATTCAATGTGTAGAAGTCGTTTGCAAAGACTTGGTGTCGTTTGGAGCTGCGACTAGAAACCCTGAATTTAAACTTTTTTACCAGCGTCGCGTCTGTGGAACCGTTTGAACACTTGTTTCATTTTATTTCTCTCATTCTTCTTCTTCTGAGTAATGGTCGTCAAACTCAGTTCATAGTGAGTGGTAATAATAACAGTAAGATTAAAGTAGCCAGAGGTGAAGGCACATGCAGTTGGTGACGGCTGTTTGGAATATTCACTATTAAACTTTGCAAAGAGACCCAGACCGCTCTAACTAGATTTCTTTTATCATGATGAGTTACGATGTTCTGCTAACATCATTTAAAACTTATAAAAGCTTTGCAATTATTTGTCACGGTAAATATGTCTTTTCATTTAGAAACGAAGAAATCTCCAAAAATGTATAAATCCTGATAAATACATTAAATCCAATAGAATATAACAAAATTAGATAAAACTTAAATCACGAAAATAAACAAGATTGACCTTGACAGTTGACGTTGACACATCAAATCCAAACAAAGAACGTTCAAAAACATTTTCAGCCGTGTTCTATGATAACGAAATTTTACAAGGAACTTTTTATTTTTGTTGATTGAATTGCAAATAAACGAAATAACGTTGATTTTTATTTAAAGTGATGTAATTGAATATGTTTTGTTATAATTTTGTACTAAAAAGTTATATTTAGCATGTTTTCAAAAATCGGTAAAGTCAAAAGTGTATACCAAGCCTAAAGCATGTTGATTTTTGAACGAAACCAGCTGTCATGTGAGAACGAGACAAACTTATGCGGTAGTGTATAGCGCTGTCACTTTTGCACAACAAGCGATTTTTTACGCGACTCAGAGACAAACATCGGTCTATCATTCACTAATAGCTATTCAAATTCCGTTCAAGTTTAAACACGTCATGATACGAAACGAAGCGATTCAGTATAGGTACCTAGGGGCCTACCACGACCTCTTATTGCTATCCAATATAGGACCTATACTGAAATGTTCTGCTATTTCGTACCACAAGTCCTCTATTGCGATCGACTTTACGGTCAATTGTCGTATAGCGATTCTAGAGTGAAGTTGCACCGCCATGTTATTTAATTCGTTCAATTGCGCTATAATCCGTACCATGACCTCTTTTTAGACCCTACACTGAGTAGATATTCTGTCAAAATCAACAATTCAATAAAAGTTACTATTTTCGTTTCACTAACTGAATCTTTTTGAGAAATATCGTGTCATAGCAAGAAAAAAGTGAATTTCATAAATCTAAGAAGGAAAAGTAAGTATTAAAACTTAAATTGCTATTTTTTGCTATAATTTTCTGTAAATTCTGAAACAATTACACACATAACCTTAATTTACAGATGTCTGATGAATTGATTCTGTTCGAATTTTTGGAGAGTGATTACGCTGAAAATGCAGCTAAAAGCAAAACAGGGCCGAATCACGCTCCATGTCGGACCCGTTTCACTTGGAGGGTGTAGAATTTATGCGGCGTTACAGGCTCTCTAAACAATTAACTCTTAAACTATGTGAAGAGATAAAACCTTTGTTTAGAGAGCCTGTAAAAGGAACTGATTTATCAGTAAAAGATAAGGTAATTCGCGTAAATAAATTTATTACAATAAAATCAGTGTAAAGTATCAGCTCTTTCCTCAACAAGATGTATTTAAATTTTATTGACTATTCAAGGTTTTGACTGCTCTGTCAATGAATGAATGAATGAATGTTTATTTATTTTCTCCCACAGTTAAACATAATTTACAAAAGTAAAATAGTACACCATAATGATAACGTAACATGATGTAGTGTAGGAGACTGGCGTCCAAGCTAGGTTAGACCTGTGTTATGGATCACCAGGCTTCCACCCCTCAGATACACAAATCAAACTATATTATCTGATTACAGACTAAAAATTAATAAAAAGTAAGAGAATCAGTATTACTTTAGGAAATAAATATGCAAGTGTGTGTATGTGTGAGTGTGAGTAAAAAAGTAAGTGTATGCGTGTTGAGTGTGTATGTGGTGTGTGTGCGTGTGTGTGGTGTGTAGTGTGTGTGCATGTGTGAATGTGTGAAAAGAAGCCTAACTTGTCAAAATATTCAAAAATCAATATTAAGCAAACTCTCCGTCTCCTCATAACTAAGATTTTTTAACCAACTGTTAACCGTTTTTTTACACATAAAATGGTTCATTGGGTAAATATCTAAAATTTTATTAATTTTATTATATAAAAATCCCCCCCTAAAGGTGAAGGACCTTTGAGCAAAGCGCGAGTGTGGATCGATATTACAGACTGAATCCTTGCGCCTCCGACCAGACATCAGTGCGGCATCGTAAGACAGTTGACTATGTTGGCGGCAGACAGTGTGTAGAACATAAAGCTGTCGGACCGTAAGCACTTCACTTAATTCATATAATTCCCGGGTGGGGTGGCGGAAAGGAAGTGACAATGAGGTCTTCAATACTGCTCTTTGAGCCCTTTCTAGTTTCAGCATTACTGTTTTAGAAGCACCTCCCCAAACAGCAATGCAGTACGCGATCAGCGATTGCCCTAGGGCAAGATAAACCATTTTAATGGTCCGTAAATCTGCCACTTTGCTCAAGATTTTGAAAATATAAATCAGCTTGCGTAATTTGGCGGTGATCATTTCAATATGATTAGTGAACTTGAGTTTGTAGTCAAGTTGAATTCCGAGGTATTTAATTGAATACACGCATTGAAGTTTGTGGCAATTGCAAATATTGTGATCAGTGCAAGAGTGAGCGATGATTGAAAAGGGCAAAAACGACTCCATTTTCTGTTTTGTAAATACTATATATTTGGTCTTACTAGCATTGAGTGTGAGCAAGTTGGTACGTAACCAATTTGTGACTATATTGAAGCCGTGCTGAGCGATCGTGAAAACCTGCCGCCAACTATCAGCACTAAAGGTTAGAGCGGTGTCATCAGCATAAGATGTGATTAGTCCATTAGGGAGTTCCAGATTACATAGGTCATTTATGTAGACGAGAAACAAAGTGGGGCCCAAAATACTACCTTGGGGAACGCCGTAAGTTATAGGTAGAGTTTCACTTACGGAGTCCCCGATTTTTACGCATTGGGTTCTCCCAGTTAAATAATTTTGGAGTAGCATCAGCTGTGTTCCTCTGACACCTAATCCTTCAAGCTTTTGAATTAGAATTGGGATGGATACTGTGTCAAAGGCCTTCGTTAAATCCAGAAATATCGTGAGACATTTTTGTTTGCGATCTAATTGTTTAAAGATATGACTTGTTAGACTATGAACTGCATCTTCGGTTGATCTCCCCGAGCGAAAACCGTATTGAGCAGAAGATAAGGCGCACCTTGATTCAAGGAAATCAACCAATCTACTGTTCACAATCCTTTCTAAAACTTTAGACATTGCCGGAAGTATGGATATGGGTCTATAATTATCAACACAGTCCCCAGCTCCACTCTTGTGTATAGGAATAATGAGTGACCTCTTGAAGGCAGATGGAAACACACCGCTAGTGATGGATAGATTACAGATGTGGGCGAGGACTGGTGCTATAATGCTACAGAAAGATTTTAGTATTTTCGCACTAATGCCATCAGAACCAACAGCGTCACTCTTTAAAGAGAAAATAATATGTTCGACCTCGTATGCATCAGTTGGCAGGAAGACCATGGAAAACGGATTGATTACAGTTACAGATTCAGGATTCAAAGAATTTAAGTTATTATTGAGAGTTATACTTTCGGCAAGGATTCTACCTATATCTGAGAACCTTTTATTGACAAGGTTAACAGTCGTTTGTGCATCGAGAGATCCAGAAACCAATTCCAAACTTTTAGATTTTATCTTAACTCGATTTGTAATATTATTAATCGATTTCCACAGTAGTTTAGAATTTTTGTTGGCTTTTTTGAGTTCATTTTGCTCATAGTCTCTTTTCAGATCCCTTAAAATTTTATTACAATAATTACGATAGCGAACATACGTAGTCTTTACACTGTCATTACTAGGATTTTTCTTAACTTTTAAATGTAATTTATCCCTGTTACGCATACAGCGCAGTAAACCAGGGGTGATCCACGGTTTAATAATTCGTTTTTTTTTGGATACCGTAATAGATTTAGAGTTAGAATTAATTGCTGCTGTAAGATTTTCAATCAAATAATCAACACAAAAGTTAACGTCTTCGGAACAGTAGATAGGACTTAGATTTATCCCATTTATGCTGATTGCAAGTCTGTCATAGTCAATACGATTTGAAATACAAGAGGACAAAGTATTTCGGAATTTAATTTTCAAGAAGAGTAAAACTGTTTCGTGGTCAGTGAGCGAAGTCTGAGCAACGTAAGTGTAGGCCTGCAATTTGGTTTTTAATAAAATATGATCTAGAGAGCTATTTAGTCTGGTTGGAAGGTAATGTGCTGGAAGTAATTCATGAGAAGCTGTGAGCTCTAAATATTCACAGGTATTATTGTCCAGTGTATCACCAATTCAGTTTAGATTTATGTCTCCAGTTAAAATGATGTTATTATAATTTTTATATTTTGTTAATATGATGTTTAACGATAGCAGAAAATTGGAAACGTTTTTAAAAGATGGTGGACGATAGATTGCTATTACAACTGCAAGATTACCTAATTTAGCAATTAGACAATTTGCATCAGAGAAGCTAGGCTCCTCTACTGACACTGACATATTGTTTTTAATATACAGAACCACACCCTCATTCTGAGAGCTATTATTTGAAGTGGCGTACATATTATAGTCCTGTAAGGTAGGTATGACTGAGCTGACCTGCAACCAGCACTCGGTCAAAACTATAATATCCCAGTCCGTTTTAGATCTAGCTAATAAAGTTTCCAGCCCAGACATATTACAAGAATTAATGCTACGTATGTTCTGATTTAAAAGCTTAAGGTACTGATCGTGATTATCAACCAGTGATTGACAGTCATCAATGTCACAAAATGAAGAATCTGAGACACTGATTTGGTCAATATGGTTATGTAAGTGTATTATAGAGTCGAATTTGAATGCATTCTACTACCATTGGAAACCCTAGTGTTGAAGAATAAGGAATAGCAGTAATTAACGTAAAATGAACCAATATTTATCCAAGCAATATGTCCATCTATCCATAGAAATTGGTTAAAGTACAATTGACAAATTAACATATTCGAAGTAAAAAAAGAAAATAGTTTAAAATTTGCGAAAGATTTCAACATCATCAAGAGTGGTAATAGTAGTATAATTGCTAGAGAACTTAAGTATCCAAATCTCACGACACATAGCAGAGTCAGTGAGAAATTGACGCTATTACTTAGCAAACGAAAAGTGGTAGATAATATGTAACCTAGCAAAGAGAGTATGAGCAAGACATTATGAGAATGTATGTGTAAGTTATATGTGTGTTGTGAGTATTGTGGTAAGAGTGTATGAGGTGATGAGTTTTGTAGTGTGTGTGTATGTTGTGTGTAGAGGTTGTTGTATGTGAAGGTGTGTGTGTGTAATGAAGAACTTATTATATTAGAAAACTTATGTTTACATGCTATGAATGTATCTAAAAGATAAAGTAATAAAAACAAAAGAAACATAGAAAAAACATAGTTAAAGCTACTTAAGCTATTAAAAAAAAGTACAAAAATTAATATGCATAAGGTATTTACAAAAAATACAGACAGCGAGAGTCATCTTGAGCCGGTCATCTTGAGTGTATTCAGGTCGCTTTCCACTCTGATCCTGATTCTGGGCGAGTGTTCATTCTTTCGAATGAAAATTTGTCCATATGACGTCCAGCACTGTTTATAATTATTATTTGCAACATATTGTCGAGTGATAGCGAACAGTTTTCTTGAATCAGCCGATAAGCTGTCCGAAACATAAATAGGAAGCTTTGGTCCGTCCAGATTTAGGTGTGTTGTGTTTAATTTGTCCACGTTTTGTTTAGTTTTATTAAAGGTTGACACGGATCTGGAGAAGTTTTCTTTCAACAGGATTGAAGTGAATTCAACAATCACGGGCTTATGGTTTGATTTGGAGTTTATGCGAAATACGTCCTTGACATCGTTAGCCTTCACATCGACATTCAATAATTTTCCAGTGTCCATAACTACGTTTAGGAGATCAGTTTTGGATTCTTTCTCCTTTACGGGTATGTTTCGCATTTCAATAGTCGCAAAGCGAGAACGTCTCTCCAGCTGGTCGATCCGTTCTTCTAGGGCATTTATATACTTTTTATCTTCCAAACAACAGACGGTCTCTTCGGCACTGGCTCAAGTGACTGCTGCATTAAATAGTCAACAAATGAGGAATAAATATATTGTTTTCCCAAGAACTTTAAATGAGAGAAACAATACAAGGGCAGCGTAAGTTCGAAAACTAAATAAATATATGTATTTCTATTAGTTAGAAATTATAATGATATCATAAACTTTTCAGATTTTATACTAAGTTTTACACAGGTTGCCATTATAAGACCTTCTGAGCATGAAGAACGTTTCTTCTGTAGAAAACATTACCACTCAATTGGTAAACATTCAAATCATCTTTTTCTCATTGCTTCATTATCAGAATGCAAAGAACATCCATTAGAAAAGATGTTCTACAGTAAAATTTTATAATTATTTAACTACTATCTCTCCTCTTACTCTTAAAAATCCTTTTTTTTAATAGATTTACAATGCCAATATGGACATTACCAGTGTGGACTCAAGATTCGGAGGAGCCACACATGATTCGTTCATTTTTAATAACCATCCTATATGTCGGGTATTGGCGGATCATCAACCATAGATTACATCAACTGAGGGTTGAATTCCTTCCAAACGTGGTTTACACAAGGTACTCCAACTTTAAGGAAACCAGTATTGGACTTGTAACAACAGTTTATTGAATAACTAACACTTTAACAATCATTCACAACAACACACAAACGCGATCCGTAAACTAAAGTGACGTTAGCAAAGCGAGCGCCACTGCGTGAATGTCCCGAGCTCGGTGAGTGCGCCTTATAAATAGTTCTCGGCCGTCCCCACCTCGCGTGATCATAGTGTGAGGCGATGTTATTGTTTGAACACGTCACATCGCACGTGTTCTTGTAGTCGAATGACTCAGTCCACACAGCTGTTTCGACGGAACGTCTTCGGCTCGGCATACCCTCCGACACGGCCATCCTGCAAAAAGGTCGCCCTCGACCTTAAATTAACAATGTATTACAAATATAATAAATGAGGAGGCCTCTGCCCTCAACTCAAACTCAAACGAGGAGGCCTCTGCCCCCAACTCAAACTCATAAACGAGGAGGCCTCTGCCCTCAACTCAAATTCATAAACGAGGAGGCCTCTGCCCTCAACTCAAACTCATAAACGAGGAGGCCTCTGCCCTCAACTCAAACTCATAAACGAGGAGGCCTCTGCCCTCAACTCAAACTCATAAACGAGGAGGCCTCTGCCCTCAACTCAAACTCATAAACGAGGAGGCCTCTGCCCTCAACTCAAACTCATAAACGAGGAGGCCTCTGCCCTCAACTCAAACTCATAAACGAGGAGGCCTCTGCCCTCAACTCAAACTCATAAACGAGGAGGCCTCTGCCCTCAACTCAAACTCATAAACGAGGAGGCCTCTGCCCTCAACTCAAACTCATAAACGAGGAGGCCTCTGCCCTCAACTCAAACTCATAAACGAGGAGGCCTCTGCCCTCAACTCAAACTCATAAACGAGGAGGCCCCTGTCCTCAACTCAAACTCATAAACGAGGAGGCCCCTGTCCTCAACTCAAACTCATAAACGAGGAGGCCCCTGTCCTCAACTCAAACTCATAAACGAGGAGGCCCCTGTCCTCAACTCAAACTCATAAACGAGGAGGCCCCTGTCCTCAACTCAAACTCATAAACGAGGAGGCCCCTGTCCTCAACTCAAACTCATAAACGAGGAGGCCCCTGTCCTCAACTCAAACTCATAAACGAGGAGGCCCCTGTCCTCAACTCAAACTCATAAACGAGGAGGCCCCTGTCCTCAACTCAAACTCATAAACGAGGAGGCCCCTGTCCTCAACTCATACACCCGCACAAAACGTGTTATAAGGAGGTGGTGGCATTTGGGAAAATACTACAATCTAACCTTACATCATCGTAAATCAGGAATCTTGATAAGCTTTGTACCTTGGCTGGTTCTGATAGGTCGCCATAGTGTCCCTGTTCCGACGTTTTAACAATTCTGAAACACTTATGTAGAAGACTCTTAATCGAAGACGCGTCGAAACATCGAAGTCACCCGATAAGTTATCTGTTGCCGTCTACAACTTCCGTTTAGAATTATTGTTTAAAATAAATTATAGCTTCGTGTTTCTGCAGAAAACAGGCTCTACTGTTCGATAGTCTGGTTCTCATTTGAAGCTCGGTAACAGTTTATCAGGTTTACCTGTGAAAACTCCATCAGTCAATGCTCCGTAAATAGTCCGATTACAAACGGACAATGAAATCTCAGCGACAGAGTCTCGTTTCAAATTCTTTGCACACAGAACCCCCTTACCATTAAATTATCCTTCCACCTATCCTTTTCAAGCAGCATTCCGACTTTGCCTGGCTTCGATGAAGAAGCTAAGCTTTCATAAAGTATCGTTCAAAAACATGTTTACTGCACCCCTTCTCTTCCGCCTTCCTAGCCACCGGTAACAGATGTAACAAACCAGTATACTAAGATTAAAAAAAAAAAAAAAAAAAAAAAATCTCTTAGCCCACCATTTTGTCCTACAGTCGACAGCTCCTGTAGTGTAAGTAAAAATAGGTTTTCGATCCCACAGCTTGTCTTACAAAGTCGACATTCTCATGCGGATTCCTAGTATTTTGAAAACAAATTTAAATGTAAGCTGTGGATTTTTGTTCAATAAGTAAATAAAATTAAGGGCACAACCTCCCTCGATAAATGGGCCTTCCAGCAATGAAGTTTTCTTTCGTTACGGAATTCCTGGATTCTGCCTCCACGCTCAAGGTCCGCAATAGAAGCTATGAAATAATTTAACCAACGTTGTTTTCGCCTACACGCTTTCGGCCATCCTACAAGAAAGTACAAATTCGTCTCGTTGTCATGGTCTTGAACGTAAGCACATTCCTATGTCGTCTTGATGATATTCGACCGCAATTGAGCCGAACGATGGATGGACACAGTAATTTTACTAATAGCGAGGATGAAGCCGTTAAGAATACATTAGAAATAATTTACAACGATCTGCCCTTGGGCAGTCGCAGGCCTTATTTAGCACTTCTCTTTAACCAAATCACAACTTCATATTGACCTAACGCGTCAAGAGTGTTGGGTAGTGGCGGGCCCAGGTATACTCCGATCAAAACTAATAAATCCATTTTTTTTCAGAACACTCGAAGAATTAATCGCCCAGGTTGCTATAGTCTCACAATTGTCTGGAACAAACTAAATTATAATCTGAAATACATTTCTCATTTAAGAACTTAAGAAACATGTATGCAATTATTTCCGTTTCCGGTACTCGTGACATAAACATCCGAACAGTGTTACTCCGAAAAAAAACTCAAGATAAAATACGTACAATCGAAGTTTAAATAAACAAACCATCTCTAAGAAATTAATACCGGGCCACATAGTGATCGAAGTAATCGTCATTGTGAAATTACTTCCACCAACATTAATACAAGGACAACAAATCTGAGATATTTTGGAGGTTAGTTTGTCAGATCAGCAAATATTTACATATTCAGGTTGGCACTACTGAATTGAATTGAAAACATCATTTACTGTCACTGTCAGTGTCAAAATCAACGAACGCCGCGGTCACCAGTGTTGCCAATAAATAATTTAAATTTCTACTATTACGTTTCATTACACGCAAAACATGGACGATCAATTACAACTTCTTTTCAACAAAATGAAAATAGAAATGCAAAAACAAACTGAGTCCATAACTAATACTATAATGGAAAGAATGGAAGAAAAATTGAAGCCAGTATTAGAAGAAAATAGAAATTTAAAGGTGCAGGTAGAAAAATTAGAAAATAAAATAGAATTTTTGGAAAGAGACAAGAAAAGCAACAACATAATAATACATGGATTGATTGAGGGTGAAAAATCAACAACAGAACTGATTAAACATACAAAACAAAAATTCCAAGACGAATTAGACATTACTTTAGAAGATTATAACATCAACAAAATATACCGCATTGGAAAAACAATAAACAAAGAAAAACCAAGACCTATTCTTTTGTCCTTTATTAATGGATGGAAAAAGGGTGAAGTATTAAAGAACAAGAAAAAATCGAAGGTAATATCTATCACAGAAGACTACTCTAAAGAAACCCTTGAGAAAAGGAAGGCACTACTGCCACAACTAAAAGAAGAGCGAAGCAAAGGAAATATTGCTTATCTTAAGTACGATAAGCTTGTAGTCAAGGAAAACATTACTACCAACGATAAAAGAAAAAGGGAACCATCGTCCTCTCCGTACGCAAATTCCCGACCGAAAAAACAGACAAATTCAACTTCATCCTCATCGAAGAACAACAGAATTAATGCATTTGATTTGATGAGAGGTCGGTCTAATTCTCTCACCATACACCCGTCAGGCAACGAACAATAGCAACTAAATATCGGCGAACGGAAACATAAACTAAACAATAAATTAAAATATACAAGAACAAAAAACATTCCCCCAAGCCGACTGGTCCTCGTGGGGGAAAACGACCAAGACCCTCTAAAGGAAAATAGAAAAACAAAATCAAAACCAACAAACAGGAAAACAGCAGATATATATATTTCAACGTTAAATACAAGGTCATTAAGAACACCGGAGAGACTTAAAGAACTTGAAATGGCCATATCAAAATTAAAATGGGACATATTAGGAATAAGCGAAATGAGAAGATATGGAGAAACGATACATGACCATGGAAACTACATTCTACATCATATAGGGGAGACACCAGGACTATATGGAGTGGGCTTCTTAATTAAAAAAGAACTAAAGGATAGGATTATAGAGATTAAAGGTGTCACTGAGAGAATAGCTGTCCTTAATATAACACTGCCTGTCAACAAGGAAGGTAAATGGTCTATCATTCAAGCATATTCGCCAACAGAATCAAGTAATAAAGAAGATATAGAAAAATTCTACCTTGACCTACAAAAAACGATTCAAAATGCCCACAAACAAATTATAGTAATGGGAGATTTTAATGGTCAGATAGGAATGTGTTATAACCGAGGTGAAGAACACACAATAGGCAAATATGGGCATGGTAGAAGAAGCAAGAATGGTGAAAGGCTAGTTTCGTTTGCTCTACAAAATAAACTAAGTATTCTTAATAGCTGCTTCAAGCAAAAGCAATCAAAGAAATGGACATGGGTCTCTCCTAATGGTGACTATAAAAACGAAATAGATTTTATTATGTCCAATAAAACCAAATTGTTTAAAAAAATATCTGTCATACAGAACCTAAATTTCAATTCGGATCACAGAATGGTTCGTGCTACAATAACAGGCAAGCCCATACATAAGAATAGAAGATGGCAAAACGATAGCACAACCCTGACATACGCTGGAAATGTCGATACGCTTATAACAAACCTAACAGCATTGGTAGGAACGTCCAAAGAAAAATCCACATCTATCGAAGACAAATATGCAAATATTTTAAACGCCTTTAAAACAGAAACTAGAAAAGTAACTAAAAAAATCCCATCAACAGAAACTCAACAACTACTTGAAGAAAGGAGAAAATTGTTACAATCAAATAAAAATAACCCAGAAAGAAGATACAGAATAACAGAAGTAAGCAAAAAGATAAATAAAAGCATTAGGAATGATAGAAAAATACGAAGACAGGAAACATTGGAAAAACACATAAAAAGAACAGGTGGAGTAAAAAAGGCTATCAAAGAATTAAATGATAAAAAAGAATGGATGTTGACAGTAAAAACTAAGAATAAAACTTATACAAGGGAAAGACCTGAGATAATCAAGGTGGCTACAGACTATTACAGAGAATTATATAAAAGCAAGAATCCAAGAATAGCTACCGAAGAACATAACCCACTAAATTCCATAGAGCCTATACCAAAAATACTAAAAGAAGAGACAGCTAAAGCTATTAATACACAAAAAATGGACAAAACACCTGGGTCCGATCAAATAACCAATGAAATGCTGAAATCTACTTTACCAGTAAGTGCTTCAATACTAACGGACTTATATAATGAAATTATAGAAACCGAAATCATTCCACAAGACTGGACAAAATCGACGATCATTCTATTGCACAAGAAAGGAGATAAAGAGGAAATCGCAAACTATCGCCCTATTAGCTTAATGTCAACCATCTATAAAGTATTTTCAAAAATTATTTTGTCTAGAATTACCACAGTACTCGACGAAAACCAGCCAAAAGAACAAGCAGGTTTCCGAAGTAAGTTTTCAACAATAGATCACATTCACGTTCTGAGACAAATAATACAAAAATATAATGAATACAATAAATTCTACTTCTTGGGATTCGTAGACTTCAATAAGGCTTTTGACTCTCTAGAACATGGTTCTATTTGGGAAGCTCTGCAAGACCAACAAATACAGGATAAGTATATAAGAATCTTAAAGAATATATACTCTAGAAGTACAGCACAAATAAGATTGGAAAAATCAGGTGAGGAATTCCCTATAGAGCGAGGTGTTCGTCAAGGTGACCCTATTTCACCGAAATTATTTTCAGCAGTCCTAGAGATGATAATCAGGAACCTAGAATGGAACGAATATGGACTCAACATAAATGGCGAAAATCTAAGCCATCTACGTTTCGCAGACGATCTGGTCCTGTTCTCGGAATGTCCTAGCATATTACAACAAATGCTTCAACAGCTATCAAACAAGAGTGAAGAAGTAGGATTAACGATGAACATCACCAAAACAAAAGTCATGACTAATTCCCCAAAGACACAAAAGATCACAGTAAACATGCATGAGATAGAATACGTAGACGATTATATTTACTTGGGACAGTTAATATCACCTGTTAAAACCATGCATAAGGAAATCGATAGGAGAATAGCCAATACATGGAAAAGATACTGGTCACTAAGCGAAGTTATGAAAGATAAGGGCATGCCATTAACAGCGAAAAGAAAAGTGTACAATACATGCATTCTGCCATGTTTGACACATGCTTGTCAAACGTGGACACTAACAGAAAGCTTAGCAAAGAAAATAAACGTCTGCCAAAATAGTATAGAGAGGAGTGTTATTGGAGTTAAGAGAAAAGATAAAGTTAGACTAACAGAAATAAAAAACAGAACACAATTTAAACAGTCACATAAATCTTATCGAACACTGAAATGGCGATGGACAGGACACATGCTAAGGGAAAAGCAAGACAAATGGACGAAAATTGTAACAGAGTGGTACCCAAGAGATGGCAAAAGAACCAAAGGACGACAAATTAAAAGATGGGAAGATGATTTTAAAAAAGTGGCTGGTCCAGTATGGATCCGAGTAGCAAAAGATAGGGAGAAATGGAAGTCTTTAGAGGAGGCCTATGTCGAAAGACAAGCTGTTTTTGAACCGGACGCCGATACAAGAATTTAACTAAGTTAAATAACATTCGTAAAAATATAAGTAGATTGTATAAGTAATAATATTAATATTAAATTTGTAAGTTTTAAACAGTAAAAAAGGCTAATAAATAAATAAAAATAAATGCAATTATTAACTGGACAAAGACTTATGTCACAGACATTTTAACACACATTTCAGTTCGTCACTCATGAGATGCCGCACCGCAACAGTCGGTAGCGCTTCCATTGATAAACGATTAGAAATGAATAACACACGCGGGTATTACGAAAATAATAATTTAGACTGGCGTTAAAGAATAGCGTAAATGATTTTCCAAACTACCACGGAACTTTCGCAGGATTGCACTTTTACCGCTTCACACATCGTTATGAGTCATCCACTGCGCTTACGGTCTGTCGATTCACATTATTTCTGCAGCTACAAATATTCTGACAACTCTGAATAATAAACAGTGGCGAAAGCACGAAAACCGCCCCATTGATCATTTTGACTACTTTAGCTATTCTTTTTCTTTTTACCGTGATCATAGTACGTCCACTACACTCTGACATTGATCTTCTTTCAAATCCAACATCAAATGTTCAACCGCTCGCAATCTTCAATTATGTCCGAACCATCACTATTTTTTTTTTTTTTTCTTACTCTTTATACCTAGCCTGCACACTTCCATTTTGCCATACAAGCGAAGCATCAGATGTATCCACTTCAATCAGCGAAAGAAACACTTCATTGGCGACGTAAGCAGCATTCAGAACGAATGATCTCGTTGATGTTACTCAATAAAGATTGTTCACATCACGTCTGGTCAGGTTCACATCGAATCTTCAGATAGTGCTGGACCAACTAGTAGGCCCTTCGGCGTTTGTTACCCATCATCTACTGGCCTGGTATCGTAGAAGACCAGACCTTAACTGCAAGTGCCTGTAACAATGAACTGTTCACGAAGCACTGGTTCCCTTACAACCTCGCAGAATACTATTAAATGGTTTCTATTACCGCATTTCATAGATTGTTAGGTACTCGTATCCTTCGGAGGCCTCCGTCTCCTCTTAAGGGAAACCAGACTTTTCGCAATAACCACTGAAAGGGTTCCTTCAGCTATTACAAAAGCTACGATAACCACGACGGTAAATAAAAAACCAAAATATTTTAACAGACCGGATACACCATCTCTTCAAGTGAGCGAAAAGCGCTTTGAAGTACATAAGTAACTCGATCACCAGATCGTGCTACCCGCCAACTTCTTCGTTAACGCATTTCGTTGATTAAGCGGAGCTCTGCCCTCTGCTTAGCTCCAATGGTACCCTGATGGTGTCCTCTTTTTGTAGAATAGTGTTTTCGTTCTGAAAACCAAATACGACCATACGCTTTGTTTTTGGGCACCACACCCAAACGGTGCTTTAAACTCTTTAAAACTGCTCTAGGCGCAGCTTTTCTACGCACTGGATTCCTTAATTTACGTTAACCCGCGCTAATCCACCTTAACCCTTAAGGTACCATGAAGGGTCGAGACTTCCCTGGAGGCGGTCCTATGTCCTCGACAATTCAACTGATGATGCGACACCAGCCATCAACTGCCTTTTCATCTTTCTTCGGATCGTAGGGCGGCAGCACGAAGTCGCGAGATGTGAACACAATAGTAACTCGAATTGTCTGCAGCAAGTTCTCCATACCTAGAACCAAAAACCGAACCACTTGCACCTTTTAACGTTAACTTTTCGCTTCAGAAGTCCGACGCACGCCGGTTTTGCTCCGCGTTTTCCATAGAACACTGGTCTTATTCATTCATGAAGCAAGTTTTTCTTGGTCTTGGTATTTGTTCTCCTCTTCTTTTTTTCCAATAAGGGCGTGATGGAGCTGAGGAAGCTCCGATGTCGAACACACTTCTGATGTCGGGTATTGGCGGATCATCAACCATAGATTACATCAACTGAGGGTTGAATTCCTTCCAAACGTGGTTTACACAAGGTACTCCAACTTTAAGGAAACCAGTATTGGACTTGTAACAACAGTTTATTGAATAACTAACACTTTAACAATCATTCACAACAACACACAAACGCGATCCGTAAACTAAAGTGACGTTAGCAAAGCGAGCGCCACTGCGTGAATGTCCCGAGCTCGGTGAGTGCGCCTTATAAATAGTTCTCGGCCGTCCCCACCTCGCGTGATCATAGTGTGAGGCGATGTTATTGTTTGAACACGTCACATCGCACGTGTTCTTGTAGTCGAATGACTCAGTCCACACAGCTGTTTCGACGGAACGTCTTCGGCTCGGCATACCCTCCGACATATAAAAACATTTTTAGAAAATCTCAATGAACAAACATGGCTTCTTGGTAAGAATTTTTTATTTATTATTCGAATAACAAATAAAAAATTAACCTAAAAAGTATTTTGTAATTAACTATTTACAATATTAAATATAAATTCTAATTAAAGTTAAGTTTAAAAACTAATAAAATTTGTTAAATAATCAACATAAAGTGTTCTTATTAAAGTAATAATTTGCTTTTCACAGGTGATTCGGCATATCCTTTAAGAAGATACTTGATGACACCCATAGTGAATGCAGCACCAGGTACACCGGACCGATTTTACACAGACGTGCATGTCCGGACCCGAAATGTCATTGAGAGGACTATTGGTCTTCTTAAAGCACGTTTTCGGTGTCTGCTGGTGCATAGGATGCTGCACTACAAGCCCGACATGGCTGCTTCAATGATCAATGCCTGTGTTATTTTGCATAACATTTGCAATAAGGCTCAACTCCCTGAACCATCGCTTGAGGAGGAAGAAGCATCACAAGAGGTATCTCTGCAGTTGCACATTAATGGCAGCGATGTGAGCCATCACAACCAGGCATTGCAACAGGGCCAGTCCACTAGAGCTGCTCTTATCCGTCAGATGGTACAGGATATCTAAAAATGTATCAATATATTATAATATAATTATTATAATCTGTCCCTTTAAATGCTTAAATATGCGATAACATTGAGGGTACTGTTTGAATGTTTATAATATAGAATGTACCTTGATATAAACATTTCTTTTATTTCCCTTATTTCCTGGAGCAAAGCTTCTAGTAAAACAGTTTTCCGTCTTTCATCCACTGCCCTTTCCTCGGAAATCCTTATTAAGGAGCGTCGTGCTGAGTCCATGGTTATGGGCAACTCCTGACGGCGACTCCGCCGGTGTCGGCATCGTGGCACTGTTCTGGGACTTTGCACAGGCCGTGGTCGCCAACGTGTTGGTGCGACAATTGGAGAAGGTGGTACATCTGGTGAATGCAGAACTAGTGGTGGTGACTGGTGGTTCACCGAATTTTGTATTGGTTGTTGGGGCGGGATTGGTACTGCAAAATTTTGCAATAGGCTCTCTGATCCTGCCCCAGATAATGCTAGTGGCTCATCAAGTAATGGCTGGAAATGAAAATATAAAAAAATAACAATTTTATAATAAAGTTCTCAGTACTGTATACATAATCTCAATACTATACATACTTGATTGAATGGCTCAACTCTGGCCCTAGGGAGACCAGTCACAAAATTGTCCCCTAAAAGTTCCAGGAACTTTAATTCTAATTCAGATAACTGACCTTCCCTAGGTGGTCCACCTCCAGTTCGCTGTTGCGAAGCTCTTATGCTTGCAACTTTAGTTTTTAATTTTGACTTAAAGTCATTCCAGTACTGAAAGTGGATAATAAATATTTTATAAATGATATAATTATGGAACAAGTATACCGTGAAAACGACCAAAATAAAAATAGGTAAAAAACTTTTTAAGTTAAACGGTTTTATGTTAAACATAACATAAAACCGTTGGGCACGTCAATTGTCTACAATCGTTGATTAAAATGTTTGTTTTGTAATGTTACACTATAATTAAGACAACAACGATTGTAGAAAATAGACGTGCCCAACGGTTTTATGATTCCCACGACTGTATCTATTTTATTATTTTTTGGTTTTTAGTACATTTATCTTAAACATTGCAATGTATGTTTAACATAAAACCGTTTAACTTAAAAGGTTTTTTACCTATTTTTATTTTCTAGTTTTTAGTTTGATAAAAAAATTGTTATCAGCCATTTGGTAGCGAGGGCCATCTTGGATTTCAATGTTTTATCTGCTTGTTGAGTTCTTTCATTTGATACCCATATTGATGGGATTGATAAAACCAACGTTATCCGCGATTTTGTAGCGTCCGCCATCTTGAATTTTTTATGATAATGAATAAACATAATTGTATTGTCACCAAAATCCAAAGTGTATACAAAATTTCAGATTAATCGGTTGAAAGGAAGAGGGTGAAATTTGAATTACTAGATTTGACGGAAGAATAAATTATTGTAGCTCTTTATGCTACATTGAAAGGCCTTTTGTAGTTAAAGCCCTTTATTTTCTTTTAGATTTACAATTGTTTCCTTAAATTATAGAAATTGACGACAAAAAATGATGCGTAGAAAATGGATAGTAGTGATGCAATGAATCTTTTTTTACATAAGATGCGTTTCGGATATGCAGAAAAATATTTATTTACATAAGATGAATTTCGGATACACAGAAAAATATTTATTCATTAACATAACTCCCCGCCGTTGAAAGATGTTTCTTTCAACACTTAGTCGCTTAGGTTGAAGTCATCAGCGTTGGGCAGTGGACAAATCCGAGTGAGAGGACGTCTGATGCTGCCAGTGGAAGTCTTAATGTCGGCGACCCTTGCGATTCCATCTGGTCCAGGAAGTAGTCTTGTCACGCGCCCAAGTCTCCATTTAAGTGGTGGGACGTAGTCTTCTCTTATGAGAACCAGATCTCCATTTTTAAGAAGTGATGTATTTGTTTTCCATTTCGTTCTTTGTTGTAGCTCGCATATGTATTCCTTTTGCCACCGTCCCCAAAAATGCTGCCTGATTTGCTCCAAACGTGCATAACGAGTAAGTCTATCGGTGCGGCCTTGAAGTGCGGGAGAAGGTAGAGCGTTGAACTCTCTCCCAATAAGGAAGTGTCCTGGTGTAAGAACCTGATAGTCATCTGGTGAGTCAGACATTGGGCATAATGGTCGACTATTTAGGATGGCTTCTACTTGAGCGAAGAGAGTTGATATTTCCTCAAACGTGAGATGCGTATTGCCGATGACACGTAGAATGTGGAACTTCGATGACTTGACGCCGGCCTCCCAGATGCCCCCGAAATGAGGAGCGTAAGCAGGTATAAAATTGAAAAGTATCCCCTCCTGAGCTGCATACTCAGACAGAGATTCACGATTAGACTTAAGAAATGAAGTTAACTCTTTAGCAGCTGCCACAAAGTTCCTACCATTGTCCGAGAAGACCTCTGTTGGTTTTCCGCGGCGAGATACAAATCTCCTCAATGTCATGATAAAGGCCTCTTTAGTTAAGTCACTGACTGCCTCTAAGTGTAAACATTTGAATCTTAAACAAACGAACAGACACAAGTAACATTTTTGTAGTTTAGCTCCACGTCCTTTTTTGTTTATTATATAGAATGGCCCAGCAAAGTCAATTCCCACTGATTTGAATGGAAAATCTGGAGTAATTCTTTGTGAAGGTAGATCACCCATTTTAGGAACTAAAGTTTTTCCTTGAAAACGTCTACATAATACGCAATTACGAACGACACGTTTAGCTAGATGCTTGCCATTTATGGGCCAGATGTATTCCCTAACCGAAGCTAATAGTAATTGAGGACCAGCATGCATATTGCGAATGTGTTCATATTCAAAAATCAATCTAGTCAGATGATGAGAAGAATTGAGAACAATAGGATGTTTTTTATTATAATTGTAATCTGATGCTTCAATTCTACCACCAACTCTAATTAAATTATTTTCCAAAAAAGGTGATAAAGACAATAATTTTGACTTGTTATGTAATGGTTTATTTTTATTTAATAAATTAAATTCTTGAATATAGGTTTCTTGTTGTGCAATAAAACATAGGTAATGAAATGAATTATTTAATTCTTCTACTGTTAAGTTACCATTTATTTTTTTTAAAGGATTTTTTATGTTATGTATGAACCGTTTGATCCAAGCTATTATTCTTTTAACCTTGTTCAATTTAGAATAGTTTTCAATATTTATGATAGGATCCACCAAAGTGGACACATTAGATTTAATTTGTTTTGTTTTAAGTTCAGGTAAATCATGGTAGGTTATATTTTTAAGTACTGGCCAATATGATTCACATTTAGTTAGATATTCAGGACCTGACCACCATATTTTAAGATTAGATATGTCTTTAGGATTGACTCCTCTTGATATGTGATCAGCAGGATTTTCTTTGGTAGGTACATAACGCCAAGAATTTGGCTGAGTTATCTCTAAAATTTCACCAATTCTATTAGCAACAAATTGTTTCAATTTGTTTGGTTCGCTATGAAGCCACCCCAAAACTACACTAGAATCACTCCAATAAACAACTTGAGATGGTGAATAACGGATAGAATCCAATACACTCTTGCATAGTCTAGAAGAAAGAAGAGCTGCACATAGTTCCAGTCGTGGTATAGTGATAGGTTTCAATGGAACTACCTTAGATTTAGCGCACAGTAATTTAACTGTTACCTTGCCCTCACAGTTTATTGATCTAGCATAAATACATGCTCCATAGGCATATTGAGAAGCATCGCTAAAGGCATGTATTTCTACAACGTTTGGTGAATCGCATAGAGTATGTCTAGAAATTTGAAGATTAGATAAACAAGGTAAATTATCAGAGAAATCATTCCAAGACTTAATGATGTCCTGGGCTACGGGTTGATCCCAGTCATATTTTTGTGACCAAAGTTTTTGTATAATAAGTTTAGGTTGAATTGTGCAAGGACTAAGTAAGCCAAGTGGATCAAATATTTTACATGAATTTGACATAATAGTTCTTTTTGTAATAATTTTATTTGGTGGAGGTATTGCTATAGGAAAATACAAATTATCATTTGAGGGACTCCACCCTAAACCAAGAGTATTAGTTGACTCACTTAGTGTTAAATTTTCTTGAGTATCAACATGAAGTTCACTAAATAATGAAGACAGGTTTGTTTTGAATTTTCTTAACTTAAAGCAGCCTAAATTAAGTGCATTTACTACAGATTTGTGAATATATTTAAGGGTTTCTGGATTGTCTGAACCAGTAATGAGGTCATCCACATAGAAATCATGTTGTATAATAGTTTTAATTGAAGGGTCCACACAATCCTCACCTAATTGCCAAAGAGATCTTGTGCTCAAGTAACTAGCACTAGCAGTACCATAAGTGACTGTATTCAGTTGCAAGGTCTCGATGGGTGTGGACTCATCTTCTCTCCATAAAATTAGTTGTAAGTTACGATCCTCAAGAGCTACTTCTACTTGGCGATACATCTTTTCAATGTCACCACATAAAATATACTTGTACTGCCGAGCTCTCAATAGAATAGAGAAGAGTGAGTCCTGCATGTTTGGGCCAATCATCAAAATATCATTAAGAGAAAGGCCAGAAGTAGTAGCTGCCGAACCGTCAAATACTACTCTGATTTTGGTTGATTCACTTTCATTTTTAAATACTGCATGGTGACAAAGAAAATATGAAACATTAGGAATTGTTACAGGAGATTTGGATAGATGACCTAATTCTTTATACTCATTTATGAATTGCACATATTGTTTTTTTAAATCTGAATTTCGTCTAAACCTTTTTTCTAAATTCAAAAAACGTTGCTTTGCCAGCTTATGGGAGTCTCCCAAACACTCAGGAGAATCAATTAGGGGTAGTTTGACACAAAATCTACCTGTGCTTAGTCGAAAGGTGTTATCCTTGTAATGCTGTTCACATGCCCTTTCTCTTGCACTCAATGAATTATGTTGAGGAACACTTTCTAGTTCCCAAAATTTAGATATAGTGAAGTTAAGTTTTTCATTATCAGTTGTACATGCATTGTGACAATGAATATTGTTGTATTTTTTGTAATTTATAGGACCAGCTATAAGCCAGCCAAATTTAGAATTTCTTAGTTTAGGTTGACCCTGACCAAGAGATTTTTCTTCACATCCTAGAATATCCCAAAAAATGTCTGCACCAATCAATAAGTCTACTGGGGCAGGGATATGGAAATCAGGGTCCGCAAGTTTTATGTTTGAAGGAAGAATGATGTTTTGTAAGTTAACAAAAGATTGAGGAAGATTTCCTGTTAACTCATCTAAGACATAGCAAGAAGTAGTAATATTGTATGAATTATTGTTTGATTTTATTTGAGTTATACATGTCTCAATTACATTTTTGGATAATTGATTTCCAATACCAATTACATTAACTGATTCAATGGATTTTGAAGTTAAACATAGTTTTTCTTTGAGTGTATTTGAAATAAATGTTGATTGACTACCACAATCTAAGAGAGCCCTGACATTTAAAGTTTGCTGTGTAGCTGGATTACATACAGTTACAAGTGCTGTAGACAGAATAACTTGGTTTGTTGCCTGCTTTGTAAAATTGACCACAGTAGGTGTTTGATCAGATGTTGTTTCAGTTATTGAATTTACCAAATTATTAAAATTATGGAGCAAGGTATTATGACGCTTCTTACATTCTCGGCAAGGACCTAAACGACAGTTCATTTTTATGTGTCCTTGTCTCAAACAATTAGAACACAGTCCATGTTTCTTTACGTCCTCCCAACGATCCTCAATACTCTTTGATTTGAAAATGGGACAATTATAAATTCGGTGATCTTCCTTACAAATAGTACATGGAAAAATATTGACATTAACTTTATTTTCAGTAGCAGTGGTAAATGACTTTGTGGTTATGTTTTTATTCTGCTGGCCATTGTTATTAAATTTTGAATTGAAACGAGTAGAATTTTGTTTTTGTTCGTTTGTAAAAGTTTTATTATGATTTAGTGACTCTAAGACATCGGCACGGTCTGATAGGAACCCTTGAAATTGTTCTAACGTTGGGACCTCCTCAAAGTTATTGCGCATTTCCTCCCATTTGGTAAGAGTGGTGCTATCCAATTTAGAAGTTAACATGTATATTAATAGAACATCCCATTTCTCTGTAGGCTGTCCCAAGTTAGACAAGGCTCTTAAATTTTTACTGACTTGATCAACAAGATATCTTAATGACCGCTCCGATGCTTGAATAGGCTGAATGTTGAATAAGGCACTGATGTGATGATTGATTAAAAGGCGTTTGTTATCATATCTATTACAGAGTAATTTCCAGACTTCATTATAATTATCAACTGAAACCTCAATATTTGACACGAGGCGAGCTGCATCTCCCTCCAAATAGGAGATTAAATAATGAAATTTATTGATTACAGGGATGCGGTTGTTGTTGTGAATTATTGAAAAAAATGTATCACGGAATTCAAGCCATTTAAAGTATGATCCGTCAAACTTAGACATCTGCATTTGTGGCAACTTAAAACCTAAATCGTTTTGATTGTGACATGGTATATTTGTTGAAAGAGATTGACGCTTCAAATTTTCATTGTGAGTTTCAATTAAGTACTTTGCATTTGCTAAATTCAAAATAATAGTAGTTTCCAAAGAATCACGTTCTTCAATTTCATTGTCCAAATTATCATCGTTTAGAATCTCTATCTCAGTCTGCAACTCATCAAACTTGGTTGAAAGAGATTCAATCTTGCTAATTTTAATAGAGAGCTCTGTGATTTGTATATTCGATAATTGCTCAATGTTCTTTAAACTGTCTATGTAATTACTAAATTTCGTAATCTGTCCTTTAAGAGAACTGCGTTTTGTAAGTAATTCTTTCAACCTAGCCTTAGAGGACATTTTGCAATTGTTTTATATAAAATGAAAATAAAATAGCTCACGCTCCTCAAATCGTTCTTCAGCAAATGGTATGCAGGTTGATGTTTGGAAGGCTGCTCCAGAAGTCGTTTGGAAGGCTGCTCCAGAAGTCTTCAATTTGATGGTAAAATTGTTCGTCCGTCCAGTTGGCGGGAAAATGATGTTCAGCGAATTAGCAGGTCAATGATGTCCCTGTTCGGGCGCCAAATTATGTAGCTCTTTATGCTACATTGAAAGGCCTTTTGTAGTTAAAGCCCTTTATTTTCTTTTAGATTTACAATTGTTTCCTTAAATTATAGAAATTGACGACAAAAAATGATGCGTAGAAAATGGATAGTAGTGATGCAATGAATCTTTTTTTACATAAGATGCGTTTCGGATATGCAGAAAAATATTTATTTACATAAGATGAATTTCGGATACACAGAAAAATATTTATTCATTAACAATTATAAATAAAGAAAAAAAAAAGAAAGAATAAAACAAACGGGGTGAGCTAAATAAAACCGTTTAATAATAATAATAAAAAACTGTTTAAAAAACAATTTGCCTTTTCACTTATTTTTGAGATATTTTAAACATATACCAAACTATTGTTTCAGTAGAGTTTAGAGTACACTATTTTAGCTTGATCCTAATAAAACAAAATAATTAAAAGACTTCTATAAACCTTGTTCCAACTTTTCCAATCTTTTCGTGCTCCTTCACCTTGGGAGTTTAGAATACCTGCTAAGGCTTCCCACATTCTCCTCGAATACTCCCTTGCATGCGCACTTTTATTGTAGCCGGTTGCAATATTCCTGTGCTGGTTCAAAAACTCCCAAAGGCTCTCCAATTGATTATATGTTACTCGTCGTCGGCTGAAAGATTTAAAAACACTTCAAATTTAAGGAAATCGTATGTGGATGAGATCTTGATCTAAAAAAACGGTCTCACGTAAACCTAATAATTGAAACATTTGCAATTTATAAAACATACCTACGAAATTTTTAAGTAAAATAATCTGGAAAACTTCAACACTTTATCAAACATTCAAAACGTAAACAAGATTGACCTTGACAGTTGACGTTGACACATCAAATCTAAACAAAGAACGTTCAAAAACATTTTCAGCCGTGTTTTATGATAACGAAATTTTACAAGAAACTTTTTATTTTTGTTGATTGAATTGCAAATAAACGAAATAACGTTGATTTTTATTTAAAGTGATATAATTGATTATGTTTTGTTATAATTTTGTACTAAAAAGTTATATTTAGCATGTTTTCAAAAACAGGTAAAATCAAAAGTGTAAACCAAGCCTAAAGCATGTTGATTTTTGAACGAAACCAGCTGTCATGTGAGAACGAGACAAACTTATGCGGTAGTGTATAGCGCTGTCACTTTTGCACAACAAGCGATTTTTTATGCGACTCAGAGACGAACATCGGTTTATCATTCACTAATAGCTGTTCCAATTCCGTTCAACTTTAAACACGTCATGGTACGAAACGAAGCGATTCAGTATAGGTACCTAAACTGAAATGCCTCGCATTTGAATAGTTATTGTAAAGGTGGTGGTAAGGCCCCTATACTGAATAAATTCCACCCAGAATCTGTCCGGGAGTTCCGGGTAATTCAGGCGTACCTTACGGAGGCCTCCCGGGAGACCACAATTTCATGGAATTGTTGGTCTCTCCCGGAGGATATCCCCTCCAAGGTTGCCATCCGTGGACTCCCGGGGAATACGGACCCCGCCACGATAACCGAGGCTCTTAAAGAGCTCGGTTTCCCGGCGCGGTATGCCAGAGTGGTCCTGGCAAAGAGGAGTCGACCTTCCAGCGTGTTCTACGTTGAGCTCGACCACCTCTCCAGGGAGGAACTCGCCCGGTTGTACAGTGTAGAGGAGCTCCTCTACCTGCCGGGGGTGGCGGTCGAAGCTTGGAGGCCGAAGAAGGGACCTGCGCAGTGCCACCGCTGCCAGGTCTTCGGTCATTCGAGTGTAAACTGCCACCGAGCGGTCCGCTGCGTGCGATGTGCTGGTGAGCATATCGTGGCGGACTGCCCGAGGCCTCGGGATGCCGCACCGACCTGTGACAACTGTGGCAAAGGCCACGCCGCAAACGACCGGCGCTGTCTGGTCTTTGTGCGGAGGGCACGGGCTACCGGTGCGGTTGTCCCGCCACGTATTCCTGAGCCGCCGCGCTCCGGGGATCCCCACCTGAGGTCTCAACCTCAAGCCCAGCCGCAACAGCGGCCACAGCCCACGCCCCGGTCAGTACCGGGCACTTCTGCCCCCGGGCCTCAACTCGAGGGAGCGACCAAGAGGTGGAAGGGCAAAGGGAAGGGGAAGTCTTCCCGACCCGCGCCTCCACCTCCCACACCGACCCCAACGGTCATTGCAGACCCGCAGGTGACCACATTGATGGCAGAGGCTGACGCCCCCCGTGAACAAAGGCCGCCAAAACCCAGACCCCGCAAGAGGAAGACGCCGTTGCCCAACCGACGACGCTTCCTTCTTCTTCCTCGGCTCCTGCCACCCAGGTTTTTATTTAACACGAGGTTACAAGTTACAAGTAGTGTGAACAGGGTGACCGAGTCACAGACAATTAATCATTCATAGAGAATGAGTAATTTATGACAAAGATAGACAGAGAAGGCGGCAAATTTAAATTACATTTTACATAAACTTATTGAAAGCTATAGAAGAGAGATTGGGAGTGCGTGCCACTGTAGGACGGCATTAACAGTCGAAATAATTCGGCTAATTATAAATACAATCGCCCCCTGTCACCCTCCCAGGAATACCCCGCTGGGTCAGAACCAGCGTGGGTCGGGGAGCGCGGTCTATCCCCCGGTTGCTCTTACGCTAAGGGCGTGCTGAGCGAGACACGACACCTTCTTGGGTTCTCGCTCGCACTCATATGCGTTGGAGACCCGAAACTCTAAGGGGGCCAGAATCCGGGCGAGATCCCGGTCCCGGCCCCCTGCTCGATGGCGGCGGGTTGGCAAGTTGAGAGCGGCGTATAGCCTCTCTCTCGCAGCCCCCGCCACCTGCTTCTGCGAGATGGTGGACTCGCAGAAGTCGAGCATCGCCTTCCATGACTCGTCGCTCTCGAGCATCGACGCCGCGACACCCGGGAGCGACAAGTCTGGACCTATTTGTTGGACCAGGACACAGCGCTGCCTCTCCGATGCGGGGCAGCGCGCGAGCGTTTGCTCCGGCGTGTCCTGGTCACATCCCACGCAATGGTGGCACCTCGCCGTCGGCTCGGCCTTGATCCGGTGCAGATACCGACCGAAGCACCCGTGCCCGGTCAGCATCTGCACCATCCAGAAGGTGAGGCGTCCTTCGCCACGACCCACCCAATCATCTAGGATCGGGCGGATCGCCTCGACGGTCCGTAGACTCCAGGTGGGGTTAGCGAGACGTCGCTTCCACGCTTCAGCCACGGACCGCCGAGATTGGACCTTCCTATCGGGAACAGCTTCCCGCAGGGGACGCACCACGCCCCGGGCGCGGAGGTCGCATCGCCAGCGATAGTCGCCAGCGAGCGCCTCCGCCTCCAACTCCCAGGGCGGCGTCCCCGCCAGCATGCACGCCGCCTCAAAAGCGACGGTGCGGTACCCGCGGATGGCCCTAATAGCTACGGCGCACTGCGGCCGACGCAGGAATCGGGCGGAGCAACCGACCAAGTTGGCCGGCCGTCCTCATCAATCGGGGGACCAGGTTCGCGAAATGGGCCTGGAAGGTCCATCGGCTATCCAACACGAGGCCGAGGTACTTCGACTACACCCCGACCTCAATCTGGACGCCTCCAACCATTATTTGGGCGTCGACTGGTGGCGCCGCCCCAGCCCCGTGGAACCACAGGGCCTGGGATTTGTGCAGCGCCACGTCGAGGCCCAACCTCTTTATTTTGCCGACGACGAGGGCCACCCCCGCTGTGGCAAGACGGGCAGACTCTCGGAAGTCATCCCCCCGGGCCACGACCAAAGTGTCGTCCGCGTAGCATATGACGCTAAGGCCCGGGAGGAGGGCGCCTCTCAGCACCCAGTCGTACCCGACATTCCAAAGGATAGGACAGACCGGGTCCAACCCAGACCAGGTGCTGAACGATGCGGGCAACCAGAATGCGTTCCAGCAATTTTCCCACCTCGTTCAGCAGCACGATAGGACGGTAACCGCCGGGTGCCCCTCCTTCCTGAGAAGGACGAGTCTACCCTCCCGCCACAGCGAGGGAAACCGTCCCGACTTGAGGCAAGAGTCGTAAAGCCTCAAGAGTCGGTCCCCTAGGGCATTGATGGCCAAGGCCAGGACCCGACCATGGATGCCGTCTGGTCCGGGTGCCGTGTCTTTGACACTCATCCTGACTACGGCCACGCGGAGCTCCTCCCCAGTGATGTGGGGCACCTCAGCAGGGGCCTCGCCGCCGGTAACATCCGGCGGTTCACCCACAACAGGCGGGATAAATCCCTCCTGCTCCTGCGGGAACAGAGTCGAAACAATGTCCCGCGGCTGCTGAGGTGGTAGACGCTCGATTATGGGGGGCGCCCATGGACGCAACTTGCCGCGCAACATCTTGTATGGACGCCCCCAAGGGTCTTCCTCGAGCGTCCTGGCGCCTCGCCCGGATGCATACAGTTCTGAGCTGCGCTATCTCGGGCGACCACCAGTACGTTGACTTCGTGGGAGACCAAGGGCCGACCCGGGGCATCGAAACGTCGCTAATGCGACGCATCGCGTCCCGGAGCCAGAGCGCCTGGGCCTCCACGTCCACGGGGTATGGACGCATGGGCGTCCACGCCGCCACCGTAGAGGCTTCCATCAAGAGCTCCTTATTCAGGAGATTCAATGCCCATCTGGGGAATGACCGGGGCGTACTCCCGCGGGCATCCGCAGCCGGCGTGGGGACGGAAAGATCGAACCGAATGTATCGGTGATCCGACAATGATTCCGTCCCCACCAACACTTTCCAGCCACGGATGCGATCCGCGATGGCAGAGCTCGCGAACGTGACGTCCACGATGGACTCGCCCCGCCACCGCACGCAAGTCGTGACCAAACCCCTGTTGAGCATACAGAGGCCAGTCGCGTCCGCCCACTCCTCCAGCAGCCTACCACGAGCTGTAGAGCGGGGGAACTCCAAGCGACAGATTTCGCATTGAGGTCCCCCGCGAGTATCACTGGACGGGAGCCGAGGCGGTGAGTAATCGCCTCGAGCCCGTCCAGGAACTGCTCAAACTCGACAGTAGGCCGGCTCGGAGAGAAATACGCCCCGATCACGACGGTGTATAACATCTATACCGCGACGAACCCAGAACCCTTGGCCACCATTACCAAGGGCGGGATCGCCGCCGCCCTCCTCACATGTATGGCCGCCAAGCCGCAGTCGTCCCCGAACCAACAATCGTCGCCTGGGGGTACGAAATACGACTCGGCGACCACGGCAACATCAGTTGACCACTCCGCCATGCTCTGGAGCAACATGTCTTGAGCCCTGGCGGAGTGAAATGAAATGAAATGAAATACTTTATTTCAACATTGATGACGTACTCACTCTTGTTGACGTCAAAAGTTACAAGCTACCACCAGTTCGGACACAAAAAAATAATAATTGTAGCCACCGTCCTGAGAAGAACTGGCAAGAAACTCAGCGGGCATGTCTTTTTTCTTTTATGATCATATATTTTTTTAAAGTATTTTAACAGTGTTATACAATTTTACATTAAATATAAAATAAATAAAAAAATCGATAATGTTAATGAAATGACCTTGGCGAGCAACTCATTCCCACTTTGTGCAATCGTCCAAGTAATCATTGACGTTATAGTAGGCTTTCTTGCACAGACGTTCTTTAATAGTTTTCTTAAACCTATGTATAGGTAGGTTTTGAACATCTTGTGGGATTTTGTTGTACAAGCATACAGACAAACACCTGAAGGAATTTTTTATTTTATGCAACCGACTCATCGGTAAATCAAGTTTATGTTTGTTCCTGGTGTTTCTACTATGTAGGTCAGACTTTTTAGGAAATTCCTCAATATACTTTCTAACATACATTAAATTTTCAAAAATGTATTGGGATGGTAAAGTGAGAACTTTAATTTCTTTAAATTTTTCCCTCAGGGATTCCCTTGAGTGCATATTATAAATAGCGCGTATAGCTCTTTTCTGCAAGATAAAGATCGTTTCTACATCGGCTGCATTGCCCCATAGCAAAATGCCATAGGACATAACACTATGAAAATAACTGAAATAAACTAAACGAGCCGTGTCTACATTAGTAATGAGTCTAATTTTTTTTACCGCGTATGCCGCAGAGCTGAGCTTACTCGCTAATTTATTTATGTGGGGTCCCCACTGCAGCTTGGAATCCATTGTTATACCAAGAAAAACAGTTGACTCAACAAGCTCCAGGCGCCGTCGCAGGTGTAGAAGAGGCGCGGCGACAGCGACGGCGAGTGCGACGGGAGCGACTCGCTGCAGGACGTGCTTCGTGTGACGTTGTCACGTGAGGTCCCCCGCGAGTATTACTGGACGGGGGGCGAAGCGGTGAGTAATCGCCTCGAGCCCGTCCAGGAACTGCTCAAACTCGACAATAGGCCGGCTCGGAGAGAAATACGCCCCGATCACGACGGTGTCTAACATCGATACCGCGACGAACCCAGAACCCTTGGCCACCATTACCAAGGGCGGGATCGCCGCGGCCCTCCCCACATGTATGGCCGCCAAGCCGCAGTCGTCCCCGAACCAACAATCGTCGGCTGGGGGAACGAAATACGGCTCGGCGACCACGGCAATATCGATTGACCACTCCGCCATGCTCTGGAACAACATGTCCTGAGCCCTGGCGGAGTGATTCAAGTTGCCTTGGAGGAGGCGGATGGTGTGGTCCATTAAGGTCGAACCACATCCATCGCCTCCTCCCTTCCTCCATCGGCCCCGCTATCGGACGCCTGTGGAGCCACAGCGGGGGCCGAAACGCCGGCCGGTGCTCCTCCGGCCGACTTCTTCTTCAGGCGCCGCTTTTGCTTGCGGCGCCTGTTTCGCTCCGTGTTGGAGCCGGACGGAGCAAGCCTTGCCCCCTGCCCGGTTATCGGCCCTGCGCCCGGCCGCCGCGCACAAAGCACAGTGCGGTGCAGCCGAGCACAAGACCGCCTTGTGTCCTAGTTACGTACTTGTGCACCTGGCGATGCTATGCCCAGTGCCGAAGCACCGGAGGCACCGCCAGGCGCGCGACTCCAGCAGGCGCACGTGGGCCGCAATCCAGCCCACGCGCAGCCTGCCAGGATGTTCTGCCGGTCTGCCCGGCGGGGGAGTGGCCGGGGAGGTGGCCGTCTCAATGGGGCATCGCGCCCACACAGAGCTGGCCCCGGAGTAGCCGGGGCGGAGTTCACCCACGACGACGTTCTCCGGGGCACATCCGCCCTGGGCCGCGATAGCCGCGGCCACCTCCTCTTTGGTGGCGCAGTCGTCCAGGCCGGTGATCCTGATCTCCGCCATTTTCACCGGCCTGTGGACACGCACCACCTCTTCCGGCCATACCGCCCGGAGGTCCGCCATCAGACGGTCCGCGATGCCGGAACTTTCGGCACCGGGACACTCCAATAGGCGGGCCCCGTTGGCGGTCGTACGGAAGCGGAGGCCGTCCCCCGCCCCGATCTTCTCTCGGCAATCACCTTGCCTTAAAGGAGAGAGAACTGAGAATAAAAATTGATAGAAAGGATTATAAAAGAATAACCAGAGTGGGTCTTTTACAAGGTGATCCTTTGTCACCTCTACTGTTCAATATTGTCACGATGAATATTCGTAGTATAATAGAAAAAAATATTATATATAGATATATATATATAATATATCGCAATATGCAGATGATTTTGTATTATACGATACTTGTAAAAACATCACACAAGGGGTTGAGAAATTACAAACAGCCCTAAACTTATTTGGAAAAATCTTATCGGATATAGACCTTGAGATTTCTCCACACAAAAGCAAATTATGTATTTTTAAGAGGGGTTCTAAGAGGGATGCTATAGAATTATTTATCAATGAAAATAAATTGAAAATAGTGGATAGCGTTAAACACTTGGGAATATGGATAGATAAAGGGATACGATGGAATATACACATTGATTACATTCAAAATAAATGTTTAAAATTTGTAAATATTTTTAAATATCTAGTGGGGTCAAATTGGGGCATACATCCTTTACACCTAAGAAAGTTGTACATAACTGTAGTTCGTAGCAGACTCGATTACGCTTGCTTTTTATATGACAACACCTGCAAAACTAGAAACATCCGCCACCGCTTGTGGTTGAGACCTGGCCGGACTGGCCGGTGCATTTCCGGCAGCTGCGGGACCTCCTCGGCCATAACCCGAACGGCAGACCGTACCAACGGGGGGTGCGATTCCTGCCAAAGTCCGACGAAGAGTACAGGGTGGTCCAACGATACCTGGTCGAGCGGAACCAGGAGTCGGGACTATCCTGGTACTCCTACCAGTTGGACTCCGAAAGGAGCACCAAGGTGGCCATACGAGGCCTACCCGTAGAGACCGACCCCCAGCTAGTGGCGGAGGAGCTGCGCAGACTCGGCTTCATCCCTGAGCATGTCCGGCCGATTCCGGCTAGGCCTGGACGCCCGGGATGCCTGATGTTCGCGCAGCTGCAGACGACGCCCGAGACCGTGCCGGCCATCTACGAGGTGCAGCTCCTGTGCATGCCCGGCGTGGTTGTGGAGGCGTGGCGCGGCAGGAAGGGGCCTGCCCAGTGCCACAGGTGTCAAGGCTTCCGGCACTCGTCGCACAACTGCCACAGACCAGTGGCCTGTGTGCGGTGCGGCGCAAGGCACCACGCCCAAGACTGCCCGCGCCCCCTCTCCGACCAACCCACCTGCGCCAACTGCGGAGGAGCGCATACCGCGAACAACGCGAACTGCCCTGTGTTCCGGCGGGAGTTTCGGAACCGGCGAGCGGGGACCGTCGCGACGACTCAACCCATCAGGACGTCGAGAGCCACCACGCTGCCCGCGAGACCGTCCGTCCAGGACGCCGGAGGAGAGCGAGACGCCACCGCCACGCTTATGGCAGAATCCAACCTGCCTAAGCAGCGGTCGGGCGCGCACCATCCTGGCGACAGACGGACGAGACGCGGCAAGCGAGGACGCGGGAGGAAACGCGGCCGTTCTCCTGCCGCGACTGCTCCCGCGTCGGTCCCCGACGGAATTCCCGCTGGCGATGCAGCGCCAGTGCCTCCTCCGCAGCCAGCCCCGGCTCGCACCGTGGCGAAGGCTCCGGCACCGGCCCGTACTCGAACCCCGGCCCCGGCCCGGCCTCGGACCCCAGCTGCGGCCCAGCCACGCACGCAGACCCGGATACCAGCTCCCGCTCGAGCTACGACTCAAGCGGTGGAAGCGGTGCAGCAGCCCAGGACGTCCCGGAGGACGAGGAGAGCGAAGGCTCCTCCCAGGCAGGAGGAGGAAGCCCTAGCTTACCACCCGCAGACGGAGGTCGAGCGGATGCGCATAGCATGTCTCAGCCTCCTGCACAAGGTCCTGACCGCGCTGCAGGAGAAGCGGGATCCTACCCCGCTGATCCTAGCGGCGCTGGCGGATCTGTTCCGGACGGCTTGAGCGCGCATCTCGCGTCCAGCTCCGCCGTGACCTCCCAAGCGACGACGACGTCGACGACGACGATCGTCTTTTGGAACGCCGACGGGCTTTCACCTGAAAAGGCCCGCCTCCTGAAGCTGCTGCTCTCTCAGCGCCGTGTGGACATCGGCCTGATCAGCGAGACTCACCTCAGGCCGGAGAACAGGTTGAAGGTTCCCGGATACCTGATCTACCGGACTGACCACAGCTCGCCGTTCGGGGTCGCCTACCGGGGATTGGCGATCCTGGACCATTTGATTTCCGACCACCAGGCAGTCCACATGGCGCTGACGCTTCCCATCACCGCGAGGAAGCTCCCTCCTCCTCGACAGCGGCAGGATTGGCGAAAATTCGCCAACGACGTGGAGTCTCGGGTGCCGTCCTTCCGGGTGGAGAACCCAGCGGACGTCGAACGATTGGCTCTGGACCTCGGCGCCGTCATTACGTCTGCGCTCGAGGAGTCCAGGATCGACGCCGCTGCCCCCCGAAGTCGACCGCCCCAGCTCCCCGCCCGGATCCTGAAGATGATCGAGGAGAAGAGGAAACTGCGAAGACAGTGGCAACGCACCAGGTGCCCAACCATGAAGTCCCGGCTGAACGCTCTGGCCGCCAAGATCTCGTCTGCACTGGAGACGGTTGCGACAGAATCTTGGCAACGGACCATCGAGACAGCCGGCGAAGATTGGACGGGCATCCACCGCCTCTGCCGCCGTCTCTCCGGGAAGCCGCCGCCGATCCGGCCCCTGCTCGCCAGTGACGGGAACCCTCGCTACCGTGCTGAAGACAGGGCCGAGATATTCGCCGACTTCCTGGAGACGCAGTTCACACCGAACCCGACTGCGAGTATGCAACACGCAGCAGCAGTGGAGCAGCACGTGCTCGAATACCTCGAGCCGCCGTTAGCTCCGACAGAAGACCCCGTGGTGTTCTCCCCTGGTCAGGTCCAGCGGATGATCCTCCGAAAAGCCCCCGGCGCGGACAGTGTCACGAATGAAGCGCTGCGTCATCTGCCTTCGCGAGCCATCGCGACGATGACGCGCCTCTTCAACGGCATCCTCCACACCGGGCATTTCCCGTCTTCGTGGAAGCTCGGACGGGTCATCATGCTGTCGAAACCCAGGAAGAACATCCTGCTGCCGGGAAGCTACCGGCCGATAACGCTGCTGCCCACTATCTCGAAAGTCTTCGAGAAGTTGCTGCTGTTGCATATGACGCCTCACCTCCAGCCACGCGACGAGCAGTTCGGCTTCAGAGCCGAACACTCAACGTCGCTCCAGGTGACTCGCGTGCTGCATCACATCACTGCAGCGCGCAACAAGAAGGAGAGAATCATCGCCGTGTTCCTGGACATGGAGAAGGCGTTCGACCGCGTCTGGCATGACGGCCTGTTGTACAAGCTGTCCACGTCTGCTACTCCTCGCCGAGTAGTGAAGACTGTGGGCAGCTTTCTCCAGGACAGGCGTTTCCAGGTCGCCGTCGAAAACGCCCTATCCTCTCCACGTCCAGTACGAGCCGGCGTACCCCAGGGGAGCTGCCTCTCGCCGTTGTGCTACGCGTGGTACACCGACGACATACTAGTCGCCGGAGGTGCCATGCTGGCGCTCTACGCCGATGACGCAGCCCTCGTGACGACCTCCCTCAACTCACCCCACGCTGCAGTGAAGATGCAGCGATCCCTGGATGCCCTTCCCGCGTGGCTGGAAGACTGGAGACTGAAGGTCAACGTGGCCAAGACTCAGGCGATTTCCGTGGGCGGCTTGTGCAATCCGCCTGCGTTGACGCTGAACGGCGAGCAGATCGATTGCACGTCGCAGGCGAAGTACCTCGGCTTGACCATCGACCGCCGTCTCAGCATGGGCCCCCACGTGAACAACGTCGTCGGACAGGCGCGCGCGGCGCGCAGCCTCCTCCGTCCCGTGTTCGAGTCGCGCAATTCCGATCCGCGCGAAGCTCGGCGTGTACAAGTTGTACGTGCGCTCGCGGCTCACCTATGCTGCCCCGGCCTGGTTTCAGCTAGCCAGCGAACCACGTCGGCAACGCCTCCACTCGCAGCAGTCGCAAGCGTTGCGTACAATTGTCGGCGCAACACGCTTCGTGCGGAACGACGTCATCCTGCGAGACTTGCGCATGGAGACCCTGGACGACTTCGTTCGACGCCTGAGCTCCAACATGTTCGCGCGAGCCGATGGAGTGCAATCTCACCACCTTCTTGGGATAGCGCCATACCGTCGGCCAGCTGCGGACATGAGGGAACTTCCACGTGACCTTCTTCTCCAGTAAGAAGAATACGACGCTCCTCACCGCTGGCGGACGGATGCCCGCCGGGACGCCTTTTGTCTCGGTGGGTTCGACCTCGCCGAGCGGTGGGTTCCGTCCCGTGCTCCGGTCAGACGTAACCAACATCAGGGCTATCGAAACGGTGGAGCTGTAACCCCGAACCGGCCATCCACGTGTCGAACAACACCTAGATACGCCAGCACATCGAATTACAGTCCACTGCTCTCCGGCCAGAGCTCCACCCCGTTCAACTTGGTTACAAGTCTAGTTTTAGTTGGTGCTGGACTCGATTGGTGCTGGACTCGGTTGGTGCTGGAGTCGATTGGCGCTGGACTCGGTTGGTGCTGGACTCGGTTGGTGTTGGACTCGATTGATGATGGACTCGGGTGAGGCTGGTTACAAGGATAGTTTTAAGTGGATACTTGGTTACAAAATTGTTAAAATTGTAAAATTGTGATATCGTGACTGTTATGAAATTCTTCGAACCGCCGAGTGAAAGGTTTTTATGGTTCCACCTGGTACATGTATGAGGTCATACATGTCGTCAGGATGGTCGAGTGAAAGGTTTCTAATCAATTTAAAGCATTTTTGTAACAGTTTTCAATATTACAATTAACATTATATTTCTCATTTAATATTTTGTATAATTTTTTTATTTTGTATAATAATCGCCATGAGCGAGGTCGCCTGTGGGTTGGCAGGGACCGTAGGAGACTGAGTCGGGGGTGGGGGGGTGTTTCGGGAAGACTTTCCCTTCCCCTTGCCCTTCCACCTCTTTTGTGCACCCTCGGGCTGCTGCCCGGGGGCTGAGGTACCCGGAACTGTCCGGGGCGTGGGTTGCGGGCAGGATTGCCGCGGTTGGGGCTGTGGTTGAGGCTGTTGCCTCAGACGGGGGTCCCCGGAGCGCGGCGGCTCAGGGACGCGTGGTGGGATCACCGCGCCGGTGGCCCGCGCCCTCCGCACGAAGACCGGACAGCGCCGGTCGTTGGCGGCGTGGCCTTTGCCACAATTGGCGCAGGTCGGCGCAGCTTCCCGAGGCCTCGGGCAGTCCGCCACGATGTGCTCACCAGCACATCGCACGCAGCGGACCGCACGGTGGCAGTTCACGCTGGAGTGCCCAAAGGCCTGGCAGCGGTGGCACTGCGCAGGACCTTTCTTGGGCCTCCAGGCTTCGACTACCACCCCCGGCAGGTAGAGAAGCTCCTCTACGCTGTAGATCCGGGCTAGTTCCTCCCTGGAGAGGTGGTCGAGCTCCACGTAGAATACGCTGGAGGGTCGGCCCCTCTTCGCCAGGACCACTCTGGCGTACCGCGCAGGGAAACCGAGGTCCTTTAGGGCCTAGCGGGACGGGCCGGGGGTGCTAACAAGGGGAGGTGAGTTCCCCCCCTACGGCTACCACTTACTGTTAGATAGGTCCCATGAGGTTTCCTACTCTAACTTAAGCCTAATTAAATTAAATTAAAACTAGGGGAGGGCTCGAACCTCCTGGAAGCACAGTGCGGGTCTTGGGCTAACCTCACCCCTCCTGCAGGGGGGGTAAAGGGGGTTGACACAGTCAGGCAACTCTCAATTTGGCGCTTGAATCCCTAATTTTATCATTAAAGGATAAAACAGGGACACAGCTACAACAGGGCGGAGACTAACCACCCGTAAATGCACTTAAATAAGAATAAAAGCGTCTCCACTCACCTGTGACGCCGGCTCCCTTGCTTCGCTGTCCGGAATCGTCGAAGTCGGCGGTCCCGGGGCAGCAGCAGGGACAGGGCACACACACCAGTCGCGATTGGGAGCGTAAAAATCGAATATCGCACCACCTTCGATTTAGGTCTCCGGTCAACACTATTGCCAGCACCGAAGCAAAGTGTTGTCTCGACCAGTACCGATGCACCGGCTACGAACCTCGTGAGGACAATAAGCCGCGTCCTACAGTTCATCGACCTCTGCCGAAAGCGCGTCGCGATAAACGTCGGACGTCGCAAACGAACCGAGAAAAAGCCAGAAGACGACAAGGACTGGAAGCCATCCGCGAAAAGGGTTACTAATAAAAATTCTCTCCTCTCTACGTCTAACCAACAGCAGAACACCTGGAGGGCCCTGGACGCCGCCCTCCTGAGACGAGCAGAAAAAAACAATTCTTCGGGCGATACAGATGGGATCGCATGGCGCGACGGCGGGAGAAATGTGAACGACAGAACAAGCCCGGTACAAGCTTTCGTATACAGACATGATGATAGTAAACAAACACGTGTAAAATCCTTTATATAAAGAACATAATTTAGAAGTAAATAACTCTTAGGTAAAAATCATGTCTGGACACGAAGCTTCGCATACACGTGTCACGTACAACGCGCCCTATTGGAGAACGGCGAAACGAAACGTGGCCGTATGGGCACTCGATCGGACACTTAGTTCAAACGCGTCTTAGCTCGTAGGTTCTAATAAGATGATGATGAGGAGACCTACCTTTTATGTTTTTTGTTGTATTTACCTAACTTAGATTGTTTTTTCTTTATTTTTTGTTCTCAAAACCAACTTCGAGTCATTAGGGTCTCCCAAGGACTAAATATGCATGATCTAGGGCTGAAATATATTAATCCGCGTGTAATTAGGTTAGTTCTAGCTTATAATGATAGTTTGAAGTAAATATATAACGTAGTTTTTATGTAAATGAGAAATAATTTTTGTGAATTTATAGCGTAATTATGTAAGATTTATGTTTGAAACTAGTATTATTAGAAAGGTTTATGTAAAATCTAACTAGAATAAACAATTAGAATTATATAGAAGCAACAAGTAAATAGGGAAATATTAACATAAATATGTATAGAGTTGCGTCATACGCGGCGGCCCAAGCGCGACTGAGCGCAGGGCGACGGGGGCCCCCGCGTATTTATATCGGAGGGCCCGTTACGGGCATATGTGAGCATTTTAGGATTAGGAACATATGTGTAACGTATAGATTAAGGAAAATAATAATGTATGCCAAAAGAAAATAAATGTAAACTTCTCCAAATCAAACTCTAATTGTAAATCAGCATACAGTTTATTCTCCAACACAAATCTCTCTTCTTCCGAGTCACAGTCACTTTCACTTGTAAACTTCTTAACACACTTAATAACACGTCCGCTCACTTCGAGCATCCAAACAACAATCCCCTAACAATGGCCTCATACATGTCGTCAGGATGGTCGAGTGAAAGGTTTCTAATCAATTTAAAGCATTTTTGTAACAGTTTTCAATATTACAATTAACATTATATTTCTCATTTAATATTTTGTATAATAGAGCCAACATTGTGGGTAGTTGGAAGTGGGGACTTGCTATAAATGCAGGTGTTGGCCATTGTTAGGGGATTGTTGTTTGGATGCTCGAAGTGAGCGGACGTGTTATTAAGTGTGTTAAGAAGTTTACAAGTGAAAGTGACTGTGACTCGGAAGAAGAGAGATTTGTGTTGGAGAATAAACTGTATGCTGATTTACAATTAGAGTTTGATTTGGAGAAGTTTACATTTATTTTCTTTTGGCATACATTATTATTTTCCTTAATCTATACGTTACACATATGTTCCTAATCCTAAAATGCTCACATATGCCCGTAACGGGCCCTCCGATATAAATACGCGGGGGCCCCCGTCGCCCTGCGCTCAGTCGCGCTTGGGCCGCCGCGTATGACGCAACTCTATACATATTTATGTTAATATTTCCCTATTTACTTGTTGCTTCTATATAATTCTAATTGTTTATTCTAGTTAGATTTTACATAAACCTTTCTAATAATACTAGTTTCAAACATAAATCTTACATAATTACGCTATAAATTCACAAAAATTATTTCTCATTTACATAAAAACTACGTTATATATTTACTTCAAACTATCATTATAAGCTAGAACTAACCTAATTACACGCGGATTAATATATTTCAGCCCTAGATCATGCATATTTAGTCCTTGGGAGACCCTAATGACTCGAAGTTGGTTTTGAGAACAAAAAATAAAGAAAAAACAATCTAAGTTAGGTAAATACAACAAAAAACATAAAAGGTAGGTCTCCTCATCATCATCTTATTAGAACCTACGAGCTAAGACGCGTTTGAACTAAGTGTCCGATCGAGTGCCCATACGGCCACGTTTCGTTTCGCCGTTCTCCAATAGGGCGCGTTGTACGTGACACGTGTATGCGAAGCTTCGTGTCCAGACATGATTTTTACCTAAGAGTTATTTACTTCTAAATTATGTTCTTTATATAAAGGATTTTACACGTGTTTGTTTACTATCATCATGTCTGTATACGAAAGCTTGTACCGGGCTTGTTCTGTCGTTCACATTTCTCCCGCCGTCGCGCCATGCGATCCCATCTGTATCGCCCGAAGAATTGTTTTTTCTGCTCGTCTCAGGAGGGCGGCGTCCAGGGCCCTCCAGGTGTTCTGCTGTTGGTTAGACGTAGAGAGGAGAGAATTTTTATTAGTAACCCTTTTCGCGGATGGCTTCCAGTCCTTGTCGTCTTCTGGCTTTTTCTCGGTTCGTTTGCGACGTCCGACGTTTATCGCGACGCGCTTTCGGCAGAGGTCGATGAACTGTAGGACGCGGCTTATTGTCCTCACGAGGTTCGTAGCCGGTGCATCGGTACTGGTCGAGACAACACTTTGCTTCGGTGCTGGCAATAGTGTTGACCGGAGACCTAAATCGAAGGTGGTGCGATATTCGATTTTTACGCTCCCAATCGCGACTGGTGTGTGTGCCCTGTCCCTGCTGCTGCCCCGGGACCGCCGACTTCGACGATTCCGGACAGCGAAGCAAGGGAGCCGGCGTCACAGGTGAGTGGAGACGCTTTTATTCTTATTTAAGTGCATTTACGGGTGGTTAGTCTCCGCCCTGTTGTAGCTGTGTCCCTGTTTTATCCTTTAATGATAAAATTAGGGATTCAAGCGCCAAATTGAGAGTTGCCTGACTGTGTCAACCCCCTTTACCCCCCTGCAGGAGGGGTGAGGTTAGCCCAAGACCCGCACTGTGCTTCCAGGAGGTTCGAGCCCTCCCCTAGTTTTAATTTAATTTAATTAGGCTTAAGTTAGAGTAGGAAACCTCATGGGACCTATCTAACAGTAAGTGGTAGCCGTAGGGGGGGAACTCACCTCCCCTTGTTAGCACCCCCGGCCCGTCCCGCTAGGCCCTAAAGGACCTCGGTTTCCCTGCGCGGTACGCCAGAGTGGTCCTGGCGAAGAGGGGCCGACCCTCCAGCGTATTCTACGTGGAGCTCGACCACCTCTCCAGGGAGGAACTAGCCCGGATCTACAGCGTAGAGGAGCTTCTCTACCTGCCGGGGGTGGTAGTCGAAGCCTGGAGGCCCAAGAAAGGTCCTGCGCAGTGCCACCGCTGCCAGGCCTTTGGGCACTCCAGCGTGAACTGCCACCGTGCGGTCCGCTGCGTGCGATGTGCTGGTGAGCACATCGTGGCGGACTGCCCGAGGCCTCGGGAAGCTGCGCCGACCTGCGCCAATTGTGGCAAAGGCCACGCCGCCAACGACCGGCGCTGTCCGGTCTTCGTGCGGAGGGCGCGGGCCACCGGCGCGGTGATCCCACCACGCGTCCCTGAGCCGCCGCGCTCCGGGGACCCCCGTCTGAGGCAACAGCCTCAACCACAGCCCCAACCGCGGCAATCCTGCCCGCAACCCACGCCCCGGACAGTTCCGGGTACCTCAGCCCCCGGGCAGCAGCCCGAGGGTGCACAAAAGAGGTGGAAGGGCAAGGGGAAGGGAAAGTCTTCCCGAAACACCCCCCCACCCCCGACTCAGTCTCCTACGGTCCCTGCCAACCCACAGGCGACCTCGCTCATGGCGGAAGGGAACGCTCCCCGTGAGCAAAGGCCGCCAAGACCCAGACCCCGCGAGAGGGTGACGGCTGTTGCTACTTCGGCGACGCTTCCTCTACCTTCCTCGGCTCCCGCCACCCAGGTGGCGGCGCTAACGAGGAAGAAGAAGAAGAAGAAAAAAAAAAGAAGCCGAAGGGCAGCAAACCTGCGGCGGTGGGTACTCGGGTTGCTCAGGAGCAGCCCGTGGCCGCTACATCATCGGCCCCCTTGCCTCCTCGGCCACCACGTGCCGCTGAGAGGCCAGTGTTGGAGGCTGTAGCCCCTCCACAGACACTCCAACACAAACCCATGGAGGTAGGGTTTGAGCAGACCTCGACGGGGGCTCCGTCGGCTGCCACCCCATCCCTCCACACGACGGTCCATCCTCGAGCCCGCCCACGGCCTCAGCAGCGCGACGGAGGGATAGCCCCAGGGCATTCCTTCTCCGTCGCAACGCTCCTGGAGTTGTGGGAGAGAGTGTCGGAGGCGATCCGCGAATTTATTCACGCGATCTCCTCCCTCATAGCCCCCCTCGGGGGACTAATATCGGGACTCGGCCCTTTCGTCCAGCAGCATGGATAGAGAAGAGCTGCGGGTCGTTTATTGGAACCCCGGAGGGGTGCTTCCTCACAGGATGGACCTCATCCGTTTAGCCCAGGAGTACAGACCGCATGTCTTGCTCCTGGGAGAAACAAAACTTAGACCGACTACGAGATTTGTAGTGCCTAACTACATCGTGTACCGAAGGGACGAACTGACCCCTGAAAGGATCCCGTTCAGGGGAACGGCGGCTCTCGTCAGGAGGGATGTCGTGCACGATGAGCTAGAGCTACTGAGCTTCACTAACACCAGAACGGTGGGAGTGAGAGTGCAGGTACTGGGGGTCGAACTGCGGATTTATGCCGCGTATCGTCCCCCGGACTACAATCTCGAGCCGGCAGACATTAGACGGGTCCTGGACTATGACCGTCAACCGACGCTGATTCTGGGAGACCTTGTTGAAATAATTTTATTTTGTCGCCTTAACCATGTATGTTAGACAATATAATATTGTAATCTATGGTAATACTTGCATCTCACAAGTTGTCAATGTCTCTCTCTCTCTACTCTGTGGCGTCTATCGCATCATTGTTCTCTCAATTATTAAGATATTAAATAATAAAAGTGTTATACTCAGTGTTATTTAATTAATCCAACAGGTTATGGGCCCAGAATAGCCTATAAATAATAAAAGTGCTAATAATAAACTTTAAAATCAGTGATTTGCAGTGAACATAACCTCTATAACCTAAAAATAAGAAACCGCCAACTTTCGTCAACCGTTTCTTTCAACTAAAATTCGTCAAATAAGATTTGCATCACAATGAATAATCATATGGCATTCATTGAAAAACTATCAGGACGTGATAACTTTGCAACTTGGCGATTTGCAATGCAAACCTATTTGCAACACGAGGAGCTATGGGATTGCATTGAAGAAGATGAGGTAAAAGATACAAAACGAGATATTAAAGCAAGAACAAAGATTATTCTCTCAGTGGATCCAATAAACTATGTTCACATACAAGAGGCAAACACTGCGACGGAAGTTTGGGACAAATTATCATCAGCATTCGATGACTCCGGGCTAACACGCCGAGTTGGTCTACTGCGTGACCTTTGTAATACATCACTTGCTGGATGCCAAAATGTAGAAGAATACGTGAGCAAAATTATTAACACTGCCCACAAGTTAAGAAATATAGGTTTTAAAGTAGATGACGAGTGGCTAGGCACACTGCTGCTCTCTGGTCTACCTGAATCTTATCAACCTATGATAATTGCTATTGAGAGCTCCGGCATGAAAATCAGTTCAGACTCAGTAAAAGCAAAACTACTACAAGATGTAAGACCACCTGAAAATGACTCAAAAGCATTTGCAGCTACCAAGACATTTCATAAGAATTCCAAAAAGCATTCAAAAGGACCGAGGTGCTACACCTGTAATAAATATGGACATAAAAGTCCAGAATGTAAAAACAAGGCTAAAAATATACAAAAAGCAAGTAATTCCTATGCAGCTGTTTTTGTAGCATCTATGACTCATGATGATGTCTGGTACGTGGACTCAGGTGCATCCTCTCACATGACCAAACATAAAGATTTGCTGTCAAATGAGAATGACACGCCTTCTGTAAAAACAATCAGAACTGCAGACAACAAAATTTTAAATGTGCAATGCTCAAGGCAAGTGAGCTTAAATGTATTAAATGAGAAGGGTCAAGAAAATAAATTACTATTCAAAAATGTGTTGTGTGTTCCTGAACTGGCAACTAACTTGATATCAGTTAGCCAGATTGTCAGAAACGGTGGCCAAGTAAAGTTTAATCAAAATGGCTGTGTTATTATAAACAAAGGTCAGATAATAGCAACGGCCAGTATCATCAACAACATGTACCGGCTGAATATGCCTGAAAGAGGCTATGCATGCATGTCCGATGTTGACACAGAGGATATTTACCTATGGCACCAAAGAATGGGACACCTGAATTTTAATAGTTTGAAAAAGATGACTAACAATGTAGATCATGTCATTTTCTCTGCAAAATCAGAAAATCTGTCATGTATCACCTGTAAAGAAGGTAAGCAAACGAGGCTGCCTTTCAAAAGTGAATGCAAGAGAGCACAAACCCCTCTTCAATTGGTTCACTCAGACATATGTGGTCCTATGGAAACACAAACACTTGGTGGATCTAAATACTTCATAACATTCTTGGATGATTATTCAAAGAAGATTTATGTATATTTTCTCCGGAATAAGTCAGATGCACTAGAGAAGTTTAAAGAATCCAGAAATGAAGTAGAAAATCAACTTGAAACTCGTATAAAAGTTCTCCGGACAGACAATGGATTGGAATATGTCAATAACAACTTCTCTGATTACTTGAAGAGTTCTGGAATTATACATCAAACCACCACACCATACACTCCAGAGCAAAATGGTACTGCGGAACGAATGAACAGAAGTCTAATAGAAAGAGCAAAGTGTATGCTCCTGAATGCTAATTTACCTAAACTATATTGGGCTGATGCAGTACACACTGCTGCTTATGTCATAAACCGCTCACCAACAAAATCTCTGTCATTTAAAGCACCAGAAGAGTTATGGTCTGGACAGAAGCCATATGTGAAACATATGCGTATATTTGGCTGTGAAGCTATGGTACACTTACCACAGGAGAAGCGCAGGAAGTGGGACCCAAAAGCACAGAAGATGATCTTTATTGGATATTGTGATCACACCAAAGGTTATCGATTCACAATACCAAATTCCAGAAAAGTGATAAGAAGCAGAAACGCTACATTCCTTGAATCAACTGTCAAAAGGGACTATGTTCCCATAGAACTATCTCAAAAGAAACCATCAATGAATATTGATGACACCGAAGAAAGTGAAACATCTGAAATGGCAGATGATTCTACGTCAACAAGTTCATATGACACTGTACGTGACACAAAATCATCAGACAGCGAGTACCTACCTGATAGGAGTTATGATAGTTTCCCTATCTCTAACATAACTCTACGCCGAAAGCAGAAGGCTAAACAGTCTTCTGATGATCCAGAAGAGAATACATACTTGTGTCAACATGAAATTATTTCAGATGTTCCTGAAACATACAAAGAAGCAGTGAGCTCTATCCATAAAGAAAAATGGATGAAATCTATAAATGAGGAACTACTTGCTCATCAGAAGAATAATACATGGACATTGGTTCAGAGACCTGTTAATACCAAAGTTATAAATTGTAAATGGGTATTCCGTATAAAGGATGAACCAACCGGACCAAGGTATAAATCAAGGCTGTGTGCCAAAGGATATGCACAAACCAAAGGCATAGACTACACTGAAACATTTGCACCAACTGTGAGGTACGATTCTATACGTATATTATTATCTGTAGCTGCTCAGAATAATCTTAAAGTTATTCAACTTGATGTGAAGACAGCATTCCTGTATGGAGAGCTGGAGGAGGTCATATTCATGTCACCACCAGAAGGCCTACCTTGTGCAGAAAACATGGTATGTAAACTTAATAAATCACTCTATGGTTTGAAACAGGCTCCAAGGTGCTGGAACAGCAAATTTGATACTGTACTGAAAAAGTATGGCTTTGTCAACACAAAAGCAGATCAATGTGTGTATATTGGTCTAGTTAATAATAAGAAATGTTATTTTTGCCTATATGTTGATGATGGCTTGTTATTCTCAACAGATGAATCTGCATTAATAGAGCTCACTAAAGAATTGAACCTAATATTTGAAATAAAAGTATTAAATACGCCTAGTAATTTTGTAGGCATGCAAATAGAACAATTTAATAGTCAAGTCAAGTCAAATCATTTATTTTCAAAGTAGATGTGGACACACATACATTTTGAAAGTCAAAAATAAAATCAAAAGTTCTACCACCAGTTCGCTAAAATTACGCCTCCGTCCTGAGAAGAACCGGCGCAAGAAACTCAGCGGGCATGTCTTTTTTTAATTTAAATATATTGTTTTTTTTTTCTTGTTTTTTTTTAAATATTTTTTTACAATATTTTTGTTTTTTACAAATGTATCAATTGAAATGGCCCGGGACGAGCGCCTCATTCCCATTTTGTGCAGTCATTTATATAATCATTAAGTTTATAATACGCTTTATTGCATAACCGTTCTTTGATAACTCTCTTAAACCTATTTATAGGCAATGTTTGAACGGCCACTGGGATTTTGTTATAAAGCTTTACAGACAAACCCTGGAAAGAATTACTTATTTTATGTAATCTAGATGCTGGCAACGCAAGCTTGTGTTTGTTCCTAGTGTTAAAATTATGAATATCCGAGACTTTAGGAAATTCATGAATATTTTTATGCACATACATTAAATTTTCATAAATGTATTGGGACGCTAAAGTTAGAATCTTAATTTTCTTGAATTTGTCCCGCAAAGACTCCCTTGGGTTCATATTATAGATTGCACGAATAGCTCTCTTCTGCAGAATAAATATTGTTTCTACGTCGGCAGCATTGCCCCATAATAGAATACCATAAGACATAACACTATGAAAATAACTAAAATACACAAGGCGAGCTGTGTCCACATCAGTGTATGTTCTTATCTTTTTAACCGCGTAAGCTGCAGAACTGAGCCTTCCCGCCAACCTAGTAATATGGGGGCCCCACTGGAGCTTGGAATCCACCGTTATACCAAGAAAGACAGTTGACTCAACAAGTTCCAATGTTTCACCACTAATAATAACATTACTCTTAACTTGTTTAACGTTAGGTAACGTAAATTTTATGCATTTAGTTTTCTTACTATTTAATAATAAATTGTTAACACTAAACCAATGAACTACACGCGAGATAGCATCATTCACATCGTCATAGTCAAGTTCTTGACGTTTAAGTCTAAATAATAAAGATGTATCATCTGCAAATAATACAATCTCGTGACGTGCTTCTACAAAGCTAGGTAAGTCATTTATATAAACTAAGAACGAGAAGGGACCCAAGATAGATCCTTGAGGGACACCCATTTTAAGCATAACACCGGCGGATCTCTTTCCTTTGACATCGACTTTTTGTATTCGTCCTGATAAATAAGAGGTTATAAGATCTAATGAAGCGTCCCTTATACCATAAAAGTGTAACTTCCTTACTAATGTATCATGATCAACACAGTCGAAAGCTTTGGATAGATCACAAAATACACCAAGTGCATCTTGCGATTTTTCCCATGCCTGAAATATATTTTTAACTAAATTTACACCCGCATCAGTAGTGGAACAACCCCTAGTGAAACCAAATTGTTTATTATGAAGCAGGTGATTTTTATTAAAATGAGTTAGAAGCTGATTAAGGATTATTTTCTCAAAAATTTTACTGAGCGCAGGTAGTACAGAAATAGGCCTAAAATTTGAGGGGTCTGATGTACTACCTGATTTAAATAAAGGTATTACTTTACTGTGTTTCATTAGGTCCGGAAATACACCAGTTTTAATACACTCATTGAAAATTTCAGTGAGAAACGGTGCAATTACGTCTATTATATGATTAATAACCTTAATTGATATTCCCCATAAGTCAGGAGTTTTTTTAACATTAATAGTTTTAAAACTTTTTATGATATCACTTGTATTAATCTGACTAAATTTAAAATTGACTTTACATTTATGAACATGATTTTGTAACAGTGATTCGGCGATGGCAGGAGACGAAATTAAAGACTTGGTAGTGGAAGATGGTATTTCTGAAAAAAAGTCTTCAAAAATACTAGCTATCTCTTGTTGAGAATTTATAACTTTATTATTAATTTGTAGTGAAAATTCAGAGTCATTATGTATTACTCTTCCAGCCTCCCTATTGATAATGTTCCAAGTCATTTTAATTTTGTCTGGTGCATTTTTTATTTGCCTAGATAAGTGTAGTGATTTTGCCGCAGCACAGACTTTTTTGAATATTTTTGAATACTTTCGGACATACTGTTGGAATGATTCACTATGATTATATGACTTTTCATAATACAAGTCGTAAAGTCTTTCTCTACTTCTATAAATTCCAATAGTAGCCCATTCACAAAAACTCTTTTTATTTTTTAACTTGAATAACTTAGGCACAAATACATCATTAAATTCTTTATTAATCAAGTCAAAAAAATCGTTATACAAGGTATTGGGGTCCTTGCTGCTGCTCAAATAACACACTTTTGTTGATACATTTCTCCTGAACTTTTCTATACGGTTACAATTTATAGGAACAAACTCAAGCGTTTTTACATTATTATCATCTGATTTACTTTTAAAAGATAAAAATTGACCACAGTGATCAGAAGGTAAATCATTAATAATATATTTTTGGAGCGGCTTAATGTTAGTGAAAATATTGTCAATGCATGTTGCCGTTGATTGAGTAATTCTTGTTGGTTCATTGAATACATTAACAAAATTATATGATTTGAACAATGTTCTGAGTCTAATAGTGGTGTTACTATTTTCTAATAAGTTGACGTTGAAATCACCACAAATAAAAATAGGTTTATTAGACTCAGAAAGTTTTATTAAAACATTCTCCATTATTTCTTCAAATAAATCATATAATGAATTTGGGGGTCTGTAAAGACTTACCACAATGAAGCGCTCTAGTTCCACAGACGCGATTTCAATAGTCCTTTCCACAGAGAGTTCCACTAAATCCTTGCGAACTTTACATTTCAAACTTTTGTGTACAAGGATTAGGGACCCTCCGCGAATCGCTATACACACAATAACTGTATATTCATACATCAGACTAAATATATAAAACAAATGCTATTAAATTTTAATATGAATGACTCTAACCCAAACAGTATTCCAGTGGACCCTCATGTAAAGCTGCAAAAGGGTGATGAAGAAGCTGATACAAGTATACCATACAGACAAGCGGTCGGCTCCCTGATGCATGTGGCTATTGTGAGTCGTCCTGATATCATGTTTGCTGTCAGTTTGGTGAGTCGTTATTTAAACTGTTATAATCAAAGTCACTGGAACTCAGTGAAGAGGATTTTCAAATATTTGAAGGATACAATAGACTATGGCCTGTGTTATGTTAAAACCACAGGACCATCAGAAACTACAGGCTACAGCGACGCAGACTATGCAAATGATCTGGATGACCGGAGATCAGTTACTGGCTATGTTTTCATCAAGAATGGGGCAGCAATAACTTGGTCTAGTCAAAGACAACAGACAGTAGCCCTGTCTACTACTGAAGCAGAGTTCATAGCAGCTTGTGCTGCTACCAAAGAGACAATGTGGATTAAACAATTTGTGAGTGACATCGGGGAATATAAACAAAATTCAATGACTCTTCATTTGGACAATCAAAGTGCTATAAGTGTCATTAAAAATGTAAACTTTCACAAACGATGTAAACACATTGAAGTTAGATATCATTTTATTAAAGAAAAGTATCATCAAAAGATAATAACATTAGAGTTTGTAGGTACAGACAATCAGTATGCAGATATATTCACCAAAGCATTATGTAGAGATAAATTTGCTTTCTTAAGATCTAAACTTGGAATGTCTTCACATAATTCATTGGTTTAATAATTGTCTTAATATTAATTTTTATTGTTAAGGCTTAAATTAAGGAGAAGTGTTGAAATAATTTTATTTTGTCGCCTTAACCATGTATGTTAGACAATATAATATTGTAATCTATGGTAATACTTGCATCTCACAAGTTGTCAATGTCTCTCTCTCTCTAATCTGTGGCGTCTATCGCATCATTGTTCTCTCAATTATTAAGATATTAAATAATAAAAGTGTTATACTCAGTGTTATTTAATTAATCCAACAGACCTCAACGCGAAACATACCGCGTCGGGCTCTCGGAGTATATCGGCGGCGGGGAGGCGGTTGATCGATGATGCCGATAAGGGGGACTACTGTGTGGTCGGCCCCGATGAACCAACGCACATCCCGAGTTCGGCGAGATATCGCCCGGACGTGCTGGATGTGTGCGTTCATAAGGGGTTGCAGTGCCCGATTAACATCGAGGTACTGTACGACATGGATACCGCTCACTTGGCGATCTTGGTCACGGCAGGTTTGGGGATCACTCGTGTCGCGGCCCCCCCTTTGAGGCCCAGGGTCGACTGGGAGGCGTTTCAGTTCTCGCTAGTCGACCGATCACCGTTCCAGGATCTATCTACCCCTGGTGACGTCGATGACGCGGCCGTCCGCCTCACTGATTTTATCAGGGGAGCCATAGACCAAGCGACGACCATGGTGCCCAGCAGCGGGCCCAGTTGCAAACTCCCGGCGTCGATTGAGGCGTTGATACGTCGCAAGCGACGTCTGCGGAAGCTCTGGGCGACTACAAGGTGTCTCAGGATCAAGCGCGAGCTTAATGCGTTGGAGGAGGAGGTAAAAACGAAGGTTCGATCCTTCCGGGGAGAGTCCTGGGAGCAGTACGTGAGGGAGGCTGGTGACGACCGCACCATGTCCTCCCTCCACAGGATTTGTCGTCGCCTCTCCTCCAAACCTAGCCCTGGTTATCCGCTTATGGATGAACAGGGCAACAGGTGCTTCGCGCCGCAGGCTCGCGCCGAAGTCCTGGCTGGCTCGCTAGAAAGGCAGTTCACTCCGAACGCCTCGGTCCCGGAGATGGCTCACTTCCACCGTGTCTTGGAAGAGGGGGTTACCCAATCCCTTGACCCTCGTCTCCCGATGCCACCGCTTGAGGAGGATCAACTGATCACCCCCAGGGAGGTGTATCAGGCGATCAAGACCCTCAAGCGCCGTAAGGCTCCCGGGGACGATGGTACTACTATCTATCCCTTCCAACGTTCTGGCAAATCTGTCAGAAATCTTTAATTCCATTCTCCGCACGGGTCACTACCCACGGACCTGGAAAATGGGTAAGATCATCGTCTTGCCCAAGCCCGGCAAAGATAGGCGTCAAGCTTCCAGCTACAGGCCCATCACCCTGCTCTCGCACGTCGGCAAGTTGTTTGAGCGGTTACTCCTGAGGAGGATATCTCCGCATATCCACCTCAGACCGGAGCAGTTCGGTTTTAGAGCTGACCACTCGACGACTCTACAGCTAGTCCGTGTATTGCATCACCTTGCGGACCAACGTAACTCCGACCGGTACACGGTCGCAGTCTTTCTCGATGTCGAGAAGGCCTTCGACCGGGTATGGCACGGGGGGTTGGTCAGTAAGTTGCAATCCACCGGCCTACCTCATGCCTACTGGCGACTGCTGGGGTCTTGGCTGGAGGGGAGATCCTTCTTTGTCGCGGTCGAGGGGTGCAAGTCGTCTATGCGCCCCATAACGGCCGGGGTACCACAGGGTAGTGTCCTGTCCCCGATCCTATACGCCCTCTATACCAACGACATTCCCACCCTGGAGGGGCATCTCCGCTGGTGGGAGGAGGATGTGAAACTGACCCTTTTCGCGGACGACTCGGCCTATTTTGCATCCTCCCGAAGTGTTAAACTTGCCGTCTCCAGGATGCAGAGGCTCCTGGATGTTCTGCCTGAGTGGCTGGACCGGTGGAGGGTCTCGGTCAATGCGGGTAAGACCCAGGCCCTACTCTACGGTCCGGTCCGTACCATGGCCGTCCCCCATCTCAGTCTTCGTGGTGTGGATGTTGAGTTTAAATCCAGCGTTCGGTATCTCGGATGCGAGATTGACCGCTCGCTCCGCATGAAGCCGCAGGTCGATCGAGCGATTGACCTGGCTCGTGCGGCGCGATTCGTCTTGCGACCGGTTCTCGCGTCCGCACTGCCGATCAGGACTAAGCTCACTATCTACAAGACTTATATCCGCCCACGTATTACGTACGCTGCTGAGGCTTGGTATCACCTCATACTGCCGTCCCAGCGGAAAAGGTTGCAGGCCCAGTAGAACATCTCCCTCCGAGTCATCGTCGGAGCAGGCCGTTACGTGCGTAACGACGTAATCGCCCGGGACCTTGAGATGGAGTCGCTCGAGGAGTTCATCGTCCGGCTCGCCCGTAACATGTACGAGCGGGCCGACCGAGGACCCCACGAGCATCTCCGCAACATAGCTCCCTTGCACGCCCGGCCGCCTGAAGGCGCGGCGTTGCCTAGGGAGCTGCTGGGTCCCCCGAGATTCCTCGGAGTTAACTATCCTACGGCGTAACAACGTGGGTAGGATATGAGCGATCCCCTCTACGGGACTGAGATCGTTGTATCGTCCGTCCCGCACGTACTTCTGCCCTATGATGGAGCCCACGGGGGCTACCATCACCCTCCCGACAGGGAGGTGCGACCCCGCTCTCCCTCTGGGAGCTGTTCCCCCTTATGGGGACCCCCCACGTATCAGTGGGGGCATTATTTCTATTTTTATTTTTATAAGCCCCCTTAAGGGGCTTCTATTCCCCCCTCAGGGGTATGGGTCGCCCAAGCTAAGCTTGGGGACCTCTTCTTTGAGGTCTGGGGTCGCGGAACGGAGCCACGGACTTGTCCGGGACTCCGTCCCGCGTCTCCGGGTCCCACTCCCCATCTGGGAGATATATCTCTTTAGAGACAGGTGTCACCCCGCCTAACAGTGGGGTGACTAACTTCAAACCTTTTTCTCCCCTTCCGGGATCAATCAATCCCCCTTTAGGGGATGGGACTCCCAACCGGGGGCCCCTTTGCACTGCGGACTCTTGTCTGCGGTCCCGTTCCCCTTCAGGGAACGGCCGACCTCAGCGCGGGCCCTTCTCTTCTAACGTTTCGTGGTGTTGTCGTGGGAGGGAGGGGCCGGCGGGGGCTGGACGGGGCCTCAAACCCTTTACTTCATTTTTATTTTATTCATTTTATCTTGCTTTGTTTTTCTTTTTCTTTTGTTTTGACTTCAAATTTAAATTTAAATTAATTTTCTTAAATTGCTTGTTTTCATTTAGTTTTGTATAGTTTATGTTCCTGTTCTTAATCTTGTTTTGTTATTAGTTTTTAGTCTCTGTTTTTATCTTGTGTGTGGTTTAGTTGTAAATATGTTTATAAAAATGTTTGTTAATAAAGGGTTGCTCCCACCCCTACAAAAGGGAAAAAAATTGTAGGGACCAAAAATGATGATAAAATTTCAATCGTTATGTTGTCTTCACTTTCTTCGTTGCTGTGGCCTTCCGATCAAGACTGCCCAGAATGGGCGAGGACTCGGCCGGGGCTGGCGGTGACCTAAGAATAGCCAAACCTACAATAGAAGCCAGACCATGGGTTAAACCCCAGAAAGGGGTATAAAACAACAATGCCACGAAAACACCTCACCTCCGCCTAGAATGGCGGAGAGATTATTCCCGGGCAGAGGGGTGCCCCCAAGGCCCGTCCGTGTCCCCCTTCGGGAGACACGAAGACCCCCATGGCTGGCTGGACGAGCTTCGTCCATCTCGAGAACCGGGCGTAGTCAATCCAGGGTGTGTGTGCGGTGGTTATGTGCAGACAAGTTTTCATCTCTGTCGCCGCCTCGGGGGCTGCGCCTCCCGTTTCCGTGGGCCAGTGTGTCTCCTCTTCGTACAGGAACTCGGGACCCGTGAACCAGCGGTGATCGCTCTTGAAATTCTTCGGGGTATCACGCGTGGCGTCATCGGCCACGTTCATCGCCGTCGGTATCCACCTCTACTGATTCTTCTTCGTGAGATCTTCGATCTCCGAGAGGCGATGCGCGACGAATGTTTTATATGCGCGTGGTTCCCATCTAATCCACGCGAGAGCGGTTCGCGAGTCACTCCAAAACGTCCTCTTCGAGATCTCCCAATCGTGTGAATCTTCCACCGTTTTCGCTAGCCGGGCTCCCAATAGTGCCGCTTGGAGCTCAAGTCTAGGGACGGATATAGGCTTCGTCGGCGTCACCCGACTTTTGGCTGCCGCTAGCGCGATGCTGACACTGCCGTCGGCTCTTCTCGTTCGGAGGTACACTGCCGTGGCGTAGGCCTCCTCGCTGGCGTCCACGAACGTGTGTAGCTCCCTATCTCCCGCCGGTTCGGAGTCGTAGCACCGCGGAATGCGTATCGAGGGCAGGTCACGCAGCTGGTCAAGCCAGGCCGTCCACCGTTTTTGTAACTCTTCCGGGATCGGCTCGTCCCAGTCCGTCTTGTACTTCCATGTGTCTTGCATGATACGTTTCGCAGGCGTGGTCAGTGGCGAGATCAGCCCCAGCGGGTCGAACACTGACATGATGATGCTCAGGGCTTCCCTCTTCGTCGGAGCGCGGGTCCCGTCGAACACTTCGGCGGACGTTTTTAGTTGGTTTACTCTGAAACCTATGGTGTCCTCCCCGACGTGCCACAGAAGTCCCAGAGTCTTCTCCACGGTGCTCCCGCCGATTTCAACGGTGTCCGCTCCAGTTCCCTTTGTCCATTTGCTGACGACCTCCGGTACGTTCGAGGTCCAGTCTCGGAGCTCGAAGCCGGCGTGCTGGTGCACGCGGTCCACCGCAGCTGTTACTCGCATGGCCTCCTCGACCGTGTTGAAGCTCTGCAAGTAGTCGTCCATGTAGTGGTTATTTTCTATAGCTCGCGTCGCCTCCGATTCCTCAGCGGCGTGTTATATAATTTTCCATTTGAGTTGCTTTCGTAAACAATATCTTTCTTGCGCTTGCGTCTCGGTGATGTGTTTAGGGATGACGTCATTGTTGAGTCCAGTCTTTTCTTAGGCGCGCGTCCTTCACGTAACTTCCCGCGGATTTCGATCGTTTCGCACTTGTCCTTCAGTGGCGCCGTTTTGCTGTTTCTGAGAAGTCCTCCTCTCCCGCCGGTGTGGGAAATAGTCTTCTCTCCTTCGCGATGTATCTTCATTTTTGTGTCTCGCGATGACGTCGTGTTTTCATGGATTGATGTGTCACACACTTCCGGGGTTTGTCCGTCCGCTCCATGGGGACGGTCCTCCGTACTCCCGCCGGTAGAGGATCTCACTTGTTTCATGTCTTGTTCTCTTAACATTATTTTTTCATCATCAGTTTTCCTTAGATACACGTAAGTGTCGTCTTGTTTCTCGCTTCGTTGCATCTCGAACTCACGGGGGAGGTCCTTCGCACTCCCGCCGGTAAAGGGACTCACTTTCTTCATACGCTTTTGTTCATTTAATATTATTTTTTCATCGTCCGTTCTCCCGAGTTTCACGTACGCGTTGTTTCTTACTTGTTTCTCGCTTCGTTGCATCTCGAACTCATGGGGGAGGTCCTTCGCACTCCCGCCGGTACAGGAACTCACTTTCTTCGTACACTGTTCTCTGTTGATACTTCCGTGGGTGTCCTCCGTTGTTGCCAAGATCCTCCTGTTGTCTTTGGCCTCCTTCCTCTCTCCTGTAGCAACGTCGATGATGGGATGTACCGATGTCTCCTCTCGCACCGGGCTCCGTACCATCGATGAACGTGCCGACGACTCCGTCATGATCGCCGGGCCACGTTCTTCTTGTGAGTGCGCAGACGAATCCGATATGTCCGCCTGGCCTCGTTGCGCCGTCCCGCGGGCGCCCGCGTCGACGTGCTCTTCATCGCTTGGAGTACCCAATTTCCGTATCACTCGAGTTTCTTCATTTTTCATTCCTTTTTCCGTTCGGACGCTTCGCGTAGTGAACTCTTCTTCGCCACCCATTTTTTCATACCTTATTTCTTTGACGATATCCCACCTCAATCGTTCTGTTTTTCCATTCAGTCGAGGTGGCCCTTGGATGCACCTCGGTGTGCTCATTGTGTCTTCGGTGGCGGCCCATTCTGCCTGCCTTATTTCCTTTTTAATTTCCCTGTGAGACATCCTCTTCATGTGCCTCGATGTACTTGCTCGCGAATGTTCCCTCGTTTCTTCATTTCCTGTACACACACGTTCCATACATGCAGACGAGCGTCCATGCCCCGCCTGGGTTCCATCTTCAAGCGCGAGTGCGTGTCCGTGCCCCATTCGTCTCTCACGTTCTTCCGGTGCTGGTCCCCTATTGACCAGACTTTCACTTTGCACTTTCGCGAGCTGCGGAGTTGGCGGTTCTTCTCCCGGCCACGTCCTATTCACGTGAGGGCCGGTTCAGGGGTACAGCTCCACCAGGAGAGCAGGAGCAGGGATTCTTCAATAAAACGCCTTTTTTCAGTACTGCGGCCTGGCAGGGGTTCGGGGTGCGGGGCAGCAGGGGTACAGCCTTTTCAGTGGCTTTCTTCTGTTCTTCTTTTCTTCAGGTGTGGTGAGAGGGAAATCTCGAGAACCTCTGCCGGAGCCACCAGCCAGCCATGGGGGTCTTCGTGTACGGACGGCCCTTGGGCACCCCGCTGCCCGGGAATAATCTCTCCGCCATTCTAGGCGGAGGTGAGGTGGTTTCGTGGCATTGTTTAATACCCCTTTCTGGGGTTTAACCCATGGTCTGGTCTATACAGGGTGGATCTGTAACCTTGGACATACCGAAGCGGGGTGGATGTCCTATCGAAATACAACCCGGGAAAAATGTAAAAAAAAATATCGGTTAAACTTTTTTTTTTAAGTATTAAAAATTAGCCCGCAGTACAAATAGTACAAAACGCAGGAATCGCCGCGCAATGCAGCGCGCGCGATCGCAGTGGCTCGTTTAAAAAAGATAATATGGCGGCCGTGACCTTGATTGACCTCTTTTTAATCAGTACAACGACACGACAAGGTGGTTGATATGTTTTACACACTTTTATTAGGTAACACAAAGTGTATGTTAAGGAAAATAACTCACCATAGTAAGATTGTCGATCCGATTCGAAATCCAGTTAAATAGCACTTATAAAATAAGTTAATGTAATAAGTTACTGCCATTAGTTTCAGCAGAAAATGTTTCTTTTATCTAAATGGTTGTAGGGACGGTTGCATGCTTGCACTTTTTTATACAAAGCGCAAGCATATATAAGTGCAGTGCGTAGCGCGACTCCCCAGTCGTTCCGTAATCAGCCAAGCGTACAGTCGCGTCCACACATTATTATATTGTAATCATATTCATTATTGTATATTGTAAAGAGTGACAATAAATAATGATAACTGGAGTCAGTTTATTCATTTTAATTCAATGTATCTACTAATGAGATACATCAAGTTATTATAAAGGGTTACTCTTTCCGATTATAAGAGATACCCCAAAGTGGTGACCTCCGACAAGAACACGACTCCTTCAAGATCATCACACCCCGCATCGCGCCAGCCAGCTTCAGCCTCTTCGGGTATTTCGTCCAATAGCCGCAACGCAGCGCGGCCTGGTCGAACCCTCATCGGCTTGACTTTGGGCACACTGACTACAAGGACCGGTCAGCAAAGCAGAGCGCATCTCTCCTGGTCATCAGTAGCATCGGCCCCGCACGGCAGCATGTCCGACTCATTGGAGCCCGTGCGTCAGCAGTACAGTTCCGATTCACTGGGACTTCTTTCACTGGCATTGGCGATTCAAGCACACAAGACGGGGAAGAGGAGAATACACAAGTAATTAGTTAATATGACATATACGTGGAGCTGAGAAATTATGAAGAATAGTGTAGGTTAAATTAGCAGGCTGCTAAACGGACGACTCCCTGCAAGGTACTCACATCGACTGCAGGTAAAAGCAACAAGATTTAAAACAAATCGGATATTAGGAAGAACTATACAAAGTATATAGGACAGTTATGAGCAGATATGGCACAGGAACTAGAGCAACGCTGTATTGGAGGACAAGTAACGAGATTCAGTCATAGTAATCGACAAGCGAAGATCAAGGGAAACGTCGTAACTCCAGCATTGTAATTATCGGAACACCGGATGGTATAACGAGCAAAACCAGCCACTACCATTGATCCGGAAGAGATGACTCGTGGGAGAGCACCCAAGGATTTTCGGGAGAAAAGCATACCCAGAGGAAATTCCGTCGAGATTGCCACATTTTATGGTGGGAGACATACTTGGTCGAGAGATGTTATGTCGAGAAGAAGTCGAGGAGAGCTGTAGAAACGATGGACAAGTCAAGTCGTGGTCCAATATTCTACTTCATTCTCCATAACTTATAACGTGTGAATATATTTCTTGATGCCAAACTCCACGTTTTGCGATTAAGAGGCGACGTGACAGCGATATTTACATTCCTGTATTGCCTTTTGCATTATTTTTAGTCTGTTTATTTTAATGTTTTGTCATTGAAGTATTTTTGTGTTTTTATTAATTTGTCACATTTCTATTGGAAATATCAAACTAGTTAAATTTTAAACAAATTAATGTTAAAAAAACTCCTGATCTTTGGGGAATATCGGTCAAAGTAATAAAACCTATTATTGATGCAATTGCACCATACCTTGCAACAATATTTAATGACTGTATAAAATTGGGTGTGTTTCCTGATCTAATGAAATATAGTAAAGTGATACCATTATTTAAATCCGGTAGCACCTCGGATCCCTCCAACTTTAGACCAATTTCAGTGCTACCTTCGTTTAGTAAAATTTTTGAAAAAGTGATCTTAGAACAGCTACTTAATCATTTCAATTTAAATAACCTTCTACACAGTAAACAACACTGTTTTACTAGGGGACGTTCTACTATAGACGCAGGTACAAATTTAATAAGACATATTTTTGAGGCTTGGGAAGAGTCGCATGATGCTCTTGGAGTCTTTTGCGATTTATCTAAGGCTTTTGATTGCGTTGATCACGACACATTATTAAGGAAACTACGCCATTATGGAATTAGGGATTCTTCGTTGGCTCTTATTGGTTCATATTTATCCGGGAGAATACAGAAAGTTGATGTTAAAGGAAAGCGGTCTTCTGGCGTACCTTTGAAAATGGGAGTCCCTCAGGGATCTATTCTGGGTCCTTTCTTGTTTCTTGTTTATATAAACGACTTACCTAGTTTTGTGGAATGCCGGCATGAGATAGTATTATTTGCTGATGATACATCTTTACTTTTCAAAATCAAACGTCAGATGAATGACTATGACGACGTGAATAATGCTATCTCCCGCATACTGAACTGGTTTAGCGTCAATAATCTTTTGTTGAACAGTAAGAAAACTAAATGTATTAAATTCACGTTGCCAAATGTAAAACAAGTCGAAAGTAATGTTATGGTGAGTGGGGAGGCATTGGAGCTTGTTGAGTCTACAGTTTTTCTTGGTATAACAGTAGATTCCAAATTAAGGTGGGGCCCTCACATATGTAAGTTGGCTAGTAGGCTTAGCTCAGCAGCATACGCGGTTAAAAAAATAAGATTATATACAAATGAAAATACAGCTCGTTTAGTTTATTTTAGTTATTTTCATAGTGTAATGTCCTATGGTATTTTATTATGGGGTAATGCTGCCGACGTTCAAATGATTTTTGTTCTACAGAAAAGAGCCATTCGAGCAATCTATAATATGCACCCAAGAGAATCCTTGAGGGACAAGTTTAAAGAAATAAATATTCTAACGTTTGCATCCCAATACATTTTAGAGAACGTAATGTTTGTAAGGAAAAATATTGATGATTTCCCCAAAGTTTCAGACTTGCACAACTTTAATACCCGAAACAAACACAAGCTTGCTTTACCAGCAACTCGGTTACGCAAAATCAATAAATCATTTGTGAGTTTGTCGATATGCCTTTACAACAAGATTCCACTTAACGTTCAAAGCCTAAATACGCATACATTTAAAAAAGTTGTGAAAAATCGTTTGTGCAGTAAAGCTTATTATACAATTAGTGATTTTCTAGATGACTGCACTAAGTGGGAATGAAGCTTTCGTTTTAGGTCAACATTGTAATAAAAAATTGTAATATTGAGTTGAAAAGATAAAAAAAAAAACAGAACAATAATACAAAAAAAAGACATGCCCGCTGAGTTTCTTGCCAGTTCTTCTCAGGACAGTGGCTATTTCTTTTTCCGAACTGGTGGTAGCCTTTTGACATCAACAAGCATGAAAATTTCATTAACGTTGAGAATAAATAATTTCATTTCATTTCATTTCATTTCAGTATGTATAGCATCGCAATAAGATTCTTTATAGTAATTAAGTAAAGGGATAAAGCCAACTTAATTCACGTAGAAATGATTACTAGTTGTAACTTTGTATGAAATAGTGACATGTTTATGAAGTGAAAATTGTAATATGTTTTAACAAAATTTGAATCATTAATGTTTTGTGTAAAAGATTCAATATAGTTTGATTCGTATCATTGATTTATGGCAATGAGAACTACTTAACGAAAGTAATATTTAAAAATCTAAGTGGAATAAGTTAAGAGTTCTGGTAATATTTCATCACAAAATGCAATGATTTGTTTTAAGTACTTTGTTATAAGTGTGAGAAAACACCGAGTCAACAATTCGAGTGTTCGTTGTATCTCAAGTTTTAAACGATTTAAGATGAAATGATTTTGAAGTAAAAAATGATTGATTTATGAGTAGCGAGTAAAAAACTTCAACTGTTGCTTAACGATAAAGCGCATTCGAAGTATATCTCAAGTACCTACCCTAATGCGGTACAGCCGGAAACAAAAGTTTTAACAGTACTTAGTTTTATTTTAATTATTTTTTTGTTTGTTTTGTGAAAAATTTTGCATTGTATAACCAAAATTTTAGGAAGGGTGTACTGTAGGGACGGTTGCATGCTTGCACTGTTTTATACAAAGCGCAAGCATATATAAGTGCAGTGCGTAGCGCGACTCCCCAGTCGTTCCGTAATCAGCCAAGCGTACAGTCGCGTCCACACATTATTATATTGTAATCATATTCATTATTGTATATTGTAAAGAGTGACAATAAATAATGATAACTAGAGTCAGTTGTTCATTTTAATTAAATGGTATCTACCAAATAGATACTCAAGTAATTTATAAAAGGATATCTCTTTCCGCTATAAGAGATACCCCAAATGGTAATAGCATTGAACACCTTGACATTTGAACACTTGAACTTTGAATACAATCAACTCATTTTGTTTTAAAGCCCATTGAATTAAAACAAGTTTTGTCTAGTTAACACAAACAAATACAACGTTTGTTTTGCGTCTAACGAGTATGTGTTCGGCATGTTTGTACATTAATTAAGAAGAGATGAAAAAAAAACAAACTAACAAGAATATTATAAAAGAAACAAAATGAACACTTAAACTAATAACTTAAACACAAAACAAAAAACTAAACAATTTTAATTAACAAAGATTTCTTTTGACTAAAACGACGAAACGCGCCGAAAATTTTCATTTGATCAAACCGAATTTGCGTTTATGTTGCCGACACTTCCTAATTCCTGTGATTGGCTCAGTTTCTCTCTACTGCCAGTCGTAGCAACGCAAGAGAAAAGTATTTTTTTAAACCGGGAGATTTCAAATTTCACCGAACATTACAAGACAAAGTAAGAAAGTAATGGATTTCTAAAATAGATCAAACCGTTTCATAAATAAGGTACTTCATTGCTACTTAATTTTTAGTTAGGTAACTCGAGAAGAATTGAATTAGAGGATAGATAAAACTTTTTGAAAACGTGCTCGAAATGTAAATTATTCAGTGATATTTTTCCGCCAGATGGCAAAAATTAATGCAATTGCTTCACAGTGGGATAGATGGCGTTGTCTTTAAAATTGTTTTTTATCTTATTACTTTCATTATGTTGACCATCAATAACAAGTAATTATTAAAGTAAAACAAACTTTTCTTTTAACTTTTGTTTGTTTAGGAAATCAGAAATTTCATTGCAAAAATAAAAAAGGGAAGTTAACATTAGCACGATAGATGGCGTAAAAAAAAATATAAATGTATGAACTTAGATTTACTAATAAAATGCTTTTAGTTTCACGTCTTTCGGATAGATGGCATTGTGTTCAGAAACTTCAATACTTTCTAATTAATTTACTCAATCAGAAAAAGTGTCATTACAAGAAAGTTCCATAGTTTTCATAATTAACAAGTAATTATTAAAGTAAAACAAACTTTTCTTTAAACTTTCGTTAGTTTAGGAAATCAGAAATTTCATTGCAAAAATAAAAAAGGGAAGTTAACATTAGCACGAACGATAGATGGCGTAAAAATTATAAATTTATGAACTTAGATTTACTAATAAAATCCTTTTAGTTTCACGTCTTTCGGATAGATGGCATTGTGTTCATAAAATGTTTAGGAAATTTTATTTTTTTAATCAGAGAAATAAAGGAAACTTCAATACTTTCTAATTATAAATGTTGTTATGTACGGATAATAATTTTAAATTATCTAGGTATTTCATAAAACTTATCAAAGACATTACATTTCTTTTCGAAGTACGATATTTCTTTCTACTTCCGTGTGGGGCCGGAAGGGATCGCGGGGCGAGGAGGCGACTGCGTCTGTCTTACTATTTTATTCAGTTTCGTCTAAATAGTCATACTAAAAGGTTTACTTGAGATCACTAGTTGCGCTGTCGCGTTAGTTCGCGTGTGTTGTGATGACTTGTGGAAAACAGATGTTATTTTGCATATTTGCTGTGTTAACTAGACAAAACTTGTTTTAATTCAATGGGCTTTAAGACAAAATGAGTTGATTGTATTCAAAGTTCAAGTGTTAGTGTCAAGGTGTTCAATGCTATTACCATTTAGATAAAAGAAACATTTTCTGCTGAAACTAATGGCAGTAACTTATTACATTAACTTATTTTATAAGTGCTATTTAACTGGATTTCGAATCGGATCGACAATCTTACTATGGTGAGTTATTTTCCTTAACATACACTTTGTGTTACCTAATAAAAGTGTGTAAAACATATCAACCACCTTGTCGTGTCGTTGTACTGATTAAAAAAAGGTCAATCAAGGTCACGGCCGCCATATTATCTTTTTTAAACGAGCAACACTGCAATCGCGCGCGCTGAATTGCGCGGCGATTCCTGCGTTTTGTACTGCGGGCTAATATTTAATACTTAAAAAAAAAAATTTAACCGATATTTTTTTTTACATTTTTCCCGGGTTGTATTTCGATAGGACATTCACCCCGCTTCGGTATGTCCAAGGTTACAGATCCACCATGTATATGTTCAGTTTGATCTCTCTTCGAGTTGCCGCCAGCCCCGGCCGAGTCGAGTCTGCCGGAGCGTCGAAACCGGTTTGTTTATATAGCCGAATTTCGCGCCCCCACTCCCCGCGCACACCTCACCCCCGCCAGGATTCGCAACTTTATTTGTTCATTATTAAAAGACCATACAATAAATCTTTTATTTTCTTTTTGCATACATTATTATTTTCCTTAATGTATACGTTACACATAATATGTTCTTAATCCTAAAATGCTCACATATGCCCGTAACGGGCCCTCCGATATAAATACGCGGGGCCCCCGTCTCCCTGCGCTCAGTCGCGCTTGGGCCGCCGCGTATGACGCAACTAGTATACTCTATACATATTTATGTTAATATTTCCCTATTTACTTGCTATTATATAATTCTAATTGTTTATTCTAGTTAGATTTTACATAAACCTTTCTAATAATACTAGTTTCAGTTTCATGATTTTTACCTAAGAGTTATTTACTTCTAAATTATGTTCGTTATATAAAGGATTTTACACGTGTTTGTTTACTATCATCATGTCTGTACACGAAAGCTTGTACCGGGCTTGTTCTGTCGTTCACAGATTCATTAAAAGTACTCCAATCCAAGTCATGGAATCTGAACTTCATATTCCACCTCTATTGATACGTAGACAATACCTGGCTACCAAATTTTGGTTAAAAAATAAATCATTAAGTGACAACAACATTATAGATCAAATATTTTATTAATAGATAAGCCCAAACGAAAATATAATGTACTAGATATTAAACTAAAATGTGTAAATTTTTTAAATTATGTATATTATTCGGAATTCTATAAAATATATTGCGATGGTTCCTTTACTAAAAGCGGAAGAGGTGCAGCAATTTTCGACGCTGAAACTAACGAATCTCATAGGTTTTCCATAGATGGTCAAATATGTATAATGTATGTGGAACTTTTTGCTGTTATGGAAGCATTGTCATATGTTGAATCTTTAAATTATAACAAGTTTGTAATCTTCACGAATTCCAAAAGTGCAATATACCACTTTTTTTATTTTTTGAACGGGAGGAAATCGCCGGACTTCCACTCGCCCCGCGAGTGGGGTATGTGGGGGTTGAACCGCACCAAAACCTCCCGCCGCTCGCGCTCGACATCCGACGTAGTAGGGGTGACAGGACGCGTTCGCGATTGTCGCTCACGTATCGCCCCGTCACCCCCGGATGTCGAACCGGCAGCCGTCGGTGAAACGACCACCGGCTCACTCGGTAGACGAGCCAATCAAAGCCCGCCGAGATGGGGCCGCGTGATGGAGGGTCTCCCTCGGCTCAGGCCGGGTCAAAACCAGCTCGAGTCGGGGAGCGCAGCTGACCATCCCCCGGTAGATGTTACGGAGGGTGCGCGCTGATGCCTAGCGCAGCACCCCTCGGGTCCGGTGTTGGTGGACCCGGTACTCTTAGGGGGCCAGATCCCGGGACACCTCCCGAGGTCGGCCCCCCGCTCGACGTCGGCCGCGACGGGGTCGGTCGGGGAGGGAAGAGCTCTCCCTCTCCCACCCCGCCGCCTCCTTTTGCGAGATGGTGGACTCGCAAAAGTCGAGCATCGCTTTCCAGGACTCGTCGTCTTCGAGCATCGATGCCACGACGCCCGGCAACGACAAGTCCCGTCCTACTTGTGCGACCAGGACACGGCGCTGCTCCTCCCATGCGGGGCAGACAGCGAGCGTATGCTCTGCCGTGTCCAGGTCGCTCGTGCAATGATGGCACCTCGTCGTCGGCTCAACCTGTATCCGATGCAGGTACTTCCCGAAGCAACCATGCCCGGTCAGCACCTGCACCAGACGAAAGATGAGACGTCCCTCGCCGCGACTCACCCAGTCCTCCAGGACAGGGCGAATCGCCTCGACGGTCCTTAGGCCCCAGCTGGGGTTGGCCAAGCGCCTTGACTAGGCCTCCAGCACGGACCGCCGAGATTGGGCCTTCCGGTCCCGTACCGCGGCTCTGAGGGGACGCACAACACCCAGAGCACGGAGGTCGCAGCGCCAATGATAGTCGTCGGCGAGCGCCTCCGCCTCCAGATCCCAAGGTGGCGTCCCCGCCAGCACGCACGCCGCCTCAAAGGAGACGGTGCGGTATCCGCGGATGACCCTGATAGCTACGATGTGCTGTGGCCGGTACAGGAGCCGGACAACAGTTGCTGTCCGGTTTCCTGGTCCGGCCCAAACGGGCGCGCCGTACAGGGCCATCGAACGCACCACCCCCGCGTAGAGGCGGCGCACGACACGGTTTGGTCCCCCGAGATTCGGAAGCAGCCGGCTCAGTGCACCGGCCGTCCTCATCAGTCGGGGGACGAGCTCCGTAAAGTGGGCCCGGAAGGTCCAACGGCTGTCTAGTATGAGGCCGAGGTACTTCAATTGCGCCCCGACCTCTATTGGGACGCCTCCAACCACGATCTGGGCCCCTGCAGGTGGCGTTACCCCAGCCCTGTGAAACCACAGGGCCTGGGATTTATTGAGCGCCACCGCGAGGCCCAATCTTCTTATACGACCGACGACGAGGGCCACCCCCGCTGTGGTGAGATGGGTAGCCTCTCTAAAGTCTTGCCCCTGGGCCATGACCAGCGTGTCATCAGCGTAGCAGATCACGCTCAGGCCCGGGGTCGGGGCGCCTCTCAGCACCCAGTCGTACCCGACATTCAAAAGGAGAGGTCCGAGGACAGACCCCTGTGGAACCCCGCATACGACCGGAAACCGGTAAACGGTCCCATCGTGCCCGGTGCATACTACCGACCTGGCCTCCAAGTAGGAGCCGACCAGCCGGCGGAGGTAGGGGGGAACGCCATGTCTCTCGAGTGCCCCCCCTATCACGGACCAGGGCAAGGTGTTGAATGCGTTGGCGTTGTCCAGCGATACCGCCAAGGCCACCCCGCCCTGTGATACGACTTCATTTGAGAGGGTCTGCACGCGAAGGATCGCGTCCACGGTTGAGCGGCCATTTCTGAAGCCGTACTGCTCCGCCGACAGGTCGGGTCCCACCCCGACCAGGTGCTGGACGATGCGGGCATCCAGAATGCGTTCCAGCAATTTGCCCACCTCGTCCAGCAGCACGATAGGACGATAACCGGCGGCATGTATCCGCCGGGCGCCCCTCCTTCCTGAGAGAAATATACCTACCACTTAAAACATTGTGTCAGTGGATCGAGTTTTCGAGGCATTCCAATAGCTTACAAAATAATAAAAACTATCCATATTTTACAATTGAAAAAATTATGTATTAAGATACAATGGATTCCCTCCCATATTGGTCTATCGGGAAACGAGGAAGCTGATCGTCTTGCCAGAGAGGCAATATCAGATGGTGAAAAATTTAGCTGTCTTCCAAATTTTACGGATATATTAAGACAACACAAAAATAAGAATTTTAACATGTGGTCGGAATATTTCAATGAAAGATCTCGGACAAAGGGTATTTGGTATAAGACGATACAACCATCACTTCCTCGGTTGCGTTGTCCAGACTTCGATCTGGACATATTCCATTAAACAAATCTGGATTTTTGATGAAAAAGGTCAATACCATGAACTGTGAAGTTTGTGGTAAAGTAGAGGATGCTTTCCATATCATAATGGAATGTGCCAGAGTCGCATCGATGCGTCGTCAAATGTTTCCGGACGACCATGCTCTCTGGCAAGTGGGAGGCTGTAATGCAATATTGGCGGAGCCAAAGTCCGATGCAGCAAACCTCATACTCAAATTATACAACGCTGCAGTTAAAGATAGAAAATAAGTTAGCCTTACTTTTATATATAAGAATTATCCATTTTTGATTTTTGATTGTTATCTAATCTAATATAACGGGTGATTTTTTAAGAGCTTGAGAACTTTTTTAAACAATAAAACGCATAAAATTTGCAAAATCTCATCGGTTCTTTATTTTAAACGTTAGATTGGTACATGACATTTACTTTTTGAAGATAATTTCATTTAAATGTTGACCGCGGCTGCGTCTTAGGTGGTCCATTCGGAAATTCCAATTTTGGGCAACTTTTTCGAGCATTTCGGCCGGAATAGCCCGAATTTCTTCGGAAATGTTGTCTTCCAAAGCTGGAATAGTTACTGGCTTATTTCTGTAGACTTTAGACTTGACGTAACCCCACAAAAAATAGTCTAAAGGCGTCAAATCGCATGATCTTGGTGGCCAACTTACCGGTCCATTTCTTGAGATGAATTGTTCTCCGAAGTTTTCCCTCAAAATGGCCATAGAATCGCGAGCTGTGTGGCATGTAGCGCCATCTTGTTGAAACCACATGTCAACCAAGTTCAGTTCTTCCATTTTTGGCAACAAAAAGTTTGTTAGCATCGAACGATAGCGATCGCCATTCACTGTAACGTTGCGTCCAACAGCAGCTTTGAAAAAATACGGTCCAATGATTCCACCAGCGTACAAACCACACCAAACAGTACATTTTTCGGGATGCATGGGCAGTTCTTGAACGGCTTCTGGTTGCTCTTCACTCCAAATGCGGCAATTTTGCTTATTTACGTAGCCATTCAACCAGAAATGAGCCTCATCGCTGAACAAAATTTGTCGATAAAAAAGCGGATTTTCTGGCAACTTTTCTAGGGCCCATTCACTGAAAATTCGACGTTGTAGCAGATCGTTCGGCTTCAGTTCTTGCAGGAGCTGTATTTTATACGGTTTTACACCAAGATCTTTGCGTAAAATCTTCCATGTGGTCGAATAACACAAACCCAATTGCTGCGAACGGCGACGAATAGACATTTCACGGTCTTCAGCAACACTCTCAGAAACAGACGCAAGTAAACTGAGTGCGAAACTTGGTCACAATCGCATTAATTGTTTGCTCACTTGGTCGATTATGTAGACCATAAATCGGGCGTAAAGCGCGAAACACATTTCGAACCGAACACTGATTTTGGTAATAAAATTCAATGATTTGCAAGCGTTGCTCGTTAGTAAGTCTATTCATGATGAAATGTCAAAGCATACTGAGCAAATAATAATGCATGAAAATCATAACCTCAAAAAATCTGAGCAAATACTAATGCATGAAAATCCTAACCTCAAAAAAATCACCCTATATAAAATTCTCGTGTCACGGTGTTCGAACTTGAACTCCTCCGAAACGGCTTGACCGATTTTGTTGAAATTTTTTGTGCTTATCCGGTATCTATGAGAATCGGCCAACATCTATTTTTCATCCCCCTAAATGTTAGGGGTAGTCCACCCCTAATTTTTTTTTTTTTTTCGACGCAGACGAAGTTGCGTGGGGCAACTAGTATTCTATACAGTCCTCTTTACTCAGTAGACAATCGTTTTTCTCCCTCAAACTCGCTAGTTCTGTTCCCTACAGATGAAGTTGAAGTACCTATCGCGAATCATATTTCCTAGATCGCTTCGCTAGATCCGGCGGTAGGTGTGAAAAAATAAACAAGTGCTCTTAAGATATAATATGTATTTTATTCAAAAAACTGCATTTTAAGCAAAGTTTTAAGTACATATAAGTGTTGTGCTGAAACCTGAAGCCTAAATTGATATTTTTGAGACTGGTATGTAACTTGATAGTCTTAAATTAAGTGCCACCTGCCAGCCCCTGCACACCATTGTTTTTCTATAACCTCTATATAATTTTGAAGTAAAGTATCAACTCTCAATCATGTCCCAACTTGTTGCAATTGAAGCTGCTCAGACTAGTCTGGAGGAAACTGTCCTTAAAAAAATGAGTGACCTCGAAGCACAGCTACAAGGTAGTGCTCCATCTAAAGATACAATTAGTAAGGTTGCTGAGGAACTCCGAAGTTTCCGAGAAATTGTTTTCTCGATGCTACGTCTGATCCGGCAACAAATTAGTGACTGTTCTCAAATGATTGATACCATCGAAACTAGACATAGACGCAAAGCTCTGTTGTTTATGGGTATTCCTGAAACAGATAAAGAGAATTGTACTGAGATCATTTTGGATATCTTACATAAGAAGATAGGATTGAAAGATATTAACACATCAAAAATCAGAGTTTGTCACAGATTTGGTTTCGCTAAGAATGAACATCATCGCCCAATTTTAGTAAAGTTTATTGAAGCGGACTTAAGAATGCTAGTATGGCGCTCTAAATCGAAGCTAAAGGGTTCTTCTACATCTATCAAAGAATTTTTGACCAAATCCAGACAGATTATTTTCAGCAAAGCCAGATTGCACTTTGGAATGCACTCTTATTGGTCTCAGGACGGGATCATCACTGTAAAGTTGGCTGATAATACCCGCCATAAACTGTATACTTTGGAACAACTAGCAAATCTGGTTAAGAAGTACCCAAAGACTATTCCCTCTGTACCGAAAAGCACCACAGAAAAAGGAACTGGACGCCGAGGACGTCAAGTGTAGAGTTGTAGTTACTTAGTACCGGAAAAAGAATAATTTCCGGTTTATCTATAGTCTATCGTGTTAGTATTCAAGATGTGAATAAAACTTACCTTATTGCATTCTTCATGTTTGCGTCTTAAACTTTCACATTCAATGTTTTGCTATCACTATCTGGTTTTATACTGATATTTGCTAAAATGTTTATTACTTTCTTGTAGCAGTGTGATTATAGTGTGAACCCGCTTGATACATTAAGATATTATGATATAAATACAAATTTACTTTTTCACGTGATAATAATAATATTATGTTGGCATTGTTATTCATTGATTGATTAATTAATGGTTAACAGTTGAACATTAATGTTTGGCAGCACAACACCAATGTCTGTAGTTTGTATTAAAGATTTTTTTGTATACTTATAAACTTAAGTTTTGTTTATCATTTGTAATTGTGGTTTATTGGTTCGGTGACGGTGAGTTTGATTCACGTCTGATTGTTAATGTCACTCTGTTTAAGATGTCAAATGTCACCGAGCTGTCATGCTGTCAAATTGTGCGTTTCGTTACACGATAAATAATTTCCTCCTTTAATATTCATTAATTTTAGCATAGTTGATCTGTATTTGGAATTGTAAGGGTTCTAGTTTTAAGTTATATTGTATTGATTTAACTACTTTTACTTTATGTGTGCCTCAGCTGGCGGGTGGTGTAAAGAAACTGCCTATTGGTTTTAAAAATCGTAAACGATATTATAGTTTAACTTAATATTAAATAATATTATTATATATTTTATTTATTTATCAGTTTATTATATTTATTTACTAGTTATTTATTTTAATGAATTCATCTGATATTGAAGATATTTATTTGTCTGCCAACGAAAGTTTGTCTACTGCAGGTGATGATAGTTTTTGCTCAGTGGATGGAACGCTTGGAGACTATGTGCGTAGTACCTTAGTAAATACTCGCAATGTAATAAATGTATGTCACATAAACGCACAGAGTTTGCCCAGTCATTATGGTGACCTACTGGAGGCTTTCACGGATTCCAATGTCCATGCCGTGCTGATATCAGAAACCTGGTTCAAACCTCAGCTTTTGTCAGCTACATATCCTTTACCAGGTTTTGTGCTTGTTCGGAATGATCGAGTAAATGGAAGAGGAGGTGGAGTTGCTATATATCTCCGTAGTCATTTCTCTTACAAAATTGTTGCATCCTCCTCTCCTCCTTGTTCGGCCGAGTTCTTGTTCTTGGAGATTACCTGTAATGGCGCTAAGCTTGCTCTTGGTGTTGTTTATTGTCCCCCTACTGCTGACTACTTCTCCAGCCTTGATCCAGTTTTGGAATCTTTGGGAGCGGAATATGCACACTGTGTCATTATGGGTGACTTCAATACAGACTTGCTCGCTGTCCAATCACCACGGGTTCGTAAGTTGTTAGATATAGTAAAATCATCTAATTTTCATGTTCTACCTTTGCTTACCACTCATCACAACTTCCAGGGGAGGGATACATTGCTTGATCTTATGCTGACGTCTTCACCAACACTTGCAATATCGCATGGTCAATGCCCTGCTCCTGGGTTTTCTCATCATGACCTAATTTTTCTCTGTTATTCTCTTAAGCCCCCAAAAAGTCAACCTAAATTTAAACTCTTGCGTAATTTCAATCGTATGGATGAACACTTATTAAATTGGGACGCCTCAAGAGTAAATTGGGATAATGTGTTGACTGCAACGTCTATATGCGATAATGTCAACTTATTCAACAAAACCGTAATTGATCTCTACGATACTCATGCGCCTTTGAGAAGGGTGAGGCTAAAACGCCCACCGGCACCATGGATCACGAACACAATTCGCATGTTTATGAGGCGTAGGGATCGAGCATTTCGTAGCTACCGCCGAGACAGATGTGATGAAAAGTGGGTTCCCTACAAAGCCGCACGTAATCGATGTAACCAGATTATGCGAAATGCCAAACGTAGTTATTTTCTCAACAACATTCAGACATCATCCGCTGCGGATATCTGGAAATTCCTCCGAACTCAGGGTATTGGAAGACCATCTACCTCTTGTAACCGAACTGATGTTGATCTGGATGATATCAATCGCCATTTCTCTACATCTATTCCATTGGATCCCCAGATCAAACGTCATACGGTGGACTTCTTGGATGGATCGCCGCGCCCCAATATTGAACCATTCGTCTTCTCTTTCGTGTCCCCAAGTGAGATTAAAAAAGTAATTCTGTCCATAAAATCTAATGCAGTGGGTTATGATCAGATTTCTCGTCGAATGATCGTACAGATCCTGGAACATCTTCTTCAACCTATTGCTCACATTGTTAATTTTTCTCTTTCATCTGGTTTTTTTCCTAATCTTTGGAGCAAAGCTTATGTCACCCCATTACCCAAAGTTGCTAATCCTACACTTCCTGCTCATTTCCGCCCAATATCTATTCTCCCTTTTTTATCTAAAGTACTCGAAGCCTGTGCACACAAGCAATTGTCTAATTACGTATATCGTAACAACTTACTTAGTCCGTTTCAGTCTGGTTTCCGACCTGGTCACAGCACTATATCAGCTCTCCTCAAAGTGACTGGTGATCTGAGGGCGGCAATGGGGGACACCAAGGTCACAGTGTTGGTCTTGGTGGATTTTTCAAATGCCTTTAATTCGGTCGATCATGCCATTCTTCTCTCCGTTTTGGGCCATCTCATGATCTCACCTGAGGCGATAAATTGGTTCTCTTCCTATCTTCGTGACCGTCAACAGATGGTACGTGTGGACGAACATTCGTCAACCTGGTGCAATGTTGACACTGGTGTACCCCAAGGTGGTATTCTTTCTCCTCTACTCTTCTCAATGTTTATTAATTATATTACCCAGGGTCTTCAGTGCCCGTATCATTTGTACGCTGACGACCTACAGATTTATTGTCACGAGGGGACAGACAGAGTGGCCGACGCAATTCATTTATTAAACAGGGATCTGGACTTCATTAGAGCCTGGTCAAGCAGATTCGGCTTGGCTGTCAATCCTACGAAATGCCAAGCAATTATTATAGGTAGTCGTCACATGCTTAGCCGCATTGAAGTTGCGTCACTTCCTGTAATTATATTTAATGACATACCCATAGTACTTAGCTCTACTGTGAAAAACCTTGGATTGCAGCTGGACCCTAATCTGGACTGGAGAGCTCAAGTGCTTAGTGTTTGTCAGAAAGTGACCGGTAGTCTTCGCACTCTATATAGATTTAAGAATTTTCTCTCTATTAAAGTAAAGACAATGCTGGTACAAGCCTTAATCTTTCCGATTGTCGATTATGGCGATGTGTGCTACTTCGACCTGAATGCGGACTTGTGAATAAACTGGACCGGCTGCTTAATAACTGCATTCGCTTTGTCTTCAACCTCCGTAAGTTTGACCACATATCAGCATATCGTTCACAACTTCATTTCCTCAACATACGACAGCGGCGCAACCTTCATGCCCTTACTACGCTTCACATGATACTAACCTCTAATACTCCACCTTCCTACCTAATGCCATACTTACAATATTTGTGTGATTCTCACAATAGAAATCTCCGTTCCTCCAATAATCTATTGCTACGTTGCCCTCCGTGTGGATCTGCTCTGATCCGCTCTTCATTGGTAAAGAAACTGGTAAAGTCAGAAATAACCACCAAGAATTCTCATTGAGAATGAATGATAACTTAATAACTAGTCACGAAGGTGTGGCTAATGCTTTCGAAAAGTTTTTCTCTGACATTCCAGTTTCAATTACTTCCTCTTTAAATTCATCACCATTAGAAGCTGAAAAATTACTAAGCAAACATGTTAATAAATGTAATGTAGTATTCAAATTTAAGAAAATGAACTCAAAAGATATTCTGAAGAGTTTCCATAGTATTAATATTAAGAATACAGCTGATCTGTGGGGAATATCAGTAAAGGTCGTGAAATCTATTATAGATGTTATATCACCTCATCTTACTAGTATATTTAATGATTGTATCAAAAGTGGTGTGTTTCCTGACCTAATGAAACACAGTAAAGTTGTCCCCCTTTTTAAAGCTGGTAATACTGATGATCCCTCTAACTACAGACCTATATCAGTACTACCAACATTGAGTAAAATCTTTGAAAAAATTATACTAGAACAACTTTTAGACCATTTTAAGTCAAATAACCTGCTACACAATAAACAATACGGGTTCACGAGGGGTCGCTCTACTACTGATGCAGGTGTTTATTTAGTCAAAAATATTTTTCAAGCTTGGGAGGAGTCTCAGGATGCTCTTGGAGTATTCTGTGATTTATCCAAAGCATTTGACTGTGTTGACCATGAAACATTGGTGAGGAAACTACATCACTATGGTATTAGGGATGGTACGTTAGCGCTTATTAAATCCTATTTATCGGGCAGGACACAAATAGTCGATGTTAAAGGAAACCGATCTTCCGGCGCCGAATTGAGTATGGGTGTACCTCAGGGTTCCATCTTGGGTCCTTTTTTATTTCTAATATATATCAATGATCTACCTAGTTTTATTGAGACCCGACACGACGTCGTATTATTCGCAGATGATACATCTTTATTATTTAAAATTAAACGACAAATGATCATTTATGACGAAGTGAATGATGCGATTTCTTGTGTGGTCCATTGGTTTCGTGTTAATAATCTCTTATTAAACGCAAAAAAAACCAAATGTATTAAGTTTAGTTTACCAAATGTAAAACAGGTACATAGTAATATAATTGTTGGTGGGGAGTCAATGGAGCTTGTTGAGTCAACTGTTTTTCTTGGTATAACAATGGATTCCAAGCTGCAGTGGGGACCCCACATAAATAAATTAGCGAGTAAGCTCAGCTCTGCGGCATACGCGGTAAAAAAAATTAGACTCATTACTAATGTTGACACGGCTCGTTTAGTTTATTTCAGTTATTTTCATAGTGTTATGTCCTATGGCATTTTGCTATGGGGCAATGCAGCCGATGTAGAAACGATTTTTATCTTGCAGAAAAGAGCTATACGCGCTATTTATAATATGCACTCAAGGGAATCCCTGAGGGAAAAATTTAAAGAAATTAAAGTTCTCACTTTACCATCCCAATACATTTTTGAAAATTTAATGTATGTTAGAAAGTATATTGAGGAATTTCCTAAAAAGTCTGACCTACATAGTAGAAACACCAGGAACAAACATAAACTTGATTTACCGATGAGTCGGTTGCATAAAATAAGAAATTCCTTCAGGTGTTTGTCTGTATGCTTGTACAACAAAATCCCACAAGATGTTCAAAACCTACCTATACATAGGTTTAAGAAAACTATTAAAGAACGTCTGTGCAAGAAAGCCTACTATAAGGTCAATGATTATTTGGACGATTGCACAAAGTGGGAATGAGTTGCTCGCCAAGGTCATTTCATTAACATTATCGATTTTTTTATTTATTTTATATTCAATGTAAAATTGTATAACACTGTTAAAATGCTTTAAAAAAATATATGATCATAAAAGAAAAAAGACATGCCCGCTGAGTTTCTTGCCAGTTCTTCTCAGGACGGTGGCTACAATTATTATTTTTTTGTGTCCGAACTGGTGGTAGCTTGTAACTTTTGACGTCAACAAGAATGAGTACGTCATCAATGTTGAAAATAAAGTATTTCATTTCATTTCATTTCATTTCATTCTTTGCTCAATCCGTATTTCTATGGAATGCTCTTCCTCTTAGCATTAAAAGAATAACTAACCGTTTGACATTTAAAGTGAAAGTCCGTGAAATTATCCTAACTGAATTGGCAGTAATAGTATCTCCTGAATAATTTATTTTCTCTCTTATAATTATTTATCACTATTATATTTATTTAATATACACTTTTAGCACATAAATTTTGCACAATTAATTTTATTAATAATCATGCTAAATATGTTTTGTTGTTATATTATGTGTATTGTATTTGTATGATATATACTTTATTATGTATTTTATATATTAGATATATTTATTATTTATTTCGTTATGTATGTAATGTATTATTTTTTTATCCTTATTTATGTAATGTGGAAAAGTTTTTTTTTTGTTTATTTGCTTTTCGTGTGTCAGCAAAGCACCTACCATAGTTCTCTCTACACCACCTTTGGTTGACTGGTAGAGAATGCCTTCGGCATTAAGTCCGCCATTGTACCTTTTGTGCATGAAGTTGAATAAATAAAATAAATAAATAAATAAATATTTACTCTCCGCAAGAATACCGCCGCGGGATGGGACGGTATTACTTCTACCTTATTACAAAAATGCAATGTTACTTCAATTCCTGTAATTGTACATTTATGTAACTTAAGCTTAAGTATCGGTAAATTTCCAAAATGTTTTAAAAAAGCAGTGGTTCATCCTATTTTCAAGGCGGGGGAGAGAGACGAGGTCAATAATTACAGGCCAATCTCCATTCTTCCAGCGTTATCGAAGGTGCTTAAAAAAATTATTAATCTTCGTTTAGTCAGTTTTCTGAAAAAAGAGAATCTATTGGCTAGTAATCAGTTTGGTTTTAGAAGCAATAAATCTACTAAAGATGCGGTGGCTTCTCTAATAGACTGTATAGTCGATAAACTTGACAAAAAGCAGAAATGTATTGGTATTTTCTTAGACATTTCAAAGGCTCACAGACACAGTCTCTTGTTCACAGCTTCTTCTCACTCTGGAGAGTATGGGAATTCGTGGCCTAGCTCTTGAGATCTTTAAGGATTAATTATCTAATCGGACTCAGAGCGTCAGAATTGGTCCTTTAACTAGTGATCCAACTCCCATAACCTTCGGAGTACCACAAGGCTCTATCCTAGGACCTACGCTATTTTTGACCTACAGTTCCGTCTTTACGTACGCGGATGATACGGCTTTAGTTATTCACGGTTCTACTTGGACAGACATATTCAAATCAGCGAAAAACGCCTTTTTTTTTTCTTTTGGACGGGAGGAAATCGCCGGACTTCCACTCGCCCTGCGTGAGGTATGTGGGGGTTGAACCGCACCAAAACCTCCGCCGCTCGCGCGAGCGAGGGAAGAGCTCTCCCTCTCCCGCCCGCCGCCTCCTTCTGCGAGATGGTGGACTCGCAGAAGTCGAGCATAGCTTTCCAGGACTCGTCATCGCCGAACATCGATGCCACGACGCCCGGCAAAGACCATGCGGGACAAACAGCGAGCGTATGCTCTGCCGTGTCCAGGTCGCTCGTGCAATGATGGCACCTCGTCGACGGCTCAACCTGTATCCGATGCAGGTACTTCTCGAAGCAACCATGCCCGGTCAGCACCTGCACCAGACGAAAGGTGAGGCGTCCCTCGCCGCGACTCACCCAGAGCTCCAGGACAGGGCGAATCGCCTAGACAGTCCTAAGGCCCCAGCTGGTGTTGGCCAAGCGCCTTGACCAAGCCTCCAGCACGGACTGCCAAAATTGGGCCTTCCGGTCCCGTACCGCGGCTCTGAGGGGACGCACAACGCCCAGAGCACGGAGGTCGCAACGCCAACGATAGTCGTCGGCGAGCGCCTCCGCCTCCAGATCCCAGGACGGCGTCCCCGCCAGCACGCACGCCGCCTCGAAGGAGATGGTGCGGTATCCGCGGATGATGACATGATAGTTACGACGCGCTGCGGCCGGTACAGGAGTCGGACAACGGTTGCTGTCCAGTTTCCCGGTCCGGCCCAAACGGGCGCGCCGTACAGGGCCATCGAACTGTTATGCGACTAACCCCAAAGTCTTTTTTTAAAAAAACGCGATTCACAATTCACACTTTTATTATAGTTTTACTACACTTTTACTAATTTGTATGACTCCTTAGACTTCCAGATTATGACTGACTCATTGTCCAGTGAATTCGCTTTTATATGTCGTGTTGCGAATTCACTGGAAAACTCCGTTCAAATGAAATTTGTATATCTTGCAATTTAAGCTTTGATTATAGGGTTGTAACAACTTCCCTTTTTGGCGAAGCTTCATCTCGTTAAGATGAAGCGTAGTAATTTAAATATTTCTGGATGCTAAGAGGTCATTTACAATAATTTCTTAAGTCTAAATGTATTACAAATTATAAACATAACATTAAAGATGAAAAGTACAATTGATTATATCGACGGTGGAAAACGTAAAGGGCGTAACCCCGAATATACCTACTTTACACCAGAGCCAAAAAACTGAAAAAAAAAATTAATAAAAATCATAACTTTTAAACGGTAGGTGCTATTAACATGATTTTTTTACTATAGCTATATTTGAAACATGTACATAACCTGGCTTATAAACCATTAACTTCCTATTGCTAGATCATGGAGTTTCTCGCGATACACCCTTAGACTTTAAAAATACATACCTCAAAAAGGTCGTACTTTGGCTTTTTGTACTGAATCTGATTTTTTTAATGAAATCTCTGACCGTAAAATGGCTGTAACTACTGATTCGATTTATTTTACGAGATAAATCGGGTTGTAAATGAATTGTTTTAACTATAACCAGATAGAAAATTGGTCGTAACCATAGTCCATGTAAATTATTGAATCTTTTAAAAAGTTAATGTTACAAATTGTACTTAAATTTTACACGACTAGACAAATATACTCGAAAATGAATTTAAATATTAAATAATATAACATTTAGTTAACTTTAGTTAATCAAATTTTAAAAACTTTATTTAAAAAATCAGAGTTCATAGTACTGAGATCCAATTTTCTCTTAAAAAAATAATCATTAAAGTACTACTTAGCAAATAATAATACACTATTTTCCAAAACAAAACGGGACGTTATGTTTCCAAAATATAACGCTCATAGTCGATTATTTATTATGGTATCGTAATGAATAAAGAACCAAAGTTTCAAACTTTTCTTGAAAATTGCAACTACTATATATTGCAACTACTATACAGTCAACTCCTTTTGGAAATCGGTAAAAAAAAATGTTTATGTATTTTTGTATACGGTTCAACAATAATAAGTATTTGATTTGAATTAATCACTAGCCAGTAACTAAAAATAATTAATTTTATCCGTTATGTCCGGTAAATTGTGCTTAATTAGTAAAAAACAATATATTAACACAATATTTTAACGAAATTATTTATTACATCATCACTAATTCAGATATTATATATGACGAAGTCCGAAGCCCCGACGGGTTTTTAAAATAGATAAGAGAAAAATAGAACTCGACTGCCTGCAAGCCGTCGATCGGCCTCTATTTATACTAACGTTAAGTCTCGCAAATACAAAATGAAAAATATTTATCCCATTAATATTGTTGTAACGTAGTATCAGTTTATAACAATGACCTACCATAAGGTAGTACTAGAGAGATCTTACAATGTTTTGGATAAACTCAAACCGTAAAAACGTCATACACAACAAAGTTTTATAAAACACACCCCGCCAAAACGGCGTAACCATGGTAAACTCGTAAACAGGAGCCGCGTAACTAAATTATTTTTAAAAACGCGAAATTGTACTTAGCGTATCTCTAAAAAGTGAAAAATATCCAGATTTTTAGGTAGTTACGACAGTTATTTTTTTTAAGTTTTTCAAAATAGGGGCGTTTTTAAAAAAAAAAGTCGTCGTAGAGTGATGAGACTCAGACCATTCGACGCAGAAAAAAAAAACTGATTATGGTCATGTGCTTAGTCTAGTTACGACAATTTAACGGAATATGACCTTTCTGTTTTCCAGCGTCGATATTTTAATTGAATTTTGATATTAAAAATAATTATTAAATTCGAATTAGTATCTCAAAATAATTAAAGTTTATACAAATAATAGAAGAGTCTGAAATCAAGCACAAAAGATTTGGAAATTATTAAACGATGTCGTTGTAACATATCGTCGTTGCGCCTGCCAAGTTCCATATGTGGTTTTTGCAAGGTTTTGGGAAACAACAAAAAACATGTTATTTAATTTAAAATGTTTTTTTTTAAATAATTAATTATGCAATTTTGTAGCTATACAGGGTGTTGGTTCCCGGTGAAACAATACTTTGAGGGCTTAATTTATATCACATTTCAAATCATATACACATACTTTTGAAACGGAGATGATCACTTTATTTTCCCATACAAAGTTGAAAAATTATTATTTTGTATTATTTTTGACAACCCTACCCTGACCTACATTCAGCGTGCTATATCTATTTTCACGAACACAAGCGCATGTATCCTGTTTAGAATGTGATTTTTGTCCCGTGTATTATTACAATGTTCTATGATACAGGAGGTGACTAGCCGGCTTAAGTCTTTTGTTGTTGGTGTACGTCAGTACGGTAGGGTTGATCACGCACTAATTAACACGTAGTTTTGATTAGTTATAACTTATGATATATTATGCCTAGAAAACTCAGACGTGGTGGATGGCTTCTACATCAAGTATACTATTTGCTGTGAAAGTATTGTTTCATCGGATTTTAACAACCTGTATATGTAATACATTAAAAAAATCCAAAAGTAGCCATAAACATCAGTCATATAATAATCACCTTTGGTTGACTGGTAGAGAATGCCTTAGGCATTAAGTCCGCCATTGTACCATTTATGTGCATAAAGTTTAATAAATAAATAAATATAAAGAGCTATAATTTTTTTTAGTGAAAAAAAGCACATAACTGGTTTGAAATGGGTCAAAAAATCCTGTATGTGCATTTTTCACATACAGGATTTGCTAATGTAACACTTTGGACTATCAATGGGTGAAACTTATGTGATTTGTTAGGTTTTTGTTAAGCATTAAATGTGTAAAAACCATAAAAATATATTATTATTTTGAATAATATAGCAATTTAAGTTGTTTAACACTTTATTACTGAACATATTATATCTTTAAATATACATTTCAATGAGTATGAACCATTACAAACATAATAATTTTAAAAATGCTTAATTATATTTTATAAAATTATTATTGTTTAACAATTACTAATACATATTTATATTAAATTTTATGAGATCAATGTTCCTCTTTATTATAAGTCATTATTTTTAATATCACACTTATTGCTTTCTTCATAAGGGGTATTGTGAAGCGGACAACGAAAAATATGTCAGGTCGTGGATTTTGATGAAAGTTGGAAGTTTTGTACTTCAATGAAAGTTAAAAAAATCTGCATTATTATTTTTGATTTTTTTGGTCTGGTTTTTATTTTATGTGATCTTAAAAAATCGTCAAATTCAGAAAAACGTTTTTTTCGAAAGGAATTTTTGGGTTAATTTCAATAAATTTATTAATAAATAAGTATTTGGTATTGCAGATACAATTTTTTTTTCTTTTGCAAAAAAAAATCAAATTCGAAATTTGTTTTTTTTTTTCGAACTTTAAACCGGAAGTGAATACATAAAATTTATTTTTTTCAAAGTTATTCCCCTTTATTTTTTTTATTTATACCTTAAATTAAAGCTTATATTATAGAGAAAATAGTGTAAAAAGAATTAGAATGGTATCTTTTTTTGTTTAGGAGGTATGTGAATAACAGTGAGACGGGACCGCGCGGCGAATTGTAGGTATTGCGTAGTTTCTTATTGAGTAAATCTCAACCAATTGTTACATTTTATTACAACAACTTGTAGAATTAAAATGATAAAATGTTTAAAACACAAAATTAATTAATAAATTTTACTATATTACATACAACTTTTATATCAGTGCCACGAAATTTTGTTTTATTTGGTAACTTAATGATTGTCGGAATGTAATGTAATGTAATTTGAATGCAGCAACCTTTAAATTATAAAGACTATTTTCATTTTTATCATGTTTCAGTTGATGTCAAATAAATATTGTAGATCAATAAATATTTGATATAATACGTGAGTAGAAACTATTCGTAGGACTATAATAATGATAAGTCCCGATCATATTTTCATCCACTGGTATCATACCTCACGCTTTACACACAAGTCTGGAAACACTAACCATACCTAAATTTATATAAATGCAATTACAAAAAGCAGTTATTTTAAAAACTTGTCGAATAGTCCGAAAATTTCTGTCCATAAATAATTAATATTAAATTTCCCCATATTATTTGTTTGGCCACAAGCCCGCAAATGATATTAACACCTTCGCGAGCGAGTATTAAAAATACAACAACTATATAATAATAATAATAAAGCCTTTATTTAATAATCTTCACAAGTGGTTACTTATCCTAAAATTATATTACATAAATATTACTATGTGTACTAATTATTCGTTGACACCGGTACGCGAAAATTATCTTGCTTTTCAGCAAAGGCCTCCCCTAGAGTTTGCCACAAAGTGCGATCTTGAGCTTGTCTTCCCCATGTTACACCTAATATTTTTCGTATGTCATCGTCCCATCGACGGCGTTGTCTCCCTTTGCGCCTTTTGTGTTGTCTTGGGCACCACTCTGTCACATCCTTAGACCATTTGCTTTGTTTACTACGTATCATATGGCCTGCCCATCTCCATTTCAGTTTTTTATTAAAGTTGTTAACTTCGGTTAGCTTAGTTTTGTTTCTTATTATTTTTAATTAAATTTTATCCTTAAATTTGATATTGAGTATGCTGCGTTCCATACCATGTTGACATACTTCAAGTGAGTGTATATCGCGATTAGTTAGACTCCATGTTTGGCATCCGTATGTCATGACAGGAAGAATACATGAATCAAATATCTTCTTCTTGGCTCCGAGTGGTACTTGGGAATTTTTCATGACCTCTTTGAGAGACCAGTATCTCTTCCATGTCATATTATTCTGTTGTTTATTTCTTTTTTTGAAAGGTCTTTTGGAGATATGATCTGTCCGAGGTATGTATATTCTTCCACGTATTCTATTGTGGTACCGTTAACGGTTATGGGAGTGTAGTTTTGATTTGTCATAAATTTTGTTTTTGAAGTATTCATCGATAGTCCAACTTTATTGCTTTTGTTCACCAGTTGTTCTAGCATTTCTTGTAAGCCTGCTGCGTCTTCAGATATCAGTATAAGGTCATCGGCAAATCTTAAAAGGTTAAGCTTTACGCCATTAACATTTAAACCATGTTTCTCCCAATTCAAACGTCTAAATACATATTCCAAAACAGCTGAAAAATTTTTGGGTGACATAGGATCCCCTTGCCTCACTCCTCTTTTTATTGGAAAGTATTCACTTTCTCTCTCGGTTCGTACTTTTGCTTTCATATTTTTGTATATGTTTATGATTAGTCGTAAGTATTTTTTGTTAACTCCTTGTGTTCGTAGGGCTAGGGGTTCAGGACTATAATAATGTATACAGGGTGTTGTTGCCCGGTGAAACAATACTTTAAGGGCTTAATCTATATCACATTTCAAATCATATACACATACTTTTGAAACTGAGATAGTTACTTTATTTTCCCATACAAAGTTGAAAAAATATTTTTTTGTATTATTTTTGACAACCCTACTCTGACCTACATTTAGCGTACTATATCTATATGCTATTTTCACGCACACAGGCGCATCCGATCGCAATTTTAGAGTTCTGTACTATAATAATCACCTACTAATAGAAAATTTATACTAGTTTTGATTAGTTATAACTCATGATATATTATGCCTAGAAAACCCAGACTTGGTGAATGGCTTCTACATCAAGTATACTATTTGCTGTGAAAGTATTGTTTCATCGGATTATAACACCCTGTATATCGGCGCAACGGAACATGTGAGGGACTACGTCATCGCCACACGTGTTCCGCACGGTGTAAACAAGTGACTCAAACGTCTCGCCAACCTACGATCGCCCCACCGCTTGCTAATAAAAAGTCGCACACTGCAACGGAGGACACACGGTGCGTGCCGGTGTACCCAGCAGGGTGAACGACAACCTGCCTGGGCCCTAAAGGCCCCAACAACCCACAACCCTGTCGACAGGGGGCAAAGGGAAGGGGAAGGGAAAATCTTCCCAACCAGTCCTCCCTACCCCCCCCATCAGCCCTGACCAATACGGTCGAGGAAGCAGCCTCGGCCCCCAACCTCATGGCAGAGGCCAATCTGCCACGCCCCGCCGCCACTGGTTCCTCCTCAAACAAAAGGAGGAATCAGAAAAAAAAGAAGAAGAAGAGGGCTGCGATTGCGTAATCGCAGCCCCCGATCATAACTGAAACCCGGCTGTGGCCCCCGTGCCCCCTCCGGAAACGGTTGTGGCTCCGCTCCCGACCTCTCAGCCTGGGGAATCTGCCCCAGGCTCACAAACTGGCCTCTGCATAAGAAAGCCAAAAAGAATAAGAAAGGGAGGGCTGGGACGGGGAATGCCCCTGGGACTACGGCGGAGCCCGTCCCAGTACTCGTCTCCCAGCCCTCTCCCATGGAGGTGGTCGATGAAGAATTCTCGACCTCCGCGCCTGTGGGGCAACCTACGGGGGCGGCTCCGATCAATACTACAGTATCCACACCACTGGTGGGAGGACTACCTCTCCCGCCTCCCCTTCCACGGTGCCAGCGGCGCGGTGAACAGTCGCCTCAGGAGGCGGCTCTATTCGCCGCAATGCTGCTGGAGTCGTGGAACAGATTGTCGCTGGCGGTGACTGCGGTCCTCCAGGACATTGTCTCCGGGAACAGCCTCGGAGACGCAATCTGGTCGAGGCTGCTTCAGTTCTATCGGGGTTCCAATTATGACCAACAATCTTAAGGTCATATATTGGAACCCCGGTGGGATCAAGCCCCACAGGCAAGAACTGATCACTCTCCTCCAGGAGTATCGACCTCATGCCATGCTCCTGGGGGAGACTAAGCTTGCACCTCGGGAGATACCTGATCCCCAACTATCATGTCTACCGTCGAGACGAGATCTCTCCGGCTTCCGGGGTTCCGTTCAGGGGCACTGCGGCACTCGTCCGGAGGGATGTAGTACATGATGAGTTGGACAGGCTCGCCTTCGCCCAGATCAGAACGGTCGGGGTGAGGGTGGACCTGCCCGGGGGGATTTAAGGATTTATTCCGCGTATCGCCCCCCGGAGGGTGGAATCTGTCTCGAGGCGCTGTCTGAAGGGTGGATCTGTCCTGGAGCTCGACCGGTCCCCCGTGAAGGTGGTCGGGGATCTCAACGCGAAGCATACCGCGTGGGGTTCCCGACTGGTATCGAACGCGGGGCGCCGGTTGTATTGTGGCGCCGATGATGGGGACTATTGTGTGGTCGGCTCCAGTGAACCAACACACGTTCCGACGAATCCGGCCTGCAGGCCGGATGTGTTGGACGTCTGTGTTCACAAGGGGCTACGGCACCCTCTAACTATAGAGGTGCTGTACGACATGAGTACCGTACACCTTCCGGTGCTGGTCACACTGGACGTGAGCGGGGCTCATGTCGAGGCCGCCCCCCGGAGGACAAAGGTCGACTGGGAGACTTTTACGAGTCTCCTGGCCGACCAGTCACAGCTCCGGGACGTAAACAATATTACGCCCGACCCGATCGCTCCTGGTGGGATTGATGAGTCGGCCGAACGACTCATCGGCTCCATCAAGGAGGCGATCGCCAATTCGGTGACCGTGTTGCCCAGCGGAGGGCTCAAAGGCGGTCTCCCGGTGCGCCTTCAGGCGCTTATCCGCCGGAAGAAGTCGCTAAGGAGACTCTGGGCAAGAACTCGTTGCCCAGGAGTCAAGCGCGAGCTGAATCAGCTGGAGGAGAGCTTGTCGGCGCAGGTCAAGTCCTTCCGAGGCTACGCCTGGGAGGACAGGATCGAGCAGTGCAGGGACGATTTTACTGCCATCAGGGACGTGGCAGTAAAATCGTCTTAGTCAGCCTTTGCCGGCAGCTCCCCAGCAAACGTCCCCCTGTCTGTCCGCTAGTGGACGAGCAGGGGAACCGCTGCTACGGTTCAGTGTACCAGAGCGCGGAGGAGATCATGTCCTCTTCGGTGCCACCCCTGGGTGACGATGATCTCATCACGCCCGGGGAGATTCGCGAGGTGATCAAGTCCCTGAACAAGCGTAAGGCGCCGGGAGAGGACGACATTCCTTCCTTGGCCCTTAGCTATCTGCCGGGAATAGTCGTGGCAGAAATGGCGCGACTATTCAACGGCATACTTGGCCCGGGTCCTGCATCACTTGGCGGACTGCCGCAACTCGAACCAGTACACGGTCGGAGTATTTCTCGACATAGAGAAGGCCTTCGACCGGGTCTGGCACGAGGGGCTGGTCCACAAGTTGCGGGGGACGGGCCTTCCGTTAGCCTACGTGCGACTCATTGGGTCTTATCTGGACGGTCGCTCCTTCTATGTCGCAGTCGAGGGCCAAAGATCGTCGGTACGCCCGATCTCGGCCGGAGTCCCGCAGGGAAGTGTCCTATCTCCGATCCTATACGCAATGTACACCAATGACATTCCCACACTTGAGGGGCGCCTCCGCGAGTGGGAAACTGACGTGATGTTGGCGCTGTTTGCCGACGATAGCGCTTACCTCGCATCTTCCAAGCTTCTCAATGTCGCCTTTGTTAAGATGCAAAGGGTCCTGGATGTGCTGCCCCAGTGGTTGGACCGATGGAGAGTGGCGGTCAACGTGGACCAGACCGCCGCAATACTCTTCGGTCCACCCCGCAACACGGCCATCAAGAGGAGGCTCAGTCTCCGTGGAACTGAACTCGGGCTTCAGCCTCACGTCCGGTACCTGGGAGTCGTGATCAACCGCCGGCTGACCATGACGAGGCATGTCAATCGATTGATTGGCTTGGCCAAGTCGGCCAGCTTTCTGCTGCGGCCGATTCTCGCTTCCGGATTACCGGTGAGGACGAGGCTCGCCGTCTACGAGACGTATGTTCGTTCCCGCTTGACATACGCAGCGGGTGCCTGGTACCAACTTCTCTCGACCGCGTTGAGAGAACGGCTCCAGGTACTCCAAAATCTGGCCCTCCGTACCATAGTCGGAGCAGTCTATTACGTCAGAAATGACGTAATAGACGTAATTGTATTATTTGTACAATATCACTATAATTGTATTTCTATGTGGTGTTACAATAAAGAATTTTCTATCTATTTATCTATCTAATAACCAGGGACCTTGAGGTGGAGTCCATAAAGGAGTTCGTTGAGAGGCTCGCTCGGAATATGTTCGAGCGGGCTGATCGCGGACCCCACGTCCACCTCAAGGGATAGCTCCGCTGCACGCCCGTCCACCTGATGGCCGGGCGTTGCCGCGTGAGCTCCTGGGTCCCCCCGACTTTGGTCGGAAATATATAGGTCAGCAAGCGAGTCGCGGGGAAAGGACTACGAGTGCCCCCCGCGGAGCTGACCCTCCTACATCGTCCACGCTCCACCTACACCTACTCCCCCTTCAGGGACCCCCCACACTAGTGAGGCTTCGTTGTCTCCTTAGGAGGCTCTTGAATCCTCCTCAGGGACCCCCCCTCTACCAGAGGGTTTACCTTGGGGGTTTTAGTTAGTTAATTTTAGTTAATTTTATTCTTAGTTATAGGATATTAAGTTTTAGTAAGTTTTATTATAGTTATATAATAACCAGGCGTCCCCGCCAATGACACACGGCTGGTGTAACTGGCTCCCCTCTTCATCTTTTTTTTTTTCCTTTTCTGTTCTCTCTCTCTCTTTACTATTCTTTTTCTCCTTCTTTAATTTCATGCTCTACTGGAGTGAGCTGGGACTGACGTCCCCTGGAACGGGACGGGGGATAATTTTAATCCCTCCTTCTCGTTCCAAAACAGTCCCAAACTCCTCGTGCTATATCTTTTCTTTTTCTTTTCTTCCCTATTTTTATCTTCACCTTTTGTAAATAGTGTATTGTGAGTGTATTGTTATTGGTGTTTAAAGTGTAATTGTAAATAGTATATAATGTAAATAGCTTATATATAATAAAAATTAAAAAAAAAAAACAAAAAAAACCCTATATAAAAAAATAAAAAAGTTACAAAATGGTTTCAAAAATTAATAAAAAAAAAAAAAATATCTACCAATAATCCCTTCAAGAGGGAGAAGAGAGAATTTGTTAATGCCACAGAATGTTGTAGCCGTGTATTCGGTTTGTCTGCGTAATGGCTTGCAGTGGCTGAAGGGCTTGCTTCCGATTACCCCCGCCTCTAAAAAGTTGTGAAAAATCGTTTGTGCAGTAAAGCTTATTATACAATTAGTGATTTTCTAGATGACTGCACTAAGTGGGAATGAAGCTTTCGTATTAGGTCAAATATGTAACAAAAAATTGTAATATTGAGTTTAAAAGATAAAAAAAAAAAAACAGAAAAATAATACAAAAAAAGACATGCCCGCTGAGTTTCTTGCCAGTTCTTTTCAGGACAGTGGCTTTTTCTTCTTCCGAACTGGTGGTAGCCTTTTGACATCAACAAGCATGAGAATTACATTAACGTTGAGAATAAATAATTTCATTTCATCTCGTAAGGCGGGCAGCGTTATGTCCGGGTAGCGGGGGACTACCCCGAAGCCCATACCGTGTCCCTCTTCGTTCGGAGGACACATTCGTTACTCAAGTCTCGGAGAGTGAACACCTAAACTGTAAAATCTGAACGTGTTAACTTAACTGAAATAAACTGAGTATTGATCGAAGTCAAGTTTATTATTTAATAAAACGAGTTACTATGGAAAACTCTATCAACAAGGATAATAGCGATGTCTATCAGATGGACGTCGCTAATTCAAATAAAATTAATGGGACACCTGTCCCGTCATCAGAAGTGGGATTACCTACCACTTCCGCTCAGCAACCTGATAATGCAAGAGACCGGCAATCTGGAGAACAAGCCTCGAGTAATGATGAAATACCAGTATACGAGCAACCACAAATCAACACGCCGGTAAAAAACATGTCGCCACACTTCATCCTGCAGATGATGCAAGTGATGCAGCAAATGGCGGAAAAATTAAACAACTGTCAAGAAACTAAAATACGCATCAATGACGTGTACTTACCCTTATTTGATCCAGACACTAATGTGGGGATACGCGAGTGGTGTCAACACATGGACAAAGCTCGGGTATTGGCCCACCTCTCACTCCCACCACTGTAACTCCTGTGTAGCCAGGATCCACAGCGGTGACCATCGTAATGACTCTGAGCAGTGAAGCCCAGGAAAACCCGAGGGAAAGCTAACTTGTCTTGGACCCCGCAACGAATTTAATCAGAAGATGATAGAAGGAGTAGGAAAAACATGAGTTTTGACTTCCCTTCTCGCAAAAGCGGGAGACAATAAAATAAAATTGAAGATGCATTACGCTAGAATTGAGAAAAGCACCACGGACATTTTATTAAATTTATTGGACCTATGCGGTGAGCTGTTGTACTATTTAGGATGCCAATAATAGGTATGGCAAAAACGTTTGAATGCACGGAAATTTGCGCTGGATGCTACAAGATCCGTTTAATACACGACTCTAGACGCTACTTGTAAGGAATTTAACATAGTGACGCGTTCCATATGCCATAGATTGCACTCCCAGAGGATGTGATGGGCTGTCTGTTCATACTTTTGTTGATCAGTTGAACAGTCGCAAAGCGGTGAATCTACCAATTTAAAAGAAAATAACTTTTGTTTAAAATTGCCATGTCCCGTTAGGAACTGCGAAACGCAATGATCTATTTCGATCCATTTCATTTTTAACCTTTCACGGATACAAGGAAAGAATTTATAGAGATGACGGCCCTTAATTGAGCTATCCCAGCGTGTTTGCCATTCCGTTATTAAATCGTTGCAAACGTCATCGAGTGAATTATATAGTCGTTGTATTTTGAGTTGATCACGCGGTAGTAGAAATTGACACGCTTCATCTTTATTCACATTATAAAACATTGACGCGCGACGTTGGATTTCTAAATCTACGGGGAGCACACCCGCCATCACGGGAAGTGCTTCCGTACTGACCGTCCTATAAGCCTTGCATAAAAATATCAATGCCAAACGTTGACTTTGAAGTAATTTTCTTCGAGCAGCGCCAATAGTAGACCTGTCGGCCCATACTGGAGCGCCGTAGCAAATACAGCCTAGGTAGGTAGCTGTATAGATCGTTTTCAAAACATTAAAAGTAAGGCCCCACGTAGCAGTTGATATTCTCGTCAAAGCATAAAAGTTACGTTTCGCTTTATCGCCTATCTGTTGAATGTGTTCAATAAAGGTGAATTTTTTTTCCAAAATCATTCCGAGATAACATACGGAGTTTTTCGATTTAATGTTTACACCATGGAACTTTATACGCGGCGGTGCTACCAAGTCACCCTTTAAGAGTAGTTGGAAAGTTTTATGCGGAGCGAAAGCGAGACGATTTCGACTACCCCATTCCGATATTAATTCAATAGCAGTCCTTCCTTTATGTTCGATTTCGGACCGTGAGTTTGCTTCGATTAACAAAAGACCGTCATCCGCGTAACCCGTAATGGAACATCCCGCCGGGAGAGGCAGCGCGAGGAAATCATCGAACCCTAGATTCCACAAATACGGTGACAAGACGGAGCCTTGCGGACATCCCAAATTCAAAGCCTTTGAGCACGCATGGTGGCCAAGCTTCAACGTAATTGTTCCATTGCTAAGGTAAGAGTATATGATAGAATATATGTTTTTATAGCAACCTCTTAGTTTAAGTTTAAGAAGAAGCATTGGCCACCAAGCGTTATCAAACGCTCCGGATATATCTAAGAATATGCCGAGAACATACTTCGCTGTTGAAGACTGAACTATTTTTCTAACCGACATTACTGCATTGATTGTAGATTTGCCGCTTGTGAAGCCGAATTGGTTTGGGTTAAATTTTAAGCCTTCCGGAAGCAACCTAGGCACGATCAACCGTTCTAGCACTTTTCCTAGCGATGGCAATAATGTTACCGGTCTATATGATTTTGGATCGTCAGGAGGTTTATCACCGCTTTTTGGTATTAATTTTATAAAACCTTTACGCCAAATTTTAGGAAAAACTCCTTCGTGTATGCAGCGATGATATACATACAGGATAGAACTAGATGACATTTTACACGCTTCTTTTATCATTTTATTTGATATTTTATCTTGGCCTGATGCTTTATTAATGGATAATGATTTAATAACTTCAGTGAATTCAAAAAGGTTAGGTAAATCCGAGTCGCTAGTAACCGGTAGTTCCGTCACACGTTGTCTAATCTGTAAGTGATATTCGTTGTCATCGCTAATATTATCGTCCGGAAGAAGAACATTTAACAAAGTTTCCGTTGTCTCTTCTATACCCGTTGTGTGTGTATCGTTTATTTTTATGTTAGAAAAGTAAGCCATTGTTACAGGTTTATTAGCTTTAAATTCATGATACAAGGGAGACCAAGGACCCTCTCGTTCTAGATTATTTACTATTTGACAGAGTAAGTTCGATTGTGCTTGAATAACCGCAGCTCGATAACGGGACCTGGCACATCTTAGTGTTAAGCGCGCATCCTCCATTCGTTCATCAGAGATAACAGACTTTTTTAACTTGTTTACTTTACGTCTAGCGCGACGAAATTTTCGGCGTAAATCTACTAGTAAACCAGACCACCAATCACATCTGCGAGCCCTGAGAGTCGCAGATCGGCCCAAAGCAACATCAGCACAGTACATGAACGTGTCATTCATAAGTTCTGCACATTCTGAAGCTGAGATATTATCGCGAACAAACTCTTTACTGTGAGCAGCAAATAAAGATGTAAAATACTGCCAATCAGCTTTTCTGGTGTTGTATGTATAGTCGTAACTACGCGCGGACGGATCGTGTTTCATACCAGCAGCAAACTCGTATATAATCAAACGGTGGTCGCTACAAGACGCGTCCGGGAGAACGCGCCATTCGTTTAAAAGTACGTCTGCACTTGATAGCGTGACGTCAATAAAAGATTCGCCCATTGGGCCACAAAAAGTTGGTGGTGCTTCGGGGGTATTGTGAATTGTTAAATTCATTTCAGCAATGAAATCCTCTACAGCATTACGTCTTTCAGCGTCAGCGGCGCGCTGTTTACCAAACCACAGAGGTGATGAGGCATTGACATCAGCACCAATGACAACCTTCTGACCTGCAAGCGCTCTCAGAACTGAGCGGAGGTGATTCAAATGAGGAGATACAGGGTCAGAGAATTGAAAGTAACAGCTCACAACAAATAAGTTGAAGGTAGAAGTTGAGACCTCCGCCACCGCACAGTGAGACCACGATATATTATGCATATATGTTACTGTGTATTTATTATTTGCGACATATATACCAGCTCGCGCTTTGTTATCAAATTGCACTACTTTACTGCGTAAGCCAGCCCGTTGATATTGTTCTTGTATTAATACTATATCTATTTTGTATTCTATTACGAGATTATCTAATTCCGATGTAGCTGATTTATCGTTATGGAGATTTAATTGGCCTATGATAAGTTTATCCATAATTTGTATTTAATATGAGTTGCTCTAGTTTGGATTTTAGTGAAGGACACTCAGTGGAACCGGTAGGATGATCACACGGTTTTTTAAAACGTTTGCAAGAAGCACAAACAGGAGGGGAGTCTTTCTGTTTGCAGTCCTTGATCTCATGTGGACCAGCACAGTGCTCACAGCAAGGTGTTTTTTCGTGGCAATATTTGGCAATATGCCCATATTGCTGGCATTTTAAGCAACGTACCACTTCGATGTCATCTACAAACCGACATGTTGCCCAATCGATGAAAAGTTTTTCCTTCGTATGATTGATGATTTCTAATGGTGTAATCAAGTTCAATACCTATCCATTTCCTGTTGTTGTTAAGAACGCGGCGACGGACTATTCTTGTCGATTGAATAAAGTCGTCTTCTTTGACTTTTATTTCGTCTTTAATATTTTGACGATATAACGCAACTAAGAACGCGTTGTCTTCCATTGAACCGGGAACGTCTTTAACTAGGAGGCGAGGCCTGCGTCCGCGGAAGAGGGGCGCGAGTTTCAACATATGGGACCGATTTCGCTAATTTTAATTTGCAAGTATCTGCGTACGACTTTGGTTTCTCGTTTAAATTTACGGGTACGGGTTGCCTGGCGCACTGGGCCAAATTACGTTCTGCATTGGCAAGTTTCGTTTCGACCGTTGAAGAACGAATCGCGAGCAACGACACAATAGCTGTTACTTTTTGTGTCATATCCATAATGGACGCTTTATTCGCAGCAATAATCCGAGTGCCTTGATCGTTGACTATTTCATTTATTTTTGATAAGAACGTTGACGCCTCCTGGACTAGGTCGTAATAGTCGCACGTAGAATCATCGTTTAAGTCGAGAGTTCTTATAATATTTTCATCAGAAATAGTTCGCGGTATACGCTTTTCGTTCGAAAATACAAAGGGTGAAGACGTATCTTTATAACTACGCTTATTACTTGGTGAGCGCGGTGTAGTACTAGACTTCTTAAAAGGATCCGGTGGGTCAACATTTTTGCTCGACATTATGCTAAAGGTGCGAACCAAGTTCGTAAAACAAAGCTTATACGACGTACTTCGTTCAATAAAAACGCGCTTCGGAATACCCGACACAAAAAATGTTAAAAGACTTACCGAGTGATCGATGTTTTACAAAAATTTATAGAAAACACAAAAAACAAACCAGAGAAACTCACTTAATCAAAGGTTTATGATAATAATATCCTATTGAAATACTTTTTACCACAAAACAATTGCACTAAACACTATTTATCAATTTTTAAAAACCCGAGCGTAACAAAGTAAACTGTCAGCTGTGTGGCGCGCGGGGGAAGTGATGGACAAAGCTATTGAAACTTATAAATTCAGTGATTTCGATATACGTATGAAAGTTGGGAGCCTGCTTAAAGAAAGAGCAAAGTTGTGGGTTGATGACTGGATGGTTACCACAGCTTCATGGTCTGATTTGCGCGACAACCTCATAACAACTTTTGTGCCAGAAAGTCGTTATTCCAGAGACGTAATTAGATTCAGAGAACATGTGTACGACTCTTCGAAGGATATCTCTGAGTATCTATCACGAGCCTGGGTCATTTGGAGGAGGATCACAAAAGACAAATTACCAAACGAAGATGCCGTAGAAGCAGTAATAGGATGCATAGGTGATGAAAGGCTCCGGATCGAACTATTAAACGCAAGGGCTACAACGGTACCTGAACTGATATCCGTTGCATCATCAATAAGGAAAACGAAGCGTCCACACCCGAATACTAGCTTTTAAAATTCGAGTAAGAGACCACGTTGGCCCTGCCAGATCTGTAAGAGATCTAATCATATTACCAGGGACTGTTTCTACAAGCAAACAGAGTCAAACTTTGAGCACAAAAACAAAACAGGAACTGAAGACAATAGCCAAGAGGGAAGCACTAGCCAGGACAATAGGACAATCTGTTCATTCTGCAAAAGAACTGGACATACATTCGAAACGTGCTTCAAGAAAGAACGATCAGTATCATCGTCAAATGTTAATTGCATTTCTGGAACACAATTAGCTCCTATGAAGATTGCAATTGGACTAAAGACTTTTCGAGCGATTTTTGATAGTAGTGCTGAATGTTCGCTTATACGAGAATCCATAGCGGCTCAAATGCCAGGAAAGAGAAGTGAAAGTACTAATTACCTGAAAGGTATCGGACAATTTCCCGTGCTTTCGATAGTTACACTGTTGGCAATTGTAAGCATTGATGGCATCAACGTTGAACTACAGTTTCACATAGTAGCTGACTATGAGATGACAACGGATATACTAGTGGAAATGAATTTAATAAACAACACTAATCTAGCCATGGTAGTAAACTCAGACGGAACAACGTTAACACATCGACCAAATATCAATCATGTTCAATGTGTGAGTCCGATCTTCAATGAATTAAACTGTGATCTCACGGACGAAGAGGATATAACAAAGTTGCGGACGCTACTGAACAAGTATCAACATTTGTTTATCAGAGGATACCCTACAACTCGGGTAAATACTGGGAAGTTCAAAAAATCCAGACAAATATGTAGAACGAAGACCATACAGACTCAGTCCAATCGAACGACAGAAAGTACAAAACATAGTGAAAGAATTAATGCAGCACGGTATCATACGGGAAAGTAAGTCTCCATATTCCAGCCCTATCATCCTAGTGAAGAAAAAGAACGGAGATGACCGTATGTGCGTGGACTTCAGAGAGCTCAATTCCAACACACTACGTGACCATTATCCACTACCTTTAATTTCGGATCAAATCGACCAACTAGCTAAAGGACGATTCTTCACAACTTTCGACATGGCAGCCGGCTTTCATCAAATACCTATCGCAGAGTCATCAATTGAAAAGACTGCTTTTGTAACACCGGATGGATTGTACGAGTATTTGACGATGCCATTCGGATTAAGCAACTCTTGTTCCGTATATCAACGATGCATTAATAAAGCTTTAAATTCACTACTGGGCAAAGTAGCTCAAGTTTATGTGGACGACGTTCTAAGCAAATGTGAAGACATTGCCGAAGGATTATCCAACATCGAACGCATACTCATGGCTCTTCAGGATGCTGGATTTTCTATTAATGCTGACAAATGTGTGTTCTTCAAGCGCTCAGTTGAATATTTGGGCAACATAGTGTCAAATGGACAAATCCAGCCTAGCCTACGCAAAATAGATGCTTTGGTAAAAGCACCCATACCAACAACACCAAAACAAGTGAGGCAATTCTGTGGATTAGCAGGATATTTCAGGAAGTTTATCCCAGATTTCTCAAGAAAATCAATACCAATGTACGAACAGACTAAACCAGAAGTTAAATGGGAATGGAACGAACGTCATGAAATTGCAAGAGAAAGTGTCATCCAATGTTTGACGTCGGCTCCAACGCTTGCACTTTACCAAGAAGGAGCTCCAATTCTACTGAACACAGACGCCAGTAGTTTAGGATTTGGAGCAGTATTAGTACAAATTATCACAGAAAGGCAACATGCTGTTGCTTTTATGAGCTTAAGAACCACTGAAACAGAAAGTCGATATCACTCTTACGAGTTAGAGACCTTGGCAGTGGTGCGATCAATAAAACATTTCAGGCAATATCTATATGGACGAAAGTTTACAATCATCACAGACTGTAATGCGCTGAAAGCCTCCAAACACAAAAAAGACCTGCTCCCGAGAATCCATCGGTGGTGGGCATTTCTACAAAACTACGACTTCGACATTGAATACCGTAAGGGCCAACGACTTCAACATGCGGACTACTTCAGCAGAAATCCAGTACAACTCACAGTAAATACAATGACCAGGGATCTCGACTGGTTGAAAATTGAACAAAGACGTGATGAAACACTGCGAACGATTATGGATGCCATGGTCAGTGATACTCCGAGAAATGACTATACACTAGAAGACAGTGTCCTCAAACGAATTGTGCACGATCCAATCTTTGGAGAAAAACATTGCACAGTGGTACCAAAAGCTTTTCAATGGAGTTTGATAAATTCATTCCATACCGCATTGAAACATCCAGGATGGGAAAAGACTTTAAATAAAATAAAGGATATCTACTGGTTTACTAATATGACTACAAACATCCGGAGATTTGTGGATAACTGCGTCATCTGCAGAACATCAAAAGGAACATCAGGTGCAATACAAGCTCAAATGCACCCGATTCAAAAAACAACTACTGCATTCCAGGTTATACACATGGATATAACTGGAAAATTAGGAACATCTATGGACCAACAGTACGTGATTGTTACAATATGCTTTTACTAAATACGTACTCCTGTATCACGCAAGCAACAAGAATCCACATAGTACTCTAGCTGCACTAAAACGTGTAGTGCATCTGTTTAGTACTCCAATTCAAGTCATCGTGGACGGCGGCAGAGAATTCTTAGGCGAATTTAAAGTATATTGTGATCGTACTGGTATCGATATTCATGCTATAGCGCCAGGTATAAGCCGAGCAAACGGGCAAGTGGAACGCGTGGTTGCCACAGTAAAAAGTGCTGTAACAATGATTAAAAACTATGAAACAGAAGAGTGGCACACAGCGTTGGAAGAACTCCAATTGGCATTAAACTGCACTCCTCATCGTGTGACCGGGGTAGCACCACTCACTTTACTTACTCAACGCAAACATTGTGTACCTCCTGAGTTACTTACATTGTGAACTGATGAGAGTATGTTGCAGGAAATATTGGATAGTGAGAAGATGAGAGTCAGATTAATGCTTTTTGTGGAATTAAGATGCTCTTTGTAGACGGATGATTGTTGGCGTATCGTTCTTGGCTCTATATGATCCTGGAGCAAAATGCGACGGATGCAAGTAGAAGGCCTGGCTGGTGTACTTCTGTAACGCAACTTCTCTAAATGATTACGGCTGGTATCTTGTTTTTGTCGGGGATCCATTGATAGAGCTGTTGTGGCCATTGATGACGAAAGGAATCGGATTGTAACTGTGCAATTGACAGGTGCGGAAGCTCGGACTATTAGGATAACTGGAAAATTTTGTTATTGATCAAGGCCTTATGTTTTTTTGAAGTTTATGCGAGTATTGTATTTGTATTTGGCGGGTTTTTGCTTAAAGGAGTTATCTGGCAGATTCTCGAAGTGAGGCATGATGGTGAGGATCTTGTGTTGTAAGAGACGTTGTGACCTATTCAAGATAGAAGGATAGGTATTGTTTCCCGGAGGTGCGAAGTTTCGTTCGCTTGGAGTGCGGTCGTGTCAGGGCTGGAGCATGTGAATGTGATAGAGGGACCACTTCACTTGGACCCATCATTAAAGTGTGATTAGTAGAGCTGAACAAATTCGGAGGATTTAAATAGGGAAAGTTGAAAAGTAGGAATGTTATACTGATAAAACAAAGCAATGAACAGAAGGACATAAATGGACAGAATAGAGGAAATAATTTATTTAATGAAATCGGATATTGTTCATTTCGGACAGGTCATCTCCCTAGCGGATTTTGCGAGAAAAGAACTAGGAATACGTGAGTTGACAACGCTAGGAAGAGATACTGGAATCTCAAGATATAGATAGATAGATAGATAGATAGAAAATTCTTTATTGTAACACCACATAGAAATACAATTATAGTGATATTGTACAAATAATACAGTGTGACAATTGGCGGCCTTATCGCTTAAAGCGATAGTTATTGGGGTTCAGTTCAGAAACACAATGAAAACTCCTTGGTTCACAATAACAGTTTATTCATCTTCCAAAAACAGTATAATCATCTTCCAAAATCAGTGTAATCATCCTCCAAAACTCAGTCATAATTGCTCCCAACTCTGTCCACCTTGAAATCACGTCGACTACTATATTTAAACGATAGTTCACACACCTTTTATACTTTCTTGAGAAATAAATCAGATGGCGCCACTAGTATTTCCGTTTTCATAAAATAAAATTAAAAGAATAACAACACTCTTATAAAATGATTCATCACAACCGGAAGTCTTTCCTTTAAATCGACGTAATACCCGCTTCTACAAACAATTAAATGGAATTAGAGAAAAGTCACCTAACATAGTGAAGAACAAAAACGTTAAAATGAGAAAAATTAGAAAAATGAGAAGTCTTCAAAGGCTGTATTCTTCCAATTCTCTCATCTGAATGTCAAACTCCAAACCTCATCAAATTACACATCAAAAATGTTATCAGGCTTGCAGAATGCTATAACGGTAAAGAAACTTGAAGGGGTGGACTGACATACTATCAGATGATTCAATAAATGAAGCAAACTATATGAACTGGTACACCGGACAGAAGAGGAAAAGAGGTAGGCCTTTTCGATGGTGGGAATACAAAATAACAGGGATATTATAATGAAGAAACGGCTAAAGACAGTTAGGAGTGAAATGAAGGAAGCTTTTGGGCACGTAACGTTTTTATGGCTTTCAGCTATGGTCCTACGAGGCTATAGTATCGAGGAGTAAAATTCAACCATGGCTTTTTGTATGGACACTTAAATACTTGATTTTTAGTTGGTTGTTTTGGTCTCCTTTTATTATTATTTTTTTCTCTCATCTTTTAGTAATGGTTACAATTAATCAGATTTACAGAGCGTTAAACAAGCGCGAGGACTCGCTTAGTTATAGGATGGCCGAGCTGTTAGCTGACTTTTTTCTAATTCCATTTAATTGTTTGTAGAAGCGGGTTTTACGTCGATTTAAAGGAAAGACTTCCGGTTGAGATGAATCATTTTATAAGAGTGTTGTTAGATTCTTTTAATTTTATTTTATGAAAACGGAAATACTAGTGGCTCCACCTGATTTATTTCTCAAGAAAGTATAAAAGGCGTGTGAACTATCGTTTAAATACAGTAGTCGACGTGATTTCAAGGTGGACAGAGTTGGGAGTAATTGTGACTGAGTTTTGGAGGATGATTATACTGATTTTGGAGGATGATTATACTGTTTGTCGAAGATGACTAAACTGTTATTGTGAACCAAGGAGTTTTCATTATGTTTCTGAACTGAACCCAATAGTAATCACAACACACGCTAATTAAGAATGGTTAAAAACTAAACCAACAAGAATGTTATAAAAGAAAAGAAACAAAAAGAACAATTATACTAATAACTAAAACACAAACACTTTAAACACCAATAAACTAACACAAATACAAAATTAATAACTTAACTAACTTTTTCTTTTTTTTTTTTTTGACGGGAGGAAATCGCCGGACTTCCACTCGCCCCGCGAGTGGGGTATGTGGGTGTCGAACCGCACAAAAACCTCCCGCCAATCACGTTCACCGAGATGGGGCCGCTTGTTGGAGGGTCTCCCTCGGCTCAGGCCGGCCCAGGACCAGCCCGGGTCGGGGAGCACGGCTTGCCATCCCCCGGATAGATGGTACGGAGGGTGCGCGCTGATGCCTAGCGCAGCACCCCTGGGGTCCGGTGTTGTTGGACCCGGTACTCTTAGGGGGCCAGATCCCGGGACACATCCCGAGGCTGGCCCCCCGCTCGACGTCGGCGGCGGCGGCGGGGTCGGTCGTGGAGGGAAGAGCTCTCCCTCTCCCGTCCCGCCGCCTCCTTCTGCGAGATGGTGGACTCGCAGAAGTCGAGCATAGCTTTCCAGGACTCGTCGTCGTCGAGCATCGATGCCACGACGCCCGGCAACGACAAGTCCCGTCCTACTTGTGCGACCAGGACACGGCGCTGCTCCTCCCATGCGGGGCAGACAGCGAGCGTATGCTCTGCCGTGTCCAGGTCGCTCGTGCAATGATGACACCTCGTCGTCTGCTCGACCTGTATCCGGTGCAGGTACTTTCCGAAGCAACCATGCCCGGTCAGCACCTGCACCAGACGAAAGGTGAGACGTCCCTCGCCGCGACTCACCCAGTCCTCCAGGACAGGGCGAATCGCCTCGACGGTCCTTAGGCCCCAGTCGGGGTTGGCCAAGCGCCTTGACCAGGCCTTTAGAACGGACCGCCGAGATTGGGCCTTCCGGTCTCGAACCGCAGCTCTGACCGGACGCACAACGCCCCGAGCGCGGAGGTCGCAGCGCCAACGGTAATCGTCGGCAAGCGCCTCCGCCTCCAGCTCCCAGGGCGGCGTCCCCGCCAGTGCACACGCCGCCTCAAAGGAGACGGTGCGGTATCCGCTGATGGCCCTGATACCCCCGCATAGAGGCGGCGCACAACACCCCCGCATAGAGGCGGCGCACAACACGGTTTGGTCCCCCGATATTCGGGAGCAACCGGCTCAATGCGCCGGCTGTCCTCATCAATCGGGGGACGAGTTCCATAAAGTGGGCCCGGAAGGTCCAACGGCTGTCCAGTATGAGGCCGAGGTACTTCAGTCGCACCCCGACCTCTATTGGGACGCCTCCAACTACGATCTCGCCCCCTGCGGGTGGTGTCACCCCAGCCCTGTGGTTCCACGAATATCGGGGGACCAAACCGTGTTGTGCGCCGCCTCTATGCAGGGGTGGTGCGTTCGATGGCCCTGTACGGCGCGCCCGTTTGGGCCGGACCAGGAAACCGGACAACAACCGTTGTCCGGCGCCTGCGCCGGCCACAGCGCGTCGTAGCTATCAGGGCCATCAGCGGATACCGCACCGTCTCCTTTGAGGCGGCGTGTGCACTGGCGGGGACGCCGCCCTGGGAGCTGGAGGCGGAGGCGCTCGCCGACGATTACCGTTGGCGCTGCGACCTCCGCGCTCGGGGCGTTGTGCGTCCGGTCAGAGCTGCGGTTCGAGACCGGAAGGCCCAATCTCGGCGGTCCGTTCTAAAGGCCTGGTCAAGGCGCTTGGCCAACCCCGACTGGGGCCTAAGGACCGTCGAGGCGATTCGCCCTGTCCTCAAGGACTGGGTGAGTCGCGGCGAGGGACGCCTCACCTTTCGTCTGGTGTAGGTGCTGACCGGGCATGGTTGCTTCGGGAAGTACCTGCATCGGATACAGGTTGAGCCGACGACGAGGTGTCATCATTGTACGAGCGACCTGGACACGGCAGAGCATACGCTCGCTGTCTGCCCCGCATGGGAGGAGCAGCGCCGTGTCTTGGTCGCACAAGTAGGACGGGACTTGTCGCTGCCGGGCGTCGTGGCATCGATGCTCGGCAGCGACGAGTCCTGGAAGGCGATGCTTTACTTCTGCGAGTCCACCATCTCGCAGAAGGAGGCGGCGGGGCGGGTGAGGGAGAGCTCTTCCCTCCCCGACCGACCCCGTCGCCGCCGAGGTCGAGCGGGGGGCCGGCCCCGGGATGTGTCCCGGGATCTGGCCCCTTAAGAGTACCGGGTCCACTAACACCGGACCCGCGGACCCGAGGGGTGCTGCGCTAGGCATCAGCGCGCACCCTCCGTAACATCTACCGGGGGATGGTCAGCCGCGCTCCCCGACTCAGGCTGGTTTTGAACTGGCCTGAGCCGTGGGAGATCCTCCATCACGCGGCCCTATCTCGGCGGGCTTTGATTGACCCGCCTACCGAGTGAGTCGGTGGTCGTCGCTTCGACGACCGCCTGTGGGACTACAGGGCCTGGGATTTATTTAGCGCCACCGCGAGGCCCAATCTTCTAATACGGCCGACGACGAGGGCCACCCCCGCTGTGGCGAGACGGGTAGCCTCCCTGAAGTCTTGCCCCCGGGCCATGACCAGCGTGTCATCAGCGTAACAAATTACGCTCAGCCCCGGGAGCAGGGCGCCTCGCAGCACCCAGTCGTACCCGACATTCCAAAGGAGAGGCCCGAGGACCGACCCCTGAGGTACCCCGCATACGACCGGAAACCGGTCACTTGTAATATTTCACTTCACTTCACTTGTAAATGTCACTTGTAAATATTGCGCTACGATCGAATGCGCTTGTGTGCGTAAAAACAGATGTAGCACGCTAAATGTAGGTCAGGGTAGGGTTGTCAAAAATAATACAAAATAATAATTTTTCAACTTTGTATGGGAAAATAAAGTGATCGTCTCCGTTTCAAAAGTATGTGTATATGATTTGAAATGTGAAATAGATTAAGCCCTTAAAGTATTGTTTTATCGGATTATAACACCCTGTATAGTTGTAAGAAATAACTTGGGTTTTGCGTGAAAAGGTAACTACAGTACATTTGGAAGGATTGAGCCATAGCATCGCAGGTTGAAGTGATGCGCCCGAAGGTCTTCATGTCATCTGCAAAAGACAAGATCCTGGAATATTGAAAACATACTTTATTTTAATTTAAATCTTGATGGTACTTTATACCGAGGACATACTGTACGAACAAATTGTTGTAGTCCCTCCTTTTCAACGCAAGAAAGGGGTAAATTATCCTTAATAATCATGTAGACTAAACTTTAGGTGATTGCAATATGGCGCTCGCCTCCATCTAAAATTAAAAAAAAAATACTAAACAAGTTACAGTATTTTAGCTGGGTTAGGTATTGGTACAGCTAATTAATAAATACCTTCTCGGCCGTGGTAGTTCGGTAGGTGGTCCAGAGTGAAACAACTCCGTACACAGAACACACAGTTTATTGTCACAGCACAGAAGAAAGCAACAGAAAAGAAGGAGTAATAAGCACAGCACAAAAGATGAAGCAAGGAGATAGATTTAAACAGTTATTACAGCAAATATATCGAGAAAAACAATTATTATTAAGCCAAGCAGTCGGTTCGCGTTGAATAGTAGTAACGATGTTCCGAGCGGTTCGAAACCGGTTGCTCATCGAACTTCACATCAGTCTACGTACGTGTGACGTAGAATTATTATATACGTTTCCACTAGTCGTCCGGCAGGTTCGTACGATAATAGTGCAAACGATATTTGGTGTAATATGTATATGTATTGTGTGTATATAATATTATATGTGTGCGCTGTGTAATGTTTATATATGATGTATAAATATATATTATTATTTTATATAAATTATTTTATACGTATTATGTTAAGTGTATTTTGATATTATAAATTATACAGTGCTTATATATAAATATATTGTATATTATATAATTATATTTATGTATAATATTATTTAAAATGTGGAGTTCCCACACACTCCCCCCCAGCGTTCCGGTTAGGGGCGGTAATAATCTGGGAACCGTACCCGTCGACCGGAACGTGTAACTTTCGGTGTGAGAGTGGAAGGTGGGTTAGGTTTTTTTTTTTTTTTTTTTTTTTTTTTTTTTTTTTTTTTTTTTTTTATTGCCATGTAGGCAGACGAGCCAACGGCCCACCTGATGGGAAGTGGTTACCGTCGCTCATGAACCTCTGCAATGTCAGGGGACACTGAGGGGTCGCTACCTACGACCTAACTTTAAGGACCCTCCTCAAGCCTCGTTTGAAGAAGGACAAGTCATAGCGCTCAGGGAATACCGAGGAGGGGAGCTCATAGGTGGAGACTGTGGGTCGAAATTCGTAACTGGTGATGATGGTGACGTTGGTGGGGGAAATGCATTCCCTCTTGACATTTCCCTATCGTCTGCCAGTACGAATGCGGGCTTAAGGCGATCAGTTGATACTGATACTGGTTTGCCTTTGACCAATATCTGAAAGGCCTTGTCTCCTCTAGTGAGAACTTTATGTGGTCCCGAATAAGCAGGGTGAAAGGGAGGTCGTGCAGCGTCTTCACGGAGGAAAACATGGTCTGCAGACTTGAGTTCCTTGTGAACAAAGACAACGTGCTTGCCATGACGTGAAGCCGGTACTGGTTTCAGCTTGCGGACGATCGTGTGCAGGCGCGCCGTGAAATCAGTCACGTCAGATGTGCAAGGGGTGCTCGGGTCAAAGAATTCTCCCGGCAGTCTAAGCGGCTCGCCATATAACAGTTCGGCTGAGGAGGTTTGTAAATCCTCTTTGAAGGCGCTACGAATACCGAGGAGTACCAGTGGTAATACTTCCGACCAGTTGGTGTCAGCGTGGCAGGTTATGGACGCTTTCAATTGTCTGTGAAAGCGTTCCACGAGCCCGTTGCACGCTGGGTGGTAAGCGGTGGTGCGCTTATGCTGGAATCCGGTGGCTTTCGACAAATATTGAAACAGTGCGGACTCGAACTGTCGTCCGCGGTCTGTGACAATATGAGTCGGAACGCCAAATCTGGATATCCAGCCGGATATAAGTGCTTTAGCCACCGTTTCCGCAGTGATGTCCACTATTGGTATGACTTCCGGCCACCGAGTGAATCGGTCGATGGCCGTCAGGCAATATTTATATCCCTGAGACACAGGTAGTGGACCGATTAAGTCAATGTGTACGTTGGTGAAGCGCGCGCGTGGTAAGTCGTAAGTGCCTAGCGGTGTATGCACATGACGACTTACTTTTGCGCGTTGACACGACAGACAGGATCGTGCCCAGTCTCTGCAGTCTTTTTTTACTCCGGGCCACACAAAACGCTCGGCTACCAACTTAGCTGTAGCGTTCGGGCCAGGGTGGCAGAGTGAGTGGAGACTTTGGTACACCTGTCTGCGGAACTTTTCGGTGACGAAAGGTCTAGGTACCGAAGTACTGAGGTCACAGAAGAGTGGCGTTGGACTTCCTGGGAAGTCTATCTTCTGGAGCCGCAGGGATGGGTTCTGCAGGTGTACCACTAGCTCTTGGTCATTGTCCTGTGCTAGGCTGAGTTCCGTCAGGTCAATCGGCGCTTCCAGTTCATCCATCCGAGACAGTGCATCGGCGACGATGTTATTTCTGCCGGAAATGTGTCTGATGTCGGTGGTGAACTGGGAGATGTAGTCCAAGTGACGGAATTGCCTGGGCGAACAGTCATGCTGCCGTTCGTGGAAGGCATAACTGATAGGCTTATGGTCCGTGTAGATAGTGAAGTGTCTGGCTTCTACCATATGCCGAAAATATTTAATGGCTTCGTAGATCGCCAGAAGTTCACGATCGTAGGGGGAATACTTAGTTTGACTTGGACTCAACTTACGGGAGAAATAAGCGAGGGGTTGCCACGCTTCATCATCAAGCTGTTGAAGAACAGCACCTATGGCCGTGTCTGACGCATCTGTGACCAATGCGAGCTTGGCATCACATTTGGGATGAGCCAAAAGAGCTGCGTTGGAGAGGCTTTTCTTGGTCTCTTCAAAAGCCTTCAGAGCTTCGCCGACGAGATTGATGGGCGTGGACCCTTTCACTGACCCAGTGAGGAGAGCGTTAAGAGGGGCTTAGATTTCGGCGGCTTTGGGCAAGAAACGCCGATAGAAATTAGCCATGCCGAGGAACCTTCTTAGCGTCTTAACGTTCTGAGGTGGAGGAAAGTCAAGTATGGCTCGGACTTTGTCTTCCAAGGGTCTGGTACCGCTCTCCGAAACAGAGTAACCCAAGAAGGTTACTTCGGGAGCCCCAAAGACACACTTGGAAGCGTTGATAACCATTCCGTATTCCCTGAGCCTATTAAAAACTTGTCGGAGATGATGTTCATGCTGGGTTTCGTCTTTGCTGAAGACTAAAAAGTCGTCAATGTAGCAATAGACGAAATCCAGGCCGCGCATCATCTCATCGACGAACCGTTGGAATGTTTGTCCCGCATTCCGTTGACCGAAATTCATGTACGGGAATTCAAATAATCCAAACGGGGTGGTTATAGCCGTCTTCGGTACGTCTTCCTCGAAGACTGGAATTTGGTTATAGGCTTTAACCAAATCGATCGTGCTGAAAACTCGGCAACCAGCGACGTTGTGTGAGAAGTCATGCAGGTGCCTGATTGGGTACATATCCGGGATTGTGCGAGCGTTCAATTTCCTGTAGTCGCCGCATGGACGCCACCCGTTGTCCTTCTTGGGGACCAAATGTAACGGGGACGACCAGGGGCTCTCGGACGGTCTAGCGGTGCCGTTTGCTAGCATCGCTTCAAATTCGGCTTTCGCGATCTTGAGTTTATCGGGAGCAAGACGTCTAGGAGCGCACGACACGGGAGGACCAGGTGTGGTGCGTATGTGGTGTAGAGTGTTGTGTGGTACATTACGCTGCGTACCTGCCGGTCGCGTAATTTCTGCGAATTCTCGCGAAAGTAGTTGGTGGTACGATGAGTCACCTGTAAGAACTTTTACAGATAAAACGGAGTTACATTTACTAGCCAGTGAAGCTGGAGTAGACAAAGTTGTTGTATTATCTATAAGTTTTTTATTTTTACAATCAACAATTAGGTTGTAGTATGAAAGAAAGTCAACTCCTATAATTGATTTCGTGACATCAGCCACCACGAAGCGCCATGGGTAGTTGCGACGGAGTCCAAAGTCCAACGTGAGGTGCACATATCCATATGTGTCTATGGTTGTTCCGTTGGCCGCCATCAGCTTGTAAGAGGTTGATGCTCGACGCTCTTGTAGTTGAGACCGGGGGAAAACACAGAGGTCGCTGCCAGTGTCGACCAAAAACTGCGTCTTCGTTCCGCGATCCGTGACGAAAAGGCGACCAGGGGAGGCGGGGCAGTCTTCCGTCGCCATTACAGACTGCCTGTTGCGTTTACCGATTTATAGTCGCACGGTTTTTGACATTTATGTGCCCTCGATCCAAACTTCGCGTGGTACCAACAAAGTGGGAAACGGCGGTACATCGACACTGAACGGGTTGAGCTGCGTGAAGTAGAACGGCGTCGCTGCGGCGGGTTAGCTCTATGGGTCTGGCGGGAGGGTCGGGTACACTCGTCGAGCTTGAGCGCAAGGTGCTCAACCATTTTGCGAAGCTCGGCGATTTCGCCCGAAACTGTATTGCCAGGTCCGCTGCTGCTCGTTCCTGCATGCGGCGCTGACGTTGCTGCAACCTGAGGTGGAGACGCGATCTCTTGTATCCGATCTGCCAGTTCTGCCAGGTCCTCGAGGCTCTGAGACGACTGCGATGCTAGGACTGTTTGGATGCTGCGCGGTAGCCGATTGCTCCAGATAGACCTCAGGAACTCCTCTGGAACATCCGGTCCTGCCAAATCCTGAAGGTGTCGGAGAAATTGAGATGCCTTCCTGTCACCTAGTTCCTCGTGTGTCAGCACGTCGCCTCAGTGCTTGTTTGGCCTATCTGCACTCGAGCAAATTTTACAGGAGACAGCAAACAAGCACGGCATTTTCTTTAAGTGCCGTGTTGAGAAAAAAATTGAAATGAGATTTTTATTGTTTTAGAATTGAATATTTAAAAAAAATATTTTACCAGTCGGATGGAAATTTTATTCTTTATAATACTGCATTAAAAAGTCATTTTCGTAAAAAATGTCAGATAGGCCAAACAAGCACTGAGGCGACGAGCAGTTGTCTCACCTTATTTTCGTGCGAGGCGGTGAGGCGCTTAATGAGCTCACCTTTCACCTTCTCGTAGCGGTGTCTTAATGGAGGGTTGACAATAATGTCCTTAACTGCTTTGCCGTGGACGATATCCAGGTTCGTGATGACTAGATTGAATTTCACAAAGTCATCAGTGATGCCAAAATTTTCGAACTGTCCCTCCAACAGCGCGAACCAGATCTCAGGATCGTCCGGAGAGAAAGTAGGCACTTTAAAATTTAATTTTCGTACGTCAAATGTCGATTTTTGATCCGGGTCCGTGGAAACGCGCTTTGCCTTTGTTCGACGAGTGGTGACGTTTCTCGCATCGAATTGGGTTTTTGCAGAATCACTGTCGGTAGTTTGACTATCTCGTGGCTGGCTCATTTTGGAAATTGATGGTTCTTAGCTCACTCGGGGTCACCAGTTTAGCTGGTTTAGGTATTGGTACAGCTAATTAATAAATACCTTCTCGGCCGTGGTAGTTCGGTAGGTGGTCCAGAGTGAAACAACTCCGTACACAGAACACACAGTTTATTGTCACAGCACAGAAGAAAGCAACAGAAAAGAAGGAGTAATAAGCACAGCACAAAAGATGAAGCAAGGAGATAGATTTAAACAGTTATTACAGCAAATATATCGAGAAAAACAATTATTATTAAGCCAAGCAGTCGGTTCGCGTTGAATAGTAGTAACGATGTTCCGAGCGGTTCGAAACCGGTTGCTCATCGAACTTCACATCAGTCTACGTACGTGTGACGTAGAATTATTATATACGTTTCCACTAGTCGTCCGGCAGGTTCGTACGATAATAGTGCAAACGATATTTGGTGTAATATGTAAATGTATTGTGTGTATATAATATTATATGTGTGCGCTGTGTAATGTTTATATATGATGTATAAATATATATTATTATTTTATATAAATTATTTTATACGTATTATGTTAAGTGTATTTTGATATTATAAATTATACAGTGCTTATATATAAATATATTGTATATTATATAATTATATTTATGTATAATATTATTTAAAATGTGGAGTTCCAACAGTATAAAATTTAAATATATTACCATCATAAATTGTATTTTTTTCAAACAATTGCAAACAGTTTGTTGTTTTAATTTTGGTGATCTCGAAAAGATCGAAATATTATCTAAGCTTTGAGCATCCTCCTCTTGGTGGCTAACCTAATACATAAATTTAGAGATTTTAGACTTTATAGAACATGATTGTAAATTTACACTAATAAATTGTAAAAAAAATATTACCTGACTAACTAGACCCTCTTGGTTGTCAGAGAAGCTATTACTCTTAGTAAGTCCAGTATGTGGACTCGATAATGGTGACAACGCTACCGACATATTAATAATGTTTTCGTCTGCTTTATTCGTGGCTGCCTTAATATTTTTCTTTTTATTTGAGTTGGGCACATGCATGATGATGTTTCGTTTTTAAGTGGGTTGCTAAATTGGTAGTATTTCCGCTGCTTTTATAATTTTTCCCGCATAGGTTGCAGGTAACATTCCTTGCATCAACTTTTTTAAAATACGTCCATACAATGGAAGAATTGGCCGAAGAAGACATTTTTAGGCACTGCACTATTTGTGAACGATGTAACGAACGATTTAATAAATTAATATGAAAAAACACTTGCTTCAACCACTACATTACATTATAAGTAATTATTTAAACAGTTATTTTTCATAACATCTCTTTTTTTAATCGCACTGGTGCGGTTACTCCCCCCAACTGTGTGGTGAGTGATGGACGTTGAGTCCATCATTAAAGCCCGCACACGGGTAGGCGACCAGGACCCTGTATCGGAGAAAGCCACTAGCGTAGGGTCAGGGCGAGCATCGCACGCGGGTATCGTCGCGAGTGATGCCTGCTCTGAAGAGCAAAGTGGGAGAAGTCGGCGCAAGCGGAAGACCGCGGCGCGCCGGACCTCGGAAAGCAGTGGGCTTTCGTCCGCCTTCTCTGACGAGGAGATGCCACGAGGACCCACGAGGCGAGCTGTCGCAAAGACCCAAGCCACCACTAAAGCGACAAGGAAGGAGCCGCGGAGAACCTCCGCCTCACCGACGCAGTCGGTGGCATCTTTCGCCTCGGCTCAAGCGACTGACGGGGAGCTCTCAGAGAGCCCTGTCGTCGTCCTGGAGACCATAAGGCGCCAGGCCGCTGCTGTTGCCACGAACAGATACATAAGACTGCGCCCGACCTACGCGCAGGCGTGGCGGCGGTTGGCCAAAGAGACTGGCAGGATTATGCCTGCTGTCTCGGCGGCCATCAGCTGGGACGCGGCGCTGCGCACGGAACTGGAGAGGTCGAGAGCCGAAGTGGCTCTCCTCAAGGAGAAGCTGACGGCCGTCGAGAACCAGGGATCGGGGACTAATGTGGCAGCGAGTGGCTCGCGGAGGGCGCGGTCTACAGCGCCGGTTGCGCAGCCAAGCAGCACCAGAGCGTTGCGGGCCAATAAGTAGGCCAATGAAGAGTGGCTGCCTCCGCGGCGACTCGCTTCATGACGGGCCAGGGTGCAGCAGGCAGAGTCTCGGGAGGAGATAGTCGCCTGCATCAGGCGGGAGTTGGCGGAGGAGTTCGGCAAACAAATTGCCGAACTCAGGGGGATTGTGGCGGCCCTGAGTGGTGCCGCACCATCCGCGCCGCCTCCTGTCGCTCCCGCCCAACCGGCCGAACCTCTTTCGGGTCCGGAATCGGTGCCGACGTGGAGTGGCGGCGGGACGCCGACTCCGATGCCGCCACCTCAGCCCCGCCCATTTCCTCCGCCCCCATCCAATATGGATGAGGGATGGACTGAGGTGGTTAAGCAGGGCGCAAAGAGGGCCAGGGTTGTGGTCACTCCGACCCAACCACCACAACCGAACGAGACGAGGGCAGCGGCCAAGACGACTCCTCAGCTGGGGAGAATGCCGACCGCTGCCCAAAACACGAACGCGACTCCGGCGGCCGCGGCTGCTCCCTAACCGGGTCGAGCACCCGCCGCCGGAAAGAAGAAGAAGAGCCAGAAGGCTAAGAAGAAGCCACGCGCGCCGCGGCAAGCTGCAGTGGTGGTCACCCTGCTGCCTGACGGCCAGGCGAAGGGGTTGACACCCGACGTCATGGTTAAGGCGCGTGCGGCCATGGACCTCAGGGAGATCGGGGCGGAGGATGGCCTCCGAATCCGGCATACGGCCAATGGGGCCCGACTGCTGGAGTGTCCCGGCGCTGACAGTGACAGCGTCGCGGACCGTCTGGTGTCGGGTCTGCGGGTAGTATGGCCGGAGGTGGAGGTCAAGGTGCACAGGCCGGTCAAGATGGCTGAGCTGCGGGCGACCGGCCTGGATGAGTGCGCCCCGGAGAATGTAACCGTAGGTGAGCTTCGCCAAGGTTACACCGGGGCCAGCTCAGTGCGGGTACGGTGTCCAGTCGGGGCCGCCAACTCCCTGGCCACTCCTCCGCCCGAAAGGCCGGCTGGAGACCCTGGTAGGCTGCGCGTGGGCTGGGTCACGCGCCTGGCGATGCCTGAAGTGCTTTGGCACGGGGCACAGCGTCGCTAGGTGCACCAGCACTGTAGACCGCAGCGGATTGTGCTTCCGCTGCGGTCAAACCGGACACAAAGTGGCCGTGTGCTCGGCCGCGGTGCACAACGCGCAGGGGGCAGGGCTTGCTCCCCGTCCGGTGGTAACACCGAACGTAACAGACGAGTTCGGTGACGGCTTGGCGACCATCCACGTAAGGAGAGCCGCGGCGATCTCGCCCTTGGTAATGGTGGCCAAGGGACCAGGGTTCGTCGCGGCGATGATGGAAGATACCGTCGTGATCGGGGCGTCTTTCTCCCCAAATCGACCTATTCTCGAGTTCGAGCAGTTCCTGGACGGGCTCGCAGCGATCACTCAGCGCTCCGCTCCCCGTCCTGTGATACTGGCGGGGGACCTCAATGCGAAGTCAGCCGCTTGGGGCTGCCTCCGCACCGAACCTCAAGGTAGGCGATTGGAGGAGTGGGCGGTTGCGGCCGGACTCTGTGTTTTGAACAGGGGGTCGGTCGCGACTTGCGTGCGGTGGCGGGGCGAGTCCATCGTGGACGTGGCGTTCGCGAGCCCTGTCATCGCACAGCGCATCCGCGGTTGGGAGGTGCTGGTGGGGGCGGAATCGTTGTCGGATCACCGTTATATCCGGTTTGATCTTTCCGCCCCCACTACAACCGCCGTCGCCCGTGGGACTGCGCCCCGTTCACTCCCCAGGTGGGCATTGAAGCTCCTGGACAGGGAGCGCTTGGTGGAAGCCTCCACTGTGGCGGCGTGGACGCCTATGCGTCCACACCCTGTGGACGTGGAGGTCGAGGCGCTATGGCTCCGGGACACGATGCATCGTATTAGCTGCCTCGATGTTTCGATGCCTCGGGTCGTCCCTCGACCTCCTAACAGGTCGGCGTACTGGTGGTTGGTCGAGATAGCGCAGCTACGTGCTGTATGCGTCCGGGCGAGGCGCCGGTGCACCGGACATCGCAGCCGCATCCTCGCGCGCCGTGACGATCCCGTCGCGTTCGCGGAGAAGGAGGCCCGGCAGTATGACGAGTACGCTGAAGCGAGGGGCGCTAAGCAGCTGGCCATCAAGCAGGCCAAGGAGAGGTACATGAAGTCACTCTTGGGGACGCTCGACGTTGATCCGTGGGGGCGCCCGTATAAAACGGTGCGCGGCAAGCTACGCCCGTGGGCGCCTCCTCTAACAGCAGCTGCAGGATATCGTTTCGTTGTTCCCGCAGGAGCAGGACGGATTCACTCCGGCTACTATGGGTACATTCAAGAGAGATTTGGCTCAAGTTCTTAAACAATTTTCAAAACATTGTTTTATTTTTGTATTATAGCTCAATTTTTTATTATTTTCTTATCTCATTATATTTTAATATAAGTGTTTTGTTTAATATTTATTGTATAATTTAATGATTTACTTTTCATACATGTTTTTTTTAATTATAAATTATCATTATTTTTCGTACTTAGTGTAACTTTCAATTCCGATGTTCTGTTAGCATGCTGTTTGTACCTATTATTTAAGTGACATTTACTCATGTGTACTGTAACATCAAAATTTAATATTTCCGAACATTTCCCGAAACCATTCGTAAACCGAATGCGAACCCTTTTCACTACACTAAATTTACAGCCCATCACTAAAATTACTGTAAATGTGGGTAATTTCGATATAACTATATTCGACCAAAGACGGGTAAATGTATGCATCTTTTGTTCGTCTAAAGTACCTACTTAAGCTTGAGCATTTGATCTTGTCCTTCATTATAAGGCAAGTTTTAATTTGAATAACCATCTGGTCTATTTAAGAGACAGTCACTTACATTCAATTAATACTGACAGAAAGTCAGTATTAATTGAATTGGCCCAGGCCGGCCCAGGACCAGCCCGGGTCGGGGAGCACGGCTTGCCATCCCCCGGATAGATGGCACGCAGGGTGCGCGCTGATGCCTAGCGCAGCACCCCTCGGGTCCGATGTTGGTGGACCCGGTACTCTTAGGGGGCCAGATCCCGGGACAACTCCCGAGGCCGGCCCCGCTCAACGTCGGCGGCGACGGGGTTGGTCGGGGAGGGAAGAACTCTCCCTCTCCCGCCACGCCGCCTCCTTCTGCGAGATGGTGGACTCACAGAAGTTGAGCATAGCTTTCCAGGACTCGTCGTCGTCGAGCATCGATGCCACGACGCCCGGTAACGACAAGTCCTGCCCTACTTGTGCGACCAGGACACGGCGCTGCTCCTCCCATACGGGGCAGACAGCGAGCGTATGCTCTGCCGTGTCCAGGTCGCTTGTGCAATGATGGCACCTCGTCGTCGGCTCGACCATTATCCGGTTCAGGTACTTCCCGAAGCAACCATGCCCGATCAGCACCTGCACCAGACGAAAGGTGAGACGTCCCTCGCCACGACTCACCCAGTCCTCCAGGACAGGGCGAATCGCCTCGACGGTCCTTAGACCCCAGCTGGGGTTGGCCAAGCGTCTTGACCACGCCTCCAGGACGGACCGTCGAGATTGGGGCTTCCGGTCCCGTACCGCGGCTCTGAGGGCACGCACAACCAGAGCATGGAGGTCGCAGCGCCAACGATAATCGTCGGCGAGCGCCTCCGCCTCCAGAGTCAGGAAGCTTAGAAAATTCGAGACGTTACAAAAAAAATTGTTTTTCTGCAAATAAATAGCGAAGCGCTTTTATTACCGTGGGAACTTATTTTGTATTGTTTATGTCTATTGTTTGCTGGCTTTTATTGCTTCGACCATTCGCAACAATATTAGAAAACCGTCTTTGATCTTCGTGGGAACTAAATTGTTTTGCTACTTCTATTGTCTCGACCATTCGCAACACTACCCCCTCTCTAAGACATGCTCGTCCCGAGCATCGTTAGACCCGTGGTAACGCACCAGCCGATCTACGTGAACGATCTTAGGTGTGCCTCGTTGTCCTTTCTGTATCCGGTATGTCAGGTCGTTGATCCTGGTCACCACACGATATGGACCATCCCATTTGGCTTGTAGATTCGGAGACTTCCCTTTGCTGCGTACTGGATTGTGAAGCCATACCAGAGAGTTTTCGTCAAATCCGGGGTTATTGAGTTTACGGTCGTAACGAGTTTTCATCTTCTGTGATGCGCTCTGCCCGGACTCTCTGATGTGCTCGTAGATCTCGTTCATCTTGTCTCGAAGATCGCCGGCGTATTCCGTGATTGTTTGTGGTGAATCAGGTGGTATGCCAGTTATCAGGTCAGCTGGTAGTCGCAGTTCTCGGCCAAAGTTTGCGAATGCTGGAGTCACATTAGTGCTCTCATGGACAGTACTACGATACGACAATAAAAATGGCTGGATGTGTTTGTACCAATCTCGCTGCTTGCTTCCGACTACTTTAGCCAGGTATTTCTCCAGGGTTTGGTTAAATCGCTCCACCATGCCATCCGACTGCGGATGATACGACATAGTTCGTGTTTTGTGAGCACCCATAACTCGACACGTCTCTTGGAACAACTGGGACTCAAAATTTCTCCCCTGGTCGCTGTGTATTTCCAAAGGCACTCCAAATCGGCAGAAGACTTCATGGACTAGTTCATCGGCTATATTCCCTGCGGTCAACCGTACTGGTGCACCTGGCGATGCTGTGCCCAGTGCCGAAGCATCGGAGGCACCGCTAGGCGTGCGACTCCAGCAGGCGCACGTGGGCCGCAATCCAGCCCACGCGCAACCTGCCAGGGTGTTCTGCCGGTCATCCCGGCGGGGGAGTGGCCAGGGAGGTGTCCTTCTCAATAGGGCATCGCGCCCACACCGAGCTGGCCCCGGTGTAGCCGGCGCGAAGTTCGCCCACGACGACGTTCTCCGGGGCACATCCGCCCTGGGCCACGATAGCCGCGGCCACCTCCTTCTTGGTGGCGGAGTCGTCCAAGCCGGTGATTCTGATCTCCGCCATCTTCACCGACCTGTGGACACGCACCACCTCCTCCGGCCAGACCGCCCGGAGGCCCGCCATCAGACGGTCCGCGATGCCGGAGCTTTCGGCACCGGGCACTCCAATAAGCGAGCCCCGTTGGCGGTCGTGCGGAAGCGGAGGCCCTCCCCCGCTCCGATCTCCTCGAGATCGATAGCCGCGCGCGAATGGTTCATGACGTTGGGATACGTCATGCCTATGGCCTCGCCGGCTGGCAGCAGCGTAACCACTATTGCCGCCGACTTCGGCGCGCGCGGCCCCTTCTTCTTCTTCCCCTTCTTGGCGGCCGGTGCTCGACCCTGCTGGGGAGCAACCACGGCCGCCGCGGTCGTAGTCCGGTTGTTGGGGTTGTTTTTTTTTTTTTGTTTTAGTTGGAGGAAATCGCCGGATCCTCGGTCTGTGGGAGTTGAACCTCACTAAAACCTCCAATCGCTCACACTCAGCGTCCGAACCCCGGCTGAGGCCAGAACCCAGCACGGAGTTATGCGGGGTGACGCGACGCGTTACGCACTGCGGCACACTTTCCCGTCGCGACACCCCCAGACGCCGAACCGGTAGCCGCCAGCGAACACGGCCACCAGCTCTCTCGGTCGGCGGGCTTTCCGAAGCCCGCCCAGATGGGACCGCGTGCCACCCTCCCACGGAATACCCCACAAAGAGGAGATCTTCATGGAAGGCGCGAAACCTAGGAATGTCTATTGCCTGAAGCGAACCGTTCTGCCACCGAGATCAGAAACCATTGTGGCTGTGAAGCTACCAGAAAACCCTGGAAGTCCGCGACGATATGTGTTGATTGAGCAAGTGGATAGCAACCAACCATGGAAGATGGCGCGGACATTAGTGAAAACCACTGGAGCTACAGCAGTGCGTGTACTGAACGCAAGTGATGAAGAACACCTCATTAAGGGAGGCACATTGATGGGCACTTGTGAGGAAGTCGACTGGATGCGCAGCTGTCAAGAAGCACGTAGCGGCGACCAACTGCAGAGTGATCAGTGGCCCTAGCACGAATAACTTGCGAAAATGTAATCGTATCGTTATCGAATTATATTTGTATGAGATTTGTACAGCGCCCGTCGTACGTAAAAGGAACTAAATTTGCTAACACGAACAACATTCGTATCGTTATCGTATCGACACGTATACGATACTCGAAACTTATAAACAATCAAACGTTATAATTGCGAGCACGAACACTGATTTGACGTACGGTAATGTAAATTGTCGAAGGCTGGGTATCGAGTTTTATTCACTTGAAATTTGTCGGTGAGAAAGGTTTCGAAACGAGTTTAAATATAATTTTAAACGTGTTTTTCTTTCTTTTAGGTATTTTTTCTAAATAATAGTGTTTTCTTATCCCTTTAGTTAGTTCTTGAATACAATTTATTTTAATAAATTGCTTAAAGACCATTTTTCATATTTGTGGCGCCGTAACATGTCAGGCAGTTTTTGGTCGATATTACAATTTTTTTTAAGGTAGCTCGTACAGTTCTGAGCGTGATTGTATTTAAAGAGACTTTTGTAAGGGAGGCCTGGTAATAACAAGAAGTTTAAAGTGATAGGTTTTGTACAAAACAACATTGTAAGGTCGCTATGTGTCTGACTTTGAACTGAAATAAAAAATTCAATACTTCCAATAGGCAGTTAAAAAAATTAAATTCAACTCTTGATAACATGATAGTTTAGACTGTTTAGAGTACGGCTTGTAAGTTTAAATAGGATTGGAGCTATTCATGATCAAATTTTGTCCGGGGACTTTTTCTCCATTTTCTGTTCTCGCAAACTAATGAATTTTATAATAAAACTATTATGTTTATGATATCCCGTTCCAGTGCAAAATATAGTTACAGTATCTAGTTAAACGTTTGTAAAGAAAGAAGTGCTATAATCCTGACCGTTTTCCTACCATATACATCCAGACATCAAAATCGGATTTTGTAACCGGTATGTTATCTATGTCCTGGCGCATTTTTTTAGTTTGTGTATGGAAATATTTAACAATTCATACTTACAAATGTGACATTTAGTATCTATTTATGATCCCTTAAGTAGTATATTAAACAACCGACCCATTTAAATGTTATTCAATATTTTCCCACGTTTTCTCACTAACCTGTCTCTCTTTCTCCTGTTAGAATGCACAGGTTAAAGAGATCTTTGCCAGGTTAAAGTTATTTTCCTCTTAATTATAGAAAAACAACATTGTTACTAAGGGAACAAATATATAATTAGGCTTCAATATCTAGAACAAATACTAAAATTTGCATTAATAATACTAAAAAGATAGTCAAAGCTATGGAACTAATCATACCCACTTAAACTTTTAAGGTAATGTTTGACCTACTTCTGCTTTAACTTCTAAGAAGAAATGTAGAAAAACAATAAATTTATAATATTTATAAGAGAACTAGAAGGAGAATCAACAAAATCCAGTTATCTAAATGAAGAGTGTCTTTAATACTCTGTGGCTATAGCTTGATATTTTGAGTTACTTTAGTCCTGATGACAATAGTTTTCTTGTTCTTTATTATGTACTTATTGTTATCAAAGATTATAGTAGTACCCAAATGAATTTTTATGTATTCCTCATACATTGTGTACAAAATTAGCCCTTCTGAACATGACGTACACCCATTAGGCTTCTGAGCAATGTCTTGAAGCTATGTTTTCTAGCGTCCTAAGAATCGTCTCACATTCACGGTTGACGATATCTAGTTCTATCAAGCTGGTTTCTAAAAAGACTATAATATCGTAGATAAAACTCATACGCTGCAATATATCATACAGTAGATCGAGGACTTGCCACTTTATATAGTTTTGAAAACTACGAAAAGGTCTTGATTAGGTCGAAGGTTGGGCTGTATTGCAGTACCTTCAACAGTGCTAAGCTAATAAGGCAAAGTGTCTGTACGAAAAAGCCACCATGTCAGTCTAATTTCAGAGTTAGACCCAAAACCAATCCGCGTAAAGCGTGAGATAAGGTAATGTTACATCAAAATAAACAGCGAGTTTAAATTTCAATATTGATTTGCGGATGTTGTTGTAATTTTAGTGAACTTGTGCTTTAAGTTCTCTACAATGGCCAGGCATAATCTCTCTCTCTCTCATTACTCAATTGTTAGACTATATAATTTATTATGCTTTTACATTTTCTTTATTAACATAATACTTTTACATCGTTGACGCAACTATGGAAACTACTAGTTCGTTCCTACGTTCAGACATGTCGCTTATCAAAACTTTGCACTTAGCAACACCTCCCCTCAAAGTTTATAACACTACTACACACCAACTACACACATAACATCATCATCCCATTAGTCATTCTATCATTCCTAAATTTTTCATACATTCGTAATGTTTTCATGAAAATCCTCCCCTGGCTTTTGTGAACATCCTTTCGCGACGAGCCATGACTTTTTTATTTGTTGGTCGCGCAACTATTTCCCATTTACCATTCTTTATTTCATCTTCCAAAGCTCTTCGCCATTCGGGTTCACCATCATTATTTTCATTTTCTTTCCATGTCAATGGATCAATAGCTGCCATTCCTGCTATAATTTCAGTATTTTCTATTTCAAGCTCCGATTCTGTATCTGCCCCTGTGTTATTTGTACCTGGTTTATATTCTTTACGCGGTCTCCCCGCTAAACCAGTACGGATGATTTTTGGTCTTCCTCTTCCTCTTGTTTTTATAGGATTCGTCTTTTGCTCTACTTCTTCATTTTTAGGATTGTCCAACTCAACGATTATTTCTCTGTTATCAGAATTTCCTCCTTCTTTATTTTCACTATCATGTATTTCTACATATTCATTATCAAAAGCGCTTTCTTTCATAAAACTTACATCTCTCGTTATAACTATTTTCTTAGTTTTAGGGTCATGAATTCTATAAGCTTTAGATTGGTTGTCATATCCCATAAATATTCCGACTTCTGAATTAGCTTCAAATTTTCCTTTCTTTGTTCCCTTTTGTTTGTAGTATAGCTTCGTTCCAAATGTGTTCATGAAAGTCACTGTAGGCTTTTTCCCTTTCCATACAGTGTGAGGTATTTCACCTTTCAAAGCTATAGTAGGACATCTGTTTCTTATAAAGTTAGCTGTATTTATAGCTCCAGCCCAAAAACCTGGAGGGCTTCCAGCTTGATACATCATGCATCGAGCCATCTCAATCAATGTCCTATTCTTCCTCTCAGCTATACCATTTTGTTGTGGTGTATATGGTACAGTTAATCTTCTTTTGATTCCTTCTGTCTTTAAAAAGTCATCAAACTCTTTGTATTCTCTTCCATTATCTGACTGTAAATTCTTTATTTTCATACCGGTTGACTTCTCTGCATATGCTTTGTACTCCTTGAAAACTTTCAAGACATCACTTTTGTTAGTTATAAAGTAAACTTCGCACCAGCGAGATCTGTCATCAATAAACGTGACAAAATATTTCTTCTTACCATATGACTCATGTCTCATCGGGCCACACACGTCTGTGTGTACTATCTCTTATAATGAGTCAGTGCGTTTTTCATTATTCTTAGGAAATGGTTTACAAGTCAGTTTTTGACTTATACAAATTTCACAATCCGACAGTTTTTCACTATCTTTAAACGTCAAACCATGTACTAAGCCGTTCTTGGCCATAGCTTTGAGATCACGCTCATTGATGTGGCCCAAGCGTTCATGCTAAATGTCAATAGGTTTTTTCACCATTTGCACATTATTGGAGTACTGCTGATTCAGTCTTACATGGTATAAGTTACCCACACGGTCGGCCCTCATATGAATCTTCTTGTTCTTATCAATAACAACAGCATCTTGCTTAGTAAAATGACTTCATATCCATAATCAGTCATTTTTGACACTGACAAAAGACTTGTTCGTAAGTCTGGCACGTAGAACACTTTCTGAATGTCTACCAGGCGTTTTTCACAACCTGTATCAACCGAGATACTAACTTGACCTACCCCGGTTATCTGTGTACTGTCTTGGTTTGCTAAACGAAGTTCATTGTCTAACCGTGTTAAATCCCTTCATCATGCGCTTATTGCATATATGTCCTGTGCATCCACTATCAATGCACCACACAGAGCTGATCTGTTCGCCTGTACGAGCCTCTTCGGTCGTGCTGAACATTGTGTTTTCCTGCTGCTTAGAACTACTACGTTCTGCTTGTTTCGCGCTATGTTTAGTTTTGTGTAAAATTTGAGTCTTGCATTCTCTTGCAAAATGTCCCCGTCGACCGCAACGATAACATTCTAGTAGTGTGGCAGCTGATGCTGAATGGAGCCGGAAAAACTTGGAGTTAGTTGGGCACAAAATGGGGCAAGATCAGTCGTTATGGTGAAATTTGAGGGAAGCATATGTCCAACAGTGAACGTCTATAAAATAATAATGATGATAATAATATAATATAAAGGTATTCAGGAGTGCTACCAAAAGTAATTGAAATTATTATTTTTTCTTTCTTTAAACTTCTCAATTTGAAGAAATTGCAGGTAAATAGCGAAAAACGTCCCGAAATTCCATTGTTAACACAACAACCTGTATACTAAGCGATGACTTCTACGATTACATTGTTTATTCTTTCAGAAAATAGTATGTTTCTATGTATTCTAATAAGGTTTTCTCATTTACCTGCACACTTTCACTTTAACCTGTGAGAGCATTTTTTTGAAACGCTGTATTTCATTCAATTTTGTCTAAATCTCGTTCCCTTCCATAAATTCCTTATAATTATGATAATGTCAATAGAATTACATCAAAAAAAGTCCGAAAATAAAACTTTTTTAAAAAGTGCAAAAAAATCAATCGGCGCCACAAATTTCAAAATAACCCTAAAATGCAAAGACCACCGTTGTACCAGCGTAGTCCTTTATATGATTTTATTGCTGTAAGTTTACTTGAAAATTAAGAATATTTAGCAAGAGAAGTTAAGAAGGCAATCAGCCTCAGTCAATCGTGTTATATTTTTTTAAACATACTTGAGCATCAACATTTTTCAATCAATTACATACATATTGACTAAAATACTTGAGATAATATTTTTTTCCAATAATTAGAACGATAAAAGCACATACACTTCCATAAATCCACCATTGTTAAATACTATAAGTAACTAAGATGACTGCTGAATAGTAACTAGTTTCAAATTTAAATAAATCTTAAGAATAAGTACTCAATTACTAAAAACAATGAAATACTGTCGCTCTTAGCTAAAACTAAAGTAAACATAAACAAAGTTTGTTTAACCTTGGCCGATATCGAGTAGATTCGTTCAGAAATATATATATTTTTTTGTTATATCCAATACACTATTTTATTTCTTCGATTTTAATGTCATTTCATGTTTCTTGCACTTTAAATGCAATCATTGATATTTTTTAAATAATTAATAAGGAAATTCAATTGTTTAAAAATAAAACTAAAACTTGGTTAAGTTTCCGAACGAATCATTCATTCCATATGTGATCATTTCATTTCACAAGGACCGTCTCTAATTACGTTAGGATGACGTCACTAACGTATTCGAATCGAGCTGACGATAGTTTGCAAAATGTTGTTCGTGCTGCGAAGTATCGTCGTCGTATCGAGGGCTCGATACGTTAACGTTACGAATTCGTAAAATTTTCGTGCTTGGGCTACAGGATGTGTCAGCGATCTTAAAGGACTGTCGCAAAGATCTGTCTGGCAAATAACTCTTGATGGCTAAAAAGCTGCTGTTACGCTAGACGGATATCTTCGCTTCAAGTGACGACAGCATTGGGAAAACTGGATTAGTGAAGCATACCATAAATACTGGAGACGTGGTACCGATACGTCAGCGGCCTAGAAGAATACCAGTGGCTCGAGAAAAGGAAGTTGACGCCATGCTGGAAGAGATGGTGAAAAGCGGTGTGATTGAACCTTCATCTAGCCCATGGTGTTCTCCAGTGGTGCTTGTGAAGAAAAACGATGGAACCATGAGATTTTGCGTGGATTATCGAAAACTCAACGACGTGACAAAGAAAGACAGTTACCCACTACCGAGAATCGACGATACCTTGGATACACTATCAGGGATAAGATGGTTTACAACTCTGGACCTAAAAAGTGGGTACTGGCAAGTCGAGATCGACCCTAAGGACAAAGAGAAGACTGCATTTTCAACTGGAAAGGGTCTCTGGCAATTCAAAGTGATGCCCTTTGGTTTATGCAACGCTCCGGCCACATTTGAAAGACTTATGGAGCTCGTACTAGTCGGACTGATTGGAGATGCCTGCCTCGTGTATCTGGATGACATTATAATCGTGGGAAAGACCTTCAAAGACCACCTTAAAAACCTGGATCGCGTGTTGTCAAAGATTCGAGCTGCTAACCTCAAGCTAAGCCCAAAAAAGTGCTCGTTCTTCAAGCGACAAGTGAGTTTTCTGGGACACGTAGTCTCGGAAGCGGGTGTGCAGACCGATCCTGATAAAATCGTCGCTGTTAAGGAGTGGCCAACACCAAAAGACAAGACTGAAGTTAGAGCATTTTTGGGACTATGCTCTTACTATCGACGATTCGTGAGGGGCTTCGCTGACATTGCTAAGCCATTGCATAAGCTCACGGAGGAGAAACGACTTTTCTGCTGGGACGAAAACTGTGATGGTGCATTCAAGGAATTAAAGAGACGACTATGTGAAACACCGATCCTCGGCTTCCCAAACACAGCGAATGAGTTCATTGTGGATACCGACGCAAGCAACATTGGTATTGGGGGTGTACTGTCACAACGGAAAGGCGAACAAGAAGTTGTGATAGCCTACTTCAGCAAGTCGCTATCCAAGCCGGAACGAAACTACTGTGTGACAAGGAAAGAACTGCTCGCAGTAGTAAAGACACTACAACACTTCAGTAAATACCTACTTGGAAGAAGATTTCATCTAAGGACTGACCACGCTGCGCTGAAGTGGCTACTTCAATTTAAGAATCCTGAAAGACAAGTGGCAAGATGGATCGAACAACTACAGAAGTTTGACTTTTCGACGGAACATCGTAGTGGACGACTGCACGGCAACGCAGATGCATTATCGAGGAGACCATGCCCTGATGACTGCAAGCACTGTCTGCGGCAAGAGAATAAAAAGGCAATACCAATCAGAATGCTCAGAACGGATCTTAGCGACGAGTTACTGGGCTCAATGGAAGAGTCTCCTGATCCACGAGGGGGTTCTGTGCCGTAAATGGGAGAACGCCCGATACCGGATGTTCTACACCTGTACCATGAAGGATTCTCCGGAGGACATCTAAGAGTGAAAGAACACTACTGGATCAACACGTCGCCCCAGTGCTTGTTTGGCCTATCTGACATTTTTTACGAAAATGACTTTTTAATGCAGTATTATAAAGAATTAAATTTCCATCCTACTGGTAAAATAAGTTTTTAAAATTTTCAATTCTAAAGCAATAAAAATCTCATTTTAATTTTTTTCTCAACACGGCACTTAACGAAAATTCCGTGCTTGTTTGCTGTATCGGTAGTTTTTAAAAATTTCAGTGCTTGTTTGTTGTATCGCAACTCAATTGACCAATCACAGCCGGCGTAGCGCCGTATCCGCCATTTTGTATGACGTCACAGTAGTTCGAAACACAGTGAGATTCGCATGAAATCACAATAAAAAATGAGATATAGTTTATTAAATTATGTTTTTTTTTCATAAATTTGATTGAATATCATTTTAAAAGTATTTCTTCAACAAATCATAAAAGCAAAGATGAGCAGACATCGCTAAAAATAGAGAAATACGTATTTTTTTTAATTAACCGTTGACTCAGTTGAATTTCAAACAGGGTGTTCTATTTAAAAACTTTAAACCAATTGTCAGGTTAAGACAAGTATCACGCCCTTTTTCCATACAAATAAATAAAATTCGAGTTTTCGAAATCTGTTTGTAAATTGTTCTGTACTGTGAATCCTGGATCCGGATGTTGGATTCTGCATCCTGGTTCTTGAATATAGGATCCTGGATCTTAATCAAGATCTGATGATGGAGCTGGAAGGTGACTACGGAAACTCCGTCAATAAACAAGATAACATCATCGTGTTTAGGCTCTACTGAAGCGTCTTGATGAGTTCTTTGCATAGACATGAATGTCAAGGTCTGATGATGGAGCTGGAAGGTGGCTACAGGAACTCTGTCAATAAGCAAGATAACCTCATCGTGTTTAGGCTCTAATGAAGCGTCCTGGTGAGTACTTTGTCCCTAGATGAATGTCTCATCAAGTTCTCACCAGGACGCTTCATTAGAGCCTAAACACGATGAGGTTATCTTGCTTAATGACGGAGTTCTTATTGCCACCTTCCAGCTGCATCATCAGACCTTGATATTCATGTCTTTTGCAAAGAACTCACCAGGACGCTTCATTAGAGCCTAAACACGATGAGGTTATCTTGCTTATTGACAGAGTTCCTGTAACCACCTTCCAGCTCCATCATCAGACCTTGATATTCATGTCTTTGCAAAGAACTCACCAGGACGCTTCATTAGAGCCTAAACACGATGATGTTATTTTGCTTAATGACGGAGTTCCTATTGCCACCTTCCAGCTGCATCATCAGACCTTGATATTCATGTCTATGCAAAGAACTCACCAGGACGCTTCATTAGAGCCTAAACACGATGAGGTTATCTTGCTTATTGACAGAGTTCCTGTAACCACCTTCCAGCTCCATCATCAGACCTTGATATTCATGTCTTTGCAAAGAACTCACCAGGACGCTTCATTAGAGCCTAAACACGATGAGGTTATCTTGCTTATTGACGGAGTTCCTGTAACCACCTTCCAGCTCCAGCATCAGACCTTGACATTCATCTAGGGACAAAGTACTCACCAGGACGCTTCAAGCGCAAAAAACCCATCAATCAAAAATCGAGAAGTTGGTCATATTTTAAAATAATATACATAACGGAACAAGCGAAATCGGCAGTAAAACTTATACTAATTAAAAACTTACATCCTGTATCAACAATATTAGCACTTAGCACAAACAAGCACGGAAAATTATCACAATCCTTTGGTCAATCTTCAGTGCACGTTTGTTGTAAGTTAACATCCGAAAAATTTTTCGTGTACGTTTGGCCTATCGTCACACAAAACATGTAAAATACGCTAGAATCATAAACTATTGTATATTATTTCTTTATAAATCAATTTGTGGATAGCTCGTGTATTGATATTAAGTATCAAACTAAAAAATTAAACGTTATTTAATAAATAAAACAAAAAAAACGTCTCCTGTAAAATTTGCTCGAGTGCAGATAGGCCAAACAAGCACTGAGGCGACGAACTGCAGAGACGACGTCGAAGATTGGGTCAGAAAGTGTACCAACTATGCTGCAGTGAAAGGCCCTCATACTCGTAGCAGAGGTGCACTGAAAGTGTATAACGTTGGAGCACCGTGGGAGCGCATAGCCTTGGATATCGCAGGGCCATTTCCCGTTAGTGAAAGTGGCAACAAATACTTCATGGTTGTCATGGATTACTTAACAAAGTGGCCCGAAGTTTTTGCAATCCCTAACCAAGAAGCTTCTACAGTAGCCGATAAACTAGTCCATGAAGTCTTCTGCCGATTTGGAGTGCCTTTGGAGATACACAGCGACCAGGGGAGAAATTTTGAGTCCCAGTTGTTCCAAGAGACGTGTCGAGTTATGGGTGCTCACAAAATACGAACTACGTCGTATCATCCGCAGTTGGACGGCATGGTGGAGCGATTTAACCAAACCTTGGAGAAATACCTGGCTAAAGTAGTCGGAAGCAAGCAGCGAGATTGGGACAAACACATCCAGCCATTTTTAAACGGTTTTATTTAGCTCACCCCGTTTGTTTTATTCTTTATTTATTATTTATTCTTCCGTCAAATCTAGTAATTCAAATTTCACTCTCTTCCTTTCAACCGATTAATCTGAAATTTTGTATACACTTTGGATTTTGGTGACAATACATTTATGTTTATTCATTATCATTATAAATCCAAGATAGCGGCCGCTACAAAATGGCGGATAACGTAGGGTTTATCAATCCCATCAATATGGGTATCAAATGAATGGGCTCAATAAGCAGAATACAATTTACTATAAAAAATTGAAATCCAAGATGGCGGCCGCTACAAAATGGCGGACAACGTAGGTTTTATCAACCCCATCAATATGTGTATCAGATGAATGGGCTCAACAAGCAAAATACAATTTACTATAAAAAATTGAAATCCAAGATGGCGGCCGCTACAAAATGGCGGACAACGTAGGTTTTATCAATCCCATCAATATGGGTATCAAATGAATGGGCTCAACAAGCAGAATACAATGTACTATAAAAAATTGAAATCCAAGATGGCGGCCGCTACAAAATGGCGGATAACGTAGGTTTTATCAATCCCAACAATATGGGTATCAAATGAAAGGGCTCAACAAGCAGAATACAATTTACTATAAAAAATTGAAATCCAAGATGGCGGCCGCTACAAAATGGCGGATAACGTAGGTTTTATCAATCCCAACAATATGGGTATCAAATGAAAGGGCTCAACAAGCAGAATACAATATACTATAAAAAATTGAAACCCAAGATGGCCCTCGCTACCAAATGGCTGATAACAATTTTTTATCAAACTAAAAACTAGAAAATAAAAATAGGTAAAAAACTTTTTAAGTTAAACGGTTTTATGTTAAACATACATTGCAATATTTAAGATAAATGTACTAAAAACCAAAAAATAATAAAACAGATACAGTCGTGGGAATTATAAAACCGTTGGGCACATCAATTTACTACAATCGTTGTTGTCTTAATTATAATGTAACATTACAAAACAAACATTTTAATCAGCGATTGTAGACAATTCACGTGCCCAACGGTTTTATAATTCCCACGACTGTATCTGTTTTATTATTTTTTGGTTTTTAGTACATTTATCTTAAACATTGCAATGTATGTTTAACATAAAACCGTTTAACTTAAAAAGTTTTTTACCTATTTTTATTATTATCGTATCGTAGTACTGTCCATGAGAGCACTAATGTGACTCCAGCATTCGCAAACTTTGGCCGAGAACTGCGACTACCAGCTGACCTGATAACTGGCATACCACCTGATTCACCACAAACAATCACGGAATACGCCGGCGATCTTCGAGACAAGATGAACGAGATCTACGAGCACATCAGAGAGTCCGGGCAGAGCGCATCACAGAAGATGAAAACTCGTTACGACCGTAAACTCAATAACCCCGGATTTGACGAAAACTCTCTGGTATGCCTTCACAATCCAGTACGCAGCAAAGGGAAGTCTCCGAAGCTACAAGCCAAATGGGATGGTCCATATCGTGTGGTGACCAGGATCAACGACCTGACATACCGGATACAGAAAGGACAACGAGGCACACCTAAGATCGTTCACGTAGATCGGCTGGCGCGTTACCACGGGTCTAACGATGCTCGGGACGAGCATGTCTTAGGGAGGGGATAGTGTTACGAGAATTGAAGACGCATTATCAAGCAATAGAAACAACAGACACAATTAATAGGATATCGGTTCCCACGAGAACAAAGGCGCTTTGCTATTTTTTTGCAGAAAAACAATTTTTTGTAACGTCTCGAACTCTCTAAGCTTCCTGGCTCGCAATATAAATATTGGAGCGGTCCCTCGAGAAGGCAGTCTGTCATCAGCTACAGTGCGATCAACAACAAGCAATCAGTGCAAAGTGCTAAGTAACTGTGTGTTGCGATTAGTTTGTAAGAACACTGTGTGTGTAATTGCAATAAAGCGAGTTAAGATTGAGAGCGCATTGTTTGCATTTATCCCGACCCCTAGCCCGTAACAGTATGCTTCCATGGGTTACCAAAGAAAAATCGGGCTATTTCTATTCACCTACAATTGATTACTCTAGATGTGCATCTATAGGAAATATGGAGGTGTGTTGCCAGTTTTGCAATGCCCTTAAATGGAGTAATGAACCAAATGGCATATGTTGTTCAGGTGACAAAGTACTCATTGAAAATTTTCATGAACCATCAGAATTAATGAAGACTTTACTTAATGGTGAGCATCCCCAATCTAAACATTTTTTGAACAATATTCGTTCATATAATAGCGCATTTCAAATGACGTCTTTTGGAGCGAAACAGATTACTAAAGGATCATTTATGCCAACTTTTAAGGTGCAAGGCCAGGTTTATCATCTAATTGATTCCTTATTTCCGCAAAATGAGTCAAAATGTTTACAAATTTATTTTGTATCCAATTATAATGAACAGTCAAATATAAGAAATCATAACTTTCCGCAGTTAAACATGAATCTGATAACTCAACTTCAAAATATGCTACACCAAATAAATCCGTACGTCGCAAGTTTTAAAGCCGCATTAGACTCCATTCAACGTGACCAAAGTAACAATTACAAAGTTGTTATTAAGGCCGATAGACGTCCTGCAGAGGAACACCGTGGAAGGTACAATGTTCCCGTTGCAGACGAAGTAGCAGTAATTCTTATTGATCAAGAATGTGACAGACGTGACATTGTGTTGCGATGTCATGATAATCGCTTACAACGTATTTAGACATAGACAAAGACATACTTTATTTGAGGTAAAAATGGTACAAAAGATAAAAAATACAATTTACATAATCATACCTATTACATTTATACCACAAACCAGCCGAGACTAAGCGTATTGCTGAATATCGACATAGATTACAAAATCAATGCCAACATCCAGCGCTGGTTTTCAGTCTCAGCTGGCAGTGACGTCACAAATGTTCAGATCGTACACACCTAAGAAATTATACATATAATGACAGATAAAATATACTATTATAGAGTAAAATATTGAAATATGATAAAACCTATTTGGCTTTTAAATTATTACCAGGCATAAAATTATGAAAGCAGTGACGTAAGTTTTTTAATATATTACATTAAATAATTTCAAGACTACCTGCAATTTACAACTGTGATTGTACAACAAAATGTAATCAAACAGATTTGGACAAAACATCGTCAATGACTACCGATAGTCAGTATATTTAAAGATAAATGAAACGCTTACATTAAAAAATGAATAAACAGTGAAAGTTTACCACAACACAAGGGGACCACCGTCGCTGCGTCCGTGGGTTTACCACCTCCCTAGGAGGCTGACCCCACACGTGGTCCCCGGGTGGTGCCAAATAGCGACGGGCGAGCAACCGCGAGACTGGGCGTGATCGCATTAATGTGATCATCCCCTCAGTCTCGCGGAGAGTGATGGACGAAGAGTCCATCACTGGGGTCCGCACAGGGGTTGGCGTTCAGGCCCCTGTGTCGGAAAACGCCACTGACGCAGAACTGGAGCAGACATTCTCTGATGAATGCTCCAGGGAATCCAAAGGGAGACTCCGGCGCAAGCGGAAATCCGCAGCGCGCCGGAGCTCTGAGACGGGCGATTCGTCGTCTGCCTCCGAAGACGAGACGTCGCGGGGCGTGAGACACGCCCGGCGAGTGGCTGCCAAGGCAGCAGCCACCACCACTGGATTGACAAAGGGGGGGCAGACCAAGGCAGCTATTTCTGCCGCGGCGATGCCCGCCCCAAAAACGAGGACCGTCGTCTCGCCGGCGCGATCGGCGCGATCGGCGACGTCGTTCGCCTCGGCTCGGACGACTGACGGGGAGCTCTCGGAGAGCCCCGTCGTCGTCCTCACGGAGAGCCCCGCCGCCGTCCTCGAGGGCCTGAGGAGACGTGCTACCACTGCCTCGTGCAGATATAGCACCAAAGGCAACAAGGTTGCATCGCGGGAGTGGCGCGAGGTGGCGACCGAGACCAGCAGGATAATGCCTGCTATCTCGGCGGCCATCAGCCGGGACGCGGAGCTGCAGACGAAACTGCAGAGGTCGGCGGCTGAGGTGGCGCGCCTTAAGGAAAGGCTGGCGGTTCTTGAGGCGGAGCGGCCGTCGCCGCCGGCTCCGCGAGTCAGGGTGCGGCAGACAGCTGAATCTCAAGTTGAGATGGCTGCCCGCATCCGGAAGAAGCTCGCGGCGGAGTTCGGCAATCAGATTGCCGAACTCAGAGCCGAGCTCATGGCTCTACGCGGTGCGGCGGCGACGCCGCGTCCAGTCCTTCCGGGTCCGACACCAGCTGGTGCGACCCGGAAGAAGAAGAAGAACGGGGGTGCTGGTGCCGGAGCTGTCGCACCACCCCCACAGCCCCGCCCACTTCCTCCACCCCCGTCCAATATGGATGAGGGCTGGACCGAAGTGGTGAAACGGGGCGCCAAGAGGGCCAAGGTGACGGCCGCTCCGGCCCAACCACCGCAGGCCGAGACAGGGGCGGCGACTGGGGCGACTTCCCAGTCGGGAGGCGTGCCAACCGCTGCCCCCAAAAAGAAGGCGACTCCGGCGACGGCGGCTGCTCCCCAGCAGGGTCGAGCACCCGCCGCCGCCAAGAAGAAGAAGGACAAGGCCAGGAAGAAGCCGCGCGCGCCCCGGCAGGCTGCAGTGGTGCTCACGCTGCTGCCGGCCGGCCAGGCGAAGGGGTTGACGTACCCCGACGTCATGGCCAAGGCGCGTGCGGCCGTGAACCTGGCCGAGATCGGGGCGGAGGATGGCCTCCGCATCCGGCACACGGCCAATGGGGCCCGACTGCTGGAGTGTCCCGGCGGCGCCAACAGTGGCGACGTCGCGGACCGTCTGGGTCTCCGGGTAGTGTGGCCGGAGGAGGAGGTGAGGGTGCACAGGCCGGTTAAAATGGCCGAGTTGCGGGTGACCGGCCTGGACGACTGCACCTCCGGGGAGGAGGTGGCGGCCGCCATTGCCGCCCAGGGCAAGTGCGCCCCAGAGAACATAGCCGTGGGCGAGCTTCGCCGCGGCTATACTGGGGCCAGCTCTGTGTGGGTGCGGTGCCCGGTCGAGACCGCCAACTCCCTGGCCACCCCTCCGCCCGGAAGGCCGGCGGGAGATCCGGGAAGGCTGCGCGTGGGCTGGGTAGCAGCCCACGTGCGGCTGCTGGAGCCACGCGCCTGGCGATGCCTCAAGTGCTTCGGCACGGGGCATAGCGTCGCCAGGTGCACCAGCACGGTGGACCGCAGCGGTCTATGCTTCCGCTGCGGTCAAAATGGGCATAAAGCGGCCGTGTGCTCGGCCGTGCCGCACTGCGCGCTGTGCGCGGCGGCCGGGCGCAGGGCCGATCACCGGGCGGGAGGGAAAGCGTGCTCCCCGTCCGGTGTTAACACGGAAAGAAACAGGCGCCGCAAAACTAAGCGGCGCCAAAAGAAGAGATCGGCCGGGGGAGTACCGGCCGACATTTCAGACCCCGCCGTGGCGACCAGTTCGCCCGCAGGCGGGGGCGATAGAGGAGGGGAGGGAGCGATGGAGGTGGTCCAACCGTAATGGATCACACCCGTCGCTTCCTCCAAGGAAATTTGAACCACTCCGCCAGGGCTCAGGACATGCTAGCCCAGAGCATGGCGGAGTGGTCCATCGACGTGGCGGTGGTCGATGAGCCGTACTTTGTCCCCCTGGCAGATGATTGCTGGTTCGGGGACGAGTGCGGCTCGGTGGCCATCCACATAAGAAGAGCCGCGGCGATCCCGCCCCTGGTAATGGTGGCCAGGGGACCAGGGTTCGTCGCGGTACGGATGGAAGATACCGTCGTGATCGGGGTGTACTTCTCTCCAAATCGACCTATTCTCGAGTTCCAACAGTTCCTGAACGGGCTCGGAGCGATCACTCAGCGCTCCGCTCCCCGTCCTGTGATACTGGCGGGGGACCTCAATGCGAAATCTGTCGCTTGGGGCTGCCCCCGCACGGAGCATCGGGGTAGGCGATTGGAGGAGTGGGCGGTCGCGGCCGGACTCTGTGTCATAAACAGAGGGTCGGTCGCGACTTGCGTGCGGTGGCAGGGCGAGTCCATCGTGGACGTCACGTTCGCGAGCCCTGCCATCGCACAACGCATCCGCGGTTGGGAGGTGTTGGTGGGGGTGGAGACCTTGTCGGATCATCGGTACATCCGGTTTGATCTCTCCGCCCCCGCGGCAACCGCGGTCGCCCGCGGAACTGCATCCCGGTCATTCCCCAGATGGGCATTGTAGCTCCTGGACAGGGAGCGCTTGATGGAAGCCTCTACGGTGGCGGCGTGGACGCCTATGCGTCCACATCCAGTGGATGTGGAGGTCGAGGCGCAATGGCTCCGGGACACGATGCATCGCATTAGTGATGCTTCGATGCCCCGGGTCGGCCCTCGGCCTCCCAGGAAGTCGGCGTACTGGTGGTCGCCCGAGATAGCGCAGCTTCGTGCTGTATGCGTCCGGGCGAGGCGCCGGTGCGCCCGACATCGCCGCCGTATCCTCGCGCGTCGCGACGATCCCGTCGCGTTCGCGGAGGAGGAGGCCCGGCTGTATGGCGAATACGCGGAGGCGAGGGACGCCATGCGGCTGGCCATCAAGCAGGCCAAGGAGAGGAACATGGAGGCTCTATTGGGGACGCTCGACGACGACCCTTGGGGCCCGTACAAAACGGTGCGCGGGAAGCTGCGCCCGTGGGCGCCTCCCATGACCGAGCGTCTCCCACTGCGGGACATCGTCTCGACGCTGTTCCCGCAGGAGCAGGACGGATTCATTCCGCCTGCTATGGGTGACCCGCCGGATCACACCGGCGGTGAAGCCACTGCTGAGGTGCCTCACATTACGAGGGATGAGCTCCATGTGGCCGTGGTCAGAATGAGTGCGAGAGACACGGCCCCCGGCCCGGACGGCATCCACGGCCGGGTCCTGGCCTTGGCCATCGATGCCCTAGGGGACCGACTCCTGAGGCTGTTTAACTCATGCCTGGAGTCGGGACGGTTTCCCTCGCTCTGGAGGACGGGCAGACTGGTCCTCTTGCGGAAAGAGGGGCGCCCGGCGGACTCAGCCGCCGGTTACCGTCCCATCGTGCTGCTGGACGAGGTGGGCAAGCTGCTGGAACGCGTTCTGGCTGCCCGCATCGTTCAGCACCTGGTCGGGGTTGGACCCGATCTGTCGGCGGAGCAGTACGGCTTCCGGGAGGGTCGTTCGACCGTAGATGCAATTCTGCGTGTCCGGGCCCTCTCGGAGGAGGCCGTCTCCCAGGGTGGGGTGGTTTTGGCGGTGTCGCTTGACATCGCCAACGCCTTTAACACCCTGCCCTGGTCCGTGATTGGGGGGGCACTGGAGAGGCACGGAGTGCCCCTCTATCTCCGCCGGCTGATCGGCTCCTACCTGGAGGCCAGGTCGGTCGTATGTACCGGGTACGGTGGGACCTTGCACCGGTTCCAGGTCGTGCGCGGTGTTCCACAGGGGTCCGTTCTTGGACCCCTCCTGTGGAATATCGGGTACGACTGGGTGCTGAGGGGCGCCCTCCTCCCGGGCCTTAGCGTAATCTGTTACGCGGACGACACGTTGGTCGTGGCCCGGGGGGATGACTACAGAGAGTCTGCCCGTCTTGCCACAGCGGGGGTGGCACTCGTCGTCGGCAAGATAAGGAGGTTGGGCCTCGACGTGGCGCTGCACAAGTCCCAGGCCCTGTGTTTTTGCAGGGGCAGGACAGCGCCACCGGTCGACGCCCACATCATGGTTGGAGGCGTCCGGATCGAGGTCGGGGTGCATCTTAAGTACCTCGACCTCGTGTTGGACGGCCGTTGGACCTTCCGACAGCATTTCGAGGACCTGGTTCCCCGACTGGTAAGGACGGCCGGCCACCTTGGTCGGCTGCTCCCGAACGTCGGGGGACCCAGTGACGCGGTGCGCCGCCTCTACGCGGGGGTAGTGCGCTCGATGGCCCTGTACGGTGCGCCCGTTTGGGCCGAGCCACGTATCCGTGCATTTTATGCCGGGTACCTGCGCCGGCCACAGCGCATCGTAGCCATCAGGGCCATCCGCGGATACCGCACCGTCGCGTTTGAGGCGGCGTGTGTTCTGGCGGGGACGCCGCCCTGGGAACTGGAGGCGGAGGCGCTCGCCGACGATTATCGTTGGCGATGCGACCTTCTCTCCCGGGGCGTGGTGCGTCCTCTGCCGGAAGCGGTCCGAGATCGGAAGGTTCAATCTCGGCGGTCCGTCATGGAGTCGTGGGAACGACGACTCGCCAACCCCACTTGGGGTCTACGGACCGTCGAGGCGATCCGCCCCGTCCTCAGGGATTGGGTGGGTCGTGGCAAGGGACGCCTCACCTTTTGAATGGTGCAGATGCTGACCGGGCACGGGTGCTTCGGGAGGTATCTGCACCGGATCCAGGTAGAGCCGACGGCGAGATGCCATCACTGTGTGAGTTGCGACCAGGACACGCCAGAGCATACGCTCGCGCTCTGCCCCGCATGGGAGCGGCAGCGTTGTGTCCTGGTCGGGAAAATAGGACCGGACTTGTCGCTCCCGAGCGTCGCGGCGTCGATGCTCGAGAGCGACGAGTCCTGGAAGGCGATGCTCGACTTCTGCGAGTCCACCATCTCGCAGAAGAGGGTGGCGGGGGGTGCGAGGGAGCGATTGTACGCTTCCCTCCGCCCAGCGACAGCAACCCGCCGCCGTCGAGCAGGGGGCCGGAACCGGGATCTCGCCCGGAATCTGGCCCCCTAAGAGTTTCGGGTCCCCAACGCATGTGAGTGCGAGCGGGGACCCAAGAAGGCGTCGTGTCTCGCTCAGCACGCGCCTTAAACAAGAGCGACCGGGGGATGGTAGACCGCGCTCCCCGACCCACGCTGGTTCTGACCCAGCGGGGTATTCCGTGGGAGGGTGGCACGCGGTCCCATCTTGGCGGGCTTCGGAAAGCCCGCCGACCGAGAGAGCCGGTGGCCGTACTCGCCGGCGGCTACCGGTTCGGCGTCCGGGGACGGAGCGACGGGAAAGTGTGCCGATGGCGTAACGCGTCGCACCGTCCCTCCAAACCCCGTGCTGGGTTCTGGCCTCAGCCGGGGTTCGGACGCTGAGTGTGAGCGGTTGGAGGTTTTAGTGCGGTTCAACTCCCACATACCCCGGGGATCCGGTGATTTCCTCCAACTAAAAAAAAAAAAAAAAAAAAAAACCACAACACAAGCGCCAAAGGCAGAATTATACATAACGCAAATAACTACAGTGGTCAGATTTGCAACTCAGTTATTTTATACCAACAGGAAAAAAACGTAAAAAACACTGAGAATTTAGCCCAGGAACACAAAAAAAGAAAAAGAAAGGTAAGTAATTGCAAATAAAATATAGTATTATAACACACTAGTATCACACTTGTATGGTTCCTCAGATCTCTGATGCTGGACAATATAATTCTTCAATTTCACCCTAAAATAATTTAAACTTTGCAGGTCCCTTATCGGAGGAGGAATGTTATTCCAGCACTTAGTCGCAGCATAACGGAAGCTTCCTCTAAATGCTGCCGACCCGTGCCTTTCCGATATAAGCTGTGTGGTAGCGATTCCCGAGCCCCCTTTTGGCTACTCTCCACGACAACTTATTATATAAATATGATGGTAGGTATTTTGTTTTAGTTGGGTTGAGCAACAATCAGTTACTAGCAGACCATAAAGCTATTCTAGATAGATCCTCATTGAGTTTAGCTATAGCTGAGTCAATATCCTGAGGTTTAAAAGAGATGTATAATTGTATGTCGTCTGCGTAAAGTGGTAAAGTGTGGGCGCCTCCTAGAGTGGACGAGGAATGCTGCTCCGGGAAATTGCAAGACAAGAGTCTATTGGCAATTTGGTTTATTAAGGGGAGTGATTTCCCTGAGCAGTTGCACTACGTCACGGCTTACCCTGGGCAACGCGACTGACTGAATACGAGTGGATAGCTTTGTCATTGACAGCAGGGGGGAAATCCACTGTGCGTGTTCCGCTGGTCGCGGCCAACAGTGACCTTTGCTCTGGACGATGGTGCCTTCCAGCTTCTGCGGAGGAGGGGGTTCATGATGTTTTATGGCGTGAACCCCTTCGTTCTCCGCTTTAAGTCCGACTCTGCGGACACTGCACGGCCGCAAAGCTCCGGCGGGGCTGGTACCAACATCGGTTCAGCTAAAGGAACGGTCGGAGCGGCGGTGACTCGACTCGCCGGGACAGCCACAGGATTACCGCAACCTGTGGCCGGACCGAGTTGGGAAACCAATGCGGTGCCGCAGAGTACAGCCAATAATAGGCATCTGCCTGGGCCCCGGCAGGTGTTGCTTGCTGGTGCAAGCACATCGACAGCCAATATGGCTCAGGCGGGTACTAGTACCAAGGGGGGGGGGGGGGGGCTCCTATAGGGGCACAGCTCGTCCTCCTCGCAGCACTAGAGGCCAACGGGGTTCCCGGGGGAGAAGGCCAGTTCAACTGCCGTCTCTCGCTCTGGAGCACTCCAGCAAGAAGGCTTCTAAAAAATCATTACCCTTCCCTTAACCTCTCTCCACTTCCACAGTACCTTTAATCCTTACTCTTTTTCCCTAGTTCTTCTCCTTTCTTCTTTTCCTCTTCCTCTCCTACTACAAAGAACATGATCAAGATTATTCAGGCCAACCTGCAACACTCCAAAGCAGCAACTGCTGCTATGGTCAAAACGTTTCAGGATGAGGGCTTTGATATAGCCTTGATACAAGAACCGTGGATAAACAAGAACACGGTTTTAGGTCTCAACCTCGCAGGTAAGATATGTTACAATATTAGTGGATTGAGACCTAGAAGTTGTCTTATTTTTCGTAAAAATATTGACTTTTTGCCGATTCCAGGTATCTGCAATGATGACCTGGTAGCGGCCTATGTCTCTCTGCCAGGTGCACACAACACAAAGATAGTAGTGTGCTCAGCCTACCTGTCAGGAGAATTGCGCGATCCGACAATACAGCTGGGCCCAATTGTGGAATACTGCAAGAAACAAAAGGCTCAGCTACTGCTCGGAAGCGACTGCAACGCCCATCACACCTCTTTAGAGCTAGCTTCGCATGGGGAGTTATTCCAAGCGGTTGGTCTAAGGTAAGGGTCATTTTTATCCCAAAGACAGGGGATAGGGACAAATCCCAACCTAAATCATATACACCAATCAGCCTCACCTCTTTCCTACTCAAGACAATGGAAAAGGTGATTAACATGCACATAAGAGTGACTTCCTTGGCTCGAAAGCCTCTTCATGTGAATCAACATGCTTATCAGAAAGGTAAGTCCACCGAAACCGCCCTAGCAGAGCTGGTTGACAAGGTGGAGAAGGCTCAGGAGGAGAAAGACATTGCCCTCTGTGCCTTCTTAGATTTATAGGGTGCCTTTGATAACACCCCTATTGATGTGATCCTAAGTTGTATGCGTAGTCGAGCTGTCGAGGAAACGACTCTAAGGTGGCTAGGGGCTGCCTTGACAAATAGAACGGCTAGGACATCACTTATGGACAAAACCATTGAAGTCAGGATAACAAGAGGCTGTCCTCACGGGGGTGTTCTATCACCCCTCGAGTGGTCTGTTGTTGTGGATGGCTTACTATGGGAATTGGAAGAAGCGCATTTCTACGCCCAGGGGTATGCTGACGATCTGGCCATTTGCATTGTAGGGGGCTTTCCTGAACTGGTCTCCTACCTCATGCAACAGGCCCTGGGGGTGGTGGAGCGCTGGTGTTGCCGCAATCAACTTACGGTCAACGCCAATAAAACTATCATAGTTCCATTTACTCGAAGAAGGTATTTGGATAGGCTAAAGCCACCAAAGCTCTTCGGGTCAACTGTGAGTTTTTCCAGTGAGGTCAAATTTCTCGGAGTATTCCTAGACCAGAGACTCACATGGAATAAACACCTTGAGCATGTAATACGCAGGGCCAAGATTGCGCTGGGTACATGCTACCGTTTAGCAGGGTTAAATTGGGGCATCCATCCAAAGGCCGCTCTTTGGATATACACATCCATAGTAAGGCTTTCCGTAACTTATGGATGCGTAGCGTGGCACAAGAAAACCCTGCAAGGCACCTGTCAGACGGCACTCAACAGTCTCCAAAGACTAGGTTGCATTGCCGCTACAGGTGCTATGTCCACTACTCCTTTATCCGCAA